>OY728136.1:1575190879-1576440879 GCA_963277665.1 Viscum album | reverse complement strand
TTGAAAATATGTTATCATGATTTATATAACCTATGATGGATTTTTTTTAAATTAAATGATTAAACACTATGATTACTATTTCAACCAGTTTTCCTTTTGGTTTTAGTTTGATAATGGAAGATGAAATAATTATTTTGACTCATAATGTAATGGATAATAAAATTATTATCCTCGTGAGAAACAAATAGAAATTGGAGTTTAAACGTGTCATCTTATGATTATACCCAACAATATATCTAAAAATATGATTATCAATCATAATATGTATATATTTTAGGAAACAAATAATAAGATATAAATGGATTCTTATTAAAGTTATTTTTTTAAAATCATCGAGGAAATAAAATGTATATTCCTAAATGTAGAGAAAGATGGACGAAGCCCTGATTGAAATATCATAAAAAAATTGTAAGTTGTTTTATTTTTGGATTGATGGTAAAAAATAAAGTAATAAATGATGAAAATTATGAGTGTAATGGAAAGAAATAATGTTTATCCGATGTTACATTTTATTTAAAAAATTAATGTGTGTGTAAAACCTTTTGCGTATCCAATTCAATGTAATGATCTTGGGGATACCACTTATTATAAGGAACAGATGATGTTATTTTAATCCCTAATGTGGATAATGAAAGTTAAATAAAAATTATAATCTACTCCATTTATGAGGATATCATGTTAGTTAATGTAATATGATTTCACATAAAAATTGTATATTTTATCATTAAATTGATTTTGATGTGTTTTTTTGGAATTTTTTCAGTCTCTACATATATTTCTTATAAATTTCTTGAACAAGAAAGTCATATGTGATATTATGGATAAACCTTTTAAAATATATCAATGTGAGGAAATATATGGGATTCAAGTAGAATTTACTATCATTTTAGGGGTCATTTTTCCTATTGATAAGGTTTATTTATTTGTGATGGTTGGGTAGAAACTCAACATTGATGATCATTCAATTTTATGAACTTTTGATGATTTCATTCTAAAAGAGTTTTGTAGTATTCCTATTAATCCTAAATTTTTTCATTTAATAGAACTCTAACTTTGTGTTAAAAATAGTTCTCAGTCTCCTCGTTCAATGGAATAGACTATGCTATAAGAATTTATGAAGAAAAATAATGCTAATCATCATAAGGGATCCGTCATCCCAAGTTATTTCATGTTATATTACACCTATTATTTGTTCAAAATGATGTTGAGATCAATGGGAATTTTCATTGATTTTCAGGAATATAAAAAGATCATGATAAAAAATATATCACCTCTTATGTATATTGATTATTTGTTGGATCAACTATGAAGAGGTAAAAACATACCAATGATTTAGATTCATTCTGGACACTATAAATTGAGGGTAATAAATGAAGACATTCCAAAGAAAACCATTTATATATGTTATGGAAAATATACATTTATTGTAATTTTTTTATGACATACAAATACCGAATATCATCATTAACCTAATTAATATATTAATTAGAGAATACCATGATCAATTTTTTTATTATAGATGTTATTCTCATATAATATAAGAGAACATATGAACCTGAATATATCATGAAAAATTTGTTGAAGACATTGAAAATGGAAAATCTATATTCCAAATTAAGAATTTCTGAATTTAGATAACATAAAATATAATTCGCAGGACACAAGATTAATGGCGATGGTATATCATTAAATCATTCTTTTTTGGAAGTAGTTGAACTTTTCCCCACATAAACTATTTTAGATGAGATCTGTAGTTTCCATGGGGATACATGATATAATCTATTCTTTGTGGGAAATTTATAATCATTATATAATCTCATAACCAAATTGACATGAAAGTTATTAGAGTTCTATTTTGTAGATGAATGTTAAGAAATGTTCATGTAAATAAATTGAAATTTGGTTAGTACACCTATGATAACACTACCCTATATTAGATAAGTGTTTGAAATATATAGGTATGCATAAAATATGGAAATGGGGATTCCTCCTAAAATATTAGTTGGTGATTACTTATGCCTCACACGGATAAAAAATAAAAATTATTAACTAAATTATGGATTAATGTTCGGAATGGTGTGTTATGAATTGAATATATAAAGGAATTATACATACAAAAATTAGTTATATATATAATGCTTATAAAATTGGAAATTATATACTCTCCAGGAAATAGTTTAATATATTCTTGAGAAGTTAGTTGGATTCAATTAATATTTATGACTCATCAATAAATTACATCAATGTGAAGTGAACACGGTTGTTGATACTTTATGTCAAAAAGGATCATTCTATCTTATCAATGAGATGGATTATAAAAGATCCAATATTTATCAATTTTCAAAGGATGCACATTGAAATTTTAATTGAAGGGAATTAGTATTAAGCAGTTCATATGAGTGTTTAACTATCAATCTATGTGATGATTAAAGATGAATATAAGATCGATGTATTGCTGAAAAACAATGTCAGAAATGTTCCTACGATTAACATTATTTTTTGTGGAAGAATTAGGTTTAGGGGTTTAACATGTGTCACTATTATACCAGAATTAAAGTAGTATTTGTTTTTTAATCTATTATATAATTAGTTTCTATTCAAATTGTGATTAAGAAAATGTTTTAAGACATTTTTTATCATTTCTACTATAATCACATGACGATATATATTTGACAGTATATATATCAGTTCTTGGAATTCCATAATGATATGTTTGTGAGGTATAAGTCTAGTGGGATGTCATAACCATTTCACAAACTATGTTTGATATTGATAACATTAATATAAATTTCATCATAAGACCCCAGATTCCTCCATAATATGTTAATAATTACTTAACTAACATATCAAATTAAAAATTTGTTTTATCCTAAACCATACTGACTACAAATCTGTAGTATAGAACTAGTGTGATGTCAGACCCACAATGTGCATGAACAAATGATAAAAGGTCAAAACTAAAGGATATTTCACTCTATTTTATGATTTTAAAAAAAATTATGAAATTAAAATAAATAAATTCAAATGGAGAGAAACAAGTGAGAGGAACCATTTTCTATGGATGGCTTCTCTAAATAAATTAATTCAACATCACTTAATAAAAAATTATATTAAATAGCTACGCAACCACAAAAATTTATCAATATAAGAAATGGTAATTTCCGATCATACATAGTTATTATCCCAATTCATTATAGTCAAATGAATCAGAATATCTAATGTGTATTATTTTTATATTTCTAAAGGAAGTGGAGTAATTTCATTCAGTGTTCATGAATAAATAATCTCAATCATATTTTTTTTCATTCATTAGTAAACACATATGATCATTGATTCAGTGATTAAAAAACTATAATTAATATAATAGCATGATTCTTTCAAATAAAATAATCTTATGAGTAATGCAAAATCATAATTTTTTTGACAAAACCCCTTTAGCTGATTCTTCCCTACACAATGGGTTTTATCCAATTGTCGTAAGGTGATCACAAATGATGATTAAACCCAAGAACATAAGATTCATATTATGAAAGAAATTAAATGGATAAAATAATATGGATATCAAAAATATTGTAATTAAACTAAAATGAATCTAATAATTACATAAAATATGTAAATGAAAAATAGAAACGAAAACCTCTTTATAAAGTATATAGGTCAGAACCCTATGATAGACTCCCAGTAGTTGATATTATCCTCCTAGAATAGAATCCCCTATACCCTAGAAATAATATATATAAAAATGCCAATATGTCAACAATGGGGTATTATTGTGTCAAAATAATGATTTTAATAGCAGGTTCATCTGGAAAAGAATTTAAAATCCCATCTAAAGATATGATAGAAATCATCATTTTTTTATATTATAAGGAAATTTCACATCGATTAATGTTTTACACGATGTGTAATGTTCCAAAATTTTCAAATATTTTTATACTTACAAAAATTTTATCTTCAATTTCTAGTGTCATAACCTCTTATTCTACCTACTTCATCAATTTTGTGTCACCAGATATACTCTACGATAATCCTCAAAACTACGTGTTGTGCTGTGAGATTTTCTCTGGGTGAAAAGTTACTTTTTATTACTCAATTACAATGTTTTACTTCTTAATAATCTATATATCAATCCTACATGTTAATTCACAAAACATTTATGTCATGAATAAATATTATAATTATGGAATTCATTTAAAAAACCATGATAATATTTATATGAAATAAAGATATAAACCCTCAAAGACATATATAGTGAATAATTAAATATGGGTGAGAGAATATTTGATTATGGAATATCACATTTCTATGGAATCAAAGAAGATGCATCTATTGATTATATTTACTGAATACACATAAAGAATGTGGAAAAGTATAGTTGGAGTAAAATATTCTACTGCATTTGATTATAATATGAGGCTTACCTCTAAATATGAAGAAATATTATGAATTCCCTTAATATGGTGTTGTGTTTCAATATTGCATTTCATATTTAAATATATTTTTAAAATGATATGATTATTAAAACCATGAAGGATATTCTAAACTCCCATTATCTATATTTGAATGGTTATTTTGTGATCAAAACATTTTTCCTCTATATTTTTCATACATAAAAAAATTTCACTTAAGGATATGGATACTTCATTTTGATTTCCACTAAGTAAAACATTTCAAAACTCCATGATTTTGGGATTTATATAGTTATCAAAATATATAGATACCAGAGCAATATAAAGAATGTTTTTTGAACATTATTTCTTTTTTTCATCAAATCATGGTAGATTAGAGTTCATTGAAATGTTATGTAGAAAATCCTCTATGAGATTTTAAAAACTATGTTGTAGTTAAGTTATTTCTATGAATTTTTCCATGATATATTTTTATGTGATTTAGAAATAATTTAATGTTGATCTGTATTTATATTGATAACATTTATATTTTTTTATTTAGAAGAGATGGAAGCTTTTCAATTTAAATTCCCACCGAATATTTCTAATGTTCATGATATGTTTCATATGTATATTTTGATTAATTATATACATGATCTTTCTCATTTATAGATCTCATAGGTTGATCCATTGGATCATGATTTATTGAGTAATGATCAAATAATAGATTTTTGGGAATATAGGTTTAGTTTAATATAGAACAATAATACATTAGTCTTAATGCTTTTTGGGGGAATAAGAAATATTAGGAAGCTACTTGGGAACCTGAGGATATGACAAAGTAGATATATCCTCAATTTTTGAATAAGAGTTATTGAATAACGATTGACAAATTAATTTCATGTGGGGTAGAATATAACTCCTAGATAATTCATATGTATTACTATGAAATAAAGTTATTGTATTTGATATCTTTCTTTATGAAAACACCAGAGACTAAAGGAAGATAATATATTATAACAAATATATCCTTCTCATTTGATTTGTTGGTATTAATTTGATTAACCGAATTAGGAAATATATATATTGAGCTTTTTCAGTTAATTTATTTTTTGATTAATTCCTTAGAAAAAATTATTAATTTATTCAATAAAATACGTAACTATTAGAAGTTTAATTTAGGATGGAATAATATTTTACTAAATATATGTATTATATATTTATATAATTAAATATATTTATAAAATATATTAATTATTTTTTATGATAATTTATTTATAATCGTTCAAACATTAGTTTTATATTGTTGTAAATGAATAAAAACAATGTGAAATGAGAACACATTTTTTTCTTAAAGATATATTTATGGAAATAATGTGTATTTATATGAATAAATAAAATAAACCAACCAGGAATAATTGATTTATTGAAAATTATATAATATATTTTTAATTAAATACTATAATATTCATAAAATAGGTTTAATTGGTAATGAATAAAAATAAAATATTTATTTTGCAAATAAATATGTTTTAAAAATCAATTTTCCAAGAGTTCTGGGTAAACATTTAAAATATAATTTATGAAACTTATGAAGATAATTTTTTTACAAAATTTATTAACTAATTGAAGTCACAATTTTCTAAAACATTAATGATTATAGTTCCATATTATATCATAATAAAAAGTAAATGATGTAATTTTTTTCACTATTATTATATCTAAATTCATTAACCTTGGGGTTAAACTAGGTGATAAGAAAAAAAATTAAAAATACATATGGATGGATTTTATTTTATAGTGATATTTATAACTTATATAATTTTAAAAATTATTTCATTGAAAATTTGTTCCACATTCTGAAAAATGTGACAATATATTATTTGATTCAATTATGTAATATTGTGTGTGTCCCTCCCCTAACACATAAATGAAGACCTCTTCTAAATAGTTATTTTCACAATTTTAACACAATCCCATCGAAAATAAATACAAATAAACTATATTTGCATAAATTTTTCACTCACAATATTTTATTCATACCCTATAGTCAACATATAAATCCAAAATTCATAATCCAAATGATGTATATCACGTTATAGTAAATCATCTTTCCTGACTATTTCAAAATTTATTATTTCGTCTTCATATACTATATATGATGTATCCATCATAAAATTATAATATATTATCATATAAAATGATATATGTTATTACAAACATGGTACACCAATTTAATACCAACATTCTAGTAAATAGGAATAGAATGTATTGATTGTGTGTATCTGTGTACTACAACATCCATGTAGCGATCTAATTCACTTTCAATAAATATTATTATTGGTTGTCCAATAATACATAATTAGTGGATATATATTATATTTACGACACAATTTTTATGTATTAATTATTTAATCTTATCTACCATCACACATTCCCATCATTTTCAAAATGATATCATTGTCCATAAGATTGTGTGGATTACCAACTCAAACAAAGTGATGCGATTCATTTTTTTCATTTTATAATTTCATAGATTCTACTAAATATATAATTAGTGATATATATGATATTTTTTATATAAAAATTATTATTAAATGTTTAATTATTACATACCTTAATTTTTCCCATCCATTAATATGCAAAAAACATTCCTCATTTGGGCATATAAACAATAGTTTCCATAAAGTGATATAATTTATTTTTTGAACACACATTTAAATCATGTTTATAAAAGTGTATATTATGAAAAAATATTAATATCTTGATTTTTTTATTTTATATTATTATATGATCAACATGTAAGTACCATAATAGGGGAATAAGAAAACATGTGAAAAATGATGCAATTATCACCTGAAATGTTGATGATAATGGAAGATTTTTAGAGAATGGGTGATAAGATGTTATATGTAAACCTTGAATAGTTTTATGTGGATGGATTTATTAATTTTTAAAATTATAAAATATTTAATTTTAATATGAAATATGTTAAAGGTACATATGATGCATATCAGACATGATGAATATATTTCTCATCTCACTTATGTTTCTCTAAGACATATGAAATATTAACGACACATTTCTTTCTTTTGGTGTATAAACATAATATATGATAAATAATTAAATTAAACCATTTATATTAATTAAATTCATGTTTTTATTTTAGTTTTTTTCTTTCAAGGGGATCATGATCAAAATTTTACCAAAGTGGTATTCATTGTTTGTTATAATCATACCTTTTTTCATGATAGTATAAGCTTAAATATTTAATGATGAAATTTCACAGTCTATATCTCCCAAAAAATATTTAATTTCCCAAAAAATAAAATTTATTTACAATTATTTGTTTTAAATTAATTTCACATATCTATGTATTTAGATATCATAAACAATGTCGTTATGGTATACTAACATTCTATATCTATTAACACATTAATATTTTCCTTCCATGTCCATATATTTTTAAAAATAATTTCATGAATTGTTTTTATACACTATGATAATTTATTATATCCATTTTATCCATATTTTTCATCAATAAAAAATTATTTATTAGTATCTTCTTGTAATTTTTTGAATGAGGTATGTGTTACAAAAGGTTTGAAAAAATCATAGTGTTAATGTTTTCAACAAAAATAACATTTTCATTAATGATAACTATTATATTCATTGAAGAATAAAATTAAATGTTTTTATGGATCATTTCAAATAAAATATATCCATGCATTCAACAATTTTTTAAATTTTAAATAAATGTACATAAAAATCGTAATTTTCCTCTTGAAAATTTTCAGTTGTAATTTAATGGAATTTTAATATATAATAACATAAATTGATGATACTTATGATTCATAGGGGAAATGATACAATGATAGTATCATTTTTTATTTCTCAACTTTTTTTTTGATTATTATGTTGAAATATTGATGAAGTACATTATATTTTCCATATCACAATCTACCTGAAATGATAAATTTTTTCAAGGACTTAAGGAATATATGTGAGTGGATTATAATAATGTGACACGCATTTCTATTATTGACTACAAATTCATTGGGTAGTGTTTATATTTCATGATAAAAAATTGTATATATGAGTTTATTCTATCCCAAAAAGAGTGTACAAGAGAGGTAATCCAATGCCAAATGAGGATACAAGGGAATTTATCTCATTAACGACATAAAATGATGGTGTTAGATGACAGACTTTAAAAGATATCTATATGATTATTATTTTTCTACTTTTTATAACACTCTATTTGAGAGGGTAATATTCTTCTAATATGATATAATTTCTCATTATATATTATTCTTCAATGATATATGTATTATGAAATACCAAATTTAAACAACCCGGTTATTATCTATTTATTGTTGGGTAAATTTTTCCAATGTAAAGATCATTGTCTCATATCATTATTCCCAGGATATGTTTCTCAATAATTATTGATTTCAAGATTTGATGTTTACCCATAATGAGCCTCTATGAAATTAATTTCGTATATTACCCATCAACTAGATATGAACAATGATTATATATATGGTATGTATAATAATGTGTTATTTGAGATGTAATTTTTGTGGTATATTTAAGATAATTCATGATATAAAATGATTTTTTCTAGTACCAAAATATCTTAAACCTTTATGTTCCTCATGATTTCACTATATTGAATTGTATTGAATTTTCATATAAATGATGAAATATTAAATAATGTTAATTTTTAGTCACCCCATTTGAATTTTGAAATTTTATAGTCAAATACCTTGTGAATATAGTGATTAATAAATAAAATTATTGTTAGTACTTTAAAATATATTAATATTATTAATTAAATTTAATTATTATCATTAAAAGTCAAACATCTATCATTTTATGAAAATTGGGGGATCTTTATATAAAAATTCCATTTTTCTCAAATAGTGGATCTATTAGAAAGAAAATAATGTCGTTTTTTGTGATTATAACATATATTTTATATGTGAGGTTTTTATAGGAAATGTCAAAATGATTTTTTATCTTCATTTACTATAATTGATGTGAAAATAATTATTTCAAATACATTTATTGCATCTTTAATTTATGTAGGTGACCTTAAATGTATATCAAACATCATGTTTCAAAAATTATCACTTCCTGAAATCTATATTATATTTATTAAATTAAAAAAATAAACACCCCAAGACCGTATTATCATAGTGAATTTAGAAACAAGGAAACATAAAAACTGGTACAAAAGTGTGCTAAATTATCTCCAAATAGGTCCTTCGAGACTAGATCCCTTCTTAGACACAACATAATTAATACATATCTTCATAAAATGGGGAAAGAAACATAAAAAAGGGGTGATCTTAGATTTTCAGTAATGGTAATCAAGGGAGATATGTAAGCATAAATATGTGCATAAGTGTAGGAGAATGTGATCATAATACTAGAATATCCCACCCTTCATATCAAATATAATTAATGTATATAATGGAATAAATATTGGATGTTCATAAGAGATCACTCATAATGGAATCAAGATCATGATCCATGAATCCATAACATAGGAATAAGTCACGGAAATTGTGAAAGACCCATAAACATGTAATAAAATTCACTATATATCAGGGTGAATTTTCAAAACATATTATGGAACTTTATGTAGACTAATAATACTAGGCAGGTCACAACACCATTCCAATTAAAAGTTTTCTTCTTGTAATGGATCAGGCTCCCCAATTTTTCCATAGTGTAATGGGTTTCTCATAGTGGATATAGTTTCCCTATCTTCCTGTAGTGGATTGATTTTATACATCATCAATAGTGGATCAACCTTTTCAAGTTGATTCCCATGATTATCTCATGGTATATAAATAATTACCCTATTTTTTAGAGGGAGATATAGATACCACCCATCTCATAATTAATACATAAATACATATTCCACAAGATCATAAAATGTCATTTCACAACACATGAAATAAATGGGGTATCAAAAAAATGTATTCATACCATAATCTGTGGAAAATGAGATAGTTTTAATAGTACATTCATCAAACCGTAATCCCTTAAAATAACGTAATTTTCTAATAATATAACCCATGATGTTAAAATTGGATTCATAAACATATAACCCATGAATAGGAAACTCGTTTCATAAATATATAACTAGTAAAAAATAAATAGCTTTCATAAAAATATAACCCCTTAAATAAAAACATGTTTCATAATTGTATAAACTGTGAAATAAAAATTAGTTTCATAAAAATCATTACAAAAAAACACAAACAATATTGGGAATGAATATCTATAGAAACATAGGATCATTTCCCAGAAATGAATGAGTATCAACAACATATGTTATCACATCATGAAAATTATTTTGAAATTTGTTTTAAAACAATTATTGAGGATAATATAAATTGTTTTTTGGAAAATTATTTTTAAAGAATAAATTTTTTAAAAAAAATTTAATTATAAAAAAATATAAATAATTATGAAATATGTTTTTTAATCATTTTGAAACCATTTTTTATTTGAGAAATATTTGAAAATTTAAAAAGAAGGAATGGAAAAATTTTAAAAAAAATTTATTTAAAAAAACATTGAAAACTTATAAAGGATTATTTGAAAACATTAAAATATTTTTAAAACACTTTTTCCTTGGAAAATGACATAAAATTTCATCTTCAAAAACATTTTTCAATATTTTTTTGAGAATTTTTTTCAATTCTTGGAATGTGTGTCAAATAAATAAAATTGATAAAAAAAATACTTTACAGATTTGGTAAATATTGAAACATAAACCATGTGAAGAAGATATCTTCAAATGGATATGTAAATAATCTTAAATTTATGTATAATAATCATATAATATATGCATTGTTAGTGTATACACCACAAAATGAAATGATTATTTAATAAGACATAAATCTCATTAAAAAAAGTGATCATAGAAATCCCCTTTCCATATGTATTAATTATCATCGTACTCATAAAATCATCCTATATGGTAAATATAACTTTATTATAAATATTTTATATTACCCTATAATTATAATAAATACCATATATGGTTTTATTATGACATTTAATTACTGACTTGTTATTAGTTTTATGTTAATGTTTCACTTTGGGTAATATCCATTTTGTTCTTCGTACTTGTTTTGAATTATTATTCTTAATAATAAAACAAATATCACAATTTTATTATTTAAAAAATATATAAAATGATATAAATATCATATATATTCAGTATATATATTTTTATTATAATATAAAAAAACATATAATGATGGAATGGAATACAATGTTCATAGAGATGGTAGGTCGTACGTATGCATGAATGTTGTTTATGGTTTATTATCTTATTGAATGAAAGAAAATATTTGATATATATATATATGTGTGTGTATAAACATTATAGTTACATTATTATATCATATTTATCATATAATTTCATTAAACCCATCATTAATACCATTTAGAGTGCGAATGAGTCACATCAATTTGAGGAGGCTGTTGTCCACACATTCCCAAACGAAATTATCATATTTAACAAAAATTGAAATACTGAAGGAAACTATAATATAATAATTAAATAAGAATAAATACATCAAAAATAAAATATATATCATATAAAAAAGTGTTTCCATCATAATTCCCAAATATGATAGGTGGTAATGAAAAAAACGACCAACATATTTTCATGAGGTGTTCCTTCACCATTTTGAAGAACATAAAATTCGATACCCATTAGATGGATGTGTGTGTAAGTGTCAGAAAAAACCATAGAAAAAACTATCTCATTAAATTTATTATATTTATTTTATTATGTTATAATTAAATAATAATATTATAGATAATACATATTTCAAATATAACAAAGGACCTTTAGGAAGGATGTTACCTCTTTTTTGGGTAACTCATATTGGTTTACTCCAAAGGCTTTCATTGTATTTATTTATGCCCAATGGGTGGATTCATGGATGTGGGTATGGATATTTAGATCTTATTTTATTATATTTTGGTGATCCAAATTTCTTAATAGGTTTTAATTAGTGGGGGGAGGGGGATATCCTTTTTATAGTTGATGACGAGTGGCATTGTTTTTAATTATTTAGGAGGGAATTACACCCCTTTTTTTTCCAAGTCATGTGGCTCCAATATTGAATAAAATTTTATTAAAGGGTTTATATGGTTTAATGATGAGAATACAACATATTTTAGAAGAGTTTATCAATTATTATAGGCCTAAAATGTTTGGTTTTGTCCATTGTTACGATAATTTTTGTTTTCATCGTATAAATTAATTTCTATCACTTTCACTAATATTTGTTTCAAAAAGTATTTTAAAAATGTTAAAAATTTTAAATTATTCTGATCTAATAAATTTAATTCATTTTTTCATTTTACTATCCCATAATAGTGAGAAATTAATTTTAATTTAATCCCAGAGTTGAGGCTCTATAAAATATTTTTAAAAAATTAAAAAGTTTTGTATGTTTCTATATCTAATATCAATGTGAAATTGGTTCCAATGACTTAAATTTGATAAATTTATGTAAAATTTAACAAATTATTCTGTAAAAACAAATTATTTTTTTTTACTCTATAAATATTTTAGATGAATAACTTTTTTTGAATTAAAATTCAGTATTTTTCATTATTCATCAAAAAGTGATGTTCTTCAGAAAAATCCCAAAAGATCTCCATAATACAAATAAAAAATATAAATAAAAAATGATGTTTATTTTATAAAATTGTATTTCTAAAAGTTTATAAAATTAATTTCATTGTTTCTCAAATATGGACATAGAAATTAGTTCATTTATGGAAATATAATTTCAAACATATAATGATATTACCAATATTCAATGTTTTATTATAAATATAATTTATTTATATAAAACCATTATAAATAATAATTAAATAGTAGTTATGAATTTTCAAATTAGTAGTTTTAATGACTAGGTTATAACTATCTCATTTAAATAATTATATCAATAAAATAATGTTTCAAAGAAACATGATATTCTGTGTAATGCAAGCTATGTCAGTGTTGTCTGTTGTTCATGATTATCATGGTGTAGTGTATAATGAATTTTTGAATTAGTTTAGCTGAAATGCATGAAATTATAGAAAATAAATTTATTAAAAAACAAGGTTCACAGAAACACATGGTGTTACATTTTACCCACCATAAAAATAATTCCATCCCCTAAATTCATCATTATGTTACAAACAAATGAGGTTATTTAATCTTGATCATATCCTCACTTTCCCATATATCTTCCTCTAACCAGTGATATATATACAAAACTATATCTAGGTGTGTGTCATTGTTTCATAGAACATTCTTTGTATGATCTAGAATTCCATCTGGTTGTTCCTTATAAGAATGGTCCTAGTCCATCATTATTACATTTGAGTTTAGTAGTTGTAAAAGTTCATGAATGTACATACTTTTAAAAGATATATAGAAAAAATCATGAACATCTTATAGATTTTGAGGTAGTTCAATGTGATATTATACCATCTCTATATGATCTTGAATTTCAAAGGGACCAATATACCTTGGACTTAGTATACATTTCATCCTGAATATCATGGTCGTATTCAAGGGATATATTTATAGAAACACCTTCTCACAAATGAAATATTATAGACCATTTCAATGGTTATTATTAAAATTTTCTTTTGCATTCTTTCTTCCTTGATATAATTTTGAATGATTCTAATATTCTTGATCATTTCATCATATTTATGTAATCCCAATAGTTTTCTCTCACATCATTCAAACGTATTGGGGGTCTATATTTCTCACCATAGAATGATTTATATAGATTAATCTGAATCCTTGAGTTAAATCTATTATTGTATGAAATTTCAACTAGAGGAATGTGTCAAACTTAACAACATTTGATACACAACATACAAGATATCAAAATATCTTCTATAGATTTTTTTCAAGATGACTCTCCATACATGGATGATAAGTTGTGATTGAATTCAATTTTGTATCAAGTAATTGTTGAATAATTCATTAAAAAATTGAGGTAAATCATAGATCTACATTTAATGGAATATAATATTGTACTCCATGAAACAATAACACATCTTTTATGTATATCCCTGAAAGATGACCCATGAGGAATTATTCTCTTATAGAAATGATTTGTGATTATTTTATAAAGAAATAGAATACCACCCATATATCATTAAGCATTTTATGTGTTTTGGGGAGTCTAATGGAAAAAATACAATGTGATGTTCTCATATTTCCATTCCCATATGTGTAATGGAAACAAAATATCCTTATAATATTGAAATTCATCTTTAACATGATTTCATACCAAGAACTAGGTTATAAAGTCAACAATATCAATACTTATTCCATCCCACCATAATTTTTCTTTCATGTCTATATACGTCTTCGTACATATGAAATGAATATAAAATGATGAAATATGAGATTAATCTAACATTTCCTTCAATTTTTGTATGTATGGGATATACAGTCGATTTGGAAACTATGTCATTCCATCATAAACTATGTTAATAAATAGAACATCACTATCCTTTTTTTCAGCGCTACAACATTTTTCTATGCCTCTTTGATCGGCACTTGGATAGAGGAATTAACATTCAATTAAAAAAGATAACATTCAACACTTAATTAAATATTTATAGATCTATCCATTATAAATAGATAAATATTGGGTTTCTTAAATCCTAATCATGGATAAGATGGTTATATCCTTTCGAATAATAGCATCTGCCACCTTATTCACTTTCCATGTGTAGTAACGTTTTGAGCGGTGATGATATTTTTTCATCTCTAACCATATTCTTTGTAACAAATTCAACTCCTTAAAATTGAATTATATTTCATAATTTTTTAATCAGTATATATATATATATATATATATATATCAAACTTTTATCCATAATGATAATTTCTCCATATCGGTAATGAAAAAATTACTGCTTGTTACTCCAAATCACGAGTTGGAAAAATTTTCATGTGGATATTCAAGTGTTGTGAGGGAAAAGTGATAACCATGTTATTTTTATAAGAACACATCCCAAACCCGTCTATTATGCTAAATTATAAGTTACAAAGCCTTATATACTATGGAGTACTGTACGAACAAGTGCATTGAACAACCTTTTCATTAGTTCCTTGATGTTTTCCTCACATTATTATATAAGATGAACTTGGACCCCTTTATAGTTAACTATTTTTATAGGATTAGATTTTCATGAGAAATTATAAAAACCCATAAATAATATCATTCTAAACTAAGAAAAATATACATCTCAGTCACCATGGTTGGTCTAATCCAATATTCACCATCATATGTTTTTTATTTTTCTACTTCTATACAATATCAAAATATTATGTGACCCATAAATGAATCCTTTTATAGACAAAGTTTACACTATGTAATCATAATGCTCTTAATTTATATTTGAATAGATAGAATATCATCTATAAAGACTACCTCAATATTATTGATGTAATATCTAAAGATTCTATTCATCAACCCCATTAAGATATATGGGGGATCTGTTCAACCAAAAGGAATAACTATATATTCATAGTGTCCATACCATAGAATTCCATCATGGATATATCCTCTTTATTAACCCCAAATTATTGATATCCATAACAAAGGTGAATCTTGTAAAATTATTGAGATCCACATAGTTGATCTAATAATTCATCAATATGGGAAAGGTAATACTTATTATTGATCATGATCTTTTTCAACACCTACTAGTAAATGCGGAGTCTCCATAATCCATAATTACTTTTCACAAAGAGGACATGTTCACACCAATGTGACAAAGTTGGAAGAATTAATCCCTTATCAGGGATTTCATAGAGTATATTCTTCAATTCTTGTAACTAAGTGGGGGACATTTTATATGGAGTCCATGAAAATGGTGTGGAAACAGGTATGAGTTCTTTCTAGAACTCAATTTCAAATTTGGGTGGAAGTCTTGGAAACTCTTCCATGAACACAACCCCAAATTCTAGAATAATAGGAATATCATCAAAGTTTAGTTTCCCCAAAAAAGTTTTAAAAAACGCATTATATGAATAGGAATTAACACATAAATATTGTATATAATCTCAAAAGGATGTTCATTCATATCCTAACGTTGATAGAAAATCATTGCTTGTTTTCAAATATCAAACATAACTTCATTTATTTGGAAATTTATATAGGATTTAATAAAATAAAGATAAAACATTCCTAATATTAAATCATATTGAAGTAGTTGAAGAATAGAATAATTTTCAGGAAGTACATTCTCATAAGCATCAACCAGAATGGAATCATTAACATTAGATGCAAACATAATACCATTACGGGTTTGTACAACTAATTACACATCTAATCGTTCATGTGGAATCTTAATAAACCTTTTAAATTATTTATATATTAAAGAGGGGATATATCTTGAATAAAATTATATATTAATAGTTATGGAGTGGACAATTTGTGTACCTTTCACCACATCATTATTGAAACCCTAATCAGAAATAGTGATCGCATGATATTTCCCATTTCCCCATGGTTTAAGAGGTTAATAACATCAATCATCATCACTAACCCTCAGATTTGGAAACAAGTTTGAATAAGTCACATCCCCCTTTAGTTGAATCCCTATAGTGTGAGTGGTTTATTGTACATATCTTTTCCCATTATTTTCATCTTAGTAAAACTTATTCCTGTCACTATGGAAATAAAATTCCCAATGGACTTCACTTTCTCAATAATTTTTTTATACCCTATAATTCAATTAAAACAATTATTCTTTACACACATAGATCATAAATGAAGGTTCATATTCTTCATCCATAGTTTTTTCATTTTCTATTGAATCCCATCTTCCTTTTCTAATGTAAACTAGGTGATTGATACATAACTCTAGTTTGTATTTCATTTTTTATTGCACAAGACATAATATATTCACCGATATAAATGTCACTTATAGACAACCTCATAGTGATACTTATAATTAATACACTGATGAACCTATTAACATTACTATTTCATTAGATTATAATACCATAGGCATACCTCACAAGTCCTGTGAAATTTTCCTCAATGGAAATAAAAAATTCATCATCATTTTACATCAACCCAAGGTACAAATTTTCCATCATCATATGAAGAACACAAGGAAAGTACTTATTAATGAATAAGTTATTGAACTCATCCCAATCCATGGATTCAATTTCATCAATCTTCCTTAAATTCTGGATTCGATTCCACCGTTCGTTTGATTCAATTTCTAACTAATAATCATCCAGAATGAATTTCTCATGTTCTAAACAATATTGAATGGATAATATCATTTCAGAAATACTAATCCAATGTTCAAAAATAAGTGTATAATAATAAATACTAAAATAAGTTGTCTTTTTTCTCTTGAATCACTCAATAGAGTGTTGTTCCATCCTTTGATCATTTGGAAACTCAGCATAATTCATATCTTGAGAAAGATGTGTTGGTAAAGAAATGTGGTTTCTTATTCCAACTACCATAGAAAGTAGATTATCTTTAGGACAATCATTTCATTTTCAGGTTCAATCACCATTATTCTGGATCCATTGGGTTCCTTCCATTGAGTAAAACCAAAAATCATAGAGTAATAAACAATTTTCCTAGTGATGAACCACATAATAATGAAAAATCACATACAAGATGTCTAAATTATGACACCTTCTATAATCTATGAAACCATAGGTTTGTAATAGGTAATTCATATCAAAATTATGTTTATATATTTTTATATGATTTCTGATGTGTTTTTTAATTCACAAAGAATATCCCCCATGAGTTCCAAACCAGGTGAACCATAAGGCTTATTGTCATGTACTGGTTTATGATCGAGTCAATCTTGATTCACCTTATTAGAGTTTTTACTTCTAGATAAATCTATTATAGTACCATGTACACTTTTATTATCCATACATGGATTTATTTCAAGTATACCACTTGATCTATGAAATACCAAAATTTCAGGACATTTTCATTTACATTTCATTATCCTTATGCATATCCTCAAATATTTCTATATATTGCACATGAATGTTTTGTTAGCCTGGTCCTTGAAGGTGAACTAATGTTTTCATTTGATACCAACTATAGATAACCTTTTTATAATGCATTAACATTTCATCAATTTTGTGTAATACTTAATACATTATAAAAATAGATGCACAAATATTGTATTATACTAGTTCCATTGGCATCATAGAAAATTATACATTAGTACATAAGTGATCAAAATTATCACCAACTAGTTCCTTTATGACAAGAAACCTTCTTAGACACATCCTACCTAATACATATAGGCATAAATTGGGTTTGGAAACATAAAATTTGGTGAGATCAAATGCTCTATATGGGTAAAAAGGGAGATATATAATCTTAAACATGAGAATAAGGGAATGATAAAGTGATAATAACATTTGAAGGTAGTATCCTCTATATAGAATTTAAAAACATAAATTATGACATAAATATTTGAAATTAATATGAAATGAATAATAATGCAATCAAAATCTCGATACATGCATTCATAACATAGGAATAAGATATAGAAATTGTGGAAGACACATAAACATGTAATATCATTCCCTATAAGATATGGTATACTTCCAAAAGATATTATGGAAATTCATGGAAACTAAACCTATAGGTATAGAAATAATACCATCCCTAGTTTCAATCCATTTTTTGTAAGGGATTAGGTTTCCTCATATTCCCATATTTGATCGGTTTTCCCCATTTTCTAAAGTGGATAAATCCCATTGGATTGATTCTTGTAGTTATTTCAGTAGATATAAGTATTTACCCAAATAATTAGAGGGAGATATAGGTCCCACCAATCACATTAGGGATTCATACATACATATTCCCCAATATAATTTACATTAATATCATAACCCATGAAATGAAATTGTTTTCATAATCTTGTAATTATAACATAACCTATGGAAAAGTAGATAGGTTTTATAATCATTTCATAAATGAATAAACCTTGAAAATAAGTGGGATTCGTAAGAATATAACTTGTGAAAGAGAAACAAGATTCTAAATCATATAAAGTGTGAATGAGAAAAGGGATTCCCAAAAATATAACTCGTGAATGAAAAATGATGTTCATAAATATATAACCCATAAAAGAGATGCATGTTTTATAAAAATAAAACCCATTAAATAGAATAAGGATTTGAAAATATTATATTTTCAAAATGTAAACCATTTAGGGAAAGAATATGAATGAATCCTTTGGATGATTTTCCAAAAAGGTATTACTAACACCAACAGATTTCAACATTGATAGAAAATAATTTTAAAATATCTTTTTGAAGGCATTTATTGAAAAAAAATATAATTTATTGATTAGAAAATGATTTTTAAAACATAAAAACATTTAGTAAACATTATCTTTAACATAAAAATTAAAAATTATAAAGGTTGTTTACAAAATATTTTGAAAACGATTTTGTTTTCAATCTTTTTTAAAACATATAATGAATTCTTGAAAACAAATTGATAATAATTGCTTTGAAAACCCGTAGAAAATTTATAAAGGATTCCTTGAAAACCATAAATAAATAAAAAATATTTTTCCCTTGAAAATTAATTGAATATATTATGTGGTTATTATATACAACACAAAGAAGAAACTAATAGTGAATATGACATAAATCTCATAGAAATAAATGTGAGACTTGAAATACCCTTACCTTATGAATTGAATCTCATTATAATCCAAAATAACTCTTATATAATAAATATATGTTTAATATGAATATTTTTCAGAAACATAATATTATTCCTAATACAACATTTGTAAAATTAAGAATTTATATTACCAACTTGTTAACAATTATATGTTATGATTTTTTATTCGGTGCCCCTTCATCAATGATGTAGTCTCATATGTTCGGTGGGTCTTCCAAGACCTTGGGGTCTCTAACATGTCCTCACGGAATTTCATTCATTATTTTGGGTTCTCCTTAAATGATTTAGTGATTCTATAGTATCTTGGAGGATTTGATTCCATGGTGGCCTGGTTGGATGTTATTTCATTTCATTTATTCCTCTGTCGATTTCCATTAGTGAAATGTTGATGTGGTTAAGAATAGAAAATTTTCCATGGGAGTAATTGATGCATTGGTTGCTGTTGGATTTCATTGGAATCACATTATTGTGGTTTATTAATTTAGTGGTTCTTCATCCTAGCTAGATTTTCTAGTTTATTTATTTGGTGTAGTTCACAGAGTGTGGATTCTGAGGAAGGAGGTGATAGTCCTAGCATGTGTCATGTTTGTATTCGTCGTGAGGAAGATTTTGATATGATCTCTGCCCTTTCTATTGGTTCATCTACACCTCACCCAGTCATTATGATGGGAAGGTTTCCAAATAGTTTTAAGATGTACTACTTGTGAAGGTGTTAGTGTTCTAGGAGGAACATACTCCATCATCTATATTTCTCCCTTTAGGACCCTCAGGTGTTTCTTTTCTAGTAATAATGCGGGTATGTATTTAGTATTTTTCATTTATATGGATTTTTTTGTAGGAAATGTTTTCTTATGATACAATCCCATCGTTTTTGAGTTTGTACCAAAACAAATATTGATGATTTTCATCTATTGGAATACATAGATTCCTCTTGTGGGTTGTAGTGGATATGGTAATGGGAGGATGATCAGTATCTGTAGTAGATTTGTTTTATTGAAGTGGTTTCATCCTGTGTAGCAGGGTTAGTGCACTGGGAACGAGGGTATAGTACACACATGAGGTTATTTTGATTTAAAATTTGAATTCTATTTTTTTTATTTTTGGAATTTGGGTCACTATTGGATATTCGGGTTCCCACTTAACCATTTAAATGTGGTTAGAAAATTAAAAAAAAACATCAGACTGGATTTGGGTAATATTTTCATTGTTCCTCGTACATTTTTCGACTAATTAATCATGATAATCTTACTTCAATATTGATTTACATATTTATAGTAGGTAAGACATTATATGAATATCATATATATTCAGTATACATGTTTTTATAATAATCCATCAAATACAGAAAGAAGAAATGAATACACTCCTCATAGGGATAATACGTCGTCTGTACGCATGAACATTGTTTCCATTTTATTGTCACATTAAAGTAAAGAAAGTAAATTAAACACACATATATATGTATATATATATAATAATTAAAGTATATTTATTATATCATATATATCATAATATTTTACAATACTCTTCCTCAATTTATTCCACATGGAGTATGAATTAATCACATCTATTTGAGGACGCGGTTATTCTATTTACAAAAAATTGAACAAATGAAAGTACATGTAATATAATATTTATAGAAGAATAAATAAATCATAAATATCATAAATATCATATAAAAATAGAGTCTCCATCATACATTCGAACTGTTAGAGGTGGTAAATGAATAAATGAACAACATCATTTCGTGAGGCAGTAGTTTTACGTACACACGAACAATATGTTTGGTACCAATTAGAATGAAGTGTTTTTATGTGTAGGTAGAAACCTCAGAATAAAGACACATATGTATACATAGGATACTATGGGTAATATATTAAAAAGTAATATGTAGAATTTATGAGCTGGAGAATGAAAATAAAACAATGGAATGTGAGGAAGAATGTTATCTATTCATTGGGTAACCCCTATTTATTAGAAATAAAGGGATTCTGTAGATGAGTATACGCCTAAATAGAGTATTCTATGATATTTTAAGGATATTGACAGCTTATTTGAGCATATAATGGGTGATACAAAGGGAAAAAGAGGTGTTAATAAGGTTGAGGTGTGTGTTTCTTTTTATTATGGTTGAGGAGTGGCATTCTTGTAATTTTTTTAAGATGGATTTACCCTATCATTCCCATGTACAGTGGATCCAATAATAGACCTAATTAAATACATGAGAGTATAGGGAAGAAATATGTCCTGAATAATTATTTTGGATATGTTTCTAGGAAAGTTTTTTCCTTAAGTATATGTTTTAGTCCCCTTTTAAGAAAATATTTCTCTTGATTGTGGTAATTATTTTTAATCACATCAAATAAAATTTTTTGTGAAACACTAAGATGAATATATTGATAAATATAAATTATTATTATCCCAAATATGGAATCTATTTTACTAAATTCTAATAACAATAGTGGAATAAATTTATTTTCATTTAATCACACTGACAAGACGACACAACATCTTTTTAAAGTAAAAATCTTCAAATGTATAGTGAGTTTCTGTATACAATTTCAATTTTTAATTTGTTATATTTATTTAAAATAGATACAATTATTTAATATTTAAATAATTAAACTTTAAATTAAAATTGAAATATATTTTAACTATATAAATTATTAACATAAGATAGAAGTTTTGTATTAAAATTCAGTATTTTTCACTTTTCAGCCAATAATTATTTTTTTAGAAAAATATATAAAATTCAACATAAGAAAACATGGAAATTTTGAATTAATAATTGAAACTTATTTTTTAAAACAATATTTATAAAAGTTTCCAAAATTGAATTTATTGTTTATCACAAAAGGATAGAGAAAGTAGTTCATTTGAGAAAATAATATTTTCAAACATAAAAATGATTTACCAATATTACATGTTTTATTATCAATATGTTGTATTTATATAAAACCATTTTAAATTATATTTTAAAATTAATTATTAATATTTATATTACTATTCTTAATGGCTATGTAATAAATATCACTTTTGAATAATTATAATAATAAAATTATGTATCGTAGAATCTCAATGTTGTGGGTAACACAAGCCAAGTCGCTATTTCATATAGCGCAAGATTACCTTGGTGTAACATATAATTAATGTTTAAATTAGTTTAGCATTAAACACACAAAATCATATAAAATTAATATATTTAAAAAATTGGTTCACAATAACTCATTGTGTTATAAAATGTGACATGAAATGTTGGTATAAAAACTGATGTTTAATATGAATTTATATAATAGTTATATATTAACCAATGTAATATCTCTTTTTTTGAAAAGTAAATTAATCAATTCAATTCTGAATAAATTATCCATAAAAGATATTAAATCATAGATACTAGATGAATTGTAGAAAAAGTGACATAAATAATTAATGTGCTTTTTACACTGTTTGTACTCTTTATTGAAATAGTTTTTTTAGGAACGGTCTCACGATGCACCCGAAGTTATAGCATGGAAGGTCTTTTAGAAAACCATGGAAGAATTATAATTTAACATGATATTAAAATGGATTATTCCATAAATTAAAAATACATCATTAATTATTACATTAATTTAGAATATTAATCATACACAAATTAAATCATATAATAATAATTAGATACACCTTGATGAGATCATCAAAATCATAATTTGTAAAATAATAATAAATGAAGAACTTTTTGATTTTTGTAAGGGAATTGATGATTATATTTGTTTATTATTGAATGAATATTAATTGAGTATAATAACAAATAAATGACATTGGAAACTAAATAAATTAAATCTTATTTGAAGAAGAAATTGAAAATTTCAAAGTTATGATGTAAAATTTATAAATTACACATTTGAATTATGATAATTTTAAACATTAAAATTTGATACATTTAAAAAAATTATTTATTACATTTTAAAACCATTTACTGAACTAACTAGCAATAAGTATTTAGTTTCTAAATCTTTTCATAAAATAAACAAAGTTAAAAACTCTTTTTTGGAATCCATTATTTGAAAAAATGATTTGAAATTCCCATATCAAATTTATTATTATCAATTATATAGATAAATGATATTAAAATCCTTTTATGATTATTAATTTCAAAAATAAAATTAAATCTACATTTTCAATTCTATTTTTTGACCTACTTTGGAAATTATAGCTCCACATTTTTATGACTCTATATTAAATTATCTCTATAGAAGTGAGTATTATACAGAGATAAATATCCATATTTAGAAACAACACATGTCCTATATAGAGATAAGGATAAATTGTTTCTACTATAACATCCAATAAACTTGTAGGCTTTAATATAATATCATTAATTTACGAGATCACAAAAAAATGATATTTAATTTGCATCATCATCTTTTATCATTGTTAATTTTTTTGTTGTACTTATAATTCACTAATCTTGAAAATGAATTTAGACATGGGGATACATTCCCAAAAACAATTCTAATAAAATTTCATTCAATTGTAATGATAATTTTGTGTTAAAATTCTTTTAATTAATTTCATATCTATAAGGACACAATGCATTCAAGATAACATCGAAATAAATATATTAAAAGGATTTCATTATAGATAAAAATTTGTGAATAAGTATTGTAATTTTTAATGGCCCCATTTCAATAAAACAATAAAAATACTCAAATAATGGAACATCCAATGATATCTAAAAACATTTGATCACTTTGGAGTGTTACACCTCTTAGTCCCCTTTACCATAGATCTCAATGTTGGATCAATATAATAAAAAGTCTCAATGTTTATTAGAAACCCACACCTGATTGAATGAAATTAGTTTTTCACAATATTTCTATTGCAGTTTGAAAATAATACACATGTTTATGATTATTCCTGTAGTATATGTATGTTCCCATAATAACTAGGAACATTTAAAAACTATTGGTATGATAAATAGTATAAAGAAGTTAGCATGTAAATTATGTACATTGAGGAAGTAGTACTATTATGGTATGAATAGAATAGGTTAAACTCAATGAATACATGATATGATAATTTAAAATTACTAATCATGATTGGCTTATGTAAACCTATCTCACAATAATAATTCACAGCAAGTGTTTTTTACAGCTCCATGCACACTTCTTTTGATATTTTTTTTGGTTGACATGAAATGAATTTTTCCAAAACAACACAATCATATGAATTTTTTATCTCATTAATAACCTATATTGATCATTGTCTTATCATTAAAAGAGATATAAAATTCAAAACTGGTATCATTTTGTT
The DNA here is from genome assembly GCA_963277665.1 of Viscum album. Lineage (NCBI taxonomy): Eukaryota > Viridiplantae > Streptophyta > Magnoliopsida > Santalales > Viscaceae > Viscum > Viscum album. Next base: position 1,576,415,432 of record OY728136.1, on the reverse strand, counting down.
GATTATAGTGGCCAATCAAATCATGTGTTCCAAGCACATGCAATGTTAATGAATTCATATATTCCCACAATGGTACACATGTCATGTTGTCTCAAAGTTACTATTGGAATGCGATATTTTTCACATAATCCTTTCAATGCATTATCATTTTCATATCTTTTAATATTATCCTAAAAAAATAAATTAATAATAGTGATCATTAAATTTAGATCATAATTTTCATTATATTTGAACATTCCGAATGGTGATAATCACATGGTGCATTGCTATTTTTTAAATTGAGTTAGAAATTAATCTATCTAATATATTTCACTTAAATTTCATTCCTTTAGGTGAAATCATAGTTTTTCAATAAAATAACCATTGAAGAGTTGATATATTATAGTGATGGAGAACATGGTATTATGATTCAGTGACAATAAAAATTCATGACTTGATGAAAGGACATGCTAGCCCAACAGTATATTATATTAGTTGTGTAAGAATATTATAGAACATTTCATAGTTCTATGAAGTTTCCACATGATCCATTATGGCTTTGATTTACTATTATGTAGTAATAAAGAGATATTTTTTCTTATAAATAAGTCTCATGGGTGAAATCAAGAAACTATGTTGACCTCTTGAGAATCTCCATAACTCATTTGTGGGAATTGTTTTCTTTTTAATTTATTGTATACTACTCAACAAATTCTAAGGATTATTGTCAGTTCTGAAGACTTTAGAGTCTTCCATTTCCTTCACATTGTAATAAAAAATTATGGTCATCATCAATTCTAATGTGTATGCAAAACATGAAATTTTTTATCAAAAAATCATGATTGTTTAATAGTGATAATTACTTGGACAACTAAACCAAAGTCTATAAAATATAAAAGGATGTGGTGTTCCCCTGAGTATATAAAAAAATTCATATAAAATAATTTTGTGCGGGAATGACATGATTTTATTAGGAATATAAAGTGAAAAATTATTTTCAAGAATCAGATCACCCAAATATTAATTATTGCGAGGCCCATATTCCTCACTTTTAATAAGACTCACATAAGCTCTAAAACATCCCATTTCTGAGTAATTGACCAATAATGGTTAGGTATAATATGATCAATTAAATAAAATTTCAAATAATAAATTCATTTAAAAATAACTAATACTTAATGTCTTCATCCACTACCTAATTTACTACTTTAATGATAATATGTTATGAAATTATAATACATCATATTCCCGTTAATTTGAGTTTTAAATTGCTCAAAGATGACCAATCTCATTGATAACTAGGCACTTATTAAAATATCTGCGTTCATAAATGTATAAATAATATATTAAAAAAGTATGGATATTATAGAAATAAGTCATTATAGAATATAAGGAATACCTGTAAGGACCCATACATTGTTTAATGAAAATCCATCTTGATCGAATTAAATGCCCTAATATGTGAAATGGTCATACAACTTATACACTTCTTTTGTTTTATGTTTTTAGGATTTTAAAATACCATTAACAATTGTGACTACAGCTAATATAGTCATTGAAAAGTGATCACATGATTAGAATAAATCTATCCTTTAACAATATAATTTACTCAGACGAAGGAAACGTTCGGATATAAGTTAAGGGGAAATTCTCGAACCCTATTTCATCCTTCGGGTTCTCCCTCCTTCACTCCATTTGTTATATTATTACTCCTTAAAAATAATTTTTTCATTATCGTATTTTCTTCTATGGGATATACATGTTTACCACTAATGTTTATGTCATATAAAATGTTTTCTAAAAGAACACTTCTCTTAAGAACACACTTTTTTACTTCTCAGTCAATGTTGATTGTTCTTGTAATAAGTAAGTTATTCCCTCTTTCTTTTGGAAACCCAATGTTTATGAATTTTTTCATATGAGATGTAACCCATTACTTTTCATGGGTTACTTATGTTCATTATTGTTATATGTTCATTTTAGCAGGCATGATAATGATAATTTTATTATGTGACAGGTGTGCCCAAAATTATATAGCGCAATATGAATGTTTCAATGTGAAGGGTACACCCAGAATTCTACACACTCCAATTCATTGGGTAAAGTGATGAATACCATGGGTAAATTTGAAATTATGTGTGAATGAGATGGTAGATTTGTTCAAAAGTATGTTTTGTAGTTAACTACTATGGCATGATCTTTCATTTTTATGCATTTCTACATTACAAGTCTTTTATTTATTCTTCCTCTCATGTTCATGAGCCTTTGCATATGATACAATTATGCTCAAACCATGATATATTGTTCTTATCTACCCTCTTACTGGTATTTTTTCTCACCCCTTTTGATTTATATCCTCAGGTGGATATATGTACTTAGGAGAGTACAAGTTCCAATAAGGAGCTGGAGAAGAAGAAATTGAATAAATGTTTACGCTTAATGTTGTAATTATTATGTATGGTCCAGGTTTTCCCAAGACACTAATCCTTTGTATGCTCTATTTGTACTAATATTTTGGTGTTTATCTTTAAAATTATGTTATAGTAATGTAAGAGAAGGCTATGATATTATAATCCTGATAGGTTATTTTTGAAAATAATGGAATTGAATCTTAGATTTTAAAAAATATCATAGATTTATTTTCATTCATAACAATTTTACTAATGGACACCTTCCCATATTTTCTTTGAATTATTTCATGATGAGATTAAATATAATTTTTTTTAAATAATTCATAAAATGAATCATTTTATCATTTTCATATTCTAGTTGATTTGTCACATTATTTTTTAGATATGTTACTAATGAGTGGGTTCAAATTTCCAGAGAGTGCATCTAAAACATTTATGTTCCTAAAACCATTTTAGTTAATCATCTATTATGAATGTAAAATAATTTTTTCGCTAATGTTGGTTATTACACATATTCATAATCTAGTTCTCAGTTTCACAAGAAATCATTTCAATGTAATGAAAAAAATTAAATATAAAAAAAATTAAAATTAAATTAAAAGTTTCATAATCAATAGAATTTTCATCCCCCACAATTTGGATTCATTAAATTTCAATATATGATTATAATTCATTTCAACATGATTAATAGAATATCATTTTTGAATGAATTTAACTACATTAAGGTGAGGTACAACCTCATGAGATCATCTAGAATTTATTTTAAAATGGAGTTGTAAGGTAGAAAATTAATTCTTGTATATAAGTATCTAATCTACAACAAAATTTCTATACAACCCTTTAATTATCCTAAAGTATTTTGACTTACTGATTATAGTCTCTTCAAATTTCTTCAAACATTAGTACAGAAATAATATTTTTAGAATCATTATTTTTTCATGTCTAAATTCATCTTATAAACTATTGATTTGGGTTGGTGATTAAATTTTATGGAAATGTTATATTTTATCATACAATCTAATATGTATGTACAGATTCCAATGAGGGATATATAAGCATTTATTTATGCCTAGACGTTATATTCTGACCATCTGTATGAATCCTTGATATTCTAGTTGATAGTCCATTAAATAATTCTATTAACTTCATTATTTATTATGTCTGTAAGCCCTTTATCATGTAGGTGATATATTGTTGACATTATACGGATAAAAATTTATCTTTACCATATCCTCCATTATTCTTATGTTGAGGTTTTTTTCATAGATAATGAATAGTTATCTTTTTTTCTTGTCTATAAAATATGTTATCCAAAATAAAGAGTCAAAAAAACAAGTCATTAATTTTTGTGGCATTTGACTCTACAAAACTAGAATCCTAGTAATCAATAATCAACATTTAATAAATCTAAAATAACGTGGGAATGTTCCTAATAGAGTTTAAATGTAACACGTCAATTAATTCATTACATATCATTTATTTTTTATGCAATTATTGTTACTTTATGAAATTACTAGTCAATTATAAATGCATAAATATTTTTCTTTATTTAAGGGATTCTTTGAAATGGGTTTTGGTAACGCCCTGACCCCAGTTACCTAGAGTCGGTGCATTATTACATAACATTGGCATGATCACAAAATATCATGTCTCAAAAGACCGATTCGTTTAGTAGTCTTGGGAAAACTAGATATATTCATAATTCTTACATTACATCATAAAGTAAAAAAAACTACTACAACATCTTGTCTTCATATCCCCTGATACTATCCCTTTAGGTCATTCATAAATTACTTCTTCTCATCCTGGAACAAATAAAACATTGAAAGTGGTGAGCTCAGATGCTCAGTAAGGATAACAATATAGCAGAAGCTTTCATAATTGAGCATAAACATTTAAGGCAATGTATAACTAAAACAAAAGCCTTTTAAACTTGATCTTCACCATAATATGGGAAAGATAAAATGAAATAATTCCACTTAATTATTCACATGCATATTGTACTAGTCAGATAACCACATGAAATATCAATAACCACATTCATAATGATGGAATGCATAATTCCATACTATCATAACCACATAGTCAAGGCCTCGTGCCAAGACTACAAATATGATTTTGTCAAGGCCTTGTGACAAGACACTAGTTTGTCTCATGATACCTATCGATGCATTGAGGAGCTACAGTGGGCTCCACCTGTCACTTAATAAGTCCAAAGCATTCATCCTATGAAAAGTATGAAACATAACATAAATATTCATATTAAAACAAACATATGAAATGTCAATACTTTATCTACAAAAAAAGAATGGTATAAAAATAGCACATCCATAGTCAAACATAATTCATTCAATACAATATGCAAGATTGTATTTTCACAGATTAACCTCAATCAATAATAATTATGGGTATTGACATAGATTAAAATAATCATCAAACTATGGAGAGAAATATCCCCCTTTTCTTGAAAACATTTAATAGTAACACTATTTGTCAAGAAAACATTTAAAATAGATTTTTTAATCAAATTGTACCATACCACTTTGAACCTTTAAAAAATAAATTTCATTTGAAAAAGTTAATGTCCATATAAATATATCATTAAACCCATTTTTAAAACATCGACATTAATGAGAAAAATTTAGAATAATAAATCTTTAAAACATTTTAAAATGATATTTTAGTTAGAATTCATATCCAAAAGAGAGACACTTAAATAAAAATAATTGAGGTAATAAAAACATTTTAATATCATGAGAATAAAGTGATTCATCATATACCATGTCAAACTACATTATATACACCATATGAATGTGATTTGGTTTATAACAATAAAGGAGTCTCAATGGAATGTAAATTGAGATGAAATCAATCATAAATGTTGTATCATTAGGTTAAGGATACATCAATGACATAATTATTTGTGGCAAATATAAATAAACTCAATATTATTGGATATTCAGTGTAAAACAATCAAATTACATTCGCACATATTCTTTTATAAACAACACCAATGAATTGGATGTTTATCTCAACAAATCGAGATTGAGTAAAAATTAATCTTATCAAATTCATACCGATGACATGAGAATTTATCAATGGAGTGATTATGTGTATCAAAAGTATATCCAAAAAAAGGGGAGTGGAAATTATGATATAATCAAATTAATTGTGATTCCACACATAATCTTGGACGTAATTATCAATGAAGTATGCATAAAGCCGAATGAGTGGAAATTGAAATTTCAAATTCCCTTATCGATTCGGTAACTTATGAAAAATACACCCATGAAATAAGGATCATACAATGATGATGAAAATATCCATAAATTAAATTATATTACACAATTTATACAATCGTGGTTAGTACACACACCACATGCCATAAATAAGTGGTGATCAATAGAAATCTCATAGAATTTAAAGTGAGAAAAGAATCCCCTTACTTTGTACTTTTTCATTGGTCGAGGGTAGGTTGGCCTCCTTTATAAGGGTGAAATAATTTTTATTGAATTATAAAATGATCATATATTTAATTTTATATCAAATATGATCTTTTAACACTGCTTTGTTAAAAAAATCTTAGTATTATCATCGTTTCAGGTGTTAATTTACTCATTTTCTTTTATATGTTTTGTTACATAAGTCATGTTTGTTATGGGAAGGTTGTAAGTTATTCATATACATAATGATATCAAGTATTTAAACATTATTTTTAATCATCAAATGATAATTATACTTTAATATTTACAATGGGGAATGAATCTCATCGCATTTATAGAGACTGTACACCGTATGTAGGCACGGGCCACAATATCATTTTTTTGATATTAAAATAATATGTAATTGGATGGTATATCATATATACAGACTCATTATCATGTTATATTTATTATTTACATGAATTACACATAATTATTATACCCATCCAAATAATATTGTATTGAATAATAATTACACCACGACGTGGAGACGGTAGGTCGTACGTACGCACGCATGGTGTCATGTCATTAAATGGATGGATAAAATAATGAATATGGTTTTACCATATTTATAATAACATAACTGTATATATAAGTTACTTGAGTGATCATTTTATAATGGAACAACAAATAAATAAGATGTTTAAGAAGAAAGGAACTTGAAAATGGGTGGTGAAAACATTACATCTTCTTTGGGTTCTTCCTTTTGATTTGATCAAAAGGGATCCTTAGGTTTGATTTATGACTAAAGAAAGGCCTCTAGGATTAGGTTAGGATATTTTAGAGGGTAATTTGGAAGAGGTTTGTCGAACCAAAAGGATTTCAATGTATTAATAAATGGTAATAAGTGGTGTCCTTTTATAAGGGGGAGGAGGGGATCTTTAGAAAAAACTTAAAGTATTAATTTATAATAAATTCATATTCGATTTATAATGGATCAAAAGTGTATGATTAGAAGTATAAGGTGTTGATGGGTCGAAATCACTTCATCTAATATATTTTAGACATTTTTGTGTCACTATATTAAGCGTATCATTTATATCTAACTCCTAGTTAAATAGTTTGACATTTCACATGTCACTTTGTATTTTTATATTATATGGTAAATAAACATACTATATACTTCCAAGAGAATTCCTAGTGGTCCATTAATGATACACCTACCATTATATAAGTCCTTAGCCTGAACCTTAAATTTTTTGAAATATAATATCAATTAATAATAAAATATTTGTTTTAAAAACTCATTTATGTCAATTTTGACAATATTAAATAATTTATTTTTGATAAAGTCATAGGTACATTATTAATTCCACATAAAATAATTTAAGATATCCTTACATGTCAAATTAACTAATAAAATTCTCATATGGCATAAAAACTTTCAAATTATATTTATTATAACATTTATAATACTAATTATTTGATTCTTTCATTAGTAAGGAAAATACTGCATCAATATTGTGTCATAAATAAATTTAATTATTCAATGTCCAAAAATTATAAATAAAATACCATTGTGTATGAAATATTTTTATCATTATAATGAATATTTATAGTTTAAAATATAACATATATATCCTTATGTAAAAATTGTTTTTCAAAAAGATATATGCTTATGTCATTTTTGAATTTACTTTAACTTAATTAATATAAAGTGTCATTATCACTTACAAGTGGATCCATGGGGTCCCAAAATAGACCTAAAGATGACCATGGTAAGAAATGATTCAACAAATAGGATTAGGACACATTTTCGATTAAATTATTATTATTATAATATTATTTTTTACGGTTATTTACCGGATTTAGCCTTTAACCATGGTAAAAAAAATATTTACCGAAGTAATTATTCATAATGTCTAAAAATAAAAGTTACCTATTTAAACAATTTGGATCTCATGATTATAAATATAGAATCTGTTTTTCTAAATTCAAAACACAGAAGTGGCATAAATTAATTTAAAAATAATTCCCACTATCAAAACAGAAAACGTTTTTAAGAAATAATAACTATCAAAAGATTGACACTTGTTTATGTCCGGTTTAAATGTAAAATTGCGTCCAATGACCAACATTGTATTAAATGGTAAAAATATATTCTAAATATACTTTAAATCCACTCATATTCATAATTTATCAATATTAATTATTTCTATTAAAAAAGTAGTTTTCAATTAAAATTTAGTGATTTTCACTATTCATCAAAAATTGAAAGTTTTCAGAAAAATACCAAAGATTCCCCCTAAGCTAATTTCGATATTCCAAATCCAAAAATGAAGTCCATTTTGAATGATAAAATGTATAAAATTTTAAAAAGTGGGTATTACTATTTATAACAGCTAGTTCGATTGGTTGTGGTGTGTGTTAGAACCCAAAGTTGTGTACAACACACGCTAATGTATTATTCAATGAAAAGCATACTGTGAAAGCTTGGGGTGTTACATTCTCCCCTCCTTTAAATAATTTTATCATTGAAATTTTTAAAATTTGGCTTGGGAATATAATGGAAAGTCCTACATCAGAAAAAGTGTCAATAAAACTATCACCATAAAAGAATGAATGAGAAGTAAAAAGGTCACCCAAGATATCTGATACTAGGATTCCATGTAAGAAAAATGGATATAAAAGATAAACAATGTGTCACATTCTGATAGAGGGGGATAGAAAACTTGATCAGGAGAAAGTTAACCACAAGATAGCCACAAACTTGTGATGGGACAAATGGTCATTAGTTTCCTAGTAGGAAAAGTATACGGACACCATTTTTTAAAGTTACATTACCTAATGATGAGGAATTCATTTATGAGATTGACTAAGAAATTAAAGAGATATACATACTTTTTAAGTAGAGTTTCATTCTTTAATAAATTTTCACTATTAACTCAAATTTTTTAAATGATGAGTATTCAAGAAGGCTTGGTTACACTGGACGATCTAGAATAAACTTCTATTGAATCACATGATTCAAGAAAGATAAACAATATCTTTACCTTCTCTTTATAGATTAATTAAAACTAAAACTGTTAGTACAATTTATGATGATCCCCCAAAAGCATATTCATTTAGAGAAAGAAACACTAATCTAAATTTCTAAAATTAAACCAACAATACCTCGAAGTTAAATAAATACCATTAAATAAACAATTTTCCTTAAAATCCTTTAATATAATACAAACTAATTTTGAAACCCAGAACATAGAATAATTTGGTTATGTAGTCTTCCATGTTAAATTGTATATCCTAATGACATCAACTAATCTTAAAGTAACATACTTAAAAGTAAGTAACCTAATCACATATTCTCTATTGCAGGTTAATAATTTTCATAAATAACCCAAATCACAATAAATCATTAATAAAAACGAAGATAAAATTCAACTGTTACTCCTCAAATGAAACCCCATAGTATTCTATTTTCCATGGGCTTATAGTGTTCCCAATAAAGCGAACATCTTCCAAAATAACATTTATCACTTAATCACCAAATCATTTACCTATACTAAGTGTATTCAGTTGATAAGACATAATAACCCAAATAAACATATTTTGGATAAATAAAATCATTTAACTAAAAAAAATTAGTCACACGAACTAGGGACTTCACATAGTCCAGTGATTGGTGATAAATCCCAATCGCACATTGGTCATGGGTTCGATTCCCACAGCTTTATCTAACATGACGTGTTGTCACATGGTCTTCATGTTGTCCTTTTTCAAAAACTATATTTTATAACATTACCAAAATGAAATAAATTACTCAAAATAACCATAACATAATTATAAATACAAATGTTATCTCATACCATGCATTTTCACCCCAAAATATAATAACTTGTAATTTCCTCAAACCTAATGATCATATAAAACCAAATGGTTATATATAACTATATCCACAAGGTAAAAGATAAGACTTCCTCAAATATCATTCTCACATGAAAAAATACCGGGTTACAAATACAATAGAATATTTTTCCAAAGTAATCCCATCAACAAGGAGAACTAATACTTTTAAACATTTCTCTAACTATTTATTTCCACATAGAAAATTCATTGACCAAGAAAATATCCTATATAATTGGTCATTCACTTGGTTAATGTCTAGGCCCCCTACATTTACAGAAAATGACTGTAAATGGATTCTTGGGGACATTTTTTTCTTCCATAGTACTCTTCATTTTTCCTTGGAAATTCTTCACATTATGTCCTTCTTTCATGCACGTAATGAATTTCTTTGTTCTGTTGAGACACTTTCTCAGGAGTCTCCTTCCACATTTCCTACATGATAGAAATTTAGGATTCTTTTCTCCATTGTCTCCACTGCTGGAGCTCCTACCATTCATCGCCTTTCTCTTATTTTTTGAGTCCAGGAGTTGGTTAATATATATGTTTTTAATCATATTTTTGGAAAAATAATTTGGTATGAAGGCTATATCTTTTATGCCAATCAAAATTTAATTTTGGTGCTCATTTACACCACTGTTCCGACCTGGTACATCATTCTCAAAGTAAATATGACTTCATTGGACTCCATCCATTGACTAAAACCAGAAATCATTATGTGAGTAACATTAGGCATAAAATCATTTAGAGAATATCATGACACCATATTCTTAATTTGAAACACCTTAGGATTAACCAAGGTCATTTATTCTCATCTTAAATTAAAATACTTCAAATTAGTTTATAAATAAAAGGTAAATTATCCTAAGAATAGCCCCCGGGAGTGTCGTAACCAAGAGTGCAACAAGGCCCGTTGTCTTACAGTAGTTCCCGTTCGAGTCTAGCTCAAAGCGGTGTTTTTGAGTTTTACCCCTAGGTACATCTGTTCCAGATCCACCTCTACCTGCTCATATCCATACAGGGATGTATTACATGGAAAACTCACAAAATCTATACAATAGAAAAATTCTAGGAAGTACTTCTATACTAATCATCAATGTCTATCTTAGGGATATGTGTCTAATCAGAGTTTATCTAAATCTAGTTTCAAAGGTTTGTACTAAAATTCATCTGAAACCAACTATAATTCCCCATCCCCAGTTACCCAGATTCGGTGCATTATTACATAACATTGGCATGATCACAAAATATCAAGTCTCGAAAGAGAGATTAGTTTAGTAGTATTGGAAACAATAGATATATTCACATGTCTTAAATTGCATCATAAAGTAAAAAAAACTACAACAACATATTGTCTTCATATTCCCTCATACTATCCCTACAGGTCATTCATAAATTACTTCTTCACATCCTGGTAAAAATAAAACATTGAAGGGGGTGAGCTCATATGATCATTAAGGATAAAAATATAGCTAAAACCTTAATAAATGAGCATAAACATTTAAGGAAATGTATAACTAAAACAAAAGTCTTTTAAACTTGAACTTCAGCATAATATGGCAAAGATAAAATGAAATAATTCCATTTAATTATTCACAAGGATATTCTATTAGTTGAATAACCACATGCAATATCAAAAACCACTTTCATAATGATGAAATGCATAATTCGAGAATATCATAACCACATAGTCAAGGCCTTGTGCCAAGAATACAAATAATATTTTTTCAAGGACTTGTGCCAAGACACTAGTTTGTGTCATGAGACCTACTGATTCATCGAGGAGCTATAGAGGGCTCCACCCATAACTTAATAAGTACAGTGCATTCATCATATGAAATGTTTGAAAATTAACATAAACATTCATATTAAAACTAACATACGAAATGTCAATACTTTATCCACAAACCATGAATGGTATAAAAATAGCACATCCACAATCAATTATAACTCATTCAATAAAATATGGAATATTATATTGTAACAGATTAACATCAATCGAGAATAATGAAGGGTATTGACATTGATTAAAATATTCATCAAACTATTTAGATAAATATCCCCCTTTTTCTTGAAAACATTTATAAGTCACAATATTTGTCAATAAGACATTTAAAATAAAATTTTGAATCAAAGTGTCCCATACCACTTTGAAACCTTTAAAAGTAATTTTTATTTGAAAAATTTAATTTCCATATAAATATATACTTAAAACCATTTTTAAAACATGGATATTAATGAGAAATATTTAGAATAATAAGTCATTAAAACATTTTCAAATGATATTTTATTTACAGTTCCTAACCAAAAGAGATACAATTCAATATATATAATTGATGTAATAAAAAAATTGTAATATCATGATAATAATGGGATTCATGATATACTATGTCAAAGTACAATATATCTGCACGCCAAGAACAGAGAATTGGTGGGTTCAAACATGTTCGTTGGTCCGCACCCACCTTGTTAGTGGTTCAAACGACTTCAACAATTTAAACACATTTTGAGGATATAATCCCCATAAATTAAATTAAACCAAACCCCCTACCTCAAGTGTTTATTAACAAGGGTTCATCACAGGAAAAAGGATGTCATGGAAGAAGGCTCCATAAGCATCGTCGGCGTCGTGGTACATGATGTCGCGGGGAAGAGGATCGTCGGCGTCGCGGTACACGACATCATGTCGTCGATCTCCGGGTAACTAGCGTTCTTCGTCGTCTTCCGTCGGAGGCTGACGTTCTTCATCGTTCTTTACATTTTCCAATGAATAAGATGAAGATTCAAAGGCTTTGAGCAGTTTCTCTCCCAATCCCTCTCACACAATGAAACAACATTAATAAAATAAGGTGTTGCCTTATTTTATTACTCATGCCATCTGTTTTTGAAACTCAAAATTAAATCACTATTTAATTATAGAGCATTGACCAATTAAAGAGGCGTTTAGTAATCCAATTAAACACAGGAGTTGACTTGGCAATTATGAGGGGGGTGCGGGTGAGTTACATAATAAAAAGCACGTGGAGGTAAAAAGGAAATAAAGGGGGGTGAGGATTGTATGGTCCCACCTCACTAATATACTACCTAGGAGTTAGGATATCAGTGGGTCACACTCCAACCACCATGCCTAGTGTAACACTACATTGAGTAAAAATAAAATCTCTTGCACAATATTTTATTTTGTTCATTAGTTAACCCAATTAATTACTAACTTCACCCGATCAAACGCAACTCCGAAAAAGGTGTTCATAAGAAAAAATGGGCACTGTGAGTTCACCGGTGCCCTCAGATTTCGATTCTGATCACCAGTTCAAGAGATAAAAAACCTACTCGTTCGTTCACTGAATGTACCCGAGCTAAACTTCGGAAAATGATTCTGGGCACACTAGGCCTCAGATTCAGGTGCCAACAGAATCCACAGACTCACAAAATTCCAAAAACAATTAAGAAGAAAAAAATTTCGTTGAAATTTCCTGGTCTTTACATTTCTCTCATCTCAGGGATTTACGTCCCCGTAAATGTATAACACAAACTAGGGAAACAAAAGTGGTATTGAGCACGCAACTGAGACTCCCGCTCCCATGTGCTCTTCTAGAGGTTCCAGTGCTGCTGGTGAAAGTGCACCTGAGAAATCAACCATCCACGTAGGACCTACTCTTGTTGATCCTCGTTCTCCACTAGAACCTCTATGAATGTCTCCCCATCATGGACGTCCAACTCCCTGCGGTTGATGATGTGTGAAGAGTCATGCACGTATCTCCTTAGCTGATATACAAGGATGACATCAATCACCTGGTGCAACTGAGGTTGAACGGTCAAGCGGTAAACCACCTTGCCTACCCTGCTGAGGACCTAGAAAGGTCTATTGAACCTCAGAGATATCTCGCAACCTTGGGTACATCTCCGTAAACCTCTTCGAGGTGAGACCCGTATAAGAACGTGGTAGCCATCCTCAAACTCTAGAGGCTTCCATTTCCTGATTATAACTGAAACTCAAAACTCCTACAGCCATGAGGGTAAGGTTGGCCGACCCAAGAGAGATCAGCTACACCCTCCTAAGAAGGAGTTAATCCTGTGCTGCCTGGGGTTTCCCTTTTTCTGACCAAGGAAAACTCATCCTGACGTTTGCCTAATACCTTCAATTTGTGAATGAACTGTGATTTCCCAGTCCATACTCAAGCTAACGTCATAAGGCCTAGACGCTACCACCAAGAGGTTCCAATCGAAACTCTCGCCTCAAGGGTCAAGTCACACCATCAGCGTAAGTGAGATTATCGAGTCTCCTCCTAGAGGTATCTTCAGACGTTAGGGTCATGTCAACGGATTAACCATAATCTTCAGGCCTAGGACATGATTCGTGGAAGGTAGGAATGATTCATATCAATGTATTGTTGTTATGGCAGCTAGTAGAAGACACAGTCCATTCTTCGAATCATCCTTAGAGACATTCAGTGGCCCTCCTTTACCCCATGCTGCTCTCATAGCTATGCTTCCATGTCTGCCGCCTTGCAAATTCATCTGTTTTTTTTTACTTCTTCTACTTGAAACATATTACACGCCCAACTCTCAGAGACTGGTGCCAGTTTCTAGCTTTCCCACTTCTAACCTTCACTGACTGCATCCATTCATCAAAGAATTCTCAACAACAAAGGTTCTTTCTAGCACCCTAGCCTATGTAGGAATGCATGGAGAAAACGTGCTAGCTCGGATGTCCGAGCCCCGAAGCACCGATCACATCGCATTCATCAAGTACCAGGAATGGTTTGGTACGCCCCGATGAATTCTCAACTACCGACATGTCATCCTTCCGAAGATGTATAAGCTCTAGAAAACTCCCAGCCACCTCCTCAAGCCAGTCCTCAGCTGCCTGTGAGTCAGGATTGCCTTGGAACTTGAGTTTATCTGATGATGGAACATGTGTAAGGCAATAAGTCAACATGTGTCACATACCGGTACTGCCGGTTGTAACTACTTACCAACAGGTAGTGATGTATAGTTGGCACACTACCCGAAGGAACTATCTCAGGCATCGGTCCACATATCTATGCCTCATCACTATGCGGACCATCCTCATGGTCATTTACGGGAAAAAACTAGTAGCCTAGTCTACCATCCACTCTACTGGTGCCCCAGCTAGGCAGAAAACTCTAGTTACCGCCTCCAGTAAGTGCTCTACTGTCTGGAAATCTGCCTCGCCTCGTAACCTTAGAGGCCACTACTGCTAGAACTCGTGAAACACGCTCTTCCAGCGTGCACAGTTCACTAGTATGGCTTGTGGCATCTGCTTCCCAACAGTTGGTGGTGTTGCTCGTACACCACCCGAGGGTGCCAACATAGTAAAAAGGGCCCCGCACCGGAGCCTCGTCCCTTGGTGGGCCGTCATCGTGTACTATCTCAGAACTCCAATTGACTTTCTGCGTGGAGACATCCTAAACAAATGAGACACGGTCAACGATTTATACCTGGTGAGATGACCTTGTTTGATCGGAGTTTAAAACTTTTGGAAACACACACGCAATCATTGTTTTCATGCACAATGTCAGAAATCAGATGTTAGGGTCCTGGTGTATGGATACGTCGGCCATCGCACCAACCCTGAACTCCCTGAACTGAAAACCACACTCAGTACCCTTAACACTATTGCTTCTCAGAAAGGGAATATCAGAGTTATAAGTTCTACGGTAGAACCGACTCCTCTGATACCAATTTGTCACGACCCGTCCTCGGGGCACGTGTCGTGACTTCCCTAAGCCCGCCTTCCACAGGCCAGGGGCTGGCGACTAGCACCAAAGGAATAAATCCAAATAACGGGGAAGGAATTTCCTTTAAAAAGGTAAAAAAACATCACATACTACAAGAGGAAGTAATACACTAAGTACAAAAGGAAGTGCTGAAAAGTAAGTGGGCCAGAATACAAACCAAACTGAAAGTACAGCTACAACTGAATGAAAGTACAACTGAAAAGACAAACAGCTGGAAGAAAAGAGCATCTCCTTGGACTTCCTCCCCGGATCCTACCTGAAGGGTAGGTACAGATAGCGCAGCTCCTGGATCATCCACCACGGATCCTACCTGAAGGGTAGGTACATATAGCCTCATAAATGCCCTCGCCTATCAACCTCCTCCGAGTGTCGTCTTGTCGTGAAGTCCACATCATGATACTGAGTCATCGTGAGTTCCACCTCCGGGTACCGTCCAGTCCCCGAACAGTCGGCCTCTGTCAGTGCTGCCCCTCATCTGCAACCAACACAATGAGGCGCTGGCATAGCCTGTGCAGGGGTGAGTATACGGTACTCAGTAGGGACCCCAATAACCTCAAGGTCTCACTAAATCCAACAAGGATAACCACAAAGAAGGATCTCAACAGATAACCCTTAGGTATAAGCCCATAATAATACCTAAGTTATAAAGTAACCCATCTCAATCATGAGGAAACACAAAGGTTATGAAATCAACAGATAACCACTACCTAGGTATATTCCCATACATATACCTATGTTATCAAGTAACCCATCTCAATCATGAGGAAACACATAGGTTATAGACTCATCTCAAACCAGGATTTTCTTTATCGACACCAAAACTGCTGAAGAGCCCTGTCTCTGACAAGTACAGTGATCCTGTCACGCCTCCGACGTACTCCTCACTAAACTTAGTCTACTGAGATACTCCTCCTGTTGAGTATCATGGGTCTTCCACCTCACAAAGAAGTGCTCCTCCGCCATGGGTCTTCCATCTCACACAGTAGTGCTCCCCCTCATAGCCTGCAGAGGTACTCCTCCTATGGATTCACGCGGGTCTGATGCCTGCAAGCAGGTGCTCTGTCCGCCGTTGGTCTGCACCCAAACACAGTAGTGATCCGTCTCCTGGGATAATCGACTCACTCCAAGTCGAGTCGGTCAAGCAGTCGTCAGGTCTCAGCCAGCTACACGGTCTCTGTACTCCGTACGCTCGTCTCCAAGAGGGTCCGCTCCAAGAGCTACAGGTAGATATTCCAAGTATTACAAAGTCCCACGAAGAAGTATCTCAACGGACTACCTCATCATAGGGGTCTCAACGCAACAGACGGCGCGTCAATCGGACGCCCCGTCTGTGAGTTATTAGTTTTTTCTTCCCAGGGGCCCAGTTGGTTTTGTGTACGAAACAACCCGACTGTATCTCAACTATACCCCGAACACTCATAGGGTATACTCATAGGGACCGTTTATCAACGTGATCACCAATACCGCTGACGGTTCGTCAAACGGATATCTGGCCTTAATGTTATCAGCTTTTCTGTTCTAGGGGCCCGGTTGGATTTTGGGTACAATCCAGCCCTGACATACTCCAACTGGATCCAACCCTCAGGTGAAGTATGCCAAAAGTCCTGCCTCATCAAAAGTAATCCAACAAAGTCGACGAGACGTCAATCGGACGTTCGGAGCTCAAGTTATAAGCATTTCCGCTCCGAGGGCCCGGTTCGTTTCTTGTTCGAACCAACCCGGCCATACCCAAAGATCTCTGAAATCTTGAGTGTAATATACCGAAACGGCTGTCTCGATCCAAGGACCCCTACTCAAATGATAGTGTGTCGATCGGAGGTCCGTAGACCAGGTTATGGGAAAAATACTGAAAGTGGTCCGAAAGTGGGGGGTCTGGGCCCAGTCCGACCTGGCCCAACCCCCCCTGGGTCGGCCGGAACTGGGTCGACCCGACCTAGGTCTGGGTCCGGCCCGGTGGGCACAACCCAGCCCAGCTGGGCATGGCCCGGTCTGGTCCTCGCAACCCGGCCCGGCTCGGCCGGGTGGCTC
Source organism: Viscum album (assembly GCA_963277665.1). NCBI lineage: Eukaryota > Viridiplantae > Streptophyta > Magnoliopsida > Santalales > Viscaceae > Viscum > Viscum album. The sequence continues at coordinate 1,576,397,927 of OY728136.1, read as the reverse complement.
GCTGGCTCGGCCAGCGGCCGAGCATGGGGGGACGCGGTCCCCCCATTCCATTACCAGCGGACGCGTCGAGTGCTGTGTTGCCCCCAGATCCCATACGGCCGCGGGATCCAGTCACCCCACTGCCACCGCAGCTTCAGCCACGGTGGCTCCTGCCGGCGGTGCACCGCCGCCTCTGGGCGGCCGGCCGGTGCTGCCCTCCGCGCCTACGCGGCGCGCCGACAACGCCTTCCGCAAACCACCAGACGAGCTCTGGTGGTCTGTTTTGCCCGCCATCTGTGCATGCGGCTCTCCTGGGACCTGTGGATTACTGTGAAGGGTTTAAAACACCTATGCGGCCCGCTTCATCATCGCCCGTCGATCCGCACACCAAGAAAAAAGAATCGGTGGGTTCACACTTGTTCATTGGTCCGCACCCACAGCGTTAGTGGTTCAAACGACTTCAAAAATATAAACATGTGTCGACGATATAATCCACATAAATTAAATTAAACAAAACCCCCTACATCAAGCGTTGTTGAACGAGGGTTCGTCGCGGGAAAATGGACGTCGCGAAGGAAGGCTCCGTAAGCGTCATCGGCGTCGCGGTACAAGGCGTCGCGGGGAAGAGGATCATCAGCATCGCGGTACATGGCATCATGTCGTTGATCTCCGGGGAAGTAGCGTTCTTCATCATCTTCCATCAGAGGCCAACGTTCTTCTTCATTCTTCGCGTTCTCCAACGAAGAAGATGAAGAGTCAAAGGCTTTGAGCAATTCCTCTCCCAATCCCTCTCGCACAATGAAACAACAATAATAAAATCAGGCGTTGCCTTATTTTATTACTCATGCCATCTGTTTTTGAAACTCAAAATTAATTCACGATTTAATTATCGAGCGTTGACCAATTAAAGAGGTGTCTAATAATCCAATTAAACATGGGAGTTGACTTGGCAATTATGAGGGGGTGCGGGTGAGTTACATAATTAAAAGCACGTGGAGGTAAAAAGGAAATAAAGGGGTTGGGGCTTGTATGGGCCCCACCTCACTAATATCCTACCTAGGAGTTTGGATATAAGTGGGTCCCACTCCAACCACCACTCATACGTTAACACTACATAGAATAAAAATAAAATCTGTTGCACAATATTTTTTTTATTCTTTTGTTCACCCAATTAATTAATAACTTCACCCGAGCAAACGAATCTCCGGAAAAGGTGTTAATAAGTGAAAACTGGTGTTGTGAGTTCATCGGTACCCTCATATTTTGATTCTGAGCACTGGTTCAAGAGATAGAAAATCCCGCTTGTTCGTTCACTGACCGTACCCGAGCTAAATTTCAAAAAATGATTCTGGGCACACCGGGCCTCAGAATCAGTTGCCGTCAGAATCCACAGACTTGAAAAATTCCAAAAAATTAAGAAAAAATATTTTCATTGAAATTTATGGGACGTTACAATTATGGGGTTGTTGAAAAATTTTTCACTTTCTGTCACGACCCGACCTCGGGGCCCGTGCCGTGACTACCCCAAGCCCGCCTTCCATAGGCTAGGGGCTGGCGACTAGCACCAAGGCGTAAAATCCCGGTAAACAGGGAAGGCATTGCCTTTATAAGTAACAACCACCACAGAGTCAGCAAGCAGAAAGTAAAGTGCAGAAAAGTAAAGGGGGCCGGAATACAAGCCCAACTGAAAGTACAACAGGAAAAGTAAAGAACAGCAACTGAAGAAAAGACGGCGGCCTCGTGTCGTCCACTGGCAATCCCACCTGAAGGGTGGGTACAGATAGCCTCCAGGCTCCTCGGGTCCCGCGTCCGCTCCGAGCACGTCCCGCCCAGTGGTCCACCTCCAGGTACCGTCCCGCTCCACGCCCCAACCGTGATCAGCGCTGTCCGTCGTCTGCAACCAACACAACAAGGTGCGGGCATAACCCGTGCAGGGGTGAGTACAAGCTACTCAGTAAGGACCCCGAGACCCCCGAAGGTCTCCCGAAATCCACAAAGGATATAGCACAAAAGAAAGATGCAATCACGAAGTAACATCTGAATCGACTTAGGTATATGCCCATACATATACCTAAGTCCCCAATTCTAGCTCTACTCACGAGCTCAAGAACAACTCAATCCACAAAGGAAAGCAAGACTCAAATCCACAAGGAGAGTAAATAGTAAATCCACATAGAATAGTTCAACACAATCCTCAAAGGAGAGTAACATAAGATTCAGCTCAACCAGGTATACTTTTTCAGATGACGTCAAAGATGATCACTGATCCATCTAAGTCGTTGGACCCACGAAGGATCGATAGGTACTAACCCCCGCAGAAGACCCACACTGGATCGGGCTCACACAGAACCTGTAGGCAGTGGCTCACACAGAACCGGTAGTAAGGACCCACATAGGATCGGGCTCACACAGAACCTGTAGCACTGATCCACGTGGGATCGCTGAGTGCAGTAGTCGATGCAGTCCACTGAGGATCTCTGCACAGTCGTCGCCGCAGTCCACGAAGGATCTCTGCTCCGCCGTCGTCGCAGTCCACTGAGGATCTCTGCTCTGCTGTCGTCGCAGTCCACGGAGGATCTCTGCTCTGTCGTCGAAGTCACAGCCAGCGCTAGGGTTCCCGCACACAACGAGCTCGTTTAGGAGGGTCCGCTCCATGAGCCGAGAGACTGATACATCAACTGACACGTAGTCCGAAGTTGATGTATCCAAAAGTTCCGTATCGACAACAGGATCTCAACGCAACAGACGGCACGTCAATCAGACGCCCGGTCTGAGAGTTATTGGCATTTTCGTCCCAGGGGCCCGGTTGGTTTTTAGGGAAAAACCAACCCGACCGTACTCCGCCTGTATCCGATCCTCGGGCGGAGTATGCCAAAAGTTCCGTCTCACTTAGAGGAAACTACCACAGCTGACGGTACGTCGATCGGATGTCCGTAGCTCAAGTTATGAGCGTTTCCGCTCCGAGGGCCCGGTTGGTTTCGTGTACGAACCAACCCGGCCGAACCCAAAGTCTTCCGAAACCTTGAGTATAATATATCGAAACGACCGTATCGATCCAAGGATCGCGTAGCCGCTGACGGTTCGTCACCCGGAGGTCCCAGGCCCAAGATATGGGCGAAGGACCGAAGAGGGCCCGAAACGGGGGTTCTGGGCCCGGGGCGACCCGGCCCGAACCCCCCCCCCCCCTGGGTCGGCCCGAACCGGGTCGGCCCGACCCGGCTAGGCCGGGTCCGTTCCGGCCTGGGCGCGGCCCGGCCGGCCGGACCGGCCGGCTCGGCTTCGGCCGAGCGGCCGAATGAGCCGCCGCGGGTTTGACCCGCGGCTTTGGAGAAACGCGGCCCGCGCGAGCCGCGTGCTGGGTGGCCGGACCGCGGACGCGGTCCGGCGGTTCGCCGCCGCCGCGGCCGTGCCGCGGCGGATCTTCCGGTGGCCCGTTTTGCCTCCCGTCTGCGCCATTATTCCTCCCGGGACGCGTCCTTCACTGCGGAATCAACAATTGGCCCTTGCGTCATGCTTTTGCCGTCGCCCGCCAAATCCGCACAAAAAGGAAGATCGGTGGAGGGTTGCCGGGTCTTGTTCGTTAGACCCGCACCCTCCGCGTTAGTCATAAACAACGGGAGAAACAAGAAATAACCAATCAACAATTTTAAATAAATTTAAAATTGTTCCGTGATCGGTTCTTTATTTTAAAAGAAATAAAATCACGGGAAAGGAAAATATTTCAAATCAACCCTTACCTCGCAGCTGTCGTTGCCGAACGAGGGATCGTCGCGGGATTGCTCGTCGCGGAAGAAGGGGGATCGTCGCATCGTCGCGGTATCCGGTGTCGCGTCGCCAATCTCCGGATCAAGATCAAACGGATTTAATTAATTTAAATCCGTTGATATCGAAATTAAAAAGGGAGAATTCAAACGATCCGATTCTTACCTTAGTTGCCGAACGAGGATCGGCCGCGGAAGAAGAGGCGTCGCCGAAGAACGTCGCGGGTAAAGCTCGTCGACGTCGCAGATCTCGGTGTGCATCGTCGAATTCCGGTCGCCGGCGTTCTTCGCGTTCTTCGCGTTCTTCGCGTTCTTCGCGTTCTTCGTGGGGAGATGAAGAAACAAAGATCCTCTCAAATCCTTTCAAAGGATTTTTAGGTTGGTCTTATTTTATAAACATGCCAACAAACGCAAAAGCGTAAGTAAAGACCCATCAGTTCGTTGAATTAATTCAACGAGCGAAACAGCCCAATTAATTCATGAAAGAAACATCCCATTAAATTCACGAAAGAAACAGCCCATTTAATTCACGAAATAAACCGCCCAATTAAATGGTCTGTTAAGAATTAAAGAAAACGCGTCGGTTGACTTTTCAGTTACTTTGACGGGTTTTCGCGGGTGCGTTACTTAGCGAAAGAAACGGCGGGGCTCGTGCGGGCCCTGCCTCACAAATATCCTAACAAGGGGTAGGATATTTCCGGATAGCACCCTATCCGCTTTAACTCAGTTCAAGTGGCTTCCAAGTGACTTCCAAGCAGCTTAAGTGAAATAAAATAAAGTTGTCGCACAAACTTTATTTTATTTCTGACTTAAAGCCGCAAAATTTAAAAACCACGTCTGAGCAAACGCAACTCCGGAAGAGGCGTTTCTAAGCAAATACCGGCGCTGCGATTTCATCGGTGCCCTCAGAATTTGATTCCGGGCACCGGTTCAAAAGATAGAAAAACCCGCTCGTCCGTTCACTGAACGTACCCGAGCCAAACTTCGGAAATTGATTCCGGGCACACCGGGCCTCGGAATCAGGTGCCGTCTAAAGCTGCGCTCTTGAAAAATTCCAAAGAAAATTAAGAAAAAAAATTCCCTTGAAATTTTCGGGTCTTTACATTACTCCCACCTCAGGGCTTTACGTCCCCGTAAAGATACATCAAAAACTAGGGGAACAAATGGGGGTACTGAGCACGCATCTGAGCCTCCCGCTCCCAAGTGCTCTCCTGGAGGTTCCCGTGCTGCCATCTGATGCGCACAAGAGGAATCGACCGCCCACGTAGGACCCGCTCCTGTCGATCCTCGATCTCCACTGGGACCTCCGCAAAAGTCGCCCCATCGTCCACGTCCAGCTCCCCAAAGTCGATGATGTGCGTCGGGTCGTGCACGTATCTCCTCAGCTGAGACACGTGGAAGACGTCGTGCACCCGGTGCAACTGAGGTGGTAGAGCCAGGTGATAAGCCACATCTCCTATCCTGCTGAGGACCTGGAAAGTCCCGATGAAGCGTGGAGACAACTTGTCGCCTCGGCCAAATCTCCGTAAACCACGTCGAGGTGAGACACGCAAAAAGACGTGGTCGCCATCCTCGAACTCTAGTGGCCTCCGCCTCCTGTCAGCATATGACTTCTGCCGGCTCTGAGCTGTCCTCATCCTCTCCTGGATGATCTGGACCTTCTCTGTCGTGGCTCGGACCATCTCTGGTCCCATGAGTGCTGACTCCCCAGGGTCTGTCCAGCACAATGGTGATCTGCAGGGTCTGCCGTACAACGCCTCGTATGGTTCCATCCCGATGGTGGAGTGGTAGCTGTTGTTGTACGTGAACTCCACCAAGGGTAGGTGGTCCTCCCAGCTGCGACCAAAGTCGAGAACACATGCACGGAGCATGTCCTCGAGTGTCTGTATGGTCCTCTCCGTCTGACAATCCGTCTGAGGGTGGAAGGCTGTGCTCAGATGGAGCCGTGTCCCGAACGCCTCCTGCAACCCCTTCCAAAGCCGGGAAGTGAAACGAGCATCTCGATCGGAGACGATAGACGATGGCACACCGTGAAGCTGTACGATCTCCTGGACGTAAAGACGTCCCAAGCTCTCCACTGAGCCCTACGCTCTGATGGGTAAGAAGTGTGCCGACTTGGTGAGTCGGTCGACAATCACCCAAATGGAGTCGTGACCTCTGGAAGTGCGTGGAAGTCCAGTCACGAAGTCCATAGATATGCCGTCCCACTTCCACTCCGGGACCTCCAAGGGCTGTACCAAGCCTGCTGGTACCTGATGCTCTGCCCTCACCTGCTGGCAGGTGAGGCATCGTGAAACGAACTCAGCCACAGCTTTCTTCATGCCCGGCCACCAGTGCTGTCGTCTGAGATCCTGGTACATCTTCGCCACTCCGGGATGCACCGCCAAGGGAGAAGTGTGAAACTCTCTCAGCACCTCCTCTCGTAAAGCGACTGGTACGAAGGTACGTCCTCTGAAAAGGATGTCGTGCTCTGCTCCAAGGGAGAAACCATCAGGCGCCTGACCTGAGGATATCAGTGCACGCCGGGTCTCACAGTCAGCGTCCCCACGCTGAGCCTCTCTGACCCACTGTAGAAGTGGAGGAGAGACTGTGAGAGACTGAAGAAAGGCTGCTCCGTCTCTATCCACAAAGGATATCTGTAAGGAGGCTAGCTGCTCCGTCGCCTCCTCAAGTAGCTGAATGCCCGTCCTCTTGCTGAGGGTATCGGCTACCACGTTCCCCTTCCCAGGAGTATAGACTATCTCAAAGTCATAGTCCTGGAGGAACTCAATCCATCTCCGCTGTCTCAGGTTCAGGTCCTTCTGAGAGAAGATATACCCGAGACTCTGGTGGTCAGAAAAGACTGTGAAGCGCTCTCCCATCAGATAGTGCCGCCAAGTCTTCAGAGCAAAGACCACTGCTACTAACTCCAGGTCATGAGTGGCGTAGTTCTGCTCATGCGGCCTCAACTGACGTGATCCGTAGGAGATCACGGCCCGCTCCTGCATCAGGACGCACCCGAGTCCAGTCCCTGATGCATCGCAGTAAACTACGTACCCAACTCCCTCCTCAGGAAACCTCAAGATAGGTGCGCTGGTCAATCTCTGTCTCAGCTCCTGGAAGCTCTGCTGACATCTGTCTGACCACACGAAGGGTTTCCCCTTCTTCGTCAACGCTGAGAGTGGTGCCGCAACTCTGGAGAAGTCTGGCCCGAATCTCCGATAGTATCCGGCTAGGCCCAAGAAGCTCCGCACCTCTGTCACGCTCCTGGGTGGCTCCCCAGCTAGCACTGCCTCGATCTTCACGGGATCCACTGCAACTCCCGCCTCAGAAATGACGTGCCCCAAGAAATGGACCTCACGTAACCAAAACTGGCATTTTGAGAGCTTTCCATAAAGCTGGTGCTCTCGGAGCGTGTCTAGCACAACTCGCAGGTGGTAGGCATGCTCCTCCTCAGTCGTCGAGTATACCAGAATGTCGTCAATGAAGACAACGACAAATCGGTCGAGGTATGGCTGGAAGATCCTATTCATGAGGCTCATGAACACTGCTGGAGCATTGGTTACGCCGAACGACATAACCAAGAACTCATAATGGCCATACCGACACCTGAAGGCCGTCTTCTGCACGTCCTCATCTCGAACTCTGAGCTGATGATAGCCTGACCGGAGGTCTATCTTCGAGAACCACCGCGCTCCCTTGAGCTGATCGAAGAGGTCATCAATCCGTGGCAGCGGATACTTGTTCCTCACTGTCACCTGGTTCAGGCGACGATAGTCGACACACAGTCGCAAGCTCCCGTCCGCCTTCTTGGCGAACAAAATCGGGGAAGCCCAGGGTGAAACACTGGGTCGGATAAACCCCTTGCTATGCAAGTCCTCCAACTGTACCCGCAGCTCTCGAAGGTCGGCAGGGGCCATCCGATATGCTGGAGTAGATATCGGGGCTGTCCCGGGGTACAAGTCGATGTAAAGGTCTACCTCTCTACGAGGAGGTAGCCCTGGAACGTCGTCGGGAAAGACGTCCACGTACTGGTCCACCACTGCAGGAAAAACTGGACTCCGCACGTCCACTGCTCCTAGGATGAGGCTAGCCAACTGATGAAAGATGGGCTGCACTCTCCTCCGCGGAAGTCCATCCTGTGCTGCAAAGGTTCCCTTCTCGCCGGTGAAGGTAAACCTGCTCCCGTCGGTGCGAACACATCACACCTTGCGCCTAAAACAGTCGATCTGGGCATGAACCATGGATAGCCAATCCATGCCCAAGATGACGTCGTAAGGCCTCGACGCCGCTACAAGGAGATCCCAACCGAAGCTCTCGCCTCCTAGAGTAAGCTCACACTGCCGGCACCAGTGCGTAATCGTCGAGTCTGCTCCCGTAGGAGTCTCTAGCCGTAAGGATCGAGCCAACGGCTCAGTCGGAATCTCCGAGCTCCGAACAAGGGCAGAGGCTATGAAAGAGTGACTCGCTCCTGTGTCTATAAGTACTGCAGCAAGGGTGGAATAGACACAGATCGTACCTCGAATCATCTCTGGCATGTCGGGGTCGTAGGCCTCCACTGCGTGGAGCTGGGCCTGTCCCTGCCCGCCAGCTCCCTATGGTCGAGGTGGCCGTCCTGGTGGTGGTGGGGGTAGAGCCTGGAAGCGTCGCCCACCACCCGCTGCTCGGCCAGCTCCTCTGCCTCGTCCGCCTCCTCCCTGCGGACCGCCACGGTCGACCCTCTGCCTCTGCCTGGGTGGACCCTCCACCGTCTGCTGCTCCTCTGATCGGCGAGTCGGGCAGTCATGAGCCATGTGACCCTGCCCGCCGTAGGAGTAGCATAGCCTGCCTCTCGGAAGGCTGGCACTCCGCTGTGTGCCTCGCACTACTGAGCCGGTGTCCTGAGGCCGTCTGCGTGGGGGTCTGGTCTTCCTGGACCCGAGAGTCATCCGTCGGCTACCTGCTGCCGAAGACTCAGCTACATGCCGCCCTGCGCTAGGTCTCGCCGCTGAAGAAGGCTCTGCCAGGAAGCTCTCGATCAGGAGGGCTCGCTCCAGCACTCCCGCCTGGGTCGGAATGCTGAGGGAGATCAGCGACGCCCGAATCTCCTGTCGCAAGCCCTGCTCGAAGGTCCGGGCCCGGAAGAAGGGGTCCCGTACCATGTCGGTCGAGTAGCGAGATAGGTCAGTGAACCTCGCCGCGTACTGAGCGACCGTCATGCTGCCCGGGCGCAGCTGGAGAAGCTCCTGGATGCGCACCGCTCGGAGGGTGGCCGGGACGAACTCAGAGCGGAAGAGGCTCTCGAAGTCCGCCCAGAGCAAGGATGCCTCATCGTGAACCTGGAGCATCAAGCTCCACCATCGTCCTGCCGCCGCCTGCAGGAGGCTCGCCGCGAGAATCACCATGAGATCCGCTGGTGTCCTCACTAGCCTAAAGATCCGTACCACCGCCTCTAGCCAGTCCTCGGCGGCCTGGGGGTCCGCCTCACCGCGATACCTGGGAGGTCGCTGGCTCTGAAACACATGCAGTGCCCTGAGGCGACGTGCATCGTCAACGTCTGGTACTGGTATCATCGGTGGCTCGGCGGGTAAAGCTACCGCCGGTGCCACTGCTGGCAAAGGGCCCTGCACCGAGGCCTCGTCGCTCGGTGGGCTTCCGTCGCGCCCTACACTCGGAACCCTAGCTGGCTGTCGTCGCGGGGCCATCCTGAAAAGGAGAACAAGAGCACCACAGTCAGAACAGTATACCTGGTGAGCTGACACAAGTAATCACAAGGAAAACATGAGACTTTCATAAAGCAGATCAGTATACCCGGTGAGCTGTCATAAGTAATCACAAAGAAAACTTGAAACACACACGCAATCAATGTTTTCAGGCATTAAGTCGGAAATCAGGAGCCAGGGTCCTCGTGTACGGATACGTCGGCCGCCGCACCAACACTGGGCTCCCTGAACTGATAACCACACTCAATACACTAAACACTATTGCTTCATATAGAAAGAAAAGACGATCAGAGTCTGCGGTAGAACCGACCACCTCTGATACCAATTTGTCACGACCCGACCTCGGGGCCCGTGCCGTGACTACCCCAAGCCCGCCTTCCATAGGCCAGGGGCTGGCGACTAGCACCAAGGCGTAAAATCCCGGTAAACAGGGAAGGCATTGCCTTTATAAGTAACAACCACCACAGAGTCAGCAAGCGGAAAGTAAAGTGCAGAAAAGTAAAGGGGGCCGGAATACAAGACCAACTGAAAGTACAATAGGAAAAGTAAAGAACAGTAACTGAAGAAAAGACGGCGGCCTCGTGTCGTCCACTGAAAATCCCACCTGAAGGGTGGGTACAGATAGCCTCCAGGCTCCTCGGGTCCCGCGTCCGCTCCGAGAACGTCCCGCCCAGTGGTCCACCTCCAGGTACCGTCCTGCTCCACGCCCCAACCGTGATCAGCGCTGTCCGTCGTCTGCAACCAACACAACAAGGTGCGGGCATAGCCCGTGCAGGGGTGAGTACAAGCTACTCAGTAAGGACCCCGAGACCCCCGAAGGTCTCCCGAAATCCACAAAGGATATAGCACAAAAGAAAGATGCAATCACGAAGTAACATCTGAATCGACTTAGGTATATGCCCATACATATACCTAAGTCCCCAATTCAAGCTCTACTCACGAGCTCATGAACAACTCAATCCACAAAGGAAAGCAAGACTCAAATACACAAGGAGAGTAAATAGTAAATCCACATAGGATAGTTCAACACAATCCTCAAAGGAGAGTAACATAAGATTCAGCTCAACCAGGTATACTTTTTCAGATGACGTCAAAGATGATCACTGATCCATCTAAGTCGTTGGACCCACGAAGGATCGATAGGTACTAACCCCCGCAGAAGACCCACACAGGATCGGGCTCACACAGAACCTGTAGGCAGTGGCTCACACAGAACCGGTAGTAAGGACCCACATAGGATCGGGCTCACACAGAACCTGTAGCACTGATCCACGTGGGATCGCTGAGTACAGTAGTCGATGCAGTCCACTGAGGATCTCTGCACAGTCGTCGCCGCAGTCCACGAAGGATCTCTGCTCCGCCGTCGTCGCAGTCCACTGAGGATCTCTGCTCTGCTGTCGTCGCAGTCCACGGAGGATCTCTGCTCTGTCGTCGAAGTCACAGCCAGCGCTAGGGTTCCCGCACACAGCGAGCTCGTTTAGGAGGGTCCGCTCCATGAGTCGAGAGGCTGATACATCAACTGACACGTAGTCCGAAGTTGATGTATCCAAAAGTTCCGTATCGACAACAGGATCTCAACGCAACAGACGGCGCGTCAATCGGACGCCCGGTCTGAGAGTTATTGGCATTTTCGTCCCAGGGGCCCGGTTGGTTTTTAGTGAAAAACCAACCCGACCGTACTCCGCCTGTATCCGATCCTCGGGCGGAGTATGCCAAAAGTTCCGTCTCACTTAGAGGAAACTACCACAGCTGACGGTACGTCGATCGGACGTCCGTAGCTCAAGTTATGAGCGTTTCCGCTCCGAGGGCCCGGTTGGTTTCGTGTACGAACCAACCCGGCCGAACCCAAAGTCTTCCGAAACCTTGAGTATAATATATCGAAACGACCGTATCGATCCAAGGATCGCGTAGCCGCTGACGGTTCGTCAATCGGAGGTCCCAGGCCCAAGATATGGGCGAAGGACCGAAGAGGGCCCGAAACGGGGGTTCTGGGCCCGGGGCGACCCGGCCCGAACCCCCCCCCTGGGTCGGCCGAACCGGGTCGGCCCGACCCGGCCCGACCTGGCTAGGACGGGTCCAGTCCGGCCTGGGCGCGGCCCGGCCGGCCGGACCGGCCGGCTCGGCTTCGGCCGAGCGGCCGAATGAGCCGCCGCGGGTTTGACCCACAGCTTTGGAGAAACGCGGCCCGTGCGGGCCGCGTGCTGGGTGGCCGGACCGCGGACGCGGTCCGGCGGCTCGCCGCAGCCGCGGCGGATCTTCCGGCGGCGCGCCGGGCGCCGCCGCCTCCGGTCGCCGGCGCCGCCGCGCCGGCGACCCGCGCCGCCGCCGCCTTCCGCGGGCCGCCGGAGTTGCTCCGGTGGCCCGTTTTGCCTCCCGTCTGCGCCATTATTCCTCCTGGGACGCGTCCTTCACTGCGGATTCAACAATTGGCCCTTGCGTCGTGCTTTTGCCGTCGCCCGCCAAATCTGCACAAAAAGGAAGATCGGCGGAGGGTTGCCGGGTCTTGTTCGTTAGACCCGCACCCTCCGTGTTAGTCATAAACAACGGGAGAAACAAGAAATAACCAATCAACAATTTTAAATAAATTTAAAATTGTTCCGTGATCGGTTCTTTATTTTAAAAGAAATAAAATCACGGGAAAGGAAAATATTTCAAATCAACCCTTACCTCGCAGCTGTCGTTGCCGAACGAGGGATCGTCGCGGGATTGCTCGTCGCGGAAGAAGGGGGATCGTCGCGTCGTCGCGGTATCCGGCATCGCGTCGCCAATCTCCGGATCAAGATCAAACAGATTTAATTAATTTAAATCCGTTGATATCGAAATTAAAAAGGGAGAATTCAAACGATCCGATTCTTACCTTAGTTGCCGAACGAGGATCGGCCGCAGAAGAAGAGGCGTCGCCGAAGAACGTCGCGGGTAAAGCTCGTCGACGTCGCAGATCTCGGTGTGCGTCGTCGAATTCCGGTCGCCGGCGTTCTTCGCGTTCTTCGCGTTCTTCGCGTTCTTCGCGTTCTTCGCGGGGAGATGAAGAAACAAAGATCCTCTCAAATCCTTTCAAAGGATTTTTAGGTTGGTCTTATTTTATAAACAAGCCAACAAACGCAAAAGCGTAAGTAACGACCCATCAGTTCGTTGAATTAATTCAACGAGCGAAACAGCCCAATTAATTCACGAAAGAAACAGCCCATTTAATTCACGAAAGAAACAGCCCATTTAATTCACGAAATAAACCGCCCAATTAAATGTTCTGTTAAGAATTAAAGAAAACGCGTCGGTTGACTTTTCAGTTACTTTGACGGGTTTTCGCGGGTGCGTTACTTAGCGAAAGAAACGGCGGGGCTCATGCGGGCCCTGCCTCACAAATATCCTAACAAGGGGTAGGATATTTCCGGATAGCACCCTATCTGCTTTAACTCAGTTCAAGTGGCTTCCAAGTGACTTCCAAGTAGCTTAAGTGAAATAAAATGAAGTTGTCGCACAAACATTATTTTATTTCTGACTTAAAGCCGCAAAATTTAAAAACCACGTCTGAGCAAACGCAACTCCGGAAGAGGCGTTTCTAAACAAATACCGGCGTTGCGATTTCATCGGTTCCCTCAGAATTTGATTCCGGGCACCGGTTCAAAAGATAGAAAAACCCGCTCGTCCGTTCACTGAACGTACCCGAGCCAAACTTCGGAAATTGATTCCGGGCACACCGGGCCTCGGAATCAGGTGTCGTCTAAAGCTGCGCTCTTGAAAAATTTCAAAGAAAATTAAGAAAAAAAATTTCCTTGAAATTTGCGGGTCTTTACACTTTCACCTCAGTCAAAACAACAAATTCATTTTTTGATCATGAACCGTAGATCCTCAAAACAATATTTTTAGACATCACTGAATTAGTAGTTCAATTTTATTTAAAATAAAATTTTTAACATTACATTCTTAAAATAATAAATTGTTTTTATGTTAGAAAATAATTAAATTAAATTTATTGTGCATATATTAAAATACAAAAATGGCCCTACTGGACCCAGTTTAAGGGATTTAATCTCAATTCCCATTTATGAAGGAAAATATCATAGCTATTCACATAATATATTTTATATGGTATATAAAAAACAATTTAAATTATTATATCATGAATAATTCATAAATACTTTTATTTTAAGATAAAATTAATATTATTTTATCTTTAGGGATTTGAATCAAAAGTTACCAAGTGGTAAGGGGGTTCTTTTCTCAATTTTAATTCATTAGTTTATAACAACTTCATTGATTTTATTATATACAATATAATTCATGAAATAAATTTTTTTGAATTTATTATTTACTTACACTTTTAATTTTATTGTGGATATAAATTTTTCACAAAAACTATATTCATTTATTAGTTATAAAGAACCTAATTTTCCATGTATTTTTTTTAATTATATAGAATTATTAAGAGCCTGTGAAAATTGACATCGCCTGATTCTGAGGACGGGTGTGCCCGGAATTAATTTCTGAACTTTTTTTAATGTACGATCAATAAACACGCTATCTGCCTTTTCTAACTTAATTTAGAATGGTGGTGCCTCTGTCAAATACCATGACACAATTTATTCTATAAAAAAATTACAAAATTTAGAAGGAGGGAATTTTATTATAATATTTTTCATAAATAGTGACAAGATCATCCGAAAGATCATCTAACCAAGTGATACCCTAGTTGATTCCATTATTGGCGAGACCATCACCAACCTTGTTCACTTCGTGGAAAACATGAGTAGCAATATATCTGATCTCCAGATGTGAAGCAAGGCAGCTTATCCATCGAGTGCTAAGAGGCCAAGCAAGGTGCCTCGTACAATTCTAGAGGGATTGGAAAATACTGATAGAGTCTCTTTCAATACATATATTATTCCACCAATTTTTCTTGATAATGTCGATCATAAGGATCACTTCCATCATTTGAAACATTTCTAATATTAAAAATCTAACAGCACCGTTGAATAAACAACGATGTGATTAACTTAAGGGAGACATTACTTTGACCACAGTAGGTCAAGAGAAAAATTTAGTGTTGGTGACTTTTTAAAAGAAATGAAATAAAATAGTTTTATTATTTTATATTCATTCATAACCTCCAACGAATAAGCAGTTTGTGGGGCCAGCTGTGTGTCAAGCCATTAAATTTCTTGACCCTACAATCTAAGATACATCAATGTTGGGGAAATTAAGAGGCTTCCTAATTAATGAGCTCCATTTATTCCCAACTTTGTTACTTACCCTCCCACTTTCCTATATACATCATTCTTTGGGGGAGGTACCGACACAACTTCGGCAAGCAACAAAGTAATGAAGGAGTGCCGTGACACCAACCCATTGGGGGATGGAGCCGGTTCTAGAAAGAGGTGACAAGAGACACTGAAACCCTGAGCCAGAGATCAAAAATTGAGTGACATCATTGGAAACCAATTTCAAGAATGAAGAACATCGACTGACCATCAACCGAGGGCATTTCTCCAACAATTCATGTGAGTGGTTTGGATTTCTCATTTTGACTTTTAGTGATTTTTTTATTGAACCCCTCTATCCCCCTCATGTTATGAGCTAATGCGGAGGGCGCATGACAAACGAACCTAGCCAGGACCCTCTACTATTTTTATATGTTGTTGTGATCTCCGTTAAATACCGCTAACATGGCGATGAAGACCAGCTACAAAGAAGGCCGCGCACCAACATGCATCGTAAAAAGGCGGCCGCAGTACAATGCTGCATCGGTCATCATAACGTCCACCACCGATCGGCCATGGAGGAGGTGCGGCACACCATCGCACCCCACCGATGAGTAAGAGGCCACGTCTTGTCTGCCATGGTGAGCGGAAGAGGCAAGAATCCCATCGGCTGACCGCGGAAAGGGAGGTGGCGTGTCCACTGCGCCGCTGGTGAGTAGGGAGGTGGTGCGACTAGCATGCCACTGTCAAAAAGAGGATGCGGCGGAAGCAAAAACTGTGCCTTTGGAAAAAATATGCCACATGGAGATGTCTTTTTCTCAAAATTGAATGGGCTCGGTCCATTTGGGATACCGGGAGGAACGTTTCCCCCCTTCCCACCGTGGGTCTCTCTCCACTGTGACGAGGCTGTCGCACTAGCGGGGCGTGGTCCATTGCGGGCCACCCCCTTGAGGTTCGGGCCATCTCTTCATGGGCTGCCCTTGCAGGCTGCCTTTATCGGTTAGGTCATCCCTCAGCTAAGCATGTTGAGTCCGTTGTGGCTCAGATCACACCGGGTCATTTCGGGTTAGTCTGACAGGGTAAGACCGGACCCCGACCGAATTGGGCCCAGAAACATTTAAATAGCCATAACATGGGAACCGAGCATTCGTTTGAAAAACCGTATATGGATCTGGGGCCCTGGTATCGAGACGATACTTTTTAAAATACTATACATGAGTTTTGGTGATATTTGGAGTATAACCGGGTTGGATCGAACCAAAATTCAACTGGCCCCTTGGAACTAAAACTCTTATAACTCACCAATCGGGCATCTAATGGTCATTCCATCTGTCAAATTGGAACCCTAACTACATGGAGGTTCTTTGGGATACCTCTTTGTGGAGATTTATGCTCGTTTAAATTACAATAGATTGCTTGAGGAGCGATTTTCCAAAAATCAAGCTTGCTATGAGCAGAAATCTAGTGGCTGGTTTTGAGGTGAAGGTTAAAGATAAACAATAAGGATGTTAGTACCGTGAGATCTTGTGTAGTTTAGAACATATAAGTCCTATGTGGACCATTAAATAGAGGTCTTATGTGGATCAGCACCTAGCAATCCTATGTGGATCAGCACCTCGTGACCCAACGAGGACCAACCTTTGTGCGGCTCGTCGTGGTTCAATGATATACCCATCTTGTGTAGGGCAGATCCTATTTGGTCCATTGTAGAGGTTTGTTACCTATTGATCCTGTGTGGGTGAAACTCCTTATGTTCATCATTATTTCCTCTTAATATAGTTATATGGTCTAGATTCGTGAATAATCATATGTAATTCTATACTTCACTGAAAACCTGGTTAGACCTGAGACAATAATTGAGGTGAGACACTAATTGAGAAGAGAATCTTATTAATATGTGTCTATTAAATGTCTTCTGTTGTTAATATCATGTTTTTTTGGTTTCCATGTAAAATTCTGAGAGACTATCGGGGGTCTCCGGGTCCCTACATGGTATTGTTATATAATCACCCATTCACGGGCTTCACCCGCACCTTGTGTGACTTGTGCAGACAACGAACAGCTGGTCTGAGGTTTGAGGGAGCCAGGACTAGGCGGTATGTGGAGTAGACGGGTAGACGTGGAGTGCTAAGGAGGTTATCATTACCTACCCTTCAGGTATGATCCTCTTAGGATAACCCAAAAGCTATTTCTTTTTTTTCCTTTTGTGTTATACTTTGTAGTTGTACTTGTACTTTTCCAGTTGGGATTATATTCTGGTACCTATTTACATTCAACACTCTTTCACTACAGAGGTTCACTTAGCGGTTACTTCTTGGTGCGTTCTTGTTTGTGTGTTTGTGCATGTTTAAAGGATATGTCTTCCCGTTATAGGAATATGTCTTTCTGGTGCTAGTCGCCAGCCCCTGGCCTTTGGAAGATGGGCTTGGGGTAGACATGACATGGGCCCTGGGGAGGGGTCATGAAAAGAGTGTCAAGGATCAGTCTAAGACTTGACTCAGATTCAATGAGAGATTCAGTTTACTGAAGATGTGATTTCATGTAGAATGTTTTAAGTATTTTGAGTGTGGTTTTCAGTTCGGGTAGTCCAGGTTGTTTGTTGCGCTGGATGACGTATCCCGACACCATGACTCTGAATTCTGATTTCTGACTCAGTGCACGAAAACACAGAATGCATGTGCTTTTGGAAAGTTTTCCATTTTGTTTTTTTTTGAGTCTGATCAACAGGTATAACCTTTTATCCATGGCACACCTATCTTCTTTCAGGATGCCACTACAAAGACAACCATCTAGTATTATTGAGAGAGTATGTGATGACAGCCCATCGAGCGATGGGGCCTTGGTGCAGGGCCCTCTTACGGTGTTAGCACCTTTAGGTGGTGTACCAGAAGCACCTCTACCCATTGGGAACCTGTTGTCTCATGCCCCACCAACAGAGAGTGCATGCCAACTGAGCATGTTTCATAGTTTTCAGCTGTAGAGTCCTTTGAGGTTCCAAGGCGATACATACTAGTAAGTGACATAGGACTGGTTAGAGGTCATAGCCAGTGTTTTCCACCTGGTTGGGACACCATCCAACCTTACGGTGATCCCAGAATCCAGTCTCTTCTAGGCCATAACAGGGATATGGTGTAGCTTTCCATATACATGATGAGGTGACCCAAGTCTGGGAGGACTTCAAGAGCCTTTTTAGGGAAGAGTTCGTCCCAGTGACCATACAATCTGTGTGTATATAGGAGCTATTGCATATACAACAGGGGAGTATGAATGTGGCCCAATACTCGGCAAGGATCACTATTCTCTCATGCTACTCCACCAACATGGTACGAGACCCTTTTTTCAGGGCCCAGTCCTTGGTGAAGGGTCTCTTATGGGATATCATAACATCGATTATATCACTCAACCTATTGACTCAGGATGGGGTGCTAGATTGAGAACATTTGGTGGAGATTTTTTCTAGCTGACCAGGAACCCACACCGAGAGCCACCACTGGACGTCATGTAGTAGAGTCATTTATAGCAGGCAGCAAGAAGATAATACATATGTCCAAGAGGACTATACCATCTAGTGGATGACCCCGGGATACAAGATCAGAGGTGTGGGGCTTGCGAGAAGAGGATGTCATGAAAGATACAGGTAGTGTTACACATGCAGTGGGCTGGGCCACATGGCTCGTGACTGCTCAACCTGCAGTATAGACGAACAATATACAATCGAGGGACCGCCGATGAAAAGGTATAGGTTTGATCGAGAAGGTCTACATGCATTAGGTGGACATGGTCGAGGAGTTTTCCATATAGCAGGTGGTGGGCCGCGATACAAGGTACTACCACCACAACCAGATGGTCCACCCCAACCATAGGGAGCAGGTGGACATGGATGAGCTCATCTCCAGGCTGCTGAGGCCTATGACCATGACACTCTGAAGATGATTAAAGGTATGATCTGTGTCTACTCCACCTTATTTTCAATACTTATTGACATATGTTCTAGTCATTATTTTATTTCCACGACCCTCGTTCTGATCTTGGAGTTTCCAATGGAGTCATTGGCTTAATCCTTACCTCTAGAGACTCCTACGAGAGAATATTAGACAATTACACTCTAGTTCAGGTTGATTGATCATACTCTAGGTGGCGATAGCTTCGACTAGGATCTATACGTTGTGGGGTTGAGGCCTTACGATGTCATATTGGGTATGGACTGGATATCCACAGTCTATGCTCAGATTGACTATATTAAGTTCAATGTGTGGTGTGTTCATAGAGACGAGACCAGGTTTTCATTCACCAGTGAGAAGGGAACATTTGCATCACAAGATTGACTTACCCAGAGGAGGGTGCAGCCAATTACACATTTGTTGACTAGCCTTACCCTCAGAGTAGTAGATGATGAGAGTCCAAGCTATCCTATAGTGGTGGACCAGTATGCCGATGTCTTTCCAGATGATGTTCTAGGATTACCTCCATGCTATGATGTAGACTTGCACATCGACATGTACCCCAATATGACAATGATATATAAACAGCATATAGGATGGCTCCCATGGGGCTTCGTGAGTTACGGGTGTGGTTGGAAGACATGCAGATCATGGGGTTCATAAAGACCAGAGTTTCTCCATGGGAAGCCCCGATTTTGTTCGGTAATAAGACAGATGGGAGTTTGAAATATTTTGTGAACTATAGGTTCCACAACCAAGCGACCATGATGATCATGTTTCCACTACTGATGATAGATGATATTATCAATTAGTTGAAGGGATCTCATTTGTTTTTGATGATAGACCTCAGATCACGCTATCATAATCTCATAGTATGAGGTGGGGATGTGCATAAGAAACCCTTCAGATGTTGTTATTGCCACTATGAGTTATTGCTTATAACTTTCGACATGAACAACTCCCCAGTAGTGTTAATGGGACTCATGAACTGGGTCTTTCATCCATACCTCGATCACTTTGTGGTGGCTTTCATTGATGACATCTTGATATACTTAGCGATAGAGGAGGAGCATTCCTATTATCTGCTGATAGTTCTGGATACACTCCGAGAGCAGCAGATTTATGGTAAGCTCTCAAAGTGCTAGTTCTCGGATACGTGGGGTCCACTTTCTAGTACACATTACCTCAAAGGCTAGAGTTGTAGTGGATCCAAAGAAGATAGAGGATATTACTTCAAGAGATCCACCCAGGAGTGTTACTGAGGTATGGAGTTACTTGGGGTTGGATGGATACTACTGAAGATTGGTGCCTGACTTTTCTAAAGTTGAGGCACCCTTTTATGATTTTACAAAGAAGGGATGACCCTTAGTATTGATGGATACCTACCAAAAGAGTTTTTAGAAGGTAAGGAAGAGAATGATAAGTTCCCCAATCTTGAGACTACAAATAGAGGACATTGGGTATGCCATCAAAGGTGACACATCAAGTACCAGACTAGGGTGTGTCCTAATGTAGGAGAGAACAATGATCGCCTATAGATCACGACAGCTGAGGAAAAATGAGTAGAACTACGCTACCAATAACCTAGAGTTAGCAGTATTGGTCTTCGCTATAAAGGTTTGGTGACATTACATGATGGGGGAACGCTTTACAGTCTACCATGATCAAAAGATTATCAAGTATATCTTATCTCAGAAGGACAAAAACCCGAGAGAGTGACGTTGGCTAGATTTCCTCTAGGACTATGAATATGAGATAGTATATTATCCTGGAAAGGGGAAATTGGTATTAGAGGAACTCTGTTGGAGTTCTGGTCTATAGTTGCAGATTTAGGTGACAATGCAGCTAGCTGAGATGCATATATCTTTCGTGGTTAGAGATGGAGCAGCTTACCTTCAGTCAATGATTGTCACTCCCCCACTACTTCAGCGATTCAAGGTGGTGCAACATGGGGACATAGACTATGAGACTCGATGTGCTCAGATATCATCAGGACATGCACCTAATTAATTTTATGAATGTGGGGAGCACACCATTCTCTTCAAAGGAAAAAACCATGGTACCAGTGGCACTACGGGAGGAGGTTTTGGGGGAGTTCCATATGTCCCCTTTGGTGGTACATGCTGATGTGGTAATGATGTACCAGGACCTCTGGAGTCAATACATGTGCCCAGGGATGAAGAAGGAGGTAGAAGAGTTTGTTTCACGATGCCTCACTAGTCACCATGTGAAGGAAAAACATCAGGTTTCTACATGTTCAGCTCAGCCACTAGAGGTTCCAGAGTGGAAGTGGGATGGGATCTCTAGGGACATTGTGATAGGGCATCCACGTACATCCAGAGGACATGATTCTATATGGGTGATCATTGAGTGACTCACCACATCGGCCCACTTCCTACCCTTTTGAGAGAAGATATATGAAGAGGGCTTGGGACGCCTCTACGTACATGAGATTATACAACTTCATGGGGTTCCATCAATGATCATATCTAATTGGGACATGCGTTTTACATCCATATTGTGGAAGGGATTACAGGAGGTGTACGAGACTCATCTATGTTTAAGCACCACCATTCATCCTTAGACGAATACTCAGATAGAGATGACCATAAAGACACTAGAAAAATTGCTTCGTGACTGTGCCCTAGATATTGGCCGTGGTTGGGAGTATCAATTTCTCTTGGTGGAGTTTTCATACAAAAAGCAGTTATCACTCCACCATCGGTAGGGCACCATTGAAGGCCCTATACGACCGACCTTGAAGATCCCCACTATGCTAGATAGACCCAGGGGAGTCAGCACGTATGGGTCCAAAATATTTATGATCAACCACTAACAATGTTCTAGTAAGCCATGAGTGGATTAATAATTCACAAGGAAGACATTTGTCTTATGATGATAGGAGATGGAGACCATTGGAGTTTCTGGAAGTGGACAACATATTTTCGAGAGTCTCTTGAAGACGGGGACTATAGAGATTTGGAAAAGGTGGCAAGTTATCACTGAGGATTATCAGACCATTCCAGATACTTCAGAGGATATGTGAGGTGGCATACCACTTGTCACTTCCATCACAATTGGATAGGATTCACGATGTATTCCATGTATCCTAGTTGAGGATATCTGTGCAGGAACAATCTCACACCATCGACCACGGTGAGCTAGACTATAGTGATGGGAAATCCTTAAGGTGGTGAGAATGTAAAGACCTTGATATTCCATGTAATTTTATTAATTATATGGAATTATTACGTGTCTGAAAAAAATGACGGCGCCAGATTCCGTGGCCTGGTCTGCCCAAAATTAAATTTTTTACTTTTCTAAGGTATATTCAGTAAAAACACAAGCGGTATTTTCTAACTTTTGAACTATTTCTCAGATTAAAAATTCGAGTGCACCATTGAATCCACAGTTCTAGGATTTACTTAAAAGAGACATAACTTTGACCGCAGTAGGTCTACAGAAAAAGTTATGTTCTATTACTTTTTAAAAGAAATTAAATGTATTAATTTTATTATTTTATTTTCTTTCATAACCTCAAACGAATAGGCGATGTGTGAGGCCAGTAGTGTTTAATGCCATTAAATGGATTGAACCTACAATATAAGTAATATAAACGTTGGGGAAATTAGGAATCGTCCTAATTAATGGGCCCCATTAATTTCCAAACTCGTTAAATACCCTCCCCATATCCTCAATATATGGATCTTGGGGGAAGATACTTGCATGGTTTCACCATGAAATGATGTGTTGAAGGAGTTCCGTGAAGCCGAACCCTAGGAGGATGGAGATGATTCTGGAATGTGGTGACAAGCGACACTGAAACCCCACGCCAGAGATCAATGATCGAGAGATGTCATAGAATGAATTTTGTGGGAATGAAGAACACCGACCCACCTTCAACTGCGGTCATTTCTCCAATGATTCAAGGTAGGGGTTTGATTTCTTGTTTTGAATTCATGTGATTTTTTATTGAACACATTTTTCCCTCTCATGTTATGAAATAACGTAGAGGGTGTGAGCCTAATGAACTCGAACTAGACCCTCCTATACTTTTCTACACACTTGTGCTCTCCATTGAATTCTGCCAATGAGGCGATCCAGACCGAATACGAAGAAGGTAGCGTGTCGAAAAGCACTTTAAAAAACAGGCACCGCCACAATGCCACGACGGTCAATAGAATGACCGACACGAGCCGACCATGGAGGAGGTGCTCCACGATGTCGCGCGCAACTAGTGAGAAAGAGTTTGTTTTTCATTAGCCACGGCGAGTAGTGGAGGCGGCCAACCACATAAAAGGTGGCGGTGTGACCACCACACCGCCAGCGAGCTGGGAGGTGGGGTGACCACCTCGTTACCATCAAACAGAAGTTGCAGCAGAAGCCACAGCGGAGCTAGAACCCACACATTTGATGGGTTTTGCGGATACCGTGCAGTTCCAATGTGGCACCGCCATTTTCTCAAAATCGAATGGCCCTGAGCCATTCAGGATACCGAGGGGAACATTTACCCCCTTGACAGTGTGGGTTGTAGTCCACCGTGACCGGGCCACTGCCCTACCGGGCTGACCTCTTGCGGGTCAGGCAGTACCATCATGGTCCTCCATTGCGGGGCAAGCTATACGTTGTCCCAGCATGCCGATTCTACCGTGACCCATCCCAGATCTGGTCAGGCAAGGTCAGTCTAACCAGGTCGGACCGGACCCAGGCCCAACTAGGCCCAAAAACATTCAAAGTACCATAACATGGGAACCAAGTGTCTGTTTGAAGAACCGTATTTGGACCTAGGGCCTATGGATCGAGATGATCCTTTTATGAATAATCCAAAAGAGTTTTGGGGATAGTTTGAGGTATGTACAGGTTGGATCGAACCCAAATCTAACCAGGCCCTAGAAATAAAACACTTATAACTCACAGATCGTGCATCTGATAGATGTGTCGTCTGTCGTGTTGGAACTCTTACGACATGGAGGTCCTTTGGGTTACACATTTATGGAGTTTCATGATGGTTAAAAATATGATCGATCATTTAAGGAGTGGTTCTCCCAGAATCAATTGTGCTATGAGCGGGAATCCAGTGACTAGTAGTGAGGCGGAGTTTGGAGATAGACCATATGGGGGATACTACCGAGTGATCCTATATGGGTCAGCACTGAGAGGTCTTGTGTGTATCATCACCTAGAATTCATGTGTGGATCAGGACATAGTGGTTTTGTGTGGATCAACACCCCACGACCCGATGAGGACCATCCTTACAGCGGCCCATCATTGTACAATGATATACCGATCCCATTTGGGTCAGATCCTTCGTGGGCCATTTCAGGGGTTAGATACCTATCTATCATGTGTGGTTCAGACTCCGTATGGTCAGTAGTAGTGCTTGTTGATAGGATATGATGATCTTGATTTGTGACTAATCATCTATACTCAAATACTTCACTGAAAACTTGTATTGAGATGAGAAACTAATTGAGCAGAGAGACTAATTGAGCAGAGACTCTAACCGAGCTATGTCTATTACTTGTGTTCTATGATTGAGATCATTCTATGTGGTATTCCTATCTGAATTCTGAGAAACTCTCGGTGGTATCAGGGTTCCTACTGGGTATTGTTATACCCACCCCTATAGAGGCTTCACCCGCTCCTTGTTGTGTCTGGTACACACGACAAGCAACTGGGATGAGGTTTAAGGGAGCCATGACTAGATGGTATGCATAGGAGATAAGAAGACATGTAGTGCTGAGGATGTGATATGTTCCTACCCATTAGGTAGGGTCCTTGGATGACGCCCCATGAGTTGTTTCCTTTTTTTCAGTTATATTATACTTTTCAGTTGTACTTGTACATTCATATTTTTGTTTGTATTCCGAACCATTTTTAATTTCAACACACATTTACTACAGTGGTTCACATAGTGGTTTCTTCTTATTGCATTCTAGTCTGTGTGTTTATACAGTTTTAAAGGCAATGCCATCCCATTATAGGGATACACCTTTCTAGTGCTAGTCATCATCCCCTGACCTTTGGAAGGCGGGCTTAGGGTAGTCACGACATGGGCCACAAGGGATGGGTTGTGACATTAATTATAACTGAATTCATATTCATCACCATCATCTTGTAATTTTTTATTAAAAAATAAGGGAAGGTACAGATAACAAGGGATGAACGAACAATCCAAATGAACCAAATCCTAAGGAGGACAAAAGTAATAGTGATGGATGAAATCCTCTCAAATCAGGTTGAACCCCTCAATATTCAGTCTATTCAAATTATACAGACAAATAATTCCATTTCCAAGGACATCATGAGAAGCCATGTGGTCTATAACATTGATCCCCTCCTGAAGTGTGTGGACCACTTTGGTGTTGTTGATGCGAATTCAATAGAATTCACTAATGGAATGAGATATCACTAATTGGGTGACCTCGATGCCATGTATGGAATCATGCACCACCAAAGAATCAATTTTGGACACTGTGATGTCATACCCCCTCTCACTATACAATCAGAGGCCCGCGATCAATAGAAAATACTCAGTTTGAAAGGAAGTCCCCTGTCCTAGCCTATCATAAAATCATAGGATTACAGAACAATTAGCATCATAATCTTCCCCCCTCCTCGCATGTTCCCGATGGTGCAACACTTGTCAGTTTTCAATTTTAAACCCCTCGGGGGAGGGTTCCAATAGTTCCAATAGATACATAAACTGTAACTATCTTTTTGATCCCCATAGGGCCTTGTTGTAAACCATTGTAGAGAAGGTTCCTTCGTCCAGTATGCCGGGATCCTAGCCAATTCATTAAAAATAATCTTTATCCAAATAATGATGGATATTATTTAAGAAATATATACTCGTGTATCTCTTTGTTCCGCACCAACCAAAGACTCCATCATCCAGCATACAACACTGTTGTGCGGGCCATTCTCTTTGGGCCCCTATCTCCCGAGCCATGGTACTAGAAAACCAGGAAGGGTTGATCAACCTTACAGAGAGCAGAAAAAAAGTGAAGTCACCAAAGGAATACCACACCTCAAATTCACAATCTCTTTCAATCAAAAGGTTACTGTAACACTCCTACATAATTCCATTACATCGAACACACCTATAAGCCATGTTGATTCCATAATGATTAATATTTTCACCCATAAGAACTTCCTTTTTTTATTGTCCATGTTATGAATTATTACATCGTGGGATTTCTCTTAGCCCAATAGAAATCATGCCACATATCCTCATGAAACTTTTCAATGAGATTCTGACCAAAGGATTTTGACATGAAGAGCTCTGAAGGATAGTGGTGAAGACACAACTATCAGGTTTTGTGTTTAGCTTGATGTGTTCATACTAGTGTAGTTGGTCCCTATAGAGGAACACACCAGCGAATTAAGTATAGAGGCTGGATTCCTTGAAGGATATTTTCGAAGCCGAGCAACAAGGAAATCTAAGGATATCCCCACCCTAGTTGTGATTCTAGAAGGAGGTTTCCCATTTTTCGACCAACCTACGAGAATGCGGTTGAAGTGTAGTAACTAGGGGCTAGCATAGACCAGTGATACAAAACAAGACAACCCATAGAAGAAAAATTCTAAGTTGAATGGTTTTCCATGTTAATCCACAATAAATGATGTTCTTACAGAACATACAGAGAAAGTTTCACATGCCTACATAGGATGGTATCATATTAAATGTGAACGTTGACACCACAATCATTAACTAGGATTTCAATGAAATTCCATGATACCAAATTCATTTTGAATTAATAGAGAGGTTCCCAAATGAATCTGACAATGATTCCATTAATATTCTTCATGACGCCTTTTAGGGACTTGATATATGAGAGGGAGTGCCCTGGTGTACCGAGAAGCACGCTATTAACCAGCATAATATAGACACCAAATTATAGATACATTTTCATTAAATTGAGGATATGATCCATGATCATACTAATGGGGGGATAAATGGCTTGAATGTGGAGAGAACACAATGATACGGGGGAACCCTAGTATTCCATAGGAAAGATAGATTTCAGAATGTCTAGACTATGGCTCATTAAAGATAGATGAATGAGGGAATATACCCCCTAGAGATATAGATGTTTTTTTTGTTATTCTTAATAGCCTTCTCTCTAAAGTGGAAGTATTCCTTCAGCACTCTATTCATGCCTGTCAATGATCTGTATGGATCATTCATGAAGATAATCGTATCATCCGAGAACATGAGAAAGGAAACAGAGGGATACCTCATCCATATACAGTACATGAGAATATCACCCTTACATAAACTCCTTCGAAAGAGGTAGCTATGTAAATTTTGGTTGATAATAAAAATTCTCATGCAGAGGGAATCCCCCTTCTTGGCCCACATGTTACAATGAATAACCCATTATAATTCCCCATGAAATTATTGACTGGTCATGAGTTTATAAAGCATTGAAATGTGATATTAATATTCCATGAGTGTAGACCCATACAAATGAACTGCATGTTGATGAAGTACAACTTAGTGTAGTCATATTTTTTGTTCGTATCTAACACAATGGCCATGTCAGAACAATGTCTTTTGAAGTTGATTTCGTTGAGAATTTCCTAAGACAATGAAATCACCCCTTAGATTGATCTCCCACTCAGGATTCCATGTTCCCCTATAAAAACCCACTAGGGTAGGTAGGTCAAAACCGAGAGTTTATGACACAATCCAATATCTTATAAGGCATTTTTTACATTATCAATATCCTTTAATTGAGGAGCGAGGAGGGATTATTTATTTTTGGAATGATGAAAATTGTGGTGGCATAAGCAACGCCAGGAATGTTCCCCAGGATGAAGTCTCCAATAGAAAAAAACAAATCCTCTTTCACAATATCCCATTAGAGCCTGTAAAATTAATAGGGAATCCGTTTGGCCTCACCGCACTATCTGGATTCAAGTTCATCAGAGAATCAGAAACCACCTTATCACTAGGGATAGACCCGAGGTCTTCAATGTCATCTCCATAAATAATAATAAGAATCATATCAAACAGCTCTATATTCATTTTTTGGTACCCTTCATGTAAATGGTGATTTTGAACAGCATGGAGATCCTTAAATAAAGAGTATTCCAAGACTACTACTACTTCCCTATCGTCAATTTAAGTACCATCATCCTAATGAATATTTGGTTTAACCTACCTATTACACTCCTTGACGAAATCGTGAAATTATGATGTATTCTGCTCTTCCAACTTAAGACATTTGTTATACGTTTCCTACCTGGCCAGATGTTCCTACCTAAGAAGAAATTTGTCCAGATAATGTTCATTATTAATAAGATCTTTGAAAACCTATTCATTTTTATCCTCATCTAGAATCCTTTTGAGATGTTCAAAATCCTAAAGAGTGGCCTTAAAATCATTATCAGGAGGAGAGACATCCCTCAACCATGCTTGGAATCTCATCTCGAGTTGTCTTAGATTTTTATTCAAGGCTAACCATAAGATCCACTGTTCAGGTTTAGTCCATGATTTATAGACTAGGTCATGGTACCTAGGAATGTTGGCCCAATATTGGTAGAATCTAAAACGATCATACTATTCCTACCTATAGGACAAAAAAATTTGAAGGGGGAAATGATTGGATATTCCACACACTATATGATCATCCTCGATGTTGGAGTACATTGATATAACATTCATGTTCTCTATACATAATTCCAAGTGGATCATTGAATGATCGTTTCCCCATTGATTGTTACACCACATGAATCTAACCCTTAATAAGATGAGGTCGATGAGCCCCTTTCCTACCATGAAATAGACAAAATCAACGCTTTCCTACTTGGGAAAGAATCCCCTTACCTTCATCTCATTAGGTTCAAAAACCACATTAAAATCCCCCCTACTATGCATGGTTGGTTTCCAAGATCACACCAATTGAGATTTTCTCACAAAATCCCACTTTTGTGAGTATTGTATCTCCAATACACAATGGAAATGTATAATAGGTTATTACATTAGTTCAATTTAGAAATAATGAAGTGGTATCCTTCCTGGACTAGATAAAGTGATTATATCCTGATCTAGAAAACACGTATGTGGCAATTAGCTAGTTCATCATGCATGTAGCCATGAATCTAGATCCTTCGTGAGAAATCACCAATCTTTCTAGGATGTTGATTGTGATAGAGGGTAGAAATGATAGAAGCCTTATTCTGCAAATATCCAAAATACAATAATTATGTATTTACCCTAGAAAGAATTACAAAGGCATTCCAAATAGGCATGAGAATCACTGAGGAAAAGTTTTTTGGGACTTGATCCATAACTCATAGAATTCTCAAAGTGGGATGATGTACTCACCTTAATTTTATTGGAATTCGATCTTGTAAAAATGCTAGTACATTTGGGTTGGATGAATGAGGTGGTTTCGGAGATACCGTGGTGGTAAGGATGTGGCTTACACTAGATACATGGGGAGTCAGGGAACCCCTCATTCTATTGAATGATTTTTAGGGTGTAAAACCCTCTAAGGACACCAAGATGCATTCAAAAGCAAGGGGTGGGGAGCCCTCGGGGGAAAGGGTCAGAGCTAGTGGGACCCCCCAGAAATAGCTCCTTTACCATTGGAGAATATGTGGGTGAATCAAAAGGCACTTGTGGAATGGAGATAATTCCCTAGGGCCTTATATGGAAGAGAAGAAAAGCCTCCAGCTGGCATACCCAGGAGGCTGCATAATGTTGCAGAAGGAGGGGATGAAGTCATATACCTGGATACAGAGAAGCCGCATTCAATGATATGGAATCAATTCCATGAAATCCTCCTCATCAACCTCAATCAGGGTATCTAGGTGGTAGATCAAATACACGGATCCTAAGAGGGGGCAGAAGATCAGCTGGATAAGTACCCTCCCTTGTATCAGCATCAACGAGAGAGATTTCAGACTAGGTCATTCGAAGGGCCACATTTGTCTCTGGTTGTTGGGTAAGATTGCGACCATTTTGGAGATGCCAGTGGAAACCCTGTAGGGGGTACCCTTGAAGTTGAAATTGTGTGTAAAATATGGGAATATATTTCAAGTGAGTCTCCTAATCCCAAGGGATGGAATCTGGCACCCGAAGAGTACGCTTGTCCGGTAAGGTATGAGATATATCCATCTTCACATAGATGTGGTCCAATGTTGTATTAGAGAAGGGAATGTTGTTTTCATCTAAATGTAGGATGGCCCCAAGGGAGTATCCAATCATTGTAAGATATCCAATGTCCAATAATAGTAGTTGTAAACCTGGGAGGATGATCCATATTGGAATGTTGGTCTATCATTTTACCTATGAACTTCCAAGGACCATCGGGACAAATCGAGGTGCCAACAGCCCTCTGAGTGTGGAGCCTTACACCAAGAATGAATGAAGTCTCCCAACAAATCAAATACGAGGAATAATGATTTTATATGGATCATGGATACCTGAAACAAAAGATAGATCCCCCAAGAGCTTACAAAATAGAGAAAAAGAGGAAACCGAGGCTTCGTAGACCCAACGAAGGGTACATAAATCCATTTCAAATCGGTATAATCATCCCCAAGGGACTATTTTTGGATGTCCGTGCATAAGAGGGGACCCTCCCTCGACACATATGGATTTGACACATTGAACTCTGTGAAGAAGGGTAGTGAGGAAAGGGAAGACATGTTAGAATGGGAATCCATGACAGAAATGCGGGGCCCAGGAGCTGGTCTTTGAGAGAAATATGAAGACTATTGGGTATCAGGACTAGAGGGGGTCGAGAATTCTATATGGTGGGGGTGATAGGAGCAGGGTTATGGTAGGGGCATTGGATCTGGAGGTCGGGAGAGGTAGAAAGGAGGAACCGACACAGAGGGAGAAGAAGGGGAACTGGTGGAGAAGTGTTGGAATGTGTTCTTTTTAGCTGTTGTGGTATGTGGCTAGTGCACCAACCCCACAAGCACCTTGGTAGCTTCAATATTGTGTGTTGTGTAGGCTTCCATGGTTGAATGTATTTGGTATTCTAGGAATATGTCTATGGTGGGTGGGTGTTGGTGGGGGATTGGTGGTAGTTGTGTCATACTTGATACCTCCAACCATGCCTATATACGAAATCATTGGGGTGCGTCGATCAGTAGATAATATATCCATGCCAGAGAACAAATCTGTGCAAAGACAGCTCCATCCCTGAGAGAGCCATAAGAGATTCATGTTTGTGAATGAAAAAGTGGTGTGGGAGGGGTACATTGTAACCATAGTTCTTGGTGTAATAAAAGTCTAGTTTCATATTCTATTCATCTCTATAAGTGTCCTGCAAACCACAACTTGTCGTATCAGAGGCTGTTCTTATAAAATGACGATGTGCAGTTGAAATTTTCCAGTGATCAGAAAATTCATGTTTCTAGAATCAATTTTTTAATGCATAATATCATAGCCTCTGTCTAGATGATTCTAATGGACCATAAGGCATTAAAAACACAGCTAAAATGAGATTCCGTGACCCGGTCAATGTTTCATCAATGATTGGGTGCAACAGTACCCCCTAGCCAGAGAAGAAGTTATTGTTCCGGCACCAGTGACTTTTCTGGCGAGTTTCTTGTCACTACCCTAGTAAGACACGTAATCGCGTCGTCATAGACACGTCATCCCCACATCATCATAGGATCTCAGCTGTTGATATTGTATTGATCATTACATGATCAGTCAGTATTCGAATTCGAAGATCCAGGGGTCGATTCCACCATTTTCTTCCATTCTGGATGCAGTTGTGTGATCCTATTTTCCAGATATTAAATCAATATTTTAGAATTAAAATCCAATAGAAGGATCCTCCATCGGAGTGATGATCATGATGAATTATTCAAACTACTCTATTTGGAAGTCTCGAATTGAAGATCTCTTCAATGATAAGGAGAATTTTTACCCCATTGAGAATGAGGGGGTCAGCCTCGATGCAACCAAGGAATCAGAGTGGAAGAAGCTGAACAAGAAGGCGATTAGTCCAATCCACCAATTGATCGATCACAACATTTACAACCATGTTGTTAAATATACTGATGTGTAAAAACTCTGGAAAATGTTGGAAAATATGTACCAGTTAATGACTGCTCAAAACAAGATCCTCTTATTGAAGTGATTGATGAATCTTCGACTAAATAGTAGAAGATCTATAACCGAATACACCAGTGAGTTCCAAAACCTGGTGAAGCAGTTGGTGGCTGCTGGTAAGACTCTAAATGATGAAGATCAGGCTAACCACTTTCTCTACACTCTTACTGATATATGGGATATGCTTGTTGTCTCACTCAGTAACTCGACGCCTGGAGGAAAACATACCATGGCGATAGTAAAGGATGCATTGTTCAATTAAGAGGCCCAAAGGAAGGATGCGAGTTACAATGAGATGCATGCTCTCGTTCTGGATAAGTGAGGTAGAAAATAAAGAGGAGGTCGTGGGGTAGGAACCAAAGGTCGAAGCAAGAATTGTGGAAGATCTACAGATGGCATGAGGCCAACATTCAAATGATACCATTGTGGCATGGAGGGACCCATGAAAAAGAAATCTCGAATGTTGTTACAAGAAAATGGTCAAAGTATCAACCAGAAATATGAAATGAAGACACACATGTGAGCATCACAGGAGAAGTTATTATTTTCTCCAAAGACAATTAAGAGACATGTCTTCATAAATCAGGCCACGACACAGAATGGGTGGTCGATCCTACAGCATCATACCACTTCACACCGCATCGTGAGTATATTTTGACTTATCAAGCTTTTGAATTTGGTGCAGTCAAGATGGGGATTACTAGTTCGGTGGAGATTTTTGACATGTGTGATATCCATGTTAAGATGAATGTTGGATAAAAAAACACCCTGAAGGATGTTTAGAATGTTCCAAGTATTCGACTCAACGTTTTATCTGGTGTAACATTGGATCGACAAGGCTATGACAATATCTTCAGTAATGGAGCATGGAAGATGAAAAAAGGATCCATCATCTTCGCATAAGGAAACATATTTTGTATGTTGTATAAAACTCATGTGGAGATATGTGTATATATACTCAACATGGAGGAAAGAAAAATTTCATCTAATATGTTTCATAGAAGGCTCTTCCACATGAGTGAAAATGAGTTATCTACACTAACAAAGAGGAAATAAATCAGTATTAACAAGGATTCATCACTTAATCCTTGTAAATACTGATTTTATGGGAATAATTATAGAGTCTCATTCAATAATTCTTCATCATGTAGATCAGAGTTTTTGGATCTAGTGCACTCTGATGTATGTGGACCCATGAAGGTGGATACACTCAGAGGTAACAAATATTTTCTAACATTTATTTATGATGCATCTGGAAGGGTGTTGGTGTTATTCTTATGAACAAAGGACCATGTAATGGACTACTTCATGATGTTCTATGCAATTGTGTAATGAGTAATTTGAAGGAAGCTGAAGTTTCATCACTCAGAAAATGATGGAGAGTACATATCAAAGGAATTTTATGCCTATTGGAGGAGTCATGGAATCCAACATGAGAGGAAGGTCCCTCGCACCCCACAGCAAAATGGATTTGTAGAAAGGATGAACAGAACTATCATGGAAAACATCAGAAGCATGAAGAGTTTGGCTAATCAACCTAAGCCATTCTGGGGAGAATCTGTTCTGGTTGCATGCTACCTCATCATCAGATCACCATATGTCCCGCTGCATTATGAGATTCTACAAAAGCGATGGTCTGGTAAACATCCCTGTTACAATCATTTATGAGTATTTAGATGTTTTCAATTTTTACATGTATCCAAGGAGTTTAGGAAGAAGCTATATGGGAGATCTACTTCATACATCTTCATCGAGTATGGATATGAGGAGTTCAGATACAAGATTCGGGACCCGAAGGATAATAAGGTGATCAAAATTAGAGATATCGTGTTCCTTGATAACCAGACAATTGAGAAATTCAATATCCTAGAATGTCTCAAAGGGAAATTATTGAGGACTCAATTCATGATCCAAAAACTATACTAGAACCACCTATCATTGAAGAAGAGGAGGTATAAGAAGACTCATCAGCATGGGACCAGGAAGCCATGGAGGAAGATAATCTGTTGGGGGAGACTCAATCATCTCAACAAGAAGTTACAGAATGATCACGGGATCTAGGTGATGTTGTGCCTCCCAATCATAAAATTACACAGGTTCAAAGATCTTCATGTGTAATAATTACATCAAAAAAATATTTGGAGTCAGATTACCTGTTGTTGACTGATGAGGGGGATCATGAAGGATATTGAGAAGCATATCAACATTCATTATCGTTGGATATGTAATGTAATTAATCTACAACTTTTGTGACTATTGAATATCCAAACAAATGAAACCTGGGGGATATGCTAAAAATGGTGGTTGCTCGAGAGAAATCATACCTTTTCAAATGTTCCAGCAGATTGCAGTTTGAGGGAGAGAATTGCAGGAATGTGTTCTTTTCCAGCTATCATGGTAGATGGCTAGATCCCAAACCCCACCAGCACCTTGGTAGCTTCAATATTTTGTGTTGTTTAGGAAGCCATGGTGAATGTAGGTGGAAGCCAAGAAAGAAGTTTATGGTTAGTGGGTATTGGTGTGGGATTGGTGGGAGTAGTGTCAAAATTGACACCTCCCACCATGCTTATATAAGGAAGCATTGGGTAGCTTCCTTCAACATATCAGAGATCCAAGCCAGAGATCAAATCTTGGCCAGTAGAGCTACATCATTGATAAAGCCTTGAAGAATCCATGTTTGTCATAGAAAGGGAGGTGTGGGAGGGGTACATTGTAACCTTTGTTCTTGGTGTAATAAAAGTCAGGTTCCTCTTCCATTCATCTCTCTTAGTGATCCGAAAACCACAACATGAAGTCCAATAAATCCGAAGGGACCAGTGGAGGTATAGAGTTAGAGGATGCAGAAGTGAATACAATTTGAACCCCCAATGGCATGTGCTGAAGCTTCTCATAAGAAGATCTGATGATCCATGTTTTTTAATTAATTTTCCCATAAATGATACAATTTTTGTATGAGATATTACCATAATTTCACTTTTTTGAGGAATAGTTTAGTGTTGTGTGCATAAAAAAATTTATAAGGTGCATATACATGATTTATTAATTTTTATATAATTAATACATCACAATTTAAGGTAAATTATTATTAAATTTAAAATATTTAATCCATGGGGATTTGAAATAAATGATACTAAGTGGGAAATTTCATAAATGAGTTTTATTTCATTGGTTTATAATTCCGTTTCATTTTCATTGAAAATCCCTGATTAGTTTTGAATTGATATAAAAATTAATTAAATATAAATAAAATCCTGTTCTATGAGGATTTAAATTTTATAACATGATAAATTATATGATTAATTGTGATGTAAAATTTTATGTTCTTTTCATGGATTTTCATTATTTAAATATCATTTTACTTAGATAAGTTTCAGGTGGTGAAGCATGATTTCCTTGTATAGTTTATATAGTACCTCCTGAATGAATTTTGAAAAATTAAATGAATGAATTATTTTTATTTTTATATCTATATCACATTGTTTATTTCAAATTAATTTTTATATGAATATACATTATTATTAAAAAATTTATTTTAAAATCTCAATTATTTTCAGCAATTTTTGTGAACAATTATCCAATATGGTAATAATAATATTATATATTAATGAAACACAACTCTATTATTCTAATCTAGTTATGAATTTGGTTTACAAGATCAATTTCCTTTTCCCCCAATATTAATTAATGAAACATCGATAAATTTATTTTTATGGGATACTAATTTTATATCATTTTTATATCGATAATGTTTTTAATCCATATCAATGATTACTATGTTATTGTAATTATAAAAAATTTGAAATATATATTATATCCTAATGTTATATTCCTGATTTTTGATCATTTAAAAAAATAAAAATAAAAATTTTTAACCGATAACTTTTGAAAATATTTTCAATATTTTGAAAAGAATATTTATTTTTCAAATTTATGTCATGAAATTATTTTTCCCCTATCATGACCATTATTTTCATTGAAGATTACTTTATCTACTTCAATATATATTTTGAATGGAAATTTTTTTCAATTATTTTGTTTTTAGTGATTTGTATTGTGGAAGGTTTATTTAACTCTAGAATGTTTTTAATAAATTATTTATTGTATGTTTATTTGTCAACATTAACCACCCTTGACATACATACGATATACTAGGGATATGTTTCAATGATACCATACTTATTCTTTCTCTTGGGGAATTTTGATTGTTTCAATGATATTGTCATGAAACCTGTTTTTTCTATGGGTAAATAAATATATAAATGAACAAGGGATATAATTATGTTCCAATTTTTACTAATATAATAGATTTTTTCATTACGTGGTACAAGTAAATATGTTCAAATGATTGATGAGTGGTTCTGTATTAAAAAAGGATGGATGGTTGCATTATAAAATATGTATGGTTGGTTAAATTATAAACTAAATATGGATGAGTCTCTTATAGACCTATAATACAATGGATTATGAGACATTATTCACTGGATGGAAGTTACTACTAATAGATGAAAATTTTATATTACTCATATGAGATTGTGAATTTTACGAGTTATATGATACTCTTAATAGAAATGATAATTGTCTGGTAAGGTAATTACATGATGATTGTTTAATGTTTCATGATACCAACTTCTTTTTTTATTCATGAATACTTACTATAATGTATCATTTTCTCAAGGATTGATTTAACATGGCTCATGTTTTTTGGTCTTATACGACTCTTTTGTTATGAAATATCCTTATTCCATGTCTCATGGTTTATTATTTATTTATATATGGGTTTTAATTCTAATATTTTATGAAAATGTA
The DNA here is from genome assembly GCA_963277665.1 of Viscum album. NCBI lineage: Eukaryota > Viridiplantae > Streptophyta > Magnoliopsida > Santalales > Viscaceae > Viscum > Viscum album. Next base: position 1,576,361,474 of record OY728136.1, on the reverse strand, counting down.
TTTTAATTATGTGACTATGCACGTATTCCCATCATTATATTACCGCTGAAATTTTATTGGCATTATTTATGTTTGCCTTTATTTAGAATTAGATAACACCATTTATATGTTTCTATTTCCCAATGTTGGAAATAGTTTTTTAAGAAGGTATATATATGTGTGTGAATTAATTAGTGATATTGATGTAAATTCTTATGTACTATTTGCATAAAAATAATTTTTTGTATTTTTCCTATTTCACTAAAAAACTAAATCTAAAATATCATTAGGGATATATGTGATACAATATTTAATATTCATATTTTATGTTTTTTATGGTTGATATTAGGTATTGTTTATTGGAATCATATCTAGAAATTAAATTATTATCCCTTTAGCACTAAATCGTGGAGTGTGGCTCTTGGAAAATTAGTGATGGTATAATTACATGGTTTTGATAACGTTGGAGATGTGGAATCATTCATGAGAGGTTTTCAATGGGGGTACAAATACAATAATAAATATATAGGTTCATTTATGATTGTATGTTCATAATCATAGTCACCCCTTGTATATTTTAAATGTAGGGATATTAATGTGATTAATGAAATGTTTAGATATCTTTTACTGGATGGGATGTGGTATATGTAATACTTAGGTTTCACATGAACACTTATTTTAGGAATAAAACCATTATATATTGAGGACATGTGTTTAAAGGAATCAATAATATTTAGGGTATATATGATATTTTATTTTTAGGTAATCAAGTGTTATTACAAATTTGGAGCATATAATATAGATGCCCATAAAATTTAAAAGAGATTTAGTTACTATGTAAGTGATGTTATTTTTAATGACATTTAGTATTTTGGGGAACATTATATGATATTTTATAAATACATTTTGAATTATAATTTGGATGAACTTGTTATTATAATTGCTTTTATGGTGTTTTAGATAGTTTATAATGATTATTAGCATATCATGGTGATTATATAACTATAGAATAAATAGTTTGGTAAGAGAGAATATGATTGTCTGAAGATATTTGAAGATAAATGTTTGATTAATCTTAGTATAATATGTGATCAATACCTTCTAATTTATTGGTTTAAATCATTTTTTAGAGTATTATAATGAATTGTAATCATAGTTATGTATTAAAGGATATATGATAAACTGTGGGAATTATTTTTCTATCATTAGAGATTATTTTTTAATTCCATCATATTATGGTTTTTTAATTTTCTGAATTATATTACATTGTGCTACCCATTATGGTGGTTGTTAAAAAATAAATACAAGAGGAATATATTTCTATCCATTTATAGATTATTTGATACATTAAAATTTTATTTAATTTCTTCACACATATAAATATTTTGTCAAATGCTATTGGTATAGAGAAAATTATGATGCTATTGTGGATATTGTTTAAAGGGATTAATTTTACTTACATTATATTTATATTTCCCTATTTTTGTAGTTTGTATGGTAATGTAATTTATAATAATTAGAAAAATGATCATGATATATATGGTTTTTCTATTAACTTTATTTTGGACAATTCGATGGTCTTTTTACATCTCATTAATTATTTTTGATCATTGACTTTCTTATGACTATTCAAATTCATGTGATCAATGTCCTATATCACTACCCATCATTATTTAGACATTACTATTTCACTCTATTTCTATATTTTCATTTTCATCTACTATTCTCATACTTCTATGCCAAATATCTATAATTCCATATGACCTTTAAAATTTTCATTCCCTCTCTTTAAGTGGAAGTTTTATTAACCTTTTTTTGATGTGTGATTGCAACCATTGGTTTTCAGATTCCAAACCCTTATTTTCTGACCCCGAGAATTATTTTTTAGTACATATTTTTTTAATGGGAGAAGAATGTAAAACAACTAAATTTTTATTAAATAGATAACTATGTTTAATAACGTATTTGACACAAATAATTTCTTAAATAAACTAAAAAATATTATAATTTAAATATGATCATTTTAAGATAGCCATTATGTTTGATGAAATGAATTTGATAAAATGATATAAATATATATATCTCTCTGTGTGTGTGTGTGTACAGATAAATATAAATTTATTGATAAATTCCCACTAAATAATCACCAAACATTTATTAATGTCAATTTATTTATCAAAAACATGTTTTCATAGAAAATGGTTTTTAATTATTTTAATTATACAATAATATAATTAATTTATAATAAAATTTCATTATTTTATTATATAAAAAAAATATCATTTTTGAAAACATCATATGAAAATATTCTAATTTTTAATTTTTTTCTGAAAAGTTTCAATTTTCAATGATTAATTAAAATAATAAATTTTATAGAAAAATTTACTTTCTATTACAATGAATAAAATTTTAAATAGTATTTCAGATTAGTTTTTAAATTCCTATAGTTTTTTATATGTTTTAATTTAATTATACTAGTAGAAATTAATTTTGTGGATGAATATTTTTAAAAACAAGATTGTACTGAAAAATTAATTTTTATGAACACTACTATTCATCACATCTTTATGGTTAAATTTAAATTAAATTATTGCCCCTATATTATACGAATCATTAAAATATTATTTTTTATATTTAATCATGAATACTTTTTTATGCATTCCCCTTTTATTATTATGAATAATTGATAGTAACTGAAGTAAATATTTATCAGCATGGTAAGGGTTAATCATGTAATTAATTTTAAAAATGAAGTTGTAAGGACGAATCTTGAACCTTAATCTTAACCATATCCTATTAGAGGAGTTTAGATCATAAATTTCCATAGTTTTATCTAATATATGGCTACATGGGGAAATCATTATTTATTTTGAAATTTATAATATTTAAGTAAAAGATAACAAAAAAATCTATAGTGTTTCTTTTAATAAAATTAATAATATTTCATAGGGATTAAAATATTAATTTTATGTTATAAATATTTATTTTAAATACATATGATTTTTATACGATATTTAATCTATTTTAGTTTCTATTAATGAAATAAATATCCTAAATTTGTGTACATCATTGACAATATATTCAAGTAATTAATAGAAAAAAATTTACTGTATTAAAAATATTAAATGTAATATAAATTGAATGAATGGTTATTTTACCCAAATTGAATACAAAAATAAAACATTTTAGTTATGTGTTAAAGGATTATGAATTAATTTTATTATAGACATGTTTTTTCAAATTTAAAATTAATTGAATAGTTTCAAAAAAGGATTTTATGATATTTTATAAGAAATATTATTTTATTAAATGATTTAAAATATCTAAAACCCCTATCATTAGGAACTTTATTGTGAAATGCTATAAAATATCACATATGGTCCATTTATTTTCTAATCATATTTTAAAAGAATCTTTCATGACCCATAAATAGTAAAATCATTGTTACCGTGGTAATTATCTGATAGGGTTAGCATGGGTTAAAACAGAGAGATAAAGGTAAAATACTATTCTAAATTTTCTAAATTATCTTTTATTGTATTGTATCTACCCATTTAGATCTAGTATTGTAAATATATAATTTTGGATTCTGATTTCAATTTGAAATAAATTATATCAATTTAATACTATAACAAATTCCAAAAGTTCCCCTTCCCTCACATACAAAAGGACACTGACACTCCCCATTTATTCACATTTAAAGAACCATTTGATACATCAAATACCTACTAAAAACCATTTTTAACATAACTTTACATTTCATATAGGCATTTTTTAAAATAAATTATAGGAATGATATTTTTATTAACCTAAAGATGTTTTATTAAAAATAGGTATCATTATTAACCGAACATTTTTTGTTTTATTTCAGTATCCACCTCCTTTAAAACCTAGACACTCATATTGATATATCTTTATAATAACATCACACACACAGAAACACAAACACACACACACACACATATATTTTTCATTATCTTTATTAAATAACCAACATTCATATCCTCTACCATTAAATTAGAAATGAAACTATCAATCATGTGTACAATGGACTATAGCCTCATTAACATATGTATATAATTTTCTATCCTCAAATCTATCATATGTTGATGACGATATATTTTTTGAATATGTACAATTTTCATTAAAAATTTATTTTCATTTAAAATTATTATATCTTATATTTTCATACCTTTTCATTCATTGAAAGACGACAAAATGGTAAGCGTATACGATTGGATTACCACATCTACAAAGTGACATGATTCATTTTTCATTATCGAATCACATGGATGATATATATAACATTATTTTAAATTATAATATTCTAAGTGTTAAATAATTATCGTTTGGGTATGATAAAATAACACTTTATTTCATTCCAAAGAGAATTTTGAAAAATGGAAATGTTTATCGTGAATTCATACAACCTACCATTTACATTTTTGGAAATGATTGAGGGTCAAGCCACCTTTCTTGTACATAAAAAAAAGTGAACTCTTTTTGAAGACTGGGAAAAGGAGGAACCCATTATATGGACTAGATGCAAACATCTTAACAAACAATAAAAAAGGTCCTTATGTGGAAACAAATGACAAATAAAAAACATATATCATGACAAGAACCATCCAAAATTCTCATCATCCCATATTATATAATGTATCAGTGAATTATATCAAAAAATATGAAGTCACCACTTCCATGAATTATGTTTTTATGGTGACACATCAATGAAAATAACTCCTCCATACCTCAAAAAAATGTGGGAAGAGGTCTGGACAATAGATGCCAATGCACTAATATCTCTTTTGAGCTACCCACCTAACGGTGCTAGGAAGGTACTCACTGCACTGTCAACAATATGCACCACAAAATCAGATAAAAATAAGCATGCATAAATATATAACTAGATACCCATCCATTGAAAAAATGAGCATAAATGAGTGAATGATGGGTGTCAGTACACCCATTGCTCTATCGAGGATACACACCCAACGCCATCTGCAAGAAACATAAACACAAAAAAATAGACACAACGTCCAACATCAACATTCCCAAAATTGATCACAACATTGTTGAATAAAATAACACATTTAAAAATTAGTAATAAATAATTCCCCCGCTCACCTTCCTAAGGTCTTATAACATGAAAAAACACTATCTTCATAGATTGAGGCAACAAACATAATCAACCTTCATGATGCCCAATAAAACTGACCTAAAAGATTCCAAAATATCTCTGAAACATAATGACCAAACACCATGATTCATAACCACCAATCCAATTTCCCAATAATGGAGAGAGACCACTTAAAAATAGATCAGAACAAAACTATTCAGATCTGACCAAGAATGCCAGGATGATGTGGATCCATGCGAGGAGAGAAAATCGAACCCATCACCACAAATAGAAATTGATGACACCTTTATGAATAAAATTAGTGGAAGAGAAGGTGGATAAGAAGGCCATAGGGTATGATTTGGGGGGATTTCATTTCTCGGAAGAGCTTACTCGCCACAACCATGTTACCATGGTGGCACAGATCTGTGTGGATTTGGTCCTCTCCATACCGGTCTCGGAGAATATCACTCTGCAAGTGTCATATTCCGTGGTCTGGGACCAGGATGTAGTATACTTGGTGTTCCCAAGGTACAATTCATCTTGATTATTACAGGGTCACTCACTTCAGAACTACCGGAAAAGTCACCCTGGAGGGCGCCAACGTTCTGCAGTCGGCCCCAAGTATCTTGTTGTTTCTTCTCCGTATCGTCGAGGACCAAACTCCCCCACGAGTTTTCTTATGCACACTGGACCCACTATCTACCCCCAGTCTCCCCTCCATGCATGACACTTGGATCTTCTTCTGAGTTCTCGGTAGGAGCTAAAAGATGGGATGTGGCCCCATTGTCTTGGAAAATCATCCCTTAGGATCTCATGGCTGGTATAGATGAGAAGTGCTATCCTAAGAATCTGTATTTGACAAGTTGGTTTCTAGATTTCCACCTGAGGGTGCCCAAGGGCATCCCAATGCATGGCGGCTCCCGGGTGAAATTATGGCCTCCAGTACAATTGTTTTCACTCACTCCAAGAAGTCCGGAGTCCATGTGGCATTCCCTATCCTGGTGGAGTTTCAGGCCAATCCTAGGCTACTGACCAATTTCTACTCCATGGGCTTGAGAAAACTCCTCCATAGGTCTAACTTCGGTTTCCTATTCCATGCCATGAAGAGAAGTTTATTTGTTGAAGAGGATCAATCTGAGAAGAGGGGCCTTGTGGGGGAGGTGAATCCAGCCCGGGTGGCTCATAAGGCGGTGGGTGGGATCTCCCCAAAGCCTCATGAATCCCCACCCTTTCCATCCTCAGTCATCCCATTCTCATGTATAGGAGTTTTCACTCTGCAGATGAAGAAGAAATTACAGGGATGTGAGAGCCCTTCCTTCCCAACTGAATAAACCAATGAACTTGGGGAAAAAGCCACGACGGGGTTGTTTTAATGTTTCCTATCATGATCTAGAATGCCTGAGGTATTGAGGCTAGGGTGAAGACCATCTTTATAACTTTGGAATCCAGGAACCACAATATCAATATGGTAGCGATTATCGAGCACAAGAAGAATTTTAACAAGATCTAATAATTCAATAATAAGCTTATAATGCATTCGTACATGCATGTGGCCTCGACTAAAAACCACATATGGATATTCTAGAAGAGGGATGTTTTAGTGGATCTGATTCGGGACAGGGAACAACATATCACGATGAAGGTGTCGAGCGGTGGAAAGAGGATTTCAATATCATCATGGATCCAGAAGAGAGGAAGGGGCATGGTGATTTCGTAACATGGGAAAGTACGTCCTTTGTGTAGTTTATGGCTGGGAAATGGTTAATGGACCTGGGCTATTCAGGTGATCCATTTACCTAGTGTAACATTCGAAGGGGTGGAAGTCATTGTTGGAATAGGCTTGCCCGGTGCATTGCTAACGTCCACACCATCTTTATGTATCTGAATGAAATGTTTAACCAACTGACCTGAAGTATATCTGACCATTCTCCACTCTTATTATCTATTTGCAGGACCGAAGTCACGTAGCAGAATTTCATGTTCTCCAGCCAGTGGGTGAACAATCAGGACTATCATCTCGTTAAGAGGATCTGGAACAAGCCTCCTCAGGGTCACGCATGGGAGTCTCTACACTCAATGTTGAGGCCTTTAATATATGATCTATTTGTGGGATTAGTCTAGTCCTCCCCTGGACCAGGAGATGGAAGCAATAAAATTGTACATTATGAAGGAGATGGTGCTCTCTCAGGAGAGACAAGCGAGGGACCAGTATACGGTCAAATGGTTGAAGGAAGGAGATAAAAACACTACATTCTTTCATTCATGTATTAGAGAGATGAGGTGTGTTTTGAAACCCAATCTCACGATGGAGGATAGCTAATTTTCGGATGATACAGAGGTTATCAAAAGATTGGAATGGTTGTTCTTTAATTATATCTTTGCGGGCATAAATATGAACATGCCTAGAGGGTACCCTTCTGTGGAGGCCGGGCATTGTGAGGGGATCACGAATATTGTCTCTGCGTAGGATAATTCCTTACAGGAAGGCATCCAAGATGATGGGGAGGTGCATGAGGCTATGTGGAACCTAAATCTTGACAGCGCAGTAGGGCCTAATGGATTCCCAAGTTCCTTCTATAGGGGATCCTAGGAGGAGGTGAAAAGGGACCTTATATATTCTTTACAGGATTTATTCTGAGGGGGAGGCCTTCCAGGAATTGCGTCCATGACCACTCCAGTTCTCCTGCTAATGAAAAATACATTTCCTCCCTCTCACACTAGCGACCCGTAAGCATGTGTAGATTTTCCTATAAGTTCAATGTGATAATCATCAACAGGAGGAAGTTCAGGTTCATTCCAAGGTGGATAACATTGGAGCAACATGGCTTTATCAACGATTGATTGATTCGGGGAGTCATGGCAATGACACAGGAGATGTTGAGAGACCTAAATACCTCATCTTGTGGCACTAATGTGGAAATTAAGCTACAAGTGAATAAGGAATATGACAAGATAGAATAGGGAATCATGATCAGAGTCCTCTCAAAGATGTGAGTTTCTCACTGGGCCTGTGATATTATTTTCTGGTATGTGTGTTCGTTGTGGATAGAAGTGACTTTTATGGGGAGAACTCATGGATTCTTCAAAACAGTATGTGGTCTATGGCAAGGTTATACGCTTTCTCTGAGTTTATTCGTCATCATGCAAGAAATTATGATTAGAATGATCAATAAAGGAGTTTGATAAGGGGCCATTGTTCTTTACTGGAGGAAGCACTATCTCCCCCCAGTGTTGCATTTGATGTTTTCTGAGGACTCGATTATTTTCATGAATACTGGGTGGAGGTCCCTTCAGGCACTGAATACGATCCTCGCGGTGTTCTTCTTCTGGAGGGGAAAAATCATTAATATGGATATGAGTAGCTTCATATGTTCATATCTCATTCAACCTGATCAGGGTGGCAATGGTGTGAAATGTGATGGGAATGGGGAGAGGAACGTTTCCCCTAGAGTACCTCAGTACGCCTATCTCGGTAGGACGACTGAGGAACATAGACTTTGATAAGGTGGTGAATAGGATCTAGGAACTCATTTTGAATTGGAAAAACCACTTTCTATCCTTCGGAGGATGGATCACACTGGTGAATAGTGTTCTATTAGTAATCCCGATGCACGCTTTGGATACAACGTGCGTGCCGAAGGGGTTTATTAGGCTTACTAACATGATGCCTGTTCACTTCATCTAGGATGCATTAGAAAAGGGGAAAATAATGTGGGTGTCATTGGAAAAGACGGACCGGCCCATCTGTGAAGGGGGAATTCATGTTATAAGTATGGCGAACACAATCCATTTCATGCATGTGAAGCTTTTATGGGAGGCCATTGAGGAACAATCCTTGTCAGGGATGCAAATATCGCAAAGATAGAAGTATGACATGGTTTTTCGTACTACAAGGGGGTGAGCATTATGGTCTTTAGTGTTTAACATTATACTAACTCTTCTCCTGTCCTCTCGATGGATTATCGGGGTAGGGAGTATCCCATTCTAGAACAATAATTGGGCAGGTGAAGTGCTGGGAAACCCAGGCTGTCCGACCCCACTATCTCCTTCAAGGAGGCAAACTTGTATCCGCTATTCCTCATGTCAGTCCGTGTTTCTCCCCAGAAAGAAGTTTTTGACTCCATGGTTATGATCACAGAGAATGATAATTGTGTTTATAATCCTTCCACCTTAGAGAGGTTCAACACAAAATATTTCCGCAGGATGAACGTCCTACATGGGAAACTTGATTGGTGGAATAGTATGGCATGGGGTAAAAAGATCCTAGCTAAACTCAATTATATCACCTAGAGGATCCGCAAGAAAGCTATCCCCTCTAATTATCAAATTAAATGGATTGTAATCAGTCTCACGTCCTGTTTCCAATGATGTAGGAATAAAAGCAAAGAGAGAAAGAACAATATATTTTTTTAGGGAGAATGGGTGTGGAACGTCTAGAGGTTCTTTGGTAGTCATACATGATTATTTTCCCATGGGGATACATTGATATGTTTATGGAGCACTTGTTCTAGGAGGAAAAGCGTCGGTGGAGGAGTCAAATGTGTAAGCCACCGTCTTGAATGCGGCATGTTGGTGCTTATGGAATGCATGGAACCAGGCTAGCTACGAGGGGAGCAGATTTAGAGGATGATCTGTGGTGGCTAATACCCAGTGCATATTGATTGACATGATTGGAACTACAGGAATTGGGATGGGGATTTCATAGGTTTGTGTGTTGTAGGATCTCCTAAGGAAGGTCACCCAGAATAGTGAGTTGGAGCATGGAAGGTGGATTTAGTGGATTCCTCCAAGTATCAGAATTAATCTCAATACTGATGTCTCCTGTGTTTTGGGTTCCATATGATGAGGCATCATTCTAGACTGTAAAGGGAGTCTGGTTTTATCCTCTATAGTGCATTATGGTAGAGAATCCTCTATACAGGCGAAAGCGACGGTGGTATTGACAGGCATATCCTTATGCAACCATATGAGAATTTCCATTGACCACATGGAAACGTAGTCAATGATTATCCATGAATCTCTTCATAATAAAGGAACCATCCCCAAGACAATTAACTATATTATTATACAGTTCAAGGCTATCGAAAAGGATAACATTAGTATATCGCATACATGGAATGAGGGGAACAAAGTGGTGGATCATATGGCCTCTCTTGTGGTCCCAGGTTCTCGGGTGTCGTGTCTTACTAATGCACCCCAGCATAAACCAGAGGGGGTGAATCTTATCTAGGGTGATGCCCTTGGTCTTCATTATTTTAGGTCCCCCTAATATGGGTTGTCCATTCCATGATTGGTCCTCACGGGCCCTCCCATTACTATGAATACAAATTATAATGTTCGATGGATGTTATGTTGTCTCATAACTCAATGTCCATTCATTAGGTTATACTACAACATAATTGAATATATTATGCCAATATAATGTGTAAATGGAATTTGGATGATTTATATTTTATTTAATCCATTTTATATATACATTTTTTAAAAAAATAGTATCCCCATTTATTAACTTCCACATCTATGATATGATATTTATAAGGTATTCCGCCTCAATTTCCTTTACCAGAGGAATAATTTAATTTTACACACCTAACATCATTTATATGGAATATATTCTACCACTTTTACATTTTATTTAAAGAATAATTCATAACACCTATTATTTTAAGAATAAATCCAAATTAGTTATTCCAAGGGTATATTCCATTAAATTTACCAATTGGTAGGTGTTTCTTAACTCAATGTCCTTTCATTGTGTTATAAGACCTCTTAATTGTATTTGTTATTACATGAATATATAATAAATTATATATAATTTGTTTTATTATGTAATAATCGTTTTTTGTGAACATTTACATATGTATAAAATAATCACTTCATGGATTAATTATCACATCAAAAGTTATGACCATTTCATGGGTTTTCTTTGAATAATTGTTATTTTTATGAAACACTTATTATTTCAATCACTATTATATCATTATTTTGTGGATAGAAGAACACAAATATTCTATAAGGAATATAACCATTTAATTTCAAATATTAATATTTGATTTTATCCTTTAAATTGTAAACTATGGTTTGATGAAGAATTTAGAAGTAGTTATGGCTTGTCGTAGCCCAATGCTCCAAATGTTGGATGAGACAGTTGTGCTACATAGTTTTTTGAAACAATGCCACCTAGTCTACATAGATATGTAAATAATGTGGGGTTCTCTAAGGATTCACATGGAATAGCACATGAGATGAGAAGGGTTGGTCTAACCATGCACGTTAGCCCATGTTGGGTATGTTCTGTGGGTAGAGGGGGTTCCATGGATTTAGAATGGTTGGATAAACCACGTACCCACTAGTGTAGGCTACTATCTATGGATAGTAGTATGATAATTATTAGAAAATGGTTCTAGTATACGTATTTCTAAACCATGAAGCTATTTTTTTCTTCTAATTTTACCATTTTTATTTACCTCATTGAATCCCCTCACCCGTCATTCTTTATTTTCCTCCATCGGACAACTACACTCACACTCTATCATTGGATGCTCCTCCCATTTCCTAATATAGGTTATTTGATATCTCTTCTATCTAGAAACTAATTTGACATCTGTCTTTTGTGTTGTATACCAACTAGTAAGCTATCAAATGTTTTTTTATCTCCATCGATGATGATATTTTGGTGGGAGATCTTATTCTTTATTTTAGCTTGTTTATTTATTCGTATGATTTCTTATTATCCAGGACAATCTGAGGTCTGATACTTGATGATTCATCAACTATGGGCATAGGATAACCACTATATGAATATTCCTTTGAAGGAAAAATATTTTTTAAAATTTTTTTGCATGTCATTTTCTATGGGCATTGATTATAATTTTTTCCATTAATTGAATGTTTTAATGTATATTATAATTCCATAATCATGCGACTTGGCATGAATATAGGTTGATACCTTAATTTTAACCACCCCATGTAGTGTGTATTCTTCGTTATGCCATTAGTGAACCATATTGGTATTACCCAAAATGTTTTTCAGGAATTCTTGAATTGATGTTTGGTTAGGTAATTTTTTTATTATAACAAATTAATATTTATTTTGTTAAATATAATGTACACTTATATACAGATATCACTTGGGCTTGGAATATGTTATTGACTTGATAACTTGTTTAATTTCCATATTTAAACTTATTGAACATCATGAAATGTAATGGAATGAACCTAATGAATTGAAATCGATATGAGTATTTCATAGATTTAAATGAATTATTATAGAAAAATGTATATGGATTATCTTTCTTATGGTACATTTTCATCATTATAGGAATGTTCAAGATTTATCTAACCTAGTATTTATGAGAGAATCTCATGAGAATAAAGGGGATTCAATTACTATTCATTAAGATAGTTTCTAATGGATATACCCATAGTAGGACATGGCCTCTTCCATTTTGTTAATAACCATCCTAACACCTTAGAATCACTGCACATTATATCAATAATTTTGCAATCCTTGAATATACTCCCCAGATTATGACATTCATTATGGGCGATGACATTCCCTGAATTCACCCCATTAGGATCTTTCTGATGATATGTTGATTACCATGATTTAATCCATGAAATTAGATAGAATCTTATATTTTGTAATTACATGGTTTTATCCCTTAGATTACAATCACAACCCTTATTGTTCTACTGCATGATTTTATACTATGAGTAAGATCGACCCCTGAGGTCAAGGATCCATTGGTTTCACCATGGATCCTCTGTTAATATTATTCAATAATATATTATTAATATAACCTAAAAATATAATCTCTTTAAAGTAACATTAATTTCAATTAATTAAATAAATTTATTTTTAAATAATAGTAGATGATGATATAGGTATGGAGTTGTACTTATAAAATGTATTAATTTTTATATACCTATAAACTATTATTCTTCACACTAACATAATGGATTTGTATAGACGTCATTGATCTTGGAGTATAGTGATTTATATCAAAAACTACCAATGACACCATTGGTACCAAGGTAGATAATATTATTGAAGGTGTGGACAATGGAAATCATCCATCATTAGACACATCACTTCTTACTTTATGATGGGATCGAAATAGTAGATGATTGGGCCATTTTTAATGATGATTGTATAGTAGTTATCATTTTTTATTCTTACATATATCACGTATTAAAAATCATTCTTACATCCATGTATACCTGTTTTTTCTTTTTGTAGAGACATTCCATCATCTTTTTTATAGTGTACCATTTAAAATTTTTGTTGATCATTTATTTAATTAATGAAAATGTTTTTTACATGAATTAATCAATTATTAGTACACTTTCATTTATTATTAATACACTGAAATACATTTCTCAACACTAACCGTTGGTAATATTCTTCCCACAAAGACATTCTAGGTCCTCGCTATTGTCTACAACCTCAAGAATATGGGGAGTTGAAAATGATTACTTATGGATAATGGTGTACATAAAAAGTGTCTTTGTGTAGATATCCAATGTTCAGGGTAAAAAATGATTAATGGGAATGATACACTATTTTTATATATGATATATCCATGTTACAACATTGATCCTCAATCTAAAAGGATAAGAAATCCCTTATCTATCAGTGACTATTTGGTTTCCCTCTTGAACTTCATTCGACCACACTTCCTTCTCATTTTTCCTTCCATTCGGTTCTCACTTTTTAATCTGTCTTCTTATTACTATGCTATCATCATCTGTGTCAGTTCTTTTCGTCATGCTATATGGTCAAATATTCTGAATTCTAATCCTCTTCCATTTTTATCTTCCTTAACATTAATGACAATGTCTTGATCTAGTATGATGGTTTCTATGGTGGATGAGGATGGTGAAGGTGGAACATTAATTTTAGTATTTGGTTGTTCGTTTGGATTATTCATCTCCCCTCATATTATTTTCTATAAATTGGGTTTCCCCCACTTTCTTGGGGTTTTATATTTTTTTATGGTTTTGTGGGTTCTTTTACTATGGATGTGTATCATTTTTGAGAACATAGATCCCTTTCACTATGCTATTTCATCATGACCATTTGTTTTGGACCACATATTGCTCAGGTATAAGGGATATCATGGTAGATTGATATGTATTGATTGAGAATATATGGGTGGTATAAGATCTGTGACCTATGATGGTGTTTCGTTTTTTATTTGTGGTGTTCCTCTACTCTAATGGTGTTGTTTTATAGTTTTGTTATCTGTGTATTTCGATGTTCTGTATGCTTCATAGTTTTTCTGATGAAAATTTCATTGTTTTTGTGGAGATGGGATTGGGGACTGTGAATGGTTTATCTCCAAGGATGATTCTGTTGATGAAATGACATTTCCTTATTTGTTCTTGGTTTTATTGTTATAATTAGTGATCTTATTTATATTTTAACATTGGGTTCTTAATGTTATTCTCCTAGAGGTGGCTCCAATAGTAGGGTTTGATGGTCATGTAAGTGGTTTCATAAAGCTGTTAAGGAATTTTTCTACACAATTATTTTCTCTAGATCCGGGATTCCACTAATATTCTCATAGTTGTATTTTCATTGTGGTTCAAGAGGAGTTTTGGGATGTGAAATTTGAGTATCCAGTGGAATTTTAGGTGGAGTTTCTCTATGTTGGATTGATATCCTTCCTTCTTATATAAGAGGGCATGATATTCATGATGGATTTGAGTGGCTTCAAATTTATGGTTTTGATGGTTTTGGTTGATATATTTTTGGTTTCCTATTGTGGTGAAAATATATTCTGTTGGATGGACTCTCTAATGAACTATTGTGGATGATGTGGATGTCTAGTGTCCAGGTGGTTGAGGCAAGGAAATATATGGCCCAAGGCCATAGTGATGGATTATGTTTGAAATTTAATTCTTAATTTTGAATTTTGAACACTGAAATTTTATTATGTCACATTAGCACATTATAAAAATGGTATTTTTAATAATAATAATAATAATGGATTGCAGGAAATTTTAGTTCTATATTACTCTTATTGTAGATTATACATTTTCACTATTCGGTTAAACACGTTAATTGTGTTATTTATTATTATTTTTGTTTATTTTTTGTTTTTCTGTCATGTTTAGTAGAATTACTAAATGCATCATTATAGGTATCAAGGAATTCAAATTAAATGCACATAAAATTCCACATATGTTAATTTGGTTTTCTACATTCCTATATTTTCGGTGTCTTTTGTGTGACTATGTGTTTTTTATATTCCTATGATATAAAAAAATTTAGACAGAAGGGATATTGGGTTTTTAAATTTAAAAATCCTCATAAATTCATTTTCCATATATATATATTGATTATGGAATCTTAAATAACAATTTTCATCCATGTAAGCTAGGTACCAATGGTCTCAAGAGATAAAAATTTCTTATGATTATATGAGTATTAATAGTAAATTATAATGAGTACAAGAATTTATAAGCTGGAATGGGTATTTCGTTGAATCAAGACATCATATTTTTACCATTACATTATTTGGTGAATTGTATGGGGTTTGGGTGAAGTTAAATTGTCTTTATCTTATTTTATTATGTGTATGGGGAATTATAAACTGGGTATGGTATTATATTTAATTAATCCATGAATAATGTATATACACATTTAAGGATATAAGATATAAATCTTAAATTTAAAATTAAAGGGTTTCCAAGAAAATTTAGAGGCCATTTGAAATGAAATGAATATTTTCCTTCGTAATATGAAATTGAACATCCATATAATGGAACCCATATAAATAAAATCATGAACACTTATCGATACCACGACCATCGATATGGGTAGTTGGGGTAGTATATTATTTAGTGGTAACTTTTCTTTTATTCCACATATAATAGTGATCCAACATAATTTCATTTTTTTACCATTGGAATATTATTTTAATTTTATGGCCTATTCCACAATGACATCCTTGAAACATGAACCATGAATATGGTGATGACCATGTTATGGATGTGGTGGATCCTGATACGCTAGTTTTACCTCCATTAGTTCAACCTATAGCACCACCTTCTATTCCCATACTAGGATCTTTTTTTAGCATCAATTGTGTTTTCTATGCATTATGTAGTTTATACAGGGTACTAAATGTATTTTATATATGATAACTAATCTTACTTGTTAGTTATAGTAGCATAATAATCCTATCTTCTAATGGGATCAAAATACTCTTGAAGTTTAGTTATGACTAGAATCCCTTTTTACACTATTATAGCATCTAGATATGACCCCATAGAAGAGGTCCAATCCCACCACATATAATTTATGTGATTATACAAAGAGGTTGTTGGATGTGGTTACCCAGCCTAGTCATCATGAAGGAATGGTATAGGAAGCCATTCTGAGCATCTTCTACGATTATTATCCCTTATGATTTTGACTAATCCATAGAATTCATGCCCCTGGATTATGGTACAATGTTTGTGATGAACTACTCAATATGTTTCACCAATCTTCATCACCATTCACTACATCTTTCCAGTGATGAGATATCAAAAGTGAGAAAAATCAAGGATGGTTTATGTTTTACTTATTCACTGAGGTTAATTTCATTCATCTATCAAGTTTTAAGGATATTATGAGTCTCGAAATTATCACTTATCATAAGATGATGGAAGAAAATAGTATATGTAATAGAGGGTTACCGATGAGATATGGGAAGTAGTTAATTTATTAGAAGGAAGAATATCCTCGAGTTCTTTCATAAAAAAGGTAGCATCCAGAGTTTCCATAATCGTAGATATTTTTAATTCCATCTATATGGATGGCTGGGCATGTAAAACCACAGTTAGATAGAGACCCACTTGAGTGTTATTCTTGTTTCCAAAATGTGTAATATTTTGAGGTTTTTCTAAAATTAACTCACATTTCAAGAAGAATAGGACTCGTGATAAATCCTATTTCATTATAAGGATAAATGAATCCCCATATATAATGATTCATGAGTAGAATCGACTGAACATGTCGAGAAGTTTGTTATGGCAAGGATAACCAGAATTATAATTTTTATTTATATCAGATTAGACTTGATCAAGGTAGTCTAGATAAAGCTAATGATAATGAATTAAGAATGTTTCAGCATTAGATATGATACACAAGAAGTAGTGTACATGACCGTATAGGGTATGAGGAACCATTCTAGATGCCTATAATAAAATATTTACTTTATTCAATACAAGTGACTGACATTACATTATCTTAGTATCGATCATGTATTGTTTTAGGATTGAAATTATTTATATTTGTGGACTAATAACTCTGGATACCGTATTGTTTGTACGGTCAGAGAGCATGTTCCAATGAAAATAATTTACACATGAGATTGATCATTTTTTCTTCTCATGGAATAACATTATCCTTGAGATGACATGGTTTGATGTTGTACATGGGCTGGATTTTTGGATTCCTTATCATTCCCACATATACTGTTATTTTGGAAATGTTAAATTAATATCACCAAAGGGTAGTAGATTTATATTTATGTTATAATGGGATTACCAAGGCTGTAAACCCAATATAGATAGTCATGGCATGGGTGAGTTAAACCAATATTTCTAACATTTTCATAGATGATCAGATGGTGTGTTTGACTCATTTTCCTACCATGGGGGATAATTTTACGGATTTTTTCCAAGATGTCATTTCTAGAGTACCTCATGAAAGAGAAGTATTGTGTATTTCATTCCCTATTACCTTTTTATGGTATGTTTTATCCTTTATTTTTAGATTCTTTTTTATTTGGATGAATAATGTTAACAAATAATTTGAGGGACACCAATAATAGTGATGTTAGGGATTTTAGGGAGTTTTTCTATTGAAAATAGTTGTTTTGGTTGTCCAATGAGATATTACATGCCGTGTAATGGGAGTAAATTCCATATAATATCTCATGGGAAAATTTCATGAACTGAATACAAAACATGATAGGTTTATATGTTTTGTAAAGTGTTCATGACATGTAATAGAAAATATTGGGGTTTTAATGAAAAGATGATTTGTTTTTTGGTGTATATGAACATTGGGGAATGAACAATGTGTAACTGGATTATATTCCACGTAATATACACGAACTAGGATTTTTTGTGCCTCCTGAAATATTTCTTATTTCATTCATTTGGGGATTCCTTGCACTCATCCTCGATTCTCTACGGAGGTGATTTTTGGTGATTCTATACATTACTGGTTTCTTTGTTATGAGATTAATCAAATATTTTGTTGGATTTCATCTCTGTAGGTACGTAATCTGTCTATTTTTGCATTGGATTTGGTTATGGATCTGGTTTCTGATATAGATGTGTTTTTATTTCTCATCAAGTTTTATTTTAAATCAATCCTTCTTAGTTTTATGGCATGTATTTTCCTTTGATGGATGTTTTCATAGTTGTCAGTCACCATTATTGAAGGATAATAGTTTTTTACCGTTAGATGTAGGTGTTTCTATACTGTGGGTTAATTTGATTAATATGATATATCTTATTATAAATTACATTCATTTTTTAATTGATTAGAAGTGACTTGTGGTTTCAAATTATTTATTTGAAAAGGGAAATATTTTTAAAAAGGGATTTCGTTGAAATTTAATTGCCACTATTTTTAAATGTGTTTCAATCTCTGATAATAATTTGTATGAAACTTATTATTTTTATAAAATTGTGACCAGGGTTTTGAAATTAATTAATAATATTAGACATTGGGAAACTTGGGTTGGTTGTGAATAATAAACAATTAACCTTACGATGTGTATGAAGCCACCAGGAGGAAAAATTTTGTGATATCAATTTGAAGTGATCGATAACATCTTGACTAAATGTTATTCATTTTTAGGAATTTTTTCTGGTACAAAGTGTCCCATAGGCTATATCCCAAATTTGTGGTTATTTTACATTTATGGTTATTCATCACATGGTTATTATTTTTTATATATTGTTTCTCTCATGTTAATATATGATTTTTTTACAAAACATGACATTATTACATGTTATATATATGTGTGAGTTTATTTTCATGTTTAAACCTTGTTGCAATGATATGATTTAATATTTATATAATGTGTACATGATATATTTCTAGTTTGATAATATTAATGAATTTCATGATAGCTAAATGGAAAATTATTTACAACTATATTTAATATACGAATATTCGATGTAAACCAATTTTTTTAAAAGCCAGAACTATTGAAATAGTTATATTAGATCTTGTATAAAAACTATGGTGGTATCATATCAGCTTTGGATAATACCCAACTTATTTACTTTGGATATTTGAGGATTTTTTATTGAATGACGTAGGAAAAGAGGAGAAAATGTTATTTAATTATGACTTCACATGTATCTGATGCTTTTTGTTTATGCTGGTCTGGTGGTGACTATTGGTGATCTAGTGGAATGACATACTTTATGGTATAGAATGTTTTTCTATTATACTATATTTATTTTTTGAATTTAAGACAATTCCACTTTGTACACTATATATATTTGTTATATTGATTATATTTATGATTTTTTTATCTAGTTCTACCAATATTACATGATGGACTGGTTGATGTGAATTTTTTAGTTGACCCTCATTGGATCATTGAAATTTTGTATCATATGGATCCGCAACCTATCATGTGTTAACACTTCATTAGTTTTTTTCTATGTCTTCCATTAATAGTAGTTAGGGATGTCTAAATTCAGATTGTAGGTGAAAAAGTGGCATGTCCAGCTAACTTATATGACTGATACTTTGTTTTCATAGGAAGTTAGGGACATTAACCAGTTTTGAGACTTAGAGTTATAGGTAATTTGAATGAACTTCATTGGATGTTTATTTAAATATAAATATTCAAAATTAAGTAAATTTTTAGGGGTTTTTTATTTCATAATGTTGTAAGGATTTGATTCAATATCTAAAGATCATCTAATGATTTTGGAATTTTATTAGAATTGATTTGTTTTTATATTTTGTTAGACAAAGACTCCATGAAGAGATCTCCCAGATATGATAGAAGAAGTTGTGATAAATGTTTCATGGGTGAATCATATGGTGTTATCTACATTGATAGACTCTCTTATCCATAATATTACCAATCTTGGTCTTGTGGGTGTCGGGATCCTAGAATGTGTGGTGGATCAAGGATTTGATTTTATATTGAAACATCGACACATATTTTGTGGTGACAAAGGAACCCTAGAATATGAAGTGTGAATTGAGGGGATATACTAAGTCTCTATCAACATGAAGTTTTTGAATCCTCTGAGGTGGGTTTTTCTATCTATATGATCAATTGGTTTGGAAGGAGATAGTGGGAGTCTATTTTGAAAGATATGATGCAATAAGGCCATAATTTTTTTTTATTTAATTAAACTATAAATCAAAATGATAATTACAAGAAATTGAATGTGGGAAAGTCCTAAGTGTATTATGCCTTACAATATGGTGATCATACCGTTCTATAGTATTCTACCCATTTTTCATAGTTTTTTCATCTGGCACCAAATCTTAACACTAATGAGTACATTAAGGCTTGAAGGATTTATTTAGGATTGTAGCCTGATATTTAGGGAATTTTGATAAAAATTTTCCTTTTCATATTTTTTAAAATATATGATATGAAAAATTTACCTAGTGTAGACACAACATGTATGATAGTTTTTGGTTGAGCTTTCACTGGTTCAGGGGTTTTCCAAGGTGTATATTCTGGATATAAGAGGAAGCATAAGAGTGGTAAATTTTCAGCAAGAGGATTTTGATGTTATTCAATAGGGAAGCAACATGATTCCTTCTAATAGTGTGGTCGGAATAGTTTTACTATGAATAATTATAAAAATTCATATATGTCCTATTATATTTTTTTGATGATCTGATGATCTATACTATTTTTCCCACTGGATATCTCTGTGTTGTAGGGTAAGAACCAGTTTCACCATAGGATTACAGGTTCATCCATATTTTTCCAAGGGTTGAGGGTCTAGTAAATAGTTAAAGGGGGATGTTCGTGTGGATAAGACCAAATGGATTTCTATCGAAGATTATGCACCAAAGGAATCTATAAAATAAACATATAATGTTTGAGGCATGATCTTTACCTTATCTTTTATGGTGTTAGACATGTTTGATATAAGTTATAATAATTATTTCATATATTCAAGTATAGATGACATGTTTGTTTTTCATTCAATTATTATTCCATTTTTATTGGGTCCTTATATGCCTTTAAGAAAGTGGTTCGAACAAAATTTTCATTGTCCTATGTGTCAGGTGTTGATATAGGAATTTTAGACAGGGTGGTAATTATTTGTAGTGGATCTCAAAATCTTTATCATGATTATCATAATTTATTTGATGCTCAGTGTCCAGAAAAAAATAGAGTTCTATCTCCATCAATTTCTATTCTTATCAATTAATGGATACATTCATGTTTTCCAGGGTGATTGGGTCTCTATATTTTTATGGGAAGGGATTGTTGTTAACTATTCCATGGTAGTCTCATGATAGTTTTCATAGAATTTTCTTGATAAAGTTTACACTTGATTTGAAGGTCAATTTCCTACAGTTGTGTGTAAATACGTAAGTCATTCTATGATGTTTTTATAGTTTACCAGTATACAGAGAGGTTTTGTATACTATAGATATTCTCCTTGTCATGATGCCCATTTCTATGTCATCTATCCATAAGTCAACTTATTATTTGATCAAAATTATGGTCTATCTTGATGAGTTGGAGACTAAAGGATTTATTCATCCTAGCATGTCACCATGGGCTTTTAATGTCATATTTTATACGAAGAAATGTGGGATAATTGTACTTTTTAATGAATATAATATATTCTCTTGGGTAACCATTATGAAAATATATATTTTTCAAAGGATTGATTATATCATTGGTAAGCTTAGATGGGATCATTGGTTTTCTAGGATTGAACTATGGTTAGTGTATCACCATTTGAGAGTTTGAGAAGATCATATAGATAAGATTGTGTTTAGGATTTGATATTGGAATTTCTAGTTTCTGGTTTTCTATTTGATCTCAATAATGATCCTGAGGTATTTATGTCTTTAATGAAAAATATCATTCATAGTTCTAAGAACCAATTTTGGTTGTGTTTTTTGGATGTTGAATTGGTCTATTCCAAGTACATAGAGGAGAATATAATCAATTAGATATTATTCTCAAACCCTTAAAAGATGTATTATATGGTAATCTTTCCAAGTGAGAGTTTTTGATATAGGAAGTGATGTTTCTAAGGAATGTGATATATGAGAGGGTTGTATCATCTGGTAATGAAATGGTACAGGAAGTTATTTCTTGGGATTAGAATTAAAATTTGTTTTTGATCCAGATATTATTTGTTTTGGATTGCTACTATATTTTGTTTCTTTAGGTATTCTCAAGGATATTATATTTAATGATAGATTTAACCCATAACTATGTAAAGTTTGAATATATTGACACATGTCAGAGCTCTTTTGGGGATCTGAAGGAGGGGGTTACATTATCACTTTTTTTATTCCTCTAGTACAAGGATTATGATTTTGTTTAATTTTGTGAGGCTTCTGGTTTAGGACTTGGATTTGTCTTGATTTAAGGGAAACATGTTGGGTCTTATTGATCATTCCACATACTCCCTCATTTAATGAACTACAATACAACATTATCTTCAGTTATTAGTGGTTATGAATGCACTAAAAACATGGAATAACTATCTATTTAGGGAGTGATTTATTACATATTCTAATAATATGGACCTAAAATATATTTTTACTCTGAGGGATTTGAATTTATGATAGAGACACAAGTCATATTATGTTCATACTATTTATTTCTATATTTCATATACACCTCACAATGGGAATGATGTTTTTCATTAATTGAGAGTAATGTATCATTGAAATTTCAGGAAGGAATCAGTTGGGGAGTGTTATCTTATGAGATTTTTTGAAGAAATGAGATTGATACGGGAAGCAATTAGTGGAAAAGTGTTCATAGATTCGAATAATGCTGAATAAACTTTTTATGCATGAGTTATGATCGAGTAGGAACAAGAGACCGATTTCTAGTGTTTTAGTGAACTCATTTGGGGGGCATAGGGTGAATGGAATCTATCATCCAGTTGATCTTTTTGGTTCCTTAGCATGTTGGCCATTAAATATTCTATTAAAAAAGAGTTGCTGGATAGTGGAAAACATTATTGTTTTTCTGTGAACCCTATTCCTATATAGATGTATCATGACATGAGTAATCATTATTCATGGAAAGTGATGAGACACTCATGTGTGGATTTTGTATCATTTTGTCTTACCAATTAGATAATTATGGAGGAACATTAGAGGCCCTCATGGTTGGCATATCCCTTACTCATTACAACATGGAATTGGGATAATATTTCCATATATTTTGTACATGTTTTTCCATGGACACAGAGTTGGAATGATTTATTTTGGGTGATTATTTATTGGCTCATTAATTCAATGCATATCACATATATCCCAAAAGGGATTAAATAGGAATAACTCAGGGACATGTATGTTTGAGACAATGTGAGCCATTAAGGGTTACTATGTGGTTGCATCTGATAGGGATATGAGGTTCACATCTATGTTTTAGAATGGTTTACATGAGGTGATGAGTTACAATATGAAATTAATCATCACTTATCATACATTGATGGATGAATATATGGAGAGGAAAATATATGTGCCTGATGATATGCTACGGGTTTGTCTGCATAATTTAGATTCTTCTAAAGACATTCAGTTTCATCTAGTCTAAATTTACTATAATAAGAGATTTCAATATTTAGTAAATATGGAACAGTTCAAGTCTTTATATGGGTGTCTATGTTTATCTCCCTTGTGTTGGGAAGAGATGGGAGGGTAGTAACGGGTTGGGCCGAGTGTTATTTAGGAGACAATGGAGATGGTGTGGTTGATATAGAGTCATTTGATCATAGTAAATTATCATTATAAATCTTATTCAGACCATTGACATCAGCCACTAGTGATTGAAGATGGTTATTTGGTCCTTTTCAGTGGTTCAGCTTACTGGGTACATCATCAGTTTGGTAAGTATTGTAAGATGGTACTAAGGTTTGTGGGCCCCTTTGAAATAATTGGATCACTCAAGAGGGTAGCTTATCTATTGGAATTTATGGCTGGTTTGAAAATTATGCATGCCATGTTTCATGCTTAGTAACTATGGTGGTACATACCTAATATATCCCATGTGAATAGATGATAAGATACTGATATTGATCAAAATACCACATTGGATGAGAATCCAGTACATGTTAGAGATCTCCGACATAATTTACATAATGGTAAAATGATCTCCTTGATATAGTTAATATGGTATTGAGGATAAGAGAGCTATGATACATGGGATCAGAAATTTTGATGAGGATGAAATGAAGTTCCTTTTTTCTAGATTCATGATACCGATTTATTTATATTAGGTATTTTTTAACCCATGTTTTTAATTCCTTTTAATTTTGTTGAATAATTATGAAAAGGAATTGGAAGGATACCTATATTTGTGTTTTCATGTTGTTTTTGTAATTTTTCAGCTTCAAACTGTAGTTTTTTCTACTCGATAGGTGATTGGAAGAAATGTAATGTGAGTACACATTGTATAATATCAACCATTAAGATGTCAAAAGCTGGATATACAATGTGAGAGTTTTATACTCCTAGTAAAGGGTTCATGTCATTAAATATAAAATATATGGTTTTTCATAAAAAGAAAATTATTTTTTCAACATATACTATATTTGGAGAATAAACCATGTTAAATGGAATTATACAGTATATTATACTCATAAACTGATGTTTTAGTGTTTTATTCATCAAATGTTTTATTTTATTCATTCCAAGAATCATTTTTCTTGACCTATAGGCTCTCCATATGAGTTTTTTGGTGAATCCCTCTCTTCTTGGTCACTTCGTTCGAGGATTGATCACTATTATGGATAGATTACTACTCCCTGAATATGTGATAATACATGACTTTTTTAATATGCTTACTACTGTTGTATTGGATATGGTGGTGTTCAGAATTGTGAATAGATAGTGATTCTATTGATCCATTTTAGTCTCTTGGTGGTCCTTGACTTTCGAATGTATTTATCATGGTTTTCGGTCATCATTGTTAATGAATGATAAGATTGAAGTATGTTGTGGTTGGTGTTTATACACAATGTGTTTATCTGATGAATTGCATGTCGTTCATGATACATTACATTGGGTTGTTCACAAGTTATAAGTGATACATAGTTTTGTATTATTGTTTGGAACAGAAAATATTTTTTAAAAGGGCGTTCCATTTGAAAACTAATTTATAGGAATTTGAAATGGATTTCTAATCATCATTGTTAATTTCATTTCCAATGAAGGCATTTTAAAAAAATTGGAGTATGGTTTTGTAATGAATTTTTACAATTTCACATCACAAACCTTGGATTCATCAGGACAGATATATAGGTGTCCTTAATGTGTGTATTGAACCACTAGGAGGTAACCTTTTTTGATATCGACATGAAGGAAACTATATTTGTTTATAAAATATTAGGAATGTTTAGGATTTTTTGTGTCTAGTATGCAGTGTCCCATAGGTTATATCCAAAATGTGAGGTGCTTTGTCATTTATGGTTAATTATCAAATGATTTTTTAAATATAGATTGATGCTCACATGTTTTTTATGAGGATATATCTCAGATCGTCACATGATGTGTTGTTTTATGAATAGGTTTTTACCTAAATACATATTAATGTAGATATATGATTTCCAATTTATATCGCATCAAATATCTATTTTTTTGAATATGAAAGGCTTTTATTAAAACAAAAGACAAAATTAATTAATAACAATTTTTATATCTAAAAATGTGCAGTACTTTTTTATGTATTAAATGATAATGTCATTGAATTCTTGATGTTTTTAATTGTATAGAAACTGGGGTGGTATCCTATTGATCTATGGTTGACACACTCCTTCCATTGATTGATGGTAAATGTTATATTTTATGATTAAGTTAATGAGAGGAAAACATATAGCAAGATAAATTCTATTATTGTCACTTCATTAGTTTCAGGTTTGTATGGATGTGATTACTGGTCATGTGGTGTTTTCACTTACTTTTTGTATTAGCTTATTTCTGCTTCAATTGAATTTATATGTTGTATATCATATGTTTCTTCATCGTACATTGGTTGTGTAAATTATTTATCTTATTGTCATGAGTAGTTTGTATTATTTAATTTGACTTAAATTACATTATGAGTTAATTCAGGTGGATTTTATAGTAGATTAAGGTGGTTCATTATAGTTTATTGTCATTATCATTCTATGAAAAACTCCAATATCTTTTCCTTCATATGGTATGGCGCCTACTGAGCTCCATGGGCTCAAGATGCAATTGGAGTATTTAGAATATTATAGCTTAATTCAACCCATTACATCTCATATGGGTTTTTCTATCCTATTCAAATTGACGTTGGATGGGTCATTTTGAGTATTACTTGATAACCAATAGTCAAACCTTGTTATGTTTAAAAATCGATATTCATTTTCTCAAACAGATGATCTCTATGACTAGCTCCGAGGAGAGAGTGATTTCTTAAAGATTGACATGAGATCATGATATCAGCAAGTGTGAGATGGGCCTTCAAACATTCCAAATAAATCATTTCATATCCAATTTTCTTTAGGTGTACATGGTTATACTGTTTATCCTTTTGAACATGTCCTCCAAGATGATGGCCTTTATGAATTGTATTATCCACCCCTACTCATTTTCCTTCATTGTATTCTTTGTGGATCAACTATTAGTGTAGTCTTATACTCGAAAGGACCATTCCAAATATGTTGGAAAATTATTAATACATTAAGGGAGAATTGTATATATGATTTGAATACAAATAACCAGTTTTTTATTGACAAGGGTCACATTTTGGGTCTAATTATCTCAAATTTAGGATTCATAGTTTACCTAATGAATGTGTGTGATGTTTTTTCCAGGACATATACATTGAAAAAGATAGATATATGGATTATATTGCAGATATATGGATATTAAAATAATAATAAATTGGACATATAACATAATGGGTAAAATATTAAAGTAATAAAAAGAAGGGTGTGATGTTCTAATAGTATAAAACAAGTGAGAAGACATTTTAGGAGTTGAAAGGAAGTCTTACATCAACATAGATCATGATTCTTCAATATCATGGAAGAGGTTGTACAATGTTCTATAATGTATTGGGAATATTATTGGGTTTAGTATTGATGTTGGTGGATCATGTCATTGTATACAGACCTTTCCATATGAGACATCATGAGCATAAATAGCTGATGCTTGACCTCAATCTAGAAGCATTTGTCCATGCCTTATATTTATAGTAATTGTAACTTATGTAATATCACTATATTATTTATATGGACATAATGAACGTCAAATATATATTTTCTTAGTGTTAAATGGATCTAAAACAATGAAAATGGGTTTAAAAACATCAGTATTTTGACCTAGAGCTTGATTATATCATAGAAAGTAAAATGAATTTGACGATGAACTAAACTAGAAGATTCAAAAACGAGATGTTCAAGAATCTAGTGATAAATAGAGGTTGATAGATCTTTATTATAATATGTATTTGATTGTTCATGAATGTTTCAAGGTAATTTTTATTATATCCTTGGTGGTAGCCTCACCACTTATGGATAGAGTGAAACAATGCCATTTCTAAGATCCTGAGGACATGCTCATGATAGCCAGTATTTCATGAACATACTGACAAACACTTCTTGTCAATGGAGACAAAAATCATCTTATAATTAGGTGTATATGGATTTCTAAAAACATGTGGTGGGAGAAAATATGAGAATATGATGCTTTTATATAGAAAGTGTAGCTAGATATTTCCAAGTTGTTTCTTGATATGCACCACTAGTATTAGTGACATGTGATGAAATTTATGATCGCATGTTGTATCACTTGGTGTTCTACTATTCTGTTGGTGATGGTGGAATATTCTTTTTTTTCTTATTACAAACCTTATCTATCATTGAATGGAAATGGGATGATGTCACAATAGTTTTTGTGAAAGGTTTATTGAGGTCTCCACAAGGTAGAAATGTATTTTGGGACATTTTTTAAAGACTAGAGAAATTTTCCCAATATCATCATATTAGGAGGAAATTACCAGTGAGAAAACATGGATGATAATATTCCCATGATATTATACACATACAGATTTCCCAATGTTATATCGTTTTTGATAGATTTTCTTGTTTAAAATAAAATTCCAATTAAACATTTTAGAAACATTATGGTACACAAGTGATTTTGGGCATACATTTCCACCCTTAGTTAGATGATCAGTCAGAATGGACTATATAGAAGTTAGAGGACATGGTCTGAGCATGAGTCCATGAATTTTGGAGTTCATGGGGGAAGAATATAGCAATTATTTAATTTTTCTACAATATTATCTTTTAGGAAACAATTCATATAGCTCCATATGAGTCCTTATATGGAACGTAATGTTGTTAACCTCTACGTTTGGTAGAGGTAGGGGTTAAGTACAATTAGGTAATTGTATTATGCTAGAGACTATGGAGTAGGAGAAATTTGTAAGAAAATAGATGGAAACAACTTTATCTAGATATAATTTTTATGTTGATCACAATCTATTACCTATGGGGATAGAGGTTGGAGATCATATTTTCATTTGGATATCAACCATGTTTGAGAATATGTGGATATAGTGGAAAGTGATGTTATCACCTAATTGTTTTCAAGGATTTTGTGATTTTAGAAATATTCTGGTCAGTAGAAAATAATTTTATATTACCTTTTTAGGTGTCATTCCATGCACGATGTATTACAAATTTTAAAGCTTCTTTGTTACCATGCTGACTCATCTCATACATTTGATACCGAGGATATGGAATTGTATTTCAATTCTTCTTTTAAGGTGTATCCCATTATCATCGTGGATCCGAGCATGAATGCTCTATATGGTAGGTATATCCCTTTAGTATGGGTGCTTTGGAAGAATAACTATGTAAAATATGAGAAATTGTAGTTAGAGGCCGACATACACACTCTGTGGAAAGAGTTATTCTCATATGAAGTACTATCACCCTTGTAACGGAAACTTAGTTATGAGTTCCTTTACGTGAGTAAGAATATAAGAAAGAATATTTTTATTGAGGTATATTACCATTTAATTTCACTTTGAATTATTCATTTTATGCTTTTATTTGTACCATAAGTTTTTAGAAAGGATTCTAGAGTGTTTGGGGATTTTTCAGAGCCAAATTCTTGAGATTTATTATAAAACAACATTATTGAATGATTAATATTTTTTTGTTATTCCGAGTGACGATGGTAACATACACCATGCTTTGTATTGTAGGGATCAATAGAGGTGATGGAATGAGCTTCACATGGTTGGAATTACCATGTAATGCTACCCGTATAGGGTTTTCTCCCTATGTAGTGGGGGATGAACATGTTGAATTTTTTTGGACAAACCATGCAACCCTACAATATGGGCAACATTAAGTGGAAATTAACTAGTTTATGATTGGAGAAAAGGGTTTGTGAAAAAAAATTATTTAATTTTGAGTTATTGTTCTCTTATATTACATCATTATAACCCAAAATCCCTTATTATTTCATTTCATCCATTTGAAAACTACCATATCTCTCTGTCGTTGGAATATCACACCATGGGATAAGGTAGGTTCTTCATTATCGGCTCTATATAAACACTGATTTAACTTATTTTTATCATGTTAGATAGCCATTGGTATGCTATCCTCTCTTGTAAAACTTTTTATATTTTTTATTTCCATTGACAATGCTATATTGGGGTGCGGTATTATTCACTATTTCCATGGTTTTCATTTATTCATAGGTTTTCTTATAATAATGGATATACCAAGGGTCGACACTAGATGAGGGATCCGGTACATGTGTATGGTAGGTGGCCTATGAATTTTTCTTCAATTTATATCCTTTTAATAAATTTTTTCCATTGTGTGCACATCGTTTTTATTTGTAATTGCTTCTTACATTATTTTTACTCTAATTTAAATTGTTTAATGTATAATTAATGTCCCTAATGACAAAATATTACATCATTAGGGTTTGAAACATCAATTTTAACCACCTCAAGTAAGGTATGTTTTTTTATTCCATTACTGTTCCATGTTGGGATTACCTGAGACAGCATTCTGGTGTGCTTGGACAGAAATTTGTAAGATAATTGTTTTATATTAATAAATTAATATTTATTATATAAAATTGAATGTATACATATCTAAATATATTAAATTTCCTTTGAAATTATAATTGAATTGATAATTGTTTGCATGTCCATATTTCACTATGTCACATTAGATAAATTGAAGTAGAATATAATTTTTGAAATATTAGAAGTGTTAGTATTTCATGGTATTAAATGGATTATGATATGTTTAATGTATAATATTCCTATTGAATATGTGTATTTTTCTTGTCTATAGGAATGGTTATACTTGATCAATCCTTGGATCCTGAGGGAATTAATTAAGCACTCATAGGACTCCGTTATGATTCACTAATGAAATTCCAAAGGGATTTCAACACATTAGAACATGATCCTTGGATATTAGTGGATTCCCAAAATTTCTCCATAGGATCCCTCAACATTCTTCCTATAAATTATAATTCATTTGATATAAAACATTGATTCATCTTGATGTCATTGGACTCATATCACCATGGATTCAACCCATTGGTCCTAGTAATTGTTATGTTTGTATGACTATTGGAGATCTACATGTACTAGTTTAAAATATTTTTGTGTGATTTGAAATGGGTATACCCATTAGAATACACACAGAACCATTTTTTCTAGACTTCATTAGTTACCACTTTGATTTGGACCATCACTAAAGGTCAATAATATGTCAGTTTCATGCTAGATCCTCTATTATTATTATTATTTCCTATTACATTAAAGATGCCAAATTTTCATTAAATTTACTTAATATAAGATGAAAAATTATCTATTTAATAAACCAATGTTCAGAGACCATCTAAGAATAAAGCAGGTACATGTAATTTACTTCTACAGTACTTTTATTTTTATATCCATGTACAATGCTATAGTTTATACACAAAGAATACATTTGTATAGATTAGGTTGGTGGTATCCTACTAAGATTTAAATAATAAACTATATGAGAAACAATTGGTACCCAAGGAGATCATATGATCACTTGTGAAGGAAAAGGTAAGTGCACCACCTTGTACATTAAATAATTTTTTTTTAAGATGGGAGTTTGGAAGTAGGTGACTGAGCCAATAATCAGGATTCATTGATAGTTTTTCCATTTCAATTATATTGTATACCATTAATTTTATTATCTACAAACATCTATGTAATAAGGTTTTCAAATTTTTTATAGAGACTGCATCATATTTTTTTTATTCTATAGTTTAAATATTTGATGATCCTTTATTAATTTGATACTTATAATCGTTTTCATTTACATATACATTATTAATCTTCTTATGTTTTTTATTCATCCATTCCACCATAATATTCTACTCTAAAATGGTGGAATAGTCTTCCCACATACACAACATAGGCTATAGCTATATGTTAACCATATCTAGGGTATGAGGAGTAACTCTTTAGAAGATGTGTTCAACCAAGGATGTTTACTCAAATGTGAACGATGTCTTGGATTTCATAGTGTACATACGACTCAATGAATGAATGATGAAATTTTATTATATATAATCCATTGGGTTCAAATAGACAATATCAGGTAAATTCAATCAATTAATTTATTTTCAAATGAAACCATAGAAGTAAATATTTTAGGATACAACAACATTTATTTTTGGGATTTATCATGTTCCAGGTTCCGTTCGGGGGAACCATACACATTTATTTTATTGAAGATCATATATTTTATCCTCCATGAATATAAATGTGTTTTCCAATTTATTTATCATTTTGTACCTTATTAATTAGTAAAACCTCATGAATTTTTTATTTGATGATAATCTATTATCATCTTTTAGATTAATGATTTTTTTTCCATATTTATATTTTTAAAATGTTTTCTATAATGTTATGTTCTAAACATAAATTATTTGAAAAATATAATTTACATTAATTTTTTTAATCCTTTTATATTTATTAAAAAACATTTCCTTAACAATAAATTTTATCTCCCATTAATAATGTTCATAAATAATTTTAATTTTTAAATTTATACCAATAAATTATTTTCCTACAAAAAATGACCATTATTTCATTTGAATATTCACTTATATTAATCTTTGTTAATATTCAAAGAATATAAGATCCAAACTAATTTTTTATGTTTTTAGTGACTTTCAATGTGTAATGTCTATTTCTCTCATGAATGTTTATAATGAACTCTTTATGGTACTTCTACTCACAAACAAAAAAAAACTATTATATTACCTAAACTACTATAGGTATATGTTGTAATGACACCATAAATATTTTTTATATGGATGGATTATGATTGTTGGGAGTTTATTTACACGAATCATATTTATATTCAATGGTTAAAAAATATTTTGAATGATATTTTATAAATATATGATTCAAGTTATTTTTCTTATTCAAAGGTAATTAGACAAATGAATGTATGTTTAATGGGATGTCCATTATAATCCAAGTAGACGAATTCCATTATAAACCAAGGATGTGTAGTTATGTTATAAACCATGGATGAGTGAATCCATTATAAACCATAAATAAAATGGGAAGTGATATGAAGATATGTGGATGAAATTTACACATAAATAATATAATAGTTTAGTTAATCCAAATAGATGATGGAGTTTACTTATTATAGGTTACTCCTAAAAGATAGAGGAATTATTGTGTTATGTAATTCCATAACGAATTACTGTTGTTTAAATTTGCCTATAAATTTTCATTGTACATGGATTCATGAGTAAATTTCTCTTTTGTAAAATATTATATATACATGGATCCTAGTTTTCAAATAACGTGACACTACAATTTTTTTAAAACATTATAACAGGAATAATGTTATATAATTTGGGTTTTATCAGCATGAATTATCTTATGTTATACTCATGAATTTTATTTATATATTTATCCTCCTAGGATAATCTTATGATTAAAGATGACATTGAGATATTTTTTTAACCTTATTATGAATTAGTAGTCACCCTTCTTATTAATTCATCATCCAAAGGTTATAAATAATGATTATATTAATGTCACTAGATGTGTAGAGCATAGTGCGATATGATGTTGATATTTCTTGCCCATTTTTCAATAATTCATGTTTTTATTCCACATCATGTCTTAATTATATAAAACTGTAAACATAAATGTTCATTAGGTATGTAAGAGATCTAATATTTTATTTTTAGGTGGTATGTTTTATGGTTTAAAATGTGTAAAATTGGTTATTATTAATGCAAAATATTTGATGATAATATTTTTAGCAAGGAATCAGTAGTGTGGGTATATGGAAAATATATTACTAATAATTAATTGAGGTAGAAAGTGACTTATATATTTGACATTTTATATAATAATTTCAGTATATAATGTAAAAAAATACTATGTGGGAACTTTATAGTTGATTTGGCTACTATTGAATTTTCAACGGTATAAATCATCATAAACAAAGAACATTTATTCTATCTTATGTTTTCAATTATTTTTATATTGAGTTGGGATGATATTTTTTAAGTAATATGGTAGTTTATCATGTTGAAATACATTTTCACCTAACCTTAATGCATATTGTGTTAATAAAACGAAATATATTTATAAATTTGTTCCTAGTTTGAAATTCCTTTGACATTTTGTGTATTCGACTCAGTTATTATACAAATAGCTTTCTAGGTCTACATTTATTGTTAAACAAAAAATTAATGAAAATTAATAAAAACATAAATTTAATGATAGTTGGATTAAATTAATCATTCAATATTAGGAACCTATATTATACATGAT
Source organism: Viscum album (assembly GCA_963277665.1). Classification (NCBI taxonomy): domain Eukaryota; kingdom Viridiplantae; phylum Streptophyta; class Magnoliopsida; order Santalales; family Viscaceae; genus Viscum; species Viscum album. The sequence goes on along the minus strand of OY728136.1, from coordinate 1,576,327,304 downwards.
TATAAAAAAGAGTTAATTTATCTCTATGTAAATATGATATTATTTTTTTAATGTATAAACTATTATAGGAATATCAATATCAACAATGGTCTTGTTTCTCAATGTCTCTCCCAATATCATTAGAGGATAAGACATGACAATGTTTCTTCATTTAATAAATGTTTATAGGAGTTATAATTCAATATAGTTATAATCACAACAAAGAATATATAAATAATATTGCTTGTTTCGTTTTATTATCATTTGTAGTGAATATATTGTACCCATAATATCTTCAAATACTATCCTTAATAAATAAAAAAAATTATAATTGTTTCTTTTTTTAATTTAAATAGAAAGTGAAATATTGATGTTACATATATAATTTATTAAAATACTTTAAATTAATGAATGATCTAAAAATAATCTACTATTTTTTTATAGAAGTGATTTTGGGAAAGGTAGTGATGATTTTAAATATTTAATTACTAAATTAAACTACATGCATTGAAATATCTTGTTTATGTACAATTATATTTCATAAAATAAAGTATAATTTTATTATATTGATCTTAACATAATTTTCAATATATATATTCCTGATTTTTCCCATGTTTGATAAGAAATTATCCAATGAAATTTCAAAATAATTTATTTATTCCTAAACACATAATGATTTTATTCAATAAAATAATTGATGATGATTGTTATAAAAATTTGTAATATAATAAATTAATTAAATAACATTAATGGATTATTTTTTTAGTAACATCAAATATATTAATTGTTGAATGTTTTATGATATTGATCATAAAGTGGAAGGCTATCAATGAAGTAAATTGAATGTCCGTCCAGGATATAGAAATACAGGTTTCTTGAAATCCTTTGTAACATTTGTATAATGAATGGTATTTATAAATGATAATTCCTTTTATATTATTTTAGATATATAAATTAAATTCTCAATATCAAATAATTTTATACACTTATTGGGAATCACCGATTGTTCTAATTTCTAACTACCTTGTGTCTGTTCATTTAATGTATAGTGTGAATGGAATATATCCAATATGATTTCATGTAAGGTATTTTGATGCTTTCTTATAATACCTAGTCATAATTATTTTATTTCTAACTCCACTATAGTTTTGGTATCATATGAGGTTATATCTCAATATTTGAATCACATTATTGAAATATATTTTTTCATGAATATTTTAGGACACGATACATGTATGTACCTAAGAATCACTTCTTGGGATTTCACAGTATCATTAAAATTATAAATAAATTGGAGTTCATGCGATACTGAATTATTTATTTAAATTAATATGATATCGATCTATTTACCCATTATGTACCCATGTTTTAAATTATTTTGAAGTATTAATGATTCATTTATAGGTGGCTGAAATTTTAAAGGGAAAATTTAGGTTCACTTAACCTGTTCATGTACAGAACCTATAAAAATGTAAACTATTTGATTAATTATTTGGTAAAAATAACTAAACCATTTATATAGTAAACATGTTACCTCATATGGTTGGATTTATATTGATAATAATGGTTTCTAAAGAATATTTTGACAGGATTTCACTATTATCAACATGAAACTGAAAGCCAAAATATCTTTCAATTGAATAGTTATATTATGTAGATATAGTTACATAGAGAAAGAAATTGTGAAATTTGGATGTTCATCCTAGTAGTATTTCATTGAATAATAAATTCTAATGTGAACTATGTAATATCAATATTTTATTTCTAATTTTCCTTCATAATCATTAATGATTATTATGGTTTTCTTCCAAAATATTCAATGAAGGATGATTTATGGATTTATTAGTTATCACTCTTTCTAAATATTGACAAAATTATTATAAAAAAAGTACTTTTTTTCTCTCACCAAAATATCTTGATGTTCTAATGGTTGAAATTTAATTTATCAATTATCAAGTTATACTAATGTTTTATGGGTTTAGATTATCTAATATGAGAAAATTGAAAAAATTGAAATTTATATACAATGAATTGAATGTTGTAAAAATGATAATGAAATTTTCTATGAAAATTTTTCAATTCAAATGGCGAAATAAAATTACCATATATATTGGATTTTGTTTAGAATATAGGGAAATATTTATTTTGGAATGTTATTTTCTAGGATAATTAATTCCTTTACCAAATGTATCCATTTTTTTGGGTATAGATTATTTTTAACATTAAAATAATTTTTAATCTCTATAATGTAGTCGACAGTGGGTGTATAAATTTCTATATATTAAAATGACTCTAAAGTACACATTTTAATTTATTATTCATGAATTTTATTGTAATGACTCATCGTTATTGGAAATGAATTTGGGATTATTAATTTGTCTATTACTGTTTTTTAATTAGTTATTGATTAATATCCTTGATTTTTTAAATTACCATCCCATTTTGATTATTAGGGTTATTTTATTTCTTGTTTTGAGTTAGAGAGAACATAATTACTTAACTTAATAGTTACAGAGGTCACATTTTCTTTTTTAATTTTATGGCATTATACCTTGAAATATTATAAGATTCAACATAATAATTTTCCCAAGAACAACCAATATGATTCTCTTAATTCTTTCAATAAATGTTTCTAATCATTATTTTTTATTTTTCCAAAAAATTGGTGATTGACATATAATGGATTGATGGTTTTTTAACTACTCAAATGCAGGTGTTTGGTAAGACTATAAATATCCTTACATATAATTATTTTTTAGTACCAAAAATTGAATAAATTTTTATTGATCTATTTCATTGGCATCAGTCTGTTGTTTTAAAAATGTATATTTTTATTTTTGTTTTTTTCAAATTATTTGTTTATATGTTGGAAACGTCTATATTAATGATCACAATCACTACACATTTTATACTTAAATTAATCACAAAAATCATAAAAATTATTTGGTAATTAATAATGTACAAAAAGACTAATAGGAGTTGGTTAGTCATCATATTGTAAAAGATCAAAATTTAATCATAATTTTATATTCCCTTTGAGTTTATATTATCAGAATGGTTTATTAGTCTAATGTACATCATGCACAACTCTAATGGAATTACTTATACATATAAATTAAAAATTGATTCCAAAAATCATCTTTATCAATCATATGTATTCAATTTGGAGATTTTAAATTCACACTCCTCCGATTGATGAAGAAAATTATTTTTATTTCACATTATATTAATAATTTTTAAAATTATATATGAAAGTATATTAATATGTAAAAAAAATTTATATATTGTACATAACTTATGGAATCATTCATATAAATATTTAAGGGTCTCTAATATATCTTGTAATGTTTCCTAATTTCCTTCCATGGTGAAGTGATCCTTGAGGTAATGGATAATCAATGATACAAGTTACAATATAATCACATCTAAGCTATAAATATCACCTATATTGAGATTAAATAACTACTATTTAGATATTTATTCTAGTGACAATGTAGAATAAATGTATGTCACATTCTATTTAGCTAAACAGAATGGATTCAATATTGAAATCTACATTGTAAACATTATGGGTTGTTTTTTGGGAACGTAAAACACCAAACCATGGAACATTGGTAAAATTTGGATTTCACTTATTTTTAATTCAAACTCATATTACATATCTAGGTTTTATAAAATGATGGGTTTTATTTACTAGGGTGTGTATACATGTATCTTACTGTTTGGTGAGTATTCATTTTTATTATTTTAAAATTAACAAATATCACATTACGGTTAACAAGTGTTAGTATGGGAATTGTTCACAAATTCATGTTATAGATTATCATAGTTTATTTGTTCCTTGGGTTTTTATATAAAGGTCCTCTAAATATAAATATGATGAGTGAATCCATATTTAGTTGGATATTATATCAAAATGAATGTGGGTAATTAGGTGTTAAATTTTTTGAACCACCTCCCCATAAACAGGCCTCTATAATTTTTATAGGACTTTTATCATAAACCTGTTGTTGGGTTGTCAATTTTTTTTACCCAAGATATTATTGTAATGAACCAGGTATTTATAGAATAATAACTTTTCATATCTATTAATATTAATGAATAAGATATTAATATTATGTTAAAGAGTACACTTTTTTCAATAGCGTACTCAACTAGAAACAACAAGTTTCTTTGAAATCTTATGTCACACACAATGTTGAGTTATAACAAAAAACAATATAATAATAATATTTTAAAGGGTAGTAAAAGATGGTAAATGTATATATGGGAATTATAATTACTAACTATATTAGTACTACACATGTTTTCTAAATGTATTGACATTTATCTAAACTGGCCTTTTGAAAATGAAAAAAATGATCTGTATGAATAGAGAAAAATAATGCATTTTATTTCAAAAATGCCTTTTCATATAATTTATTTATATCATTATATTGTCGTTTAAATGGTTTTTAATGTTCAAGTATATTTTATTTTTATAATTTAATCAAATTTTGTACATTGGATGTAATTTCACTTTGAAATTGGTCCAAGACAAATGTCAATCTTTTGATTGTTTTTACTTCTTAAAAATGCCCTTTTTGGTTTTGACAATGGGAATTAAATTTAAATTAATTTCTGTAACTTCTATATTATGAATTTGGGAAAAATAAATTCCATATTTAGATTCAAGAGGTCCAAATTTTTCAAATAGGTACCTTTTTTTGACATTATGAGTAGTCACTTCAGCAAATATTTTATTTACCACAGTTAAAGGATCAATTTGTAAATAAGAGTAAAAAATAATATTATAATAATATTAAATCACCGTAACACCTATCCTAAAATGATTTTATTAGATATTTTAGACCATGGGCATCCTTGGGTCTATTTTAGGACCACATCGAGCAACTTTTGTGTGAAAATTACATTTAATTACTTTTAATTTAATGTGAAGGAAAATATAACCTAAACACGTATCTTTTTCTAAAACAATTTATATATGGTGTTATATATGGGATATCACCAAATATAAGTATTAATTAGAAATAAAAAAATATTTCATACATCATGGTATTTTATTTATAATTTTTAGACATCAAATAAATACATTTATTTATGACAAAATGGTGATGTAGTTATTACCTTATTAATGAAAGATTTAAATAAATGAGATTATAAATATTAAAGTACATTTATTTTTAAGCATTTTATTCCATAAAATAATTTTAAGGATGATTAAGACTTGTTATGTTTCAATTAATGATCCTTATTTTAACGAATAATGTTGTTATGGATTTTTAAAATGTCATGATATGAATAGTATAAAAATTGACAGAAATGAGTTTCTAAAATAATTATTCTTTTATTAAATAATATAATAGTCATAAAAAAATAATATTCAGACAACTGAAATATATGATGTTAAAAATGTCATTAATGATCCATTTTGGGTCTCTTTTCATTTTATATAAACAATGAAAACCATATATATTTAATATTCAAGAAGACTTGGTAAAAGTTAAATTAGTTTACTAAGGGTTAATGCTAAAAGATAAGGTTAATATTATGACCTAAACATTTAACAAATACATTAGATGAGTGTTTCTAGACCCATAATAATCTAATATTCTAAATATATCACATTTATTTTATTTTAATTCTAAAATAAATTAAAAATAAAATAATATTTTTAGACATTCCAAAAGTGCCCCTGCCCTCTCTTATAAAAGGTAACCACCTCTAACCCTTACGCACAGATCTTTTTCCCCCTTGGATCATCCAAACAGTTCCCAAATAACCTCCCAAAACCCTTATATTCCTATTATAATCCTTAATCATGGAATGAATCCAATTAAAGAAGTCCTTTTTGCTTAAATCAAAAAGAGCTACTTGATTTGAGGTAATGTATTCTCTCAATATTCATTCATTTTTTTACTTCTCAAACCCCTTAAACTCTCTTTATTCTATTATTTTGTAACAAAAAAATCATATTCAGTATACTAGGATGGTTTTATGGAAATTCTTATAACTACTCATACACACACCTCCTTCTAATTGGTATAGAAGATACTGTTTCTATGGACGGCGAACTACTGCCTCACGAAATGATGATTTATTTTATATTCTCAAACCAACACATATAGTGTCCATTATGGTGGAACTGTAATAATATATGATATATATGATATTTTTTATCTCTATGATACTGTAAATCTCATTTAGAACATACCTTTCTTCTTTCCATGTTGAATTAATACGATAATTTCATTTGAGGAAGTGTCGACTACCACCCCCTCAAAGTGATATGACTCATTCGTTCCATACATAGAATGTATAAATGGTTTTGTTAATGAACTTATATACGATATTTTATGGGAATTATAATATAACTATCTATGAATTAGTTTTCATTCCTTTATATATTAAAATAAATGAACGTAGCGTTCATGTGTGGGTACAGTTTACCATCCCCTTGAATTTATGCATTTCATTTATTATATCCAAATGATATATCCTATTATAAATAAATATATACTGGTTATATACAATATATTTGATATTTAAATCATTAATATCATTATGGAGATATAGTAGTTTTGACAACACAAACTATTTGAAATTATAAAAAGTTCATTTGTGACTCAAGATCCGAACATCGACATAATTCTGGATATATCGTCAAATAATAAAAAAATTGTTATATCATGGTAATAAGTGATAGAAAATAATTATTAATCCTAAAAAATTTTCTTATGAAATTATAAAATAACATATATTTATTATTTAAGAAGAATAAGGAACATTCAAGACAATTCAGACTCGAGGTAAGGTACGTCGTCTAAATTTCCATTCATTGAGCCATGCTTTGATAATATACACCTCCGTCTTTTACAAGGTGTATAATAAAACCCTTTTATAGTTAATTTCATTAAAATTGAATATTTTTTCTACTAATATTTTTACTAAATAACAAAATGAATTTTTTTGACCATATAGTAGGGACAACGACTTTTGTTCTACGGTAACCATTATGTGATATTTGGTTTCTTCTATAATCCATAATGTGTAAAAAATGAAAAAATAAACCCCGTATTCTTTTTTTGGGTATTTTGTTATTGAATATTGTCTTGAATGTGGACTTATTATTTTAATATATTGAAATTATTTCTTTTTACTGAAGATAAAATTTTTGGATTGAAATGTTGATATTTTTAATCATTTATGTGTGAAGATTATATAATGGTACATGGACATTTGATATGTGGTTACATGATAAAATAAATGAAGAGTGGTTCTGTGACAAATCAATAAAGGTTCGGTTCATTTTATCCTCCAATTAATTGGGTATGAATGTCAGCTATATGGCTATTCCATTTTGTGATATGTGTGGAAGTCAACAGAATGGTTATTTCATTTAAGTATTTTTATGTCCCAAGTTACCTTTATATTTTATATGTTGCATTATTTTGGATTGTGGTAATCTTTTGGCTAAAAAAGTCTATGTAATTAACTTATATTCTGTGATTGGTTTTACTACTTGATAATTGTAAAAATTATTACATTATAATAAAGTATTCTTGGTTTTCATCTTATATAAACAGTGAAATTTTTCTTTCTTTATATAACCCTTACTATGATTTTTATGATCATACCATGTTTTGAAATGTTTTTCACATGACATAAATAAGAATATAGTCATGTATGTTATCATGGAAATGTTAAGTGGTTAAATCAGGAAATGATGTCATGTTTTTTTTAAAGAGTATTTGTTTTATGAAAATAATTGATAGTGAGTAGAAGTGTATACTTGTAATATACAAGATGTTATGTTTATGTTATGACCTAATTATCTAATTATATATGCATTAAAATATCCTCAATGTGAATTATTAACATAATTTATGATTGTGTAATGTTTAAGGATGGGGAATTATAATTATAGTGTATTGGAATATCATATTTTATTCGATGAATTATTATTCTTTTAATATCATAATTTAATCTTTTTAATAGTAGTATTTGAGGATAATTTCTGGGAAATATCAATACAGTAGTCTGAATTTCCTATTAATGTATGGAATAATAATTGATATTAGGTTTATAAAACCAATGTAATCATAACATTATCTATCATGGTTAAAATTTTTCCTAGTGATGGTTATTAGAAGACCATGATAAAGTTTTCCAAACATTTGGTTTTATGCAATATTTCATTTAACACTATAGCAATCACTTTCAATGGAAAATAAATCCTATGTAAATTAATATGTTATAATAAATTTTTAAATAAATTAAATACAATTATAAAATTAATTAATTTTATATCTATATAGTCCAAAATAGTTGGATCTATATCACCTGAAAGTCACATATATTTTTATCATTCACATATCAGAAATTTTCAACAATTCACCACACATTCACAAACATTTAATCATATACCCAGATTTTTGATTGTATGGAGTGAATGGATTTGAAAAGATTTAAGTGAATAAATTTATGGAATTCATAATAAATATAATCAATCTCATTATGAATAATAATATCCCAAATGCAAGGCTAATTGGTATTTATATTTTTATCCCTCTATATAATAATCCAAACTATTGGAATGAATCAAATTAAGATTGATATTGAAAAAATATTTATACTCTACATAATCCAAAAAAAACTACCTATTATATTTATATATTCTTAGAATTTTTATGATTATCCATCCCCAGGATCATACCATGTGTAATGAAGAATCTCTAGATCAAATTCATATAACTTGTTTGAGATATTCCATGAATATAATGTGAATAAAAAATCCCCATGATCTCAACATGTTTTCAATCATATAATGTTCATTTGAAACAATGGATTACGTTATGTTATTTATACAAATAGTTATAAAAAATGAATGTAATAATCACTATTTTTCTATAACCACAACATGTTATCTATATGGAAAAAATCATGATCAACGACTCTTAATGATATAATCCTTATCATGTTGTCATTAGATACCCAATGAGAGTGTCCTAATGCAATATAAGAACCTTTAATAATAAAATGATTAATATAACTGTTTTGAAAATTTTCATTATAATAATCCTTAATCATTCATTAGATTGGATATATACTATGTTACCCCTAATATATAATTATAAATGAAATGTAATATTTTAATTCATTTATCTAGGTATGTTTTTTTGAGTAATCATATTATGGAAAAATTTATGTGATAATAATATTCGGAGGCAATATAGTCTAGTTTTTCTCAACTTTTTCATTGTCATGATTCACAATCACCCCCAATGTGTATCCCTTTATGGTAGGATATTATGGAAGTGAGATGGTGACATCCCATGTCCATCCTATAGTAGTTTTAGGGTTTGTGAATAACACCAAGGGTACAATAAATTTAAAAATTGTAGGGATTTACTTCTATGAGATCATTTGTAATTGAGAGATTAGATATATACATGAATAAAAACCTTCATGGAAATATATATATTTAATTAATAAGTGGAATGTTTTAATTCCATATAGTTCTATAAAATGATATAAAAAACTAGAGTACCAAAAGGTAATGATGACCTTGACCAGAAAGCATAAATATATCATGAAAAATCATGAGCTTGTTATAAGAAACCTAATACATGAACTACTCTATGTGACATATATATTATCTATATATAGGTTTAGAAAAAACCTTATAATAATCATAATCCTTCGACGAGCCTCTCATAGAGAAGATAAAGAAATAATAATAAAGCACATTTTATAATAGTGAATCTTACTCTTCACCTAAAACATTATGCTAAATTCCCATCATCACAATGAAAAAATATCACCATGTATCTCAAATAAGATTGAATATAATATATTAATTAAACATAAAGGGTACCCCACTCCTGCTTCCCAACTAGTTTACTGCTCATCCATGAAATTGAACATCCTGAGCTATCTATTTGGGAAATAATCCATGCAGAATTTACATAGGAAATGAATAACAACATGAAATTCATGCATTGTGTAATCACATAATCACATCCACATATCTAAATATAGTATCTGAGTTTTTTCTATGAGACACCATAGAATGTATAATGTGTATCCTACTTCGGGTTTTTTACCTTAATCTAGTACAACCAACACACTATGCATGAACCTCAATCCATCATAACCTATACACATCATACCTATAAAAATATTTTGTATAATAAATTTATGGATACATGTGTATGAATTCAAAATATCCATTAAATATATTTATATGAAAACATGTGGAAACTAACTGTCATGCATACCAGCACATATAACTACCAAGAGAAAAGAGAAGGGAAAGAGGTGGTTGTCAAACATCCTTCCAACTTGTAGGATGTTGGGGAAAACACCAACCAAGAGTGTTATAGGTTCGAGTCACCTAAAGTGTCTTTTTTGGGAATGAATATGAAATCCTAGAATATATAGGATATAATATATCTTACAACCACACATTGTTTATAAAATAATCTTAGGACACAACTCTAGCCAACATCGCTCAAACTCCTGACTTCCACTACTATGTCTACATATCCTATAAGGACAGAAGAATTAAAAATATCTAAATTAATTTATTATTTAAATTTTTTCATTTCCTTCCATTAATTTATTTATTATCAATTAAAATTAACCATTATAATTAACTCAATAAACATCAATTTAATCCCCATCATGAAGTTTATTCCCCTAGGGAATAATCCAAACCGAGTCAATAGTTTATAAGGATTAATTCCTATTTAGAAATTTCATTCCCTAAAAAAACACTTGAGATAAGAATTATTTATTATTTATTAGAATCATTATATAACAATGGTACTCTAGTATAACCATCAGAATATAATACAATTAGGAAACCTGCATCCAAGAATATCCAGCTATCTTATGTAGCGGATAAAGGAATGTAGATAAAATATGAAAACTATCCATCGACCATTAAACATATTCATTTCAATCAAGCGTTCATAATTCTCAAATCAATGAGTAATATTATATTCAACCCAATACATCATCTCACATTCCACTGTAATACCCACACGCATATCCCAATGCAAATTTCCATCAAAAGATTCAACAACACTCACAACATTTGGGCCACCCACCCACATCACATCAGCCACCCTAGGCTCTACCATACCAAGATAATATAACATCTAGGCCTCCCCAACATATATCACATCACATGGAGATGCTCAAATATGCATCACCTAACAAAATAAATAGGAAACAAATTACACCCAACATGGAAACTAAGGACCTAAAACTGGCCATCCATCCATCACACCAATCATGCTATCATGGATCTAAAATAAATGAATTTTTCCTTATAATAAATATGGTAATATAAGGACCTAAAAATTTTATTTATTATAAAACTAGACAATATTCCAATGTGATTTAACTGATTAATTATTCATATATTCCAACAATGAGGATCATAATGCATTAGACTATATGAAATTATTAAAATTTAAAAATGATCTTCACAGTAGAACCAGTTTCAAATGATTTAGAAAAGAATCATTCTAATTAAAATTAATAATCTTTTTTATAATCTAAAAAAAATTATCGTGATTAATGTTTTTGACCATTTCCATTATCATGGAATAAATTATTTAACTATGAAAGAACACTGATTCCATTTGATTATAATCAAATTATAAGAAACACCCGATTCACTGCAACACATAAATTATTAAAATTTCAATCATTTAATTAATTATTTACAATAATTTGAAATTTAAATAAACACAAAAATGGTAATTCATATAATAACAAGACATGTTAACAAGAATAATATATATATCACACTATCTAGTAAATCAAGAGGAAAACCATTATCAGGGATAAAATCAACAAAATTTGATCACATAATACAATTATTTATTTATTATTTTCTATAATAATATTTATATTTCCATTTCCATTCAAATAGATAAATGACTATATATTTTTTATTTCATATAAATTGGAGAAGTAATGAATCCCATTCCTTGATTATGAATCTTCACACGACTTGTTGTAATAAAAATAGGTGGAACATGAAATATGAAATCACAATTGGATGAAAATGATCAAATGGTTTTTGGATTCCATGAATCCATGTGAAAAGGCTCGATAACCACTCTTCTTAAAAAAATCCATGTTAGGAAGAATGAATGAATGATATTTTCCTAATAAATATCATTCCTGGAACCAAAATAACATGATATTGTTTATAGAAAAATAATGTTTCATCTCATAAAATCCACATGATATATCCATTTAAAAAATATCTATATTTTTATAAAATTGATGCTATAAATATACTCCTATAAACATATTTATATTTCATTAATTTAGGATTTACAAATATTTTTCTTCAAAACATTCATCATAATGTAAAACCAAAAAATTCTATAAAAACAAGATCTACTACCTACGATTTACAAACAATGACCTACCACCATAGATCTATCTCTAGATATCTACCTCTGTTAATTTACCACCAGTGACATACTACCTTTAATCTACAACAAGTGATATACAACTATTGATACACCACTAATGATCTACCACCGAAAATCTATCACTAGGTATCTCGGTATAATATTTTTTCACCAGTTATCTATAGTTATAGATATAATTGTTGTGACCTTCTATAAGAGATCTATCACCTATAATCCACTACCAGATATCTATAACATGTGATATAACACTAGAGATCTACCACCTTTGGTAATCCACCAGTGATATAATTTCTATAATCTACCACTATAGATCTATCAACAGTGATACAGAGACAATGATCTACTTCTAACTATCCGAAACCACTTTCTAAAACCAATATATTCCTCTAAAACACTACAAAACTCATCCTTTCCTCCCACAATCATCTATAAACAAACAAAAACACTACATTCACTATACTCCATGCAATGAAATGTTATGGATGATTTGATCCATTAAATTAGATACCTATCAAATTATTATAATCCTCATAAATCAAAAACCAACCCCAAATATAATATGATAAGGGGTAATCGAAACAACCACCCCACAATATACCACTCATGGATATCTTCCTTAGTATAGCTCAACCACATTAGTGAATGAAAAATTTGGAATCATAAAAGAGTAAAATATAGCTCTTAAAAACTCTCCTAGGGGTGATACCTATCAATAAAATGTAAATACACAACATGAAACTAGATGAAAACATCTCATAACCTAGAAAGGACAATACCCATAATAGAAAAACATTATGAGAGAAGATCGTAACATCAAATGAAATGGGTTATAGAGTAGTCATTTTCACTAATGTTATTGATACACTATTACATGACACCATTTTAATAATTGAAAGAAACTAGGGAAATATAATTCTTGAAAAATACCTTCTTCTTCAGATAATGTTTCTCAAAAGGCCACTCCAAAAAGGTCATATTATTATCAAAATCTATATCACCAAAATCGATTACATGAGAGTCATCATGGTGATAAAAACAGAGTTATGGCATATATAAAATATCATGTATAATGTTCATATATTGAGGATGATCTATCTTGTACATCTTGACTCCAACACAATCCTACAACATGTAATTAACAATAAATTGGGTATAATGATTACTCCCATGAACAAAGCTTCATTGACTATTGTGAGGAGTCACCTTAATAAAAACATGATCCTTAACACAGAACACCGAATTTCACATACTATGAACAAAATATTATTTATAATGATCCCATGCCTATATCAAACTCTCAGTAATTACCAAAAAAAATCTCCATCTTACTTTTTTCGAGTTCTATCCTTACAATTACTGCCTCTTAGAACCCAATCCATCACAACAAATAATAGAAAGGTCATCAATAAAAATATTCATTTGGTGCTATACCAATGGCGGATTGGAAACTAATATTTAATTAAAACTCACCAAGAATAGGTACCTCATCCATGAAACACTAAACTCCAGGGCATAATTGCGCAATATGTCTTCATGAATCCTGTTGAAACCCAAAATTTGACTATAATAATGTTGATGAAAAGTAGTTATAAGGAATAATTGAGATAGAAAATAATGAAGGAGATATGTCGACACCTTTTAGGTAACGTGTGGATCCTGATATGAGATAATGATTCTTGGGACTCAGTGGTGTCACCTCACTTCCTCCATATACTTCCTCCACACAACCTCCCCTGAGCTCGACACTCTAATCACAATAATATGGTCATATTTCATAAAATGATCGAATATCACCCAGATAAGATCATAACCTACCTAATATATTTGTAATCTAGTAATTATTCCCATTTATATGTGAGAAAATTTTACTGGGGAACATCTAATGGATGGGGAACAACACTGAAAACACTGTTCTCAGCCTTTACCTTCTGGCAGAAAAATTAATGAGAAAAAAACACTATATCATCATGATTGAAACCATGCCTCTAAAACTGGCCTCTCAATGATCGATAAATATTTTTGACCCTAGGAATCACTACAAAATGTAAGATATGGAAATCAAAATATCACATACCATTCTCTAAGTAAATACCTCAATCAATCACAGCCTATACATGTTATACATTAAATAATCATTTGAATTCTATATGTAGTGATACTTGTGTGTGAATATCTACATGCCATAATATCCTTATACATATATATATGGGGATTATAACTATCATGAATCAAATCAAAATTAACTACCATGATATTAGATCAGGGATTGATGGGGTAGTCCAAAATCCATCCCCACACTATGATGTTGTGGAAGAAACCATTCTAGAGTCTACTATGTGTCATTCAAGAAAACCAACATTTTTGGGGTATCATATAAAACAATATAATATATCTGATAAGATATATATCACAAACAGACAATGGGAATAATCCATTAATAAACTCAAAAACATATAACACTCTCAAAGCCATGAATTCCACTCGTAAAACCAATAATCTTTTAAGAAAATAAGGATTTATAAAATGTAAATCAATTACTTCTTTTATTTTTTTCATTTCCATAAATTAATTTATATATTCTATATTAAATTAACCATTATTATTATTTAATGATACATTACATTATTCACCATCAATAATTCCATTCCCTCTTAGAATATTCAAAATTGAGTCAACATGTTAACATGATTAACATTTTTTTCATAATTTGTATTCCATCCACAACAACCCCATGAATTCAAAATTATTTCTTAATTATTAGAATCTTTACGTAAACTAGGTACTCTAGGATAAAATTAATATAATATCACTCAGATTAAACATTCAACCAATAATATACATCTACTGTAAGTATAGGGAAAAGAATATAACTATAATAAGAAACCCAACCATTATACATTGAACATATTCATTTTGAGAAAGAATATAGATTTATAAATCCTATGAGTAAACCTAAAATTAACTGATTACATCATCATCAGCTCCATCCTTGAAATGAAAATGCATATTCTAATTCATATTTACACCAAATGAGTCAACAAATTCCACATAAACATAGAAACCCTACCCACATTAATTCATCAATCTTCATCCGACCATAATAGGCTTATATCACATCTTGGCCTCTATTACCATATCATATCTCTTAGAAAATATCACTACGATATCACATCACAAAATTAGTCAAAACTAAAAATGAACACTGAATAGGGATATATAGTCCCTAAAATAATGAATCTATCCTTTAAAAATAATCTTTCCATCACAACTCCAAAATAGAGGCACTTTTCATTCTCAACAAGACGTGAAACTTGTTCCATTGAAATTATATTTTTCAGAAAACTGTTTCTTATTCCATGTTTAATTAACTGATATATTATTCATTGGTTATAACTATAGAAGACCTATGGCATCAAGGTATACCATGTTATAAAAATATAATCATGCTTTTATTATTAAAAACAGTACCAAATAACATAAAGAACTACCACTCTAATTAACATGACTTCTCATTTTAACAATATAAAAAATAATTGTCCAGATTCACATTATTTATTAGTTCCTATATCATAGAATCACAAAAATAATTAAGAATTTTCATTTTTAATTTTTATTATCCTAAAATTATAAGGATAATTGGATGAATTAAAAAAATTCATGTTCTTTCATTATTAGTACTAATATCATACTAATTTTGGATTTAATTTATTTTTGTATTTCCATCAAGAAAAACATGTTAATCCATATAATACAAAAAATTGGTAATACACAAAAGGTAGAAATAATTCTATATAGACCATATAGAGACAAATCATTATCATTAAATAAAGTAACAACATGTTAGGGCTACATGTATTATTTTGTTAATATTGTTCAATAATTGTTTGGATAACTACACTTTCATACAAATAGAAAATCCATGATAAAATTATGAATACACTTAAATAGAAGAAGCAATGATTCCCATAACGAGAAAAATAACAATCACAAGACTCACTCAAAAAAATAGGTGGTTGCACATGAATAAATATTAGCTAGATGAAAAATGATCCATAAAAACAAGAGAAAAAAATAAAAAAATAATATATAATTATATTCACTTTATAATGATCAGATCTAAAACTAGCATGAATTGATAGAATTTAATTAACTAATAATGGAGGATCTCATCAAGTGCATTGAGTATCAGCATTGATAATGATTCTAGAATTTTATGAAATAGAATATATAATTATCCTCTAATTAAATGATTTTAAATTTCATTAATTAATGATTTTAAACCATTTTATTCAAAAAAAGATATAAAATTGAAAATATGGGAAATATTTGATAAATGGATCCACTTCCACAGATCTACCTCTGGAGATAAACCACCAAAGATCTTCCTCTAAAGATTTTTCACCACTGATCTACAATAATATATCTACCACTAGTGATCTAACGTAATTGAACTACTACAAGTGATCTACAGAAGAAGATCTACCACCACATATATAAAATCTATGATATACCACCAGTGGTCTACCATTAGAGATATATTGTGAGTGCTCTACCACCAGAAATCTACGGCTACTGGTCTACCACCAGAGGACTATTGCCCATGATTTACTACCAAATATATAAAACATGTGATTTACTACTACTGATCTACCACCAGAGATCTACATCCACAAATCAACTCCTATATATCTACCAATATAGGCCTACATCATGTGATCTATCATAATAAATCTTCTTGTAGCCTCTAAAACACCCCCTTTCCTAAAAAACAACACTCAAATACTCTCTTAATCGACCAATCAGCTCCAAATTTGTTAGAAACCTCAATAATAATATTTACCCTAATGTAATGGACCAGAATGAGTGATCCATTACAATATATTACACAGTTCATGATGGATGGTGAATATTATCTTTGAATGATTTATAAATTCTAATCAAAATACAATCACATTGAGCAGGATTTTGCCTAATTGTTTTTGAGAATTTAGTTTTAGAATTACATTTTGTGATGATCATGGCCCCCAAATTAATTTATGAGATAATATCCATAATGATGGTTTCCATGTATTTTAGCTATTGTAGGTTGAATTTGGTGTATAATTAGAAAATTTACACAATATCCATCTTGAAAATGAGAATGAATTATACAGATAAGAAACGTTGATAAAAACATATAATCCTTTATTAGTAAAATTTCATCATCATGAGGGTATATGATGGATTTTTAGATCTGTATATAGTGTTATGATGCTGATTTAAGATCAATTATGAATCTAGTGTGTAATCAAGTAATGTTATATGCATGTTTGACCATATTCTCAATAGTTTTTACATGAGAATACATTATCATCTTAGTATACTATGAGACCATGGAATCACTGTCATATCCCTGACCAAGTAATATATGTTTTTCTTTAGTTTCTCAAGAGTTTCAGTTGATATATTTTTTCATTATTTTTCCATTTTATCCCCTTATACATCATCATCAAGTGAATTTTTATTATGGAAATCACAAAGGGAACAACATAACAAGACATGAATAGTTGGTAAGGACATGAAGATCCTAGGGTGGTCTGATATAGTGAAGACAAAAGAAATCCCCTATAACAAAATTCACCCCCATGATTCTATATGAGCACATTATGTTACAATATGGGTTCTGGACTTGTAACATCAATCGAAGCATAGTGGGAAGCGACTTAGTCAACACCCCGCTATGTTTGAACAACTTTGGTGTTGTTTTTAATCTTTCCCATACAATTTCGGATGATGTAGTTATCCGACCAAGGGGTGGAAACAATACTGCGTAGGGATCTATGAATGATATTTAAACTAATTTCAGGATCTGATAAGTTTATCATCTTCTATAGGAATAAGATAAAACCATAGATTAGTGTCTTCCCATCCACCTGAAGGGAGGATCTATGACCTAGGTGTGTTGAAAAGGCCATGATAATTGAGCCAATTGAGTTACAAAAAACCCCTACTCTACCTAAGACCCCCATAATGCCTGACCAGTCAGTATTATGCTTGATGTCCGTGGAAGGTTGTCTAGAAAACCCAATGTAATATTGTGTTTCTCCAACCATGATAAGCATTGTAATAATTCACTTAAATCATTTAGAGTGTGGGAGCCTCCCACCAGTTGGAGATTAGAATGACAATATAGTGACAGAGGTCCTCTATTTTGATGATGATAGACATCAATGAGGCTTATACCCCTTCATTCCTGATGAATAATAATAATATAAATGTATCTGCCCTCAATTATTCATTTATTTTAATAGGGTTATATCATTTTTCACACACTAAAAGGAATATAGACCTTCTATGAGATGCCAGTTTTAGTATTAGATATGTATACTTATTCAATATAATGTTTGATATATATGTTTATATATATTCAATAAGGTGGTAAAATGTTCAATATTACATTAAAATAACTTAATGATGAAATGTGGGTATCTATGGAATAATGTGTCTATGTTAGTGGAATGAACTGAAAGGATGATGATTATTATAGTTGTTTAGGTATATTATTTATGTAATTTAACTCACATTATTTACATATTTTAGATTTATGGTGGAACTATAGTGTTATTAGTACAACTGGTTAATTAATAGAATATATATTTTACCTAATTAGAATAATGTGTGACACTATTTTGGAAATGTGGGACACTTTCAAAAACTCGATGGGAGGGGTTCTCAAATGAGTGGATTCCATTATGAATCCTTTACATAATAACTTTTATATGTGATAGTATATCAGAACAGTATTACCTATATATGTAATGACTAAGGTTTATATAAAATTTCAACAAATATTCATAGTAATTTTCTCCAAAATGATATGTTATGTAAATGATTTAGGAGACATAGGCAAAGGGTCATGAAGGGGTTCCTATTTAGTTATTTAAAATTGATAAGTAATTGAAGAAGCTTCAAGAGTGTTATTCCATAGTGAGAAGCATTATTTTGTTTAAATATTCCCTAGTTGCATTTTTTTATTCTAGGGGTATGAATTCATTTATTTTTTATTAAATTTATTAGGTCAACGGATATGAAATTTAGTAACATTCTATAGATAAATATAAATATATTATGTGGGATATAATGGAAGAGACTATTTTAAAATTCATAACATAATTTATATATAAATATATTCTCATGTCAGTATTGAGTGTTTTTTATGGATAATTAGATTTTATTAGTTTGTTATAATGGTATGGCTAACACATTACTAGGAACATATAGAATCCTACATATTAAAAGTTATAAAATATCGATATTTTTAATAGAATTTTGTTTCTATAGGAGATTAGTATTATCTATCATGTATACAAAATAATATTAGGAGTATTAAAAGAGGATTTCATATTAGGTAAATGATATGTATCTTATTTTATTTTAGAGTGTTTCTTATACCATGGATAATCAATAAATTTATCAGAATTATATTTTGTTTGTAATGTTTTTTGGTAGAGATACAACCTAATTGTGAGGTATTGTTTGTGATTAAATGGAAAATTTTTACTAAGAATATTTTTACTAATATCTGTGGAATTACAATGTAAAATTTCAACATATTGGGTAATCATATATATTAATCGTTGAAATTCCATGGGAATTTGTAATTTTATGTTTGTTATCGTAGGTTAATGTATGTTAGCATAATAATTCAGTATCATTTTATTTATATAGTTTATTTTATTCTTAGTTGGGAGAATCTTGATTATTCTATATTTTCAGTCTTTTTTTATGTTATAATTACCTAATGGTGATAGGTAATGAAGTTTTTAGACAGTTTTTGTACCCATTTTGTCCAATATGGACTATGTGTGATATTTTTTAAGGTATAAAATGAGATAATTTTTATTATGGACTGGATGATCTATGCTACCCATTCGAAGTTTGATTCATTCAACATCGTATTTATAAATTATTTCTTGTCATGAATCAATCTTAAGTGGACAATGTTGGTAATTTATAGATATTTTAGTAATTTCGTGGGATATTATCTTATATAAAATGAAATAAATGTTCATGTTTTGAATCTTGTAGGTGTATTACACTAGGAATATTTTTCTAAAATTGGTGATTTGGGTTTTCACTGAGAAATCAGCTACTATTATGTCATGGGGGATTATAATGAATGTCTTCTTGTTTGATGTTTCATAGGTATTTTGTTATATTATCATCACACTATTTAGGACATATCTTATTTTTATTTTTTTGTAATGAAAGTATCTTGAAAGGTTGTTAGTATCCAATGAGGTGAAAAAAGGGAGGCTTCATTTATGGATACGATGATGAAATAGTCATCAATAAATATCCAAGATTTTTACAATCCGTGGAAGCGATATGATGTTTATTATGGATCCATCAATGTTAGATTATGTTCTATGTTTTTATTGGAAAGGGTGGTAAGTAGAATATAGTTATTATATTCTCTCTCTATATATTTAGAATTATCCCTTTTAAGAACTTCAACATGATAAATTATTCATCAATTTAAGTTTTTTCCAAATTATTTTTTTATAAAAAAGGATTTATTGTTCAACAACCACTTAATATTATAGTTTATTAAGGATATTTGAATATATACTTTAATAGGTGGGATTGATACATTCAAAAATTTCATATAGAGTATATATTTATATATATAAACTTAGTAATGGGAATGTTTATTCAAATTCATTGATTAGGAAATCACAAGTGGATTTTATTTTTGATTTGAAATTAAATTATAACATTTTGATCCTCTTCAATGAGATTCAACTTTATTTGGATATGTTGGAAGGTAGTGTTTTTCATTTTTATTTGGACTATCATGTCATATTTTAAAAAGAGGGGGAAGGTGGTCCAAATATTGGATTTCAAGTGATTGTATTAAAATAAATGGCATTGTATTCAAGGAAGATAGTATGTTTAATATTTACTAGGATTCATACTTATATTCTCATATAAGTCGCCTTGAAATTATTTTTTTATGAATTTGTAATGAGATATTATCATATATATTGATGAGTTATTTATCATAGTTGGACAAAAATATTCCATAATGATTAATGAGAACTCAGGTATCATGATATAATGTATGATATCGTTTTTTCAATTCAGTGAGTTTTAAAAATAATTCAGTGAAACATAAAAATATAAGAACAATAGTTGAGCATTATTCATTTCCCATTTCAAAATGGTAGTAGAGAGATTTGACCAAAGATTTAATGATAGATTTTATAACATCTCGACAGGCGAAAGATATAGTTGGGGTTATTATTGTTAAGTTGTATATGGAATTCTATTTCATACAAATGAAGGAGAATCATTCAATTTATTATTTGGAGAAATTAAAAAATAACATGATTATAAGAATTTATTTTTTATCATTAGTTCAATAATACAATTTCTATATCATAGTTCATTAATGGAATTAAAAAATATATTAGGGTGTCAATTTATTATGAGAATAGATTATTATCTAATAATTAATGTGTATACCTAGGGTAACATTAAAATTATCATGGATATGAACCATGAAACAATTCTAAATTTTAGAGTTATATTTGATTATATAATAGTAATAAGAGAGGTTTTTTATTAAAAAAATGTTAGGAATATACTAAGATTGAGATATGAGAATATTTATGTTCATGTTCATTTATTTAACTTTATGATTGATAGAATATGTGGATTCATTTATCTATTTTTAATTCCGTGGATAATAACATCTTTGATCATATGTAAAGGATGATGATGATATCAAATCAATCATAGTGTTGGAAAATGCCTTTAAAAGATTATACTCCCTTCCTCTTGATTTTGATGTTGGATTCTATTCCTTTAATTGAGTCTCAATTACAATGGGATGCATTTTATATTTATGAAATTAATATTGAATTTATGTTATCATTTGAAAATTTAGATATCGCTGAGGGTTGGGGAGTATTGTAATAAGTTTGTACGACTTCCTATATTTAGTTATATGAATGATGTTTTTGATGTATTAATGTGAACAATGTACAAAGAAAACATATCTCGGGTTCATTAATTTCTGGATGTGGAGGTTTATCATAATGATTACTTTTTCGTAAATAATATGTGAAATATTGATCATATAATGAATAAATATCTGGGAATTTCCATACCCCTTAGGAAAACTCCATGAAAATGTTGGTGTTTATAATAAGATGTCTTGGAATATGAGGTGGATATAAGGTTCCGTAGGCCAATTATATTCATTTAATACTTCCAATTATAATTTATTATGTTAATAATTCCTATGATTTAGTGTTTTAAATGATATTGATCATAAATGAATATATTTTGGTTGATTTTATTCCATTGGGGTTTTTTTATTATTATGATGTTAGATTAAGGTTTATTAGGGGAGAATACAATTGAAAATGATGTGGGTAAAGATGGATTCTTCTAGATTCAACATGAATTATTCTACATGGTACTCTATTATGTTCACCACGTAATTTATGAGGGTGGATGTACTGTTTTGTCAGCATTGAAATCCCAGGGTACCTACTGAATTTAGAGAGGGAGATAAGATAAGGATTTAGCATAGTTGTAAATCTGTTAAGTTGGAATCATTTTTTATTTATGTTCTATGGTGAATTCATATTTTTGTGCATTATTTATAGTTTTTCAAAAAAAAATCAAGGTCCGTAATCTCCCACATTAATAAGTTCTCTTCATTGAGTGATTTTATCAATGTTAAACTCAAATTTGTTATTGATTATTGTAACTATATCAATCATAGTATGTGATTCATAAACCACAACATGTAATGTTAGAGTGATGAAAATTTTCACCTTTTACGACTAATCCCCACAATTTTTCATGTTATACATCTTGTTAAAAATTCCATCTAATCTTGGTGTTTCTATATATATAGGCCATGTAAAAATCCCATGTATAACCCAAAGTAGATGAAATTATGACATAATTTGGTCGTTATCTTGATATTACAAATTAAGTTTTCACAATAAAATGGTTTAGTTACTTTATGAGTTATTTTTACATTAAAATTTATTTTATTGTTATAGAATAATTTTCTAACATATATTGAGTTTGTTTTGGGTGTTAAAATATTGTTTAGTTATTAAATTTTTTGTTTTACATGTGTAATTTGATGAATCAAATTGGATAATATTTAAATTTAATATGTAATTAACATAATCATACACTACATAGTTAATAACAATGAAATATTGAATAAGTTCAATGTTTATTGAGGATTTAGGTTTCATAAGAGTGAATTTTTGGAATATAAATTCATATATTGAGTTTATGAATTAGGTATCTGATTGGGATGAAAGTTATATTATTTTCACAATTAAATTTTAAATCTTATAATTTAATTAGTATTAGATTCTCTACAATGGGAAATATTAATAAACAAATTTTACTTACTTTTGGAGAAGTTAATGTGTTTATGTGTTGTTTTCCATGAGATTTAATATCATAAAATTATGGCCAGATGCTTGTAATTGAATAAAAATTGGAAAAATTGGGGTTGATTAAGGGTAATTGACTATTCCACCCAAGCATAAACTACCAGGATCCCTGATGCAACATGACTTTAAACTCCCTAATCCATGTGAAAGAAGATATTGACCAGTGGTGAGGGCCTAGTAAGACCCCACCAATAACCCTTAATATAAGATAATAGTATATATACTGATGAATTATATGAAAGTAAATATATAAAATATAAGTATAAATATATCATAAAATAAAAAAATATATTTATGGTCCATAAAGACATGATATACATGTTTCAATACCATACATAAAGGAATATCAACTTTACTTATTTTAGAAATCCCTCTAATCAATGGGATTGTTTTAAAACATTATTGACACAACATCCTTTAATCGTTTCCCAATATACATGTCAACCCAAATCATAAACATCCTCTTATATAGGGATAATTAATATGACATATGGTATATTACCAGTAAAATATTATTATAACAACCAAGAAAAAATGTATACATGATGAAAAATAAAATAACATGACACAAAAAAGAAAGCATCATAACCATACCAAACTATTTTGAAGAAAAAAACAATGGTTTTTATTGTGATATCGACTAACACAAAAAAATATTCAATGAACCCATATAAAACATTCAATAAAGACATGTGATTTCTACTTTAGGTGTAATATGGATCAATTGTTATGTATGTCATCAAATTCCAAAAGATCCATAAAAAATTGATCTATTCCTAAACCAATATTATTTGAATTCAAGTATAAAAGATGATAAGAAAACAAACACTAATGAAATTTCATGTCAAATTTACCTAGGAATATCCCTTATCAATAATTATAATGATCAATTTGAAGTGTATATGCCATTTCCATGAATACATTTTCCAATTATATTAACAATAAATGAATAATTTGTTCGAACAATCAATAACTCATAAATCTAATAAAATATTAAGGATCTAGTTTGTTTTAATCAAGATGGAGATGATGGTATAGTTCAAGGATATATAATGATGCACCATAACAAGAATATTGGATTGATAAAATGACTTATTTTAAAATGAAAGAGTATGTGTGGATGAGAGGGTCAGAAAAATCATTGAATAGGATCTCTGGGGTTCTAAGAGTCAAAGAAGTAAAGTGGTAATTTTATAATATTAATCAATATCACTTTAAACAATCCATATAATCTCTAAATCATGATGGGGATTCAAATTATTTTACATAATAGTTGTGGACCCTAGTGGCTAGCTAGTGTATGATGGCATGACCCATTTATACCTTAGATCCCACCAACAAGATGGTTTCATCTATTTATAGATCCTTCTACCTAGGTGCCTCATCGACCAGATGATGGGACTATTTTATCTCAAAAAGTTATAATAAGTAAACCAACCCTGCCCCATCCTAGTTCTAAACACCCAAATTACATTAACCCACCACAAAAAAAAAATATTAAAAAGAGATCAGTAAATTGTAAAAACTAAAAAGTGGAATACCTTAAAAATGGCATTACAAATCATCCCCTCATTTGACATCGAAGCCGCATGAAGCTTCCCTTGATGTCTTCTTGAACAACTCATCCCATTGCAACAAAATATTTCTTTCTCACACCCATATCTCTTATTCGAAACACATATTCATCCATATGACCCAAAAATATTAATTTACTTTTCATACAACATGTTATCTCTTATATCCACTACCATAATAGTTCACTTCATAAATTATGTGTTTAGATCGAGCTCGACATCCACATAGTTGATCACATTTTTAGGATTATGATCATTCATAATTTTATGTAAATCATGGAACCCATTGGATATATCTTAGTCTTTTGAAAAATTGTCAAACTAATTTTCCACGATCCTGATACTTTTAATGATCTTAAAAATTCCATCATATCATGACACTAACATTACTTTCCTTCTTTTCATGGGTTCTCTCTCACATGGGGTTTTTCTGATGATATCACCCCTCTTAGGTGATAATTATTCCCAAGAACTCCTAGATGGGTCATTCTCCTACTTCTTGATGGGAGGTCATCCTAATCATGCATTGATATGCACACTACTAAATCTTTTCAATAAATACTTTTTTTCTCTCTTTGGTTTTGATCGATATATCTGATTGGTTGTATAAAACGACACCATTTGTTTGAAAAAATCCTAACTATGGCATGCCAGATTCACATGGGTCATTGTTCATACCTTTTTCTATCTTTGGGTTTCTCAACACATGTTTCGTTACAGTTTTAGTACGTGGAATCCAGATATTACCTCTTCTTATTTCCTATTGTTTCATGATTTATATTTTTTTTGCAGATAATATGTTCGTGCCTCTTTATTTTTGGTTTGTATTCACGTTTCTCTAATAATTTTCTAAACATGATTATTTCAATAAGGTTTGATGATACTGGCCTATGTCTTTCCTATAATTACAGACATGGTATGTTCAATCTCAATGCTTGATTCATAACCCATCCTCCTCCCTCGGTCTGGTCTCTTGCTATGGTTTGTGAAGAGGTTTTGGAATTTTTGTATAATCTTGTTATAGGGTTTATGGAGGTGAGTCATCCATTAGATTTTATTATTATTATTGAAATATTTTTTTTATCTTGGATATTGGTAATTCATGAATAAATTTTAATTCTAAATATAGAATTTTATTGATTGTAAATTGGCACACTAGACTAAATTATTGTGACGGTGTGGTTTTGGTATTTATGTACTATGTTTTAGTTAGTTTGTTATTTTTGGGGGTAAATTTTATCCAATGTATATTATATCTTGAAATTTGGTACGTATGGAGTAATTAAAATATTTCATATTTGGATCTGAGACAGTAATTTATTTAGATTTTTATTGTTGATCTGTAGAAGAGGTAAATTCTGATTCAGTCTCTCCAGAGATCATCTTTTTCTAGTAAAGGCATTGATAATGTTATTCATTTTATCTTGATGGGTTGCAGTGATGATTATTTCAGTATATTTGGTTTCTATAAGATAATGGGTCATGGTTTTGACGTTAGTGTTCGAAATGTGCTCAATGTATCCATCATGGATGACAATTTTATCTTTTTTATTTTAACTTTGAATGTTTTCATTTTGAATTTGGGTTCACATGGTTTTATGAGGTATCATGTGTTTTGTTGCTTTTGGTCAGTTTCAAACTTATCAAAATTAATGTGGTTTATTCTGAAAAAATATAAAAATCATTTAGGAGGACACCACATTTCTCTTCTAAAACCTATTCTCCAATCAAGTTATCACCTTCAATAAGTCCTTATTGGTGTCATCAGACTCCATGGGTAATAACCTTTAGTTAGAATAAGACATATTCTAGTTCTAGGACATGCCCATTTTCTTCCAAATAATATTCACTAAGTTTGAGGTCTCCTTTACTATGCTCAGACTAATACCAAAAAGATTCAACTACTTCATTCTGGTACAATTTTGGATGAAATGGAAACCCATATAGTTCCTCAAATAGAGTCCTCTGAATGAAGAATTATATTAGTTTTATAGTATCAATTATCAAGATCTATTTAATAATCCAGAAATAACCTAAAATAAAGTACACATTGTTGAACTACTAAATCATAATCATGGTTTTTGAGTTCCATTCAGTCATAGGATGAAACGTCATTCTCATATTCAAATTAATACTAATTTCTGTCTACAAGACTTGAAAACTCCATTATGTAAAATAACTATCTCAATTTAGTACCAGGACATAATGAAATATTTTAATACTCCTACTCTATTGAATAAAAGGTTTTCCTACCTCATCAACTATGTTTTCAATTCAAATTAATATGAATTGATCAACCATATTAAATTTATGAACTACTATGAAAAATGTTGGAACATCCTATTAGTGTCATAGGAAACTATATTATGATGTTAATCATCATCTCATATCAATTCAACATAGTCACTAGATGTGGATAGAGAAAAATCATAGGTCTCTAATGATTAGTCTTGATCCTCTGACAATTCAGACAATGAAATTCAAAGCAATTGTGTTCTCAGTTTTTATTAGACCACTAGAACATCATCTTGAAATCATGATACATCATGATTGGCCTCAAGTTCATTAAACGCGATTAATTTTGAGAACCCCTCATCATCTCATCTCTCATAGATGAATGAAACATCACTCTAATGTGAACCAAAATCACTCCAACCCTTTCTATGAATTAAGCTAAAACTATTATTCTTACTAATAGCTACTCAATAATCATGACACTCTCTGGATCAAGAACTTGAAGAGGATTCAATAACTCTTCCTATGATTATGTGATCACTATGGTTTCTCAAACCATGAAACATATGTCGTATACTATTATAAATAACCATAATACTAACAAATCAATTATAATCTAACCCTATTTGGTCATTCAATATCCTAATTTATGTGTATTATTATTATGAAAATCAAAAGATTCATTTACTTTCATTTCATAAAACTATATGCTAATGTTAATCATATAAAAATACCCAACTTAATGGATCTGATTATTATTCATGTAATGATATGAGAAGATATACTAGAAACTTTTATGGACCATATTCATGCCAAATCACTCAGTAAAGTAGAATTGTCACTTGAATTCTAATATATGAATGAAACCAAACAATTAAATGATGTGTGTATGGTATTTACAACCATAGAGTTTATGATCATGATATCCTTATGAAACCACATTACAACCCAACATTATAACTTTTCTCAGGCCAGCTCTAGAAACATCATAATACATTTCATGCTCAACTCCAAGAACAAAAGGAAACACACTCTGATCTGATAAGAAATAGTTCATTACATATAAGACAACTTTATCAATATTCTTAGTCTATTTAAACATGAATACAATCTTGGTATGTGTAGTTATTAGGGCCTTAGAGTGATAAAAATCATGAAGGTACCTTTTTTCATTACAATGAATCCTAAGAAATCCCCATCTCAAAAACAATTCTTCATCCATTCAAAATAATATAACTACATTTTTTTTCCTATATAACATATATTCTAACATAGAATACTAGATTCCCATGAATTTGAATCTCATGTATCCCAAAGTGACACATTTATTACTTGGTGTAAAACCAATGTTATTGATGGTTACTCAACAAATTATCTATGTGTCTAGTATATGATTCCATTGTCTTGGAAAAATATCATGATTCTGTAAATGATTAAAATTTTTATGAAATACTATCATGGTTGAATGATTTAATTCAGAAGGCCCTCGCCCAATGATATTAATTTTTTCTGTCCAAAGTATTTAATGAGATAATAATATGATAGTTAACTCCTCTTAAATGATTTATTTAATATGATTTCTAATTTAAAAATGGGTTAACAGTATCCATAATGTAGGTCAGTTTTTATAATCACCAATCTCCCCTTAATTGATCAAATAATTCATTTATCTTAGTGATGAATTTTTGTTCTTGACATTGTTTTGATTAATATTATTCATGGCTACACCATGTAATATTCCACAATATCCCTTCATGGAGAACAATAATATGAAACTCTATGGGGAAGTTACATGTTTGATGAATCGTTATCCTCTTTATCATCCATTTTAAACTTTTTCTGTTTCAACATGGTTGGTTACATATGATACGGTAAAAATGTTAATGGTCATTCACTAGGTATGATATTTACCTGAAACTAAGTACCCATATTTAGAGGATACCCTATAAAATTCTTCTGAAATAAATAATTTAAAAAATATACCATTGGAGTAAAACAAAAGGGAATAACCACTAGACCACTATGAGGATTATACCAGACACATACGCTACAAATTTGTCCTTCTAACGAGGTCCTAGACCCATTTTTACTACATTGTCTTCCATTTCACTGATTATAAAAATCCATTCCCCCATATTTTATGTGAAATTCACTCATGTATAATAATAAATGATGCATTCATTGTATCTATTGAACCAATACGTGATAATGATGAAATAAAATCATTCCATTTTTTAATTGTGATGTTCCAAATATACATGAAGCCCATAACCACCATAAAACTGTCATTATATATTTTAGGATGATAAAAATTCTTCTCAATTGGAGTATCTATAGATTGAAACTCATAGGAATAATTAATTGGAAAATTCCACCCAAAAACACCTTGAGTAGATAGTAATGAAGGATATTCTATTGTATTAAATAATCAAACATACATAGTAGACTAAATATAAATCATAAATATATCTATGGATTGTCCCCATCCAACATTTGAAGATGACTGATACACAATATAAACCCTTCCATCCATTACTTGTTGTGTCCCCAATGATTCCTGAGTCACATTGTTTAGAAATATTACATAGGTCATATTCATACCTAATCAATGAGAATACATGAATACTTACCAATGAACCAATTTAGATGCACTATATTATGACACGGGTGATATGTTTTGGGAGAAACCCAAAACTCCTCAAGAATGTGTCCCTCCCCAACATAATTATATAATATAGATGTGCCACTTCCCCAAGATGGGGATGTGGAACATCTTCTCTCATCCATATGTCATCCACCACCCAGATTTCAATCTTCCAATACACACTTTTTATTTCTAGAATAAAAATATCAAACATTAATAGAGATTATAAATTTTTTCCACTAATAATTAAAATAAAGCCGTCATATCTATCATTATCAATTCTCTTATATATCGACAGTTCCACAAGAAGTACTACAACAACGGTCATTATATCATTGTTGATATCTGTCCTTTAACATTTTGTAAAATAACAATTTTTAACATTCTAGATTATAATTATTATTTAACACCATAATGGAAGAAAAAATAATCATATCTATTATGCATGGGGAATTTGAAGACATGGTAATTTTATCATATTAGAGATCCATGAACTCGTGAGGATAGAATAGCATTATTGAATCTATAAGTAACTCACCAATAAATAATTTCTTTATGATCTCCCAATATTTCCCCTCAAATAATCCAACCTATTCCATGAAATCCGATCGCCATCCAACTATATCATGAATCATAATGTTTTTAAGATTATTCATTAATACCATGTGTGCCTTAACTAGTTTAAAAAAAATCTCAATGAATCATATCAACATATACAAATCTTCAGGGTTCCTATATCCCATGAAGGATTGGGGTGATGAATCTAGATTTCAGGAGTATAATATGACATCATCACAAGAACAATGTTGGATAATTCACCTAGATTAGGAATTTAATTAATGTCTTCTAGCTATACTAGTTCAATAGTGTTTTCTACTAGAGAATATTAGTGAACAGGTTTAGTTGTATACTAATACACAACAGGTGGTGCAAATGGATTTATAATAAATCAATAAGGTAAAATTTCTATAATTACCTCATCAAACCATAGAAAGGAACTTTAACATAAATTAGGAAGAAAAGAACATAATATGGTAACGTTAAAGGTTTCATAACAAGGTCCAACATTAGTGTCTACCCACAAGAGAAAATTCCATCCCCCATAAGAGGTAAGCCAAAACAAATCCAAGACTCTTGTACCAATATATTTCCCACAAAACCAAATAAATATACTCAATAATAGAATACAAGAGTTCAAATAAAACAATTGAAGATATAAAGCACCAAAATAACCTATCATAATATCAAAATGAATTGAATTATTTTTTGTTCTTCCTACACAAGAATCAAGATTATAGAATTTTAGACCACTAACCTAAACATGAATCACAATATAACAAAAAATCCCTAAAATAGTTATACCAACATCATGTTTACCACCTAATGTGAATTTAATAATTGGAAACAACAAACAAAAAATTTATAAATTCTAATGTTATGGTAACTCTGAGGTAAACTACACAGTTCTGGCCATAAATTGACATATTTCGACAATCTATGTCCCAATCATATTATCAAATATCTGAAATTTACCATATAAATTAAAATATTAGAACATGATAAGGAATATGGTTCTCTACATCTATTTTGTAATACCCCATGAAAAACCACATCATCTATTCTGAGATGCCTCACAACCTCATGTGTACCTACCCATACAGATGTGATGGATGATTAGATGTAAAGTCCCCTAGATCATTTTTTAGAGACTATACCCATAGTACCAACTATTTATCAAATTATAAGAATTTATAGATAACAATAATCCAAAAAATAGTGATTGAATAAATAATAATTTATCCATGTAGAAACATAGGCAACAAAACTATCCCATAGAGAAATGGTATGTCGTGTAAAATATTTAATCCAAAACTATTTTTTTTGTAAAACTTAAATCTATTTAATTTTATATTCCACCATAATCTAGGAAAAATGACGTCTAAAACATCTCTACCCCCTGCTAACTATCAAAATAGTCCACAATAGATCCCATTACCATTAATGGATTACAATACATGAATACTTCCGACACTCTTAAATGAATTACTAGGGTATGTATACAAGACTCAATAGAAGATAACCAAAAAAATAGAATAAGATAATAAGATATATATTGGTTCATTATTTGATTGTATGTAGAATATATATATATAAAAATTATATCAAATAAAAACTATATAGTTTATGAGACTTTAGAGATCCCACCACCTTATTATGCACAGTGTGATATGGATCATCGATAAATATCCCAAACACATCCCCCATAATGATTGGATAGTTCATAAATATGTTTTACACATACTAATGCATGGTTATCCCATGTTAGTTCCAATCAATATATAATAAATCTCTCTCAAAAGGGGGTATTCCAAATGGCAGAACATGTATCAGCTATAGAAAGTAAAGGGTAGAACACAAAAAATTGACATATGATTATAAACCAAACATTAAATTATGTCAGTAGAATGACCCAAAAAGAACATGTGAGTTATCATAATACATAGGATTCCATAGTGCAGCGCATCCACACTAATAATAATTCAAAAACCCCTATAAAATATTCAATAATTTGATTGGATTATAATGATGGGTGAAACCTCAATCGATGATTAGGGCCACTTTACCAATAAAGAAACAAACCAGGAACCTACTAGATGTCGTAATTTAAATTATTTGGAATAATATGATCATCATTTCTAAGAATCCATACCGTATAATTATTTCAGGTTAAAACACACATAAGATGCTCTTATACTGATAATGAAAATAATCTGATTTAAGTGATGATTCTAATTCTTTAAATCCAGGTGATTATTTGATAAATGAATATTGAATCCATAATCAGACCAATACAAAATAATTTTATTCATTAAAAATAGTGAGCATTATATTGTTTATGTTAATTTATAAATGAAGGGATACAATATATTACAAGGAAGAACTAACTGTATCCACAATACATTATCAATCAGATATAAATACATCAAAGAGAGGTTATACATTGGAGGAGAATTTCCCAAAATTCAAAAGATTTGGTCCATAATGTTATGGGGTTCAAAGAGAGATTGCGAGAGTGAGAGAAACTGAAAAGAGGATCACTATAAGAATACTTATAATATTCGAAACCCAACTCAATTTTTCCATATACCAATTGTAATTTGGTGACCTTTGTTTTGAATCTAGTGATTTCTCCAGAGAAATAATTCCTTCTTGGAGGCCCACTAGCTAGACAATGGTAGTGGGGTATAGATACATATTCATAGGAGTAACACAAGATGGCCAGTAGTACTATTGTTTCCAAAAAGTATCATGTCCCCCATCCCTTGCTCATCATAGTTCTAACAACACAAATTCATCTCACATACCTCAAATCATTTAAAAATGAGATGAATACTATAAAAAATGGAAGAGCCTTACCTATAAATAAAGATGTTACATTGGTGTTAATTAATGAGTTGATATAAAACAAGGATTTTGTGGATAAAATAATCTTATAGTAAGAAATTGTGTTATTAATATTGTTCATAAAATTGAATAATATTGATTTCATGTGGATTTTTTTTTTCAAATTTGTATTTGACTAAAGGATTGCCTTTTAGACAAAAATATGATGTTTTTCTTGACTCATATCATTGGGTGGACTAGGCTACCAAGAGGATATGATTTATTAGAGAGGAGGAACATGAGGTTCCCTGTGAGGGATATGTCTTGCTGTAGAGTCTCACTATGGAGAAAGATCAAGAGGTTGGGGATGTCATTGATTGTAGGTGAGTGAAGGAGATCAATCTTGTTGGATCAGTGGAAAGTGATACGAATTTAGATGTAGGGTTAGGTTGGATGAGGTAGGACATGCATGATATAATTCCTCTGATGGATAGGGCAATCAAGTACTATATGGTTTAGCAGGAGGTGGCTCTATTGAGAATTCAAGAGGCAAGGAGAAAGACTTTGTTAGTGCAGGTGGAGGACAGAGAAAATAACACCCTTGGGGAGTATACTGAGTCGAATGGTGGTGTGTTTCAGAAGGGGACTTAAAGAACTTCTATAGAGGTGGCTGATAATACCAGTGGTGGTACGTAAGGGGGTTCAGAATAAAAAGACTGATCCTCAACCCAACTGAGCAACAAATTTAAAGTTCATGACATGGCAGGCGTGAGCTCTGGCCTAGCTAATTCTGTAGAGATAGATCGGGGATGTGTGCATGAGTGTAATGGAAATCACATCCATTTTATAGGTGATGCGTCAATCCCAGATAAGAATTGGTGTAATACGATGAGGAAGGGAGACAAGGATTACTCATCT
Source organism: Viscum album (assembly GCA_963277665.1). NCBI lineage: Eukaryota > Viridiplantae > Streptophyta > Magnoliopsida > Santalales > Viscaceae > Viscum > Viscum album. Next base: position 1,576,292,635 of record OY728136.1, on the reverse strand, counting down.
TTGCCACCTCCCTAGAGACTCATTCCGAATGAAAAAAAAATCCAAAAAGGTTCACAATCGGGATACAAACCAACAGGGACTTGCAGTAGAGGGTGAGTAAACATCAGACATACTATTAAGCTCGGAGGATGAAGTGGTTGAGCTTGTTCGACATCTTAATGATTCTAAGTAGGAAGTAGCCAAAATGATGTGGTGGTCAATAAGGGCAACCCCTACTGAGGAGAAATATTCTTGGGTGGGAAACAAGACCTCATTCATGTCGGGGGGTTCAAAAAAAGGAAGATTAACATCGAGGAGTATATACTGTCATGGGACCAGTTTGCCTCAACATTTTAAAATCTATTGATGGAGGCCCCAGAAATCCATGTAACCTATATCTCATAGAAATTTCTTGAGGGAAATGAGTTACGTAATAAAAAATTACTCTTCAATTATAATTGTTAATGTGGGTAATGTTGTTGTTTGGGTTCAATGGTTTTCTGGACGTCAGATTATGGTTTTGTTTTTTGTCTGCTTTTGTTTTTTAGTTGATACATGTTAATAATTTCTCAAATATGCTTCAAATGGGGTTCATAGCAAGAATCCTTAAACTATGAATTCCATTTAGACTTGGATGTTGAGAGGGTATGGCTACATAATCATTTCGAGCCCGTCATTGCGTATGATAGCTTGTCGTTTGGTCATGCATTAGTTGGGATTTTTGTCATGAGGTTTGTGGTGGGGGAGGTAGATCTGGTCTATGTTTGGAAGTTTTCTATTTTGTCTTGTTGGTTGTATGGTTAACTTTGTGGTTCTCAAATTTCCGTCAAATGGTTTGGATAAAAAAGTAATTTTATATCAGTCTTGGACTTTGAAACATAAACATGTTTCCTATGTAATATATCTTAGTTTCCATTGATGTGATGTGTTAGTAATTAATTTAATAATTGAGTTAGTTTCATAAAACATACAATAAATGATAAAATTATAAATATTTGGAAGCATTATTAGGAAAATGGTTATAATTAATGTGTGTAAATGTTGGGCTTTAATGTGTTTCAATCAATCATAGGATAGGTCTAAGAATCTATATAATTACATGGGTTTTCATGTCGAAATGAATGATGAGAAATGTTTTCAAGGATAGATGATTGATTCCATGTATTTCGGTTTTGTATAAATTTATATATGTCAATTTTTACTTCATGATGTATATGTACTAATATATTCTAATGTTGTAAAGAATTATAATAGTGGTATTGTTTTAATCCATTAGTTATTCTAATGTGGAAAATGATTGTTAGATCATTTAGTTGGTTATAAAATTTAAATATAATTATTTCTAAGGAAATTGGATGACAAAAACTATAGTAGTTTCAACTGATAAATAATTTTTCCTCCTACTTTATATAGACACTATGTGTTTCAAAACTAGACGGATAGTGTTTCAGCTAAAGTCAAGAAACCACTATTACTATGGGCTGTTGTCTGAGGAAATTTTAGATACTTGTTTATGAAATTATGTAGTTATTATAAAGGTTATCTGAACACAATGATTAACTTTCTATTAAAATTTTATTTCATAAATATTGATAAATATAATTTTATTTCATGCATTTTGATTGTATTTTAAAAAGGAGACATGTTAATAATTTTTTATGATATTATATTATTTAATATGAATTTTTTTCTCTATTGATTATTATTGAGATGTTCAATTATGTGTTTTCTATGATTTTTTCTATTAGATGGTAAATTAATTTTTATATGATATACATTTTCTAAATGTGGTAGTCACTAAATTCATGTGATTGAGGAGTGCACATGAGGTTTTGTGGTGTTCCACCTCAATGACATAGTCATTTTAATATGGAAAATTATATTAAACAAGAAAATAAACTAATGTATGTATAAATAAACATAAAAATAAAATCTTTTACATATTAATTATATGAATGAGTAGATAACAGAACCCACAATATTTCATGTACTGAATCTAATGCCTAAAAAGTATATACTATATGGGAGAAAAGATTTTTGAAAACTGAGGTCTAAATGATTAATTATAAATGCGGAAATCTATAGGCTAATCATTTTACTTATAATAGAAATAACTAAAGAAATATGGGGTGCTTCCATTTGAGGACCAAATAAACCAATTAATTGGAAGTTATAGTTAAATAATTTTTAATATTATTTATTGAGTATTGAAGAAAATATATCAAAGGATTTGGTAATTTATGAATCATATACATAAAAGAGTATCTAATTAATGATTATAGACAGTGAATATATTATATTTAATGATAAATAAGTGATCACTAATGAATATATAATAATCAGATTGAGGAATCATTATGAATTTTTATTGAACTTTTTGGATTAATTATTTCAATGAAATGATTTGATGGTGGTCAATCTAGTAATAAAAATATATTTTCAATAGTGACATACAATAAGGCCAATTAGAAAGATTTTAATTATTGGATTCCATTTTATATTCAATGATAAATGTTATTGGAACCATGATTAATCATATAGGTTTGACAATTTAATTATCACTAGGGAAAAATGAAATAGAGATATAATGGATGAAAAATAAGTGTCTAGTCAAATGCACAATTACCGATGTCGAATCATATAGGCATGGATTATCACATTGAGTCATATTTGATATATAAAATAAGTTAATTTTTTAATGTTTTATGATAATTCATTACTAAATATTTCATGTCTATGAGGTGGATTGTGTTTGAAAAACAAATCATTTTTATGAAGGTTTGACGAGGGTCTCATAAAAATTGTGATATATTTATAATATGATCATGATATTGAAAATTATAATAAAGGTAAAATTAAAAGTACATTGATTTTTTTTTCAGATGTTGAAATATGATTTGTAATAATTTATCAAATTATGGTGTTAGTTACAATTTGATTTAACAACATTATGTAATGTAAATTAAAAAAATTATGATAATAAGTATGATATTTTTTGGTATAATTGATTAATTTAATACTATTATTTATCTCTATTGAAACAATATATTTGATAATTTTTTTGTTGTTACTATGATTTTTAATATAAAATAATATAGTTGGGTAAAAAAAGTGAAAATATAAAAGATTTGTGTTTTCCTTTAATAAATAAGATACCAATTAGAAATAATTATTTATAAATTAATTGATTAAAATTTTATATAATTAATATAAATATTGATATATATTAATGTTTATAATAGTTATAAGATAAATATTTGTTAATATTGTGTAAATGAAATTCTTTCCCTACTTATATAATCTAATAGATGTCGATAAAAATATCTATATTTTTTAAACTTTTATATATTTATATTTCACTATGTATATGAAAATAAATTGATATAGTTGTGGAAAATTAAACAAAATTTTCAATATTTCTCTTCCAAAACTATCAAAACAAAAGTAATGATTTTGAATTTTTAATTCTAATAAATGAAAAATTATGTTGTGATAGGAATTATTATTAATCAATTTAAAAATTAATTTTATTACTTTTTCTATATATTTGGAATTATTATGATTGAAAATAAATCTCTTTAGGTCTCATGTGAGAAAATAGTATGTTCTTATTTTGATAATGTGTTGTTATTAATATAATTTTTATTTAGTATATTTTCTTTCATTTATCAAGTATATAATTTTCTAGTGAATTATTTGTTCTAAAATTTTGAAAATAAAAAACAAAAATATTCATTAAATATTCATTCATATTACATTTTATTTTCCTAGAATTTGATTATTTAATAAAAAATTATGCTTTCATGAATATATTTTCATTTTTTATAATCATAAATATAAAATTTATGTCTCTTACATTATAAAAACTCTCATATATATTATTATTAATAAATGTTCAATAAAAATACCTAATTTATTGAATAATATCTTTAAAAAATAATATTAATGTTTTATTTAGATCAATGATGTTGTTTGTGGGTAGTTAGTAAAATCCTAAAATCATAAACACAAAAATCCGTTAACTACAAAATATCATAACGTGGAATGATCTGAATGGTAAAATATGTTTAATGTATGAAATAAGTAATTATATATAGGAGGAAAATATATTAGAGATGTTGATAATAGGAAGATGACAAATACCATGTTATTTAGTTTTCATCTAACTAAAATTTTATAGTAGTATCTTACTATGAATATAATTTCTCATAATATATATTACATTGTTAGAATAATTTTTATTTTTATAATAAATTTTTGAATTTATAACCTTTAAACCATGATATAAGTATAAAAATTGATGTGAAAAATTTCATATGAATGAATTATGGATAAATAATGAAAATTAACTATGTTATTTTGATTTTTTGTTAACCACATTATAAATGGGTGCATTATATTATTCTCTATTTCTATAATGATTGTTTTTAATTTTGATGACATATGATTATTTTTTTGTTATATCAATTCAATATAATTTGTTTATTATTTTATTATAGAAACTTATAATGGGTTGTCTAATGTTGACCTACATGAGGAAAAAGATTTATGAGTCAAATTGATAGAAGATAATAGTACATAACAACATGTGTGAAATAGATCATGACACATTAGAGATTTTTTAAGTATCTTAATTCATGTAGTGTGATAAAATACTAACATAGAACTGAATGGGAGAAAAAAAGGATTTGTCTCATGAAAATCAATATTGATGAAGTATGTCATTAAAAAATGTTTTCACAGATTAATTAATGCATGATATATACTTATAATTTATATATGTTTTTATTCAAATTTATCCATTTCACTATTAAATTTTAATATTTTCCTGTTTACCAATATGGCAATAGTGTTTTACATAATTAAAAAAATAATTAGTTATATAATAAAATTTCTTACTATGATCAAAGAACATTATAACATACAAAATAATCATTTTTTAATCATATTTAATTAATAATAAATGAAAAATATGATTTAATAATCAAGAATAAATAAAAAATCATCATATATTTTTTCATAATAAACAATATCATTGTAATACAATGTAAACCATAGTGCATATTTAACTTTTAATTGTGATTTCATTAATGAAATCATTAATGAATATTCGATAAACAAACATTTAATATATTCCAATATTATAATTCCTTCCTAATTTTTTAAATCATCATTGATAAAATGAATATAAAATATTAGAACATATTTGAGTATTTAAATATTTTGAATTTATTATGGAATGTAATGTCAATGAGATAATTAATTAATCTAGAAAATAATATCAACTATAATGTTGATTGATCTAAAATAATATTTATTTTTTCTATGTGAAAATATATATGCATTACATATTTATTGAATAACTAATATTATTTGATTAATAATATATAGTAGAATATGTTTTCTTTCCATATTTTATTTTTCATATAATGTCATATATTTAATTACATTTATGAAATCATTGATTATCCAGGTTAAATTTGCATTGCACATTAGGATTACACACAAATAAATATATTCATATATATTTTTCACTCTAATTTTAATTAAATTAAAAAATATAGATTTGAAATATTGTATAAAATTTTCCAACTTATCTATGCAAAACATTTCTTGGAAATAAATTAAATACATGATTTATTTAATGATTTTATAAAAAATATTATAAACACATTAATGGATGGTGTCTATGAAATTTCCATCATTTAAATTATCATCTAGAATAAAATAAAAATTAATATATATATGATAATAAATTATTTTTAAATTTTTAATAAAAATATAAATGAAAGAATATAAATTTACTCCCATTAAAATTACACTGAACCTATGTTATTTTACATCATAAAAATTCTTTGTTATATGAAAATATAAATTTTTTTATAATTAACAATAAAAATAGAGTTAAATTTTTTTAAGTGTCAAATAAATAATTAAATTTTTGTAAAATTGTATATGAGTAAAATAAAATTTTATTAATAAAATTTTTAAACAATAATAATTTAATAATAATTTAAATATATCTAAATAAATTTGAAATAAAGATATCAAAATACTTCATGAAATTAACAGATATATATTTTATAATTTAAACATAGAAAATACAGAAAAATTGAAGAAAATAAGTAAAAGTGGAGATGATTTTTTTAAAAATATATACTGATATATCACCTTGATTTTTATTAAATATTAGTAGTTATTTATTTAATATTAATGTTACTAGATTGAAATTTTTTTATTATATTATTATGGAGGAAAATTTATTTGTAATATTTTATAATGTATGGTATCACTTGAATGATCACCATATTTAGATTTTCAATATCCCAAACCATATGAATTCTTTTGTGTCTAAATTTTATATTTATATGTAATTAATTAAAAAATTAAAATATTAAGTCTTTCCATCCTTTTATAGAGGGAAATTTTATATCCATTAGTAAATTTAAGGGTAATTTTTAAAAAATATAGTGAAAAAATATATATAATCCAATTATTTCAAAAGCGAAAAAAATAAAAAGATGATAAATTAACCTTCATTTCCTCTTGAGCAGAAAAAGTGAAGAGGGAAAAATGTTATACATATATTTCTCTATCTTCAATAAAGTAATCTTTCATTCTTAATATAAGAATTATTAATTCTTTCACGTCCTTTATACCTTAATTATTCCCCTTCTTCTCAAATTATAACTAAATATATGACATTAATATAAGGATTTGAGTTAAGGGTTTTGCTTGTTATCCTTATAGGTCAAAATGGGATTGTTATAAGTTAACATGCGCTATTTAAAAATGTTAATATTATTCATTAATGTGTGTGGGATAAATATAATACTATTTTTTTCTAAGGTTGGTTTTGGGTGGATTTATTTTTTAATTTGATCTCTGAACTATAATCCTCACAATGATTTTATTAAGTGGTTATTAAACTCTCTATCCATTATTGGATAGTAATAAATAAATTTTTGAGTTCATAGAGTTTGGTTTTATATAACCTCCACATCCTAGGAACATAATTATATTGAAACATTTCCTATAACAACTATTCCTGAATTTTATATTTCTTTTTGGCTTTAATTAATATCATTAATAATTTTAAACAAGAATAGGAGATCCTTTTTGTATAATATTTAGAATATGTTGATAATATAAAAATATAAAAATTAATTTTATTTTATTTAATAACAGATTTCATTTGTATTTTATATATTTAATAAATTATTTGTTTCAAGTTATAATAATTAATTTTATATAAATCTCACATGGATAATCTTATTGTTACTTTAAGTATAAATAAATCTAGAATAAACTTTTTGAGATTATAAATTAATAAGTATTTTTTTATAATGCCTATGATTATATGGGAAAAGCTAGGATGTAAAAAATGGTGTCAATGTTACTTAAGTTATATAGTTAAACAATATTTATTTGATAAATATAGATTTTTTATTATGATTTGTTCTTACAGAAATATGATCCATTGTTATTAATTAATATATATATATATATATATATATATATTAAATAAAGGAAATATTATTCTTTTTTCAATGATTAATTTTTAACTTTTCATTGAATTTATGACATAAATTAACACCTTGAGGGATTATAGTATTTATCTTTTTAAATTTAATCTATTTTAATTCTTACGTTACACACAACACCGAGTTTAACAAACTTCGATATATGATTAATAGTATTATTTAAAATGAATATTCCTCCAAGTTGATAAATTAGTGGTTATGTATACGATTAACTAAATATCGAATATATATTATTGAATTAATGGATTAGAAATTAATTATAAATTATTATGAAATCCAAATTTATATAAAGGAAATGTTTGTAGAAATAATATTATAATACCCTATAGGTGTTTTATCGTTATAAATAAAATTAATTACTATATGTGAATGATAATAATTAAATTTATATATATCATATTCAAAAAAAATAACAATCATTCATATTATTATTATTCTAGAAATTATATAATAACAAATCAAATAACATGTATAAAAGATGTATTTTTCTAAATTGTAGTTTTACCTCCATTTAAATGTGAAATTTAATTTTTTACGCTATTATACTATATATTTTACAAAATAAATATCTTATTTGAGATAATAATATATAAATTTACTTTGGTTTATTTTTCTGGTATTATACTGATAAGCTTCATGTTTTGATGTAAAATAAAAAATACAATATATTAATTCAAAACAATTTTTCATCTAAATAATTTATAGTGATGAATTGTATATTCGATTGGTTTTAAAGTATAATTAGTTTTACTTTATTTAATTAAAACCAATTTATTTTATTTGAATAAAATTTACAATGAATGAGGGAAAACATTTCAATATTTTGAATGTTTTCACATTATAAACGTTTCTTCCCATTCCATCAAAGGGATTAATTTTTAATTAATTTTAAACAATTTCAAATTTGGAATTTAGAAAAAACAGATCCCATATTTTTAATTGTAATGAAAAAATTAGTAAATACGACCCTTTTATATTTGGATCATATGAATAGTATATTTTTTTAATTTTTATTACCACGATTTAGGTTTGATTGTGTAATTAAGGGTAATAATAATATTATAAATATTATAAAATTACCTTAACACTTGTCTTAATTTTATTAGATGTTTCAGAGTCATAAAAAATCAAGTTTGGGATGATTTTAAGGAAAGATGGATCCAGTTGGATTACATTAATCTTTATATAGTAATTTATTTTATGAAAAGAAAAATATGGTGTACTTATGTTTCTATTAAGTATAAGATATTTAATATGAGGTTATTAGGAACATATCTTCGAATACAGATTGTAATTTCAAATATAAGTGGTTTATATTAATAATTAAATTTATTTTTAATTTTTATTAATGAAATTAATTACTTAAAGTCTTTCACAATGATGATGCAATAATTTATTAATTAATTGAAATATCAAATAATTGATATTAACAATATTAATATAACTTTAAATTGAGATAATTAATGTCATTAAATAATTTTACATATTAATTTGAAATATTGTACACATTTTAAAATAGTTTCATATAAGATATATTGTTTTTATGATATTTTATAGAAGTCATGTAATGAATAATGTCAAAATTTAAATTAATTATTTTTCTAAGATAATTAATATTTTTTAAAAATGATATAAATTACATAAAAATAAAAAAATAATAAAAAATTTGTTATAAATTTATAAATGTAATCCATAACTCATTTATGTATATTTTTTTATTTTATAGTAACTATATTAACCTTCAGTGAGTAAAAAGTCTATTCTGTCACAATAAGAGTGAAAAGGTTTAAATAAGAATTAAACCCAAAATATAAGTGTAATAATGTGCCATATACGTCTCAAAAAATTATTAGTTGGAGTTTATTCGACCCTTATCACATTAATATGTAATTAGGGCTTTTAATTGAAACTTTTTCATGGGCAAAACAAATATAATTTTTAAATTAACGATAGTTAAAAAATTTCATTATCATAGTATTTAATATATTTTTTTTGTCTTCATAGGGAAGAAATAAATACATGAATAAAAATAGAAGTCTATATTGTTATTAATGAATTTATATTCAATATTTATATTTTTTTTTAATTTTAAAATATTATATAATTACCTTATAAATTTTTAATGCTTAAACAATATTTATTTAAGTAAAAAAAATAATCGATTTAAATAAGATTAATATTGATATATTTTGGATGAGTTAATTTTTTTAAGAATTAGCTACATTTATACAATATATTAGATATTTTTTTTATAATTATATTATAATTCTAACTTTTTATTGATGTATTTCAATTTAAATTAAATGAATTGTAATAAATTTGATTACAATGATACTTTATTGAATTAATAATTTGTTATATTATTAAAAAATAATTAAAATATTAAATAATTACAAATTGTAAAATATTTTATTGTAATTTGTTTCCCATATTGATTTATAGGACATTTTTAAGTCTTTATATCTATAATATACTTATAATATTTTAATATTTTTAGGATTCTAAAAGTTCCACTCAACTCAATTATAATAGAGAACCACCTCTCTCACTTCCTCACTCCAATTTGCGAAATATATATTGACCAAACCAAAACCATTTACCCTTTTAACTTCCTTATAAATGTTCTAGGGAGCCTAATTTTACCATAATTCAAACTCTCTATCATTTAATAAGAGATATAAAGGAATCCCACCGAAGAAGAGGTAATTGTTTTACCCCAGTCAATCATGTTCATTTATTCTTCTAATTCATATTCTTGTGTTGTTTACAAGATTAATTAATAAATAAAACATAAAATATATGTTTATATGTTATTATGATTATGGTAAAACCATCTTATACCTTTTATCCAACTTATGAAAAATGAAAACAACCTACATGCATGAGTACAACTTACAGTCTCCACGCTGGGGCATAATCTGATTTTCATCCCCACGTGAAATTGAGGGTTATAATGATGTATATATTGTATATATATATATATTATAATATATTATTTATCTTGGAGTAATTAATAAACCATCCACTTCATTACCATTTTTCTGATATGAAAATAATACCATTGCTCGTGCAGTCATTGAGCCAAACACCTCCATGACACGATGTGATTAATTTTCAATGCTCACCATCCAATAATGATTATAAAATTTTTATAATTATTTTATAATATATATAGGTCTTTAATACAATTATAAAGATGAAGGATCTATATCCTATTCAAAATAATCACGATATACATGAAAAAACATAAATATGAAAATAATGTAGGTAACAAGATAATGAAGGGTAATAATGGAATAATTTCCACAAATAGAAGAAAATAATAATATAAGAAGATAAAATATGGTATTAGAAACATGAATAAGGTAATTACTTATGATAATGACATGATTAAAACTAGTATACATGAGGTTGCATCATTTTATATGAATGGAATCATTTTTAAGTAACTTTGTCTTAATCTTCGTTCAATGAGGCATAGTTTGATGTTATACATACAAAATATTTTATGAAGATTATATACAAACAATTGGAGATTTCATGTAATTAATTCATTTATTCTCTTGATTTATTAAATTTTATTCTATAATATGGATTACTATTTAAATATTCAAAGTGGTATGGGTCACCTTGAATGTTTATGTATTTAATTATCAAATATTTTTCTAAATGTCAATATCCTTGATAATATTTTACATATTTTTTATATGGATTTAAAAGTATTATAAATGAATTATTTTTTCTATTTTTAATATCGGCAAATGTTTTTAGACAGACTATTTTTACATGTTTTATACAGAACGTTTTATCAAATGATAAAAGGAATAATCTATTCTTAATGTTCACAGAAATAATGACTTTATCGCCACCATTATTGTTATTAACTTTATATATTGAATGATAAGCACACATATTTTTTAAAATTAAAAACAATATTTTTTTATTTTTGGGATATTTGTTATTTGAAATAAAAAATTTAAATGTAAAATGGTATTTTTATATAAAGTGTTTTTCATATGGGTTTTATATGAATTTTTACTCAAAAACTTTACAATGATTTTATAATAGCATTTTAATCTTTGTAAACGCCGTCATCTAAATCTTATGCTTAATTGATGTTTATCTCTCATGATATCATCAACCATATATTATTTAATGGTTTATGATTAGTTTGAATTTTGATGTTCTATATTGATACCGTTCTTGGTTTATGGTTAAGGTATTCACATTTCTTATTATTGTATTTAATATGTTTTGTATGTCATTTCTATTTCACCCATTTCATATAATGAATTAACTGGGCTTATTAAGAGGATTTTATGCCCCACTATATCTCTTTGATGCATTGGTAGGTCCAATTAGACAAACTATTTTGGGTATTTGCTGAGGCCTTGCCCGTTTATATTTGGGGTCTTAGATGAATCCTTGAAGGTACGTTTATGGTGCTCGACATTATGAATTCCCTCATTATGAGCTATGTTACCAATTTTTATGTGATTATTTGACAATTTTAATATCCATGTGAATATTTTCCTGGGGTAGTTTTATTATATTTTATACTTTTCATATTATGAACATGATTCAATTTAAATATCTCTTGTTTTAGTTATTAATCTGTCATTATTGTTTCTTACTATCTATTCATGATATCTCCTATTATACCCCTACCCTTACTGATCATCTAAGATCACACCTTTCATATTTTTTATTAGTCACAGGATTCCAAGATATACATTATAATTGAATTAGGGAAAATCATGTAGCATAATTGTGTTCATAAATGAATCATTAATTCAAATGGATGTAATGTTATTTATAAAATTAATTCATATCCCACAATTCATTATTCTCACACCATAAATTAAAACATCGATATTAAACATTTGATGAGATACTTGATTATCGATGGTTGTTAGTTGTGGGTAAATTAATTGATTGACATATCCATTCTCATTTGGTGTAAAGTTATTTTAAGGTATCAGTACAACATGGTATTGTGTATAGAAATAGTTTCAATTTAATAATAGTATAATTTTTATTTTACTATAAAACACATTTATTAATATTAAAAATGATTTTTTTTTAAAATTTTGTTATTTTCAAAATTATTTTCTTAAAAATAATTGTGTTTGGATAATTTATTTTAAATATATATTGTGATTAATATTTATCAAATTTTATATGTGTATCTATATTAATATTTTAGTGAATAATTATTAATTATTTGAACAAATAATATATAAAATTATTTCAATTTTAAAAAGTAATTTTTATTATATGGACACCTCATTCTAATTTTTTTGAGAAATCATCTACATAATAATGTTATTTTTATTTTGATACATCATTCCCCTATGACATGTATTATACCGTCACCACCCGTAATATGTCTCTAATGAATGATTAGAACATATTATATGTTATTGGATTTATATAATCTGTATTTTGAAATTTAATTAAAATTATTATAAATGATATAAATGATCAGTGTTTTTATGTTATTTTCAAAGATTAATGAAATGAATTATTGAATAAGATATAATAATTAAAAATTTATATGAATGATCACAATAAAAAACTAGATTTGTTAAAAATATCTAGTAATGCTAGTTGTTCATCGACCCACATGGGTAACATAATGTATTTCCCCCCTCTATTTTCCTTAACCCATGAGGAGGAAAAAAGAGAGACATTTAATAATATTTGTGTAATTTTATATTGGTAAAAAAATATATGTGAATTATTATGTTTATAAGACACATAATTTGTTAATTTTAAATTTTATTTAAATAATAAAATATTTTAACCATATGAAAATTTTTAAAATAATGTTATTTGTTTTTGAATGTGATTTTTTAATGGTTTAAACTTATTCATATTTTATTATAAATTATGTTTAAATTATATTTTTATGATTATAATATGTTTTATCATTTATTTAAATTTATAAAATTTATTTTGAAACACTATTTATATAATATTTTAGGATATAAAATATATTTATTTATATTTATTGATTTAAGTTTTATTATTATGTGTTTTTACTCATTGATTTTGGTATAATAATATGAATGTTTTTTATTTTGGTATTTCTTTTATATAAATTTTTTAAAAATACACATTTCGATTATTTTTAATCTGTTTTCTAAATCATAATGTTGTTTTAAATTTTATAGAAGATGAATATTTCAAATATATTAAAGTGTAAATTATTTATTTATCATTGGTTTCATGAATATGTCTTATTCAAATACTTGTTAACCTAAATATATAATTCCACTTAATTGTTCCATCGTTGAAATAGTTAATAAAAATACATGAATATAGATTTAAATGTCTACAGATATGTTTACATGAAATTGAAGTGTTTTTTAAACTGGTGAAGTATTACCTTTCTATTTATTAAGGAATGTAAAATTTATTTCATGTTTACTTTTAAAATAGAATCGGTTGTGGACATTATAGATGATTATTATGAATTTTTAGTTCATATATTATATTAATTTAATTTCATTGAAACAATTTGAGGTTTCATAAATGAAAAATTGAATTTGTTTTATTAATTTGGATAATAAATGATTTAACTTATTTTTTTTCTATATTATAAGAATGTAAATAATTATTTTGAAATTTATGGGAACTAAGTTATGATGTTTGGTCTCAAAAATATTGAAATAGCATATCTAATTTTGAATGTTTATAACTTGATTTTTTCCAGATTGATTACATATAAATATCATGAGCTCAATTATAATACCTTAATTAAATGAATGTTATTCCAATTTTTATTCATGTTATGTTGTGTATATATCACTTAAATATGTAACAAATTTTTTCTTATAAATTCTATTTACTATATATTTTATGTTTTGGAGTTTAATGGTGATCTAGCTAAAATATGAATTTGAACATCTAATGTGTTCAAAATAATGACAAACATATATTAATTCTATAAATTTTTATTGAAAGAAATGTTGATATTATGAAAAACCATTCACCAATAAATCTATTATTGTAAAAATCATTGGAAAAGTATGTGTATGTGAGATCAAAAACACGTCAACAGTGAAGGATTAGTGATCCATTAGAAATACGTAGCCATCTAAATGAACTATCTAAGAGATTCATAGGAAAATTAAATATTCAAAAATGGTAGGGTTGATGTGGTATGAGGATGTGCCACATGATTCATAGAACAACAAACAAATGCTTGTGATTTAAAAAACTAATGTTCTATAAATCACTTTTAATATATCACATATTCCTACTCTTTATTTTCTTATGGACCTATAAATCATTCAAAAAAACATTATAAATGATACCATAAACTACACAATAGTCCTAATTAAACATATATCGATTAAAAATCCTTGGGGATCGCACATAGATAACATATAAAATAAAATGAGTCAATTGGATATATCACTATTCTGATCACTTGACATAAATTAACCCCTATAACAAAATGAAAACCCCATTTTTATTTTATTGTACAAATTTATAAAAAGATAAATTTGTATCAAACATGTATTTCACATTTGAAAAAAACCATAATTAGTTCGTTGTTTTATCATTATGATGAATTAAATAATTGATAATCATCCCAAACCATGCTACATTTGAATCATATAAGGGGTCAGTATTTTTCAAGTGGTTTATATTGATTGATTAAAACAGAGTCCATTTTTAGATAAGGAAATTATGGCCATGTTAAATTTTGTTTTGTAATGGGGGATCATCTACTCTCAATGTGTCGTAGTGGTTGTTTATTTGATTCACACAAAAGTTTATGGTGTAATATTTATAATATTATTTATAATTACATAACTATAAATTTTTTATTTCTAACTTTTTCCTCCATAACCACACTATAGATTCTTATAAACATAATTGTGGATAACTAATAGTTTTTTTGATCCTTGGGGTATCTATGATATTTCATGAGTCCCACCAATTTTGTTCATCTTGTTTTTTCATCTTTATTCTCTCATAGTATCATGTAAGTGTTGGGTAATATATTTCCCTACACTAACATATCCCTTGTTTAAATTAAATAGTCTCCAACTAATCACTCTTCTCCCAAAAATATCTTCTCTTACTCTTTATGTTGTGATTTGTTTGGTTGAAATGTTGATAAAAGTAATTATATAGGAATTTTTTGGTGAACCACCGTTGGATTTGGTTATTGTACATTACATGCATTATGGAAGAGGTAAATATTTATATATTTGGAATTTTTTTATCATTATTTTGTAAAAAAAAATAAATATAGAAGAGTATTATTTTTTTGGAATTTAATAAACTATATAAAAGAAATTTCTGAAATTAAAAATTATAATAAATGATTCGAAATAAAAAAAATGTTTTGCTCCATATTCCATGAACCAAATATTTTATTTTTTTAATTTTGAAATAAAAAAACAAGTGATAATTTTTGTTTTATATTACATTAAACACAAAAAATACCCGTAATTAAAAATTATGGGTAGTGAGAGATTGGGGAGGATCTCTAAGTTATAACCTCGATCATACAGTCACTTTCATTAATGGATATATATAAATACGCTATATAAGAGTCTATGAAAAAACCAAGTCATTTTAGCATCATTTCTTGGGAAAAAATACATTAATTCTCTCTCTCTATGACCTTGAAAATATATTAATATTATTTTAATTTGATATGTGTAAAATAATTACAATATAGAATATATATTTACAAATATAGAAAAATGTATCATTCCTAAAAACATATTCTATGTAACATAATAATTTTGAGTTTTTAATTTATTATATGATATTACCATCAAAGAATAAGGGGTTCCATAATGAGAATATATTTCCTTCAACACATTTGAGGATGAGTTATTATATGTGTATTATATACATAAATCATATTGGTTATATAATCCATCTAGTAATTTATCATGTTTAGTGCTCATGGAGATAAGGTACACACCAAACACTCCATGGGAGACATATGTTCTACAAATTCATTTCCATTAATATAATTTGAAATAAAATTACCAAATAACTCATCCTATGTTTATATTATAGATTAAATCCATTCATATTTTATTTAGTGGAAAAAATTTAAACATAGTATTGGAGGATTGTTTCACAGGATATGTGGAGGACCACTATTTTCTACCTCCACCACAATTCAGTTTAGATTAACAATTTTAGGGTGGGCACACTAAATATCTTCCATGGTGGATCACTAATATACTCGGATATGACATATTTTAAGAAACCTATATTTCAGTAAAATTCAACAAAAACTAATCAACCTATTAATTAAGGATAACAACAAGACCACCTTGAATTTGGTAGATTAAATGTAGGACCACATGGGGGATATCAAAATATTTATTCCCTTATAGATTATCTAATAAATTTTTTTATTTTAAATAAATTTGATTTTTTAAAAAAATTTCTTTTGGAAGAGACATGAATGGGGATTGAAGCATAAAGAATGTTACCCTAAATATGATAATCGATTGTTTCCCTCCAACCCATTTGATTTTACTTCTAATATTATATGATTATAATTAAACATATAAAATTATAGTGTTAAATATGATTGGAATACTTCTCAATAGTAATCTAAGAATGGAATTTTTTAATTTTCATTATTTTTTAATTTGGTTCTCTTTTAGTGTTATCATTGATAAATATTGCAAAAATTATTTTATTTATTATATTTTAATTTTTTTTATCATTTTTCATCAATTTCTAATTCAAAACACTAATGTTGGAAAATGTGTTTTTCCATCCCTAAATTTTTTGGTAATTTAATTATTATAGCTTATTAATATAAAAAGTCACTAAAAATAATTTCTAACAAGGATCATAACGACAAGATAGATTTATATTCCTTTGAAATATATTTTACATTTCATTAAATCACGGGATCATGGAATGTGATTCAAAATGGGGAATTATATTTATATTATTTTCTACCTTATATTAGTTAAGGAATTTTTAAATAATAATTTTTTTGACAATCCTATCCCATTCTGGGAGTCATTTGAGACTATATTTCATTTGATAATTTAATTAATGTGATATAGAGATCATGAATTGATTTATTGAAGATTAATATAGTCCTAACCCCATTCTAACCATCTTTTTATATTTAAAATCATGATTTTATAATTAACATAATTTTTGGGACTAGATGTTTGTGGAATTATTTGGTTAGAAATTTATCTTTTGGATAATTTTTGGGTGTTTATTTTATTTATAAGGGGTTTAAGAAGATTAAATATCCTCAAGATATATTTATTATTAATCGTATCTATAATAAATTGAAAAATCAATTTGTAATAGTTATATAATGATGATTGCAAAAGGATAGAATGTTATCAATAAATTATTAGTTACCAACATATTTTTGAAAAGGGACCAACATATTAATTTTTATGATGTATTTTAGAGAAAAAGTAGGATTGTTTTTCTGATAGTATTGACATATAATTTCATGCATTGGAAATTAATAGATCTAAAAATCCTTTGAATTTTTTATATTCTGAAAAAAACCCATAAATAATAGAAATCAAAAAAATTCATGAAAATTTATTTTATATTAATGAAATCCATTATCTTCTAAGTGGCTATATAGTCACAATGAAATTAAAGATATAGTTTTTTAATATCAAGAGAGAAACTTCTTTCTAATATTTCTTTATTAATTTTAGTAGATGAATTTCCAAGCGATGTTATTATATATGTTAATGTTTTCAATGATATAATTAAATCATATATTATGAGCCTACTTAATTTTGGAGTTCAAATAAGGATGTAGGAATTATATGAATTAGATAAAAACATGTATTCACTTCTAATTCAAATATAATTTTTACAATTTTAGAATAGTATGGATATTTGATTAGAGTGGAAGAGGAATTTGTTAATTGTGTTATAATAGTAACATAATCCTTATTATAATTCTTGTTATTATGTGAAAATAATAAAACTATATATTAAAAATATTCATATAATGTATTATAAATGAATGTTTAATTTTTTAAATTAAATATGATGATTAAAAAATCAGTTTAATATCATTTTTTATGTATTAAGAACTTCGAAAGATGTAAATAAATTCAATATTTTTGTTTAAAAATAATGTTTTTTCTCTAAAAAATCCAAACCTTCTTTTGTAAAACCAACATCATAGAAACCATGGGATAAAAAAGCATTTACAAGCTAAGAGTAAAATAAAAACTATAATATAGATGTACTATATATGATATTAAAGACATATATTTCATAATATAGGGGATGTAAAGGTAATGTATGAGCCACCCCAAGGTAGATATTTGGTGGTATGGGTTGGAATCACATGGTTGATGGTGTAACATATTAACTATATAAAATTTGGGCATACCCCAGAGAAAAAATAGATTTTGTATGATGGGCTATACACTATATTCTTTGAACCTATTAGGTGTTATTTTTTCACTAATAATTCATATGTATCTCAATATTAATTCCCTTTTACACAACAATATGGCCATGAACAAACATGACACCAATCTATATAATCAAGTAATACTTAAAAACACGATAAAGATAAATTGAGTATATTTTATTAATACAGAGAAAATGTGATCAATTTAAATACACCGTTGAATGAAAAAGGAAAATACCATATTGTCTACAAGGGATAAATGATAAATAGTGATATTGAGATTACATAATATAATCATCTATGAAAATAAAAACTGGAAAATAATTGTATTTATAAGGTGAAGGAAAATAATGTTTATGACACTTGAAGTACTATAGATTTTAATATTTTTAGAGAACACCAATTTTTACATAGATCACATAACATGATGAGGATAGAAAAAATTGATAATGAATATGTTTTTAAGTAATTATAATTTCTCAAAAAAATTTGGGAAGTATCTATTATATAGTTTCCCCGATGGTTCTTTATTAGATGGCTATATAGGAGGTGTTTTTTGGGATTTAAGAAATTTTACAATACATGTGT
The DNA here is from genome assembly GCA_963277665.1 of Viscum album. Lineage (NCBI taxonomy): Eukaryota > Viridiplantae > Streptophyta > Magnoliopsida > Santalales > Viscaceae > Viscum > Viscum album. The sequence goes on along the minus strand of OY728136.1, from coordinate 1,576,273,111 downwards.
CACATTTTCTAATTTTTTTTGTTTTTTCTCCAATAAAATCTCCTAAAATATATATTGGTGATGTACTATAATAGGTATTGATACATGGGAAATTTATTTAATTAATTTACTCAATATCTTTAATTATATAAATATCATGAAATAGTTATTATAGGTTGGTGTACCCACTCATAACTGACATAATCAAAATGATTTCCCTCTTATTATTTCATATTCCTCCCTTATCTAATTCAAATATTCAAAAATAAGTGATTGTTTAGTAATGTAATCCATACACTCACTCATTTGGGGTGTGTGCATTACCCTTTTATTATAGATGTGGTTGGTATTATTATATTTTAGGGGATTCAATGTGTGTTAATTAACACAGAATAAATTGAGTAGAGTAATGAATGAATAGTGTTGAATTAGTTCTATAAATGAATTTTTTCAAATAAATAATTTAAATGATGGAATCCATATACAACCTAGGTTCATTTCTCATTAAAAATGATAAATTTATTCTTTTTGGATCTTTTTTATTTTTAGTTGGAAATTATTTCCCCTGTTTTGTTTTTTTTTAAATTTTTCTTATATAAATAATAAAAATTATAAATGAAATTATGAAATCTCAGTGGTTTATTAGTTTCATGAAAATATTTCCATCATCCACCATGATATTTTAATACGAGTGTTTTATAAAAACCATTTTTTGGAGTCCATTTAGAAAATCACTACTACTAATTTAGTGATAATATACATAGTTATTATGTGACTAATTAGGTGAAAAAATAACTCATTATGTTGAATTTTACTTATTTGGACACACTAATGGTTTATATGGATATTGATAATAGTGTTATATATAATTATAATTCCCAAAAGTTAATTAAAATAATTATTTTACTTATTAATTTATTCAAGTTTTATAAATTTATGTTTTTAATAAAAAAAATTACATTAGTCCCTAAACAGGAGTGGAATACTATGAGTGTGGGGTTATTTATAGTTTTGTACTAAATAAAAAAATATTTTTTTCTAAAAAATATAGGTATTTTATTTTGAATTATTTCTTAAAAATGTCACTTCCCTTAATTATTTATATGTTGAACATGAACTCCGGAATAAAATTAAAAAAATATACAAACTGATAAATTTAAATGTGTTTACCAACTATTTAGAGTGGGTAGTCTATGGTTAGAAGGGGTTACATGCTACATCTTATGGTATATACTTTATACTATCAGGATATCCAATACATTTAAAGGATATTTCAAAAAAAATTAAAATATCCATCTCTTCCATACACTTACATCATGTTAAAAAAATATTAGATTATATGTATAAAAATTTATAAACTACTTAATATAAATAAATTTATCCATTTACCTTAGTAAAGAGAAAATCCATATCCCAATTGAATTTTTTTATGTAGTGACCATGAATGTTTCTAGTCTTATCACATAGAATATTTTAAATATAATTTAATTAGTGAGTGTTTTTGTCACATTAATTCACATAGCATTATATTTACTGAAATATAATATAATAAATAAAATATAAAATATTTCATCAATTAATTAATTAATAGTATATATTCATTTCCTCTCAAAAAGGGCCCCGAATGGGAAAAAATTATCTATAATTGGACTTTGAATATGAGACATACCAAAAAGGTTATGTATAATTAGTATTACTCCTATCCTCATGTTGTAGTTTTATTCATGTTTTAATTAATAAAAGTAACTAATTATTTATTTATGACTTTATATCATCAAAACCAAATACACCCACTATTTATTAATGGTTTAACCAAATAATTGGTTTAGTCAAACACTAAAAAAGTCCCTAGTGTAGAGAGAGTATGAGATTTATAGATCTACATCCTTGGTGAATGTGTTATTTGATGAAAATAACCATCCATTACTTTTTTGGGAGGTGATTTTCATAAATCAAACATCCCAATATAAGGTAATAGTGTATATTACCACTTTATGTCACCATTTGTGAATTTTTTGAAAAAAAAATAATTAATGATTTTTTATAAATATCTTTCAATCCCTTTTGTTTTCTATATATTATATCTTATAATGAATCTTCTTTAATTATCTTATTAATTTTTAGATAAAAAATGGATAAAAGGTGGATAGACATTCATGTCGACCATAATATCAGAATTTACCCCATTCATACAGATGACTTATTTGATTTATAGACTTTAGACTTAATTTTGACAAAATATTTTATGATATTCTCCTATAATAGTGAAATGGTGGTATATAGGCTGGTATGGAGATAATATGGATACAACATTAGTGAATGAGGTATTTTGGATTCACTATGGGAGGTTGTGGGCTGTCAAGGTGGCATGATTGTTTGAGTTATAGAGTGATAATGATGTTTATGTCATCTTGGATTTCATTCATGGATGTTATTCAAACAATGATGGTTGGATGGACATTATAAAGGATGCTATTAACCCTATAATGTATGGAAATGGGGGAGCAGGCCCATGAATTTTGTAATTTATTGATATATAGTGAAAATATATATTGAGTAATGTTTTGTATTGTTAGAAAGATCTTCACATAAATGAACAAATTGTAAATCCTATGATTTAGATCATCATTTCTAAATTCGTTATATCTATGGTGGATATGATTTTAGAATATAATAAATATCAAATGAGGTGTTAAAGAGTTACACACAACATGTAGATATTAGATACATGACTCATCATGTACAAGATGACTCACTTGACTTTACAACACACCATAAACACTACATTTATTAGATTATATATAATTTATAGTATTTATAAAAAGAACAAGGTCTCGTCCTAGTGCTCATTATCATCCTGTTATGTCTAAATCATCATTTTCTTACAGAGATCATGTAATGTTAATTGAGTTAACATATACCGACACATATATGACGTAAATATGTCGGTTAGGACATGTCCTATATTCTATTTAAAACTCATGGGAACATTGTATAGCTCAATAATCACATGGAAGGATAGAATAATAACATGATGTGGTTATTTCACATAGGACACACATCATGTCCCAGTAATTTATAATGAATGATATTTTCATACTATATAAATTTTCAAATATATTTTAATGGGACATAAATATGGGTTTATGAATATTATTTTTTGTATATTTTTATATTAGAAATATAATTTATCATTACTCATAATCATTTGGGGAATCACATTTAATTATTCAGAAAAGGATGAATTCATAGCCTCATTAAGTTGATATTTTTCATATAATAAGAATGTAGTGGGAACATGGATATATACCCCCTAAAATATATCAATGGGAATGGGGGTTAGTACCCCTATCCCTAAAAAGTTCATGTCACCCTCAATAATTATAGAGGTATGAAATCTCCTAGAAATGGGTTACTTGTCCTATTGATTGAGTATGGTGGAATAATACCTTTTCTAAAACTTTTTTTTACTCACATATGACTAGAAGTAACTTGAATTTCACCCATAATCAAGACATGGGTGAACTATCAAGATGATTTAGGTGATAACATATCATTAGGATTTTAGAGATGAGGAATGAGTCATCGACTAATGTTTTCTACTCAAATGACTGATACAAAAAACATAGTAAGAAACATGTCTTCTCATATAGTTCATGAGTAGTGATGTGGTATAAAAAATTATTTTTTAGTTTTTAGGGATTCTTGAATAGTATGATATTATATGGTTGGATTGTGATGACTAATTACCACCTTTTTATATTTTATTATTATTTTATTTATATCTAAGTTTCTCCTCTCTATCAAATTTTGAGAAAAATTATCATTCTCTTTATCTATTTTCATTTTTGGTATCCAAATTGGTATTTAAATATTCTCTTATAGGTGTAAAATAATTATTTTAAAATGGAAAATATCTTTGTGATCCTAGTATAAAAATAGATTTTGGAGAATGAGATTAATGGTACGTAGGTGTGTCAGGTGTTGGAAATGTTAATATGGGGAGATGCACCTCGAGAATTCAATATTTTCATTAAATATATATGTGGTTTATATTTGGGACAATTAGATATTATTTCCTATCTATTCTTAGTGTAATATTGTATCATAAACTATGGACTGATTAGTTTTTTTCAAAATAAAATTTATACAATAAAACTGTTTTTATTTCATACCATGCATTATGATATATAATATAAATTCATGTGGTTATATGTCTTTATATTATATTGTTGGATTTCATTTTGTGTCATATATTTTTGATGTTTGACATTAGCAATTAGATTATTGGATGTTGTATTGGGACCATAGACTCAATATTTTGCCTTCCCAGGAGCGGTTCATGTGGGTTTCTTCATGTCATAATGATAATAGAGAGGGTTAGTCCTCTGTAAGATGTTTTGGGTTATATATATAGTGAGTATGGTTTGATAAATAATTTGAAACAATTTAATGGGGTTTTAATATTAGATTTTATCATAATGATCCCAATGTTGGTGAGATGTATAATATATCCATTCACTGGGTCTCTTATAAAAAACATATTAACATGGAGTATTATTGTATCAGTCATGTGGTAAGTATATAATTATAAAAGAATTATATAAGAGTTTCTTTATGTTTATAAAATTCCACAATGATTTATCTAGTAGGATATAAATTATTAACTAAGGTTTATCAAACCAATTAGTATATATACCATCATATAGAATTAGAATGGATATTATGTTTGGGTCATGTCATGTAAATGAATGCATTGGAGAAATATTTTTTCTACCATCTATGTGATGAGGATTCATTAAATTCCCTAGATCATGAGATTACTACATCATGTTTTTGTAATGAGGATCATCTTTTAGTGTTGACGTAAGAAGATAGTCCACCAGTAGTGGAGGTTGATGTCCATATACGTATTGGGTTTCAGATATTTCTAGTGGGAAATTTTTATGATTTATCATGTCCATGTTCCCATCAAGAGTTCTTGTAGTAATAAATTGTTAGGTTCTAATGATAAATTAACACTATATATGGGGAGGACTAGTTTCAGGTTTCCAATAAGGTTCTTTTACATAGTTCAGTAACATGATGATCATATAGTGGTTCAAGTGTCAAAAAATCACTATTCTCAATATAGTTTATAGTATATGCTTTCCATTCATACCAATCACATGGAGAACCTACTAGTTTTAATGATTGGTTTCATTTTCTATGTGGTGTATTATCCACTTATAATTTGGATTCTGTTTCCCAATATATTCTAATTGTGTTAGCATGTATCTCATAGAGTTCATATAGAGGTTTACTAACCTCATCAGTGTCTCTAATGATATGGTTCATACTAAAATAATTAAAAAATATATGATCATTAAATTCAATTATATATTTATTTGAGTCGATTTTGTTCCCATTGGTAACCCCGCAATTACTGTAATATTAGAGAGAGAGTAAACTGTTAAGGTGTTCATGGAAGAGATTTAACATATTGTGGGAGTTGGTGGGAGTATTCATGTGGTGGAGTCTTGTATTACTGTTGTATGGTGACTAATATAAGATTCATGATGTAAAATTCAATTTAATGCATGTTTCCTGTAATGAGGATCAACTATATAGGGGTGTCACAAAGTATTTAACAATATAAAAGATTGTATTTTCACTTAATATATATTAAAGATACATATAGTCCAAGATTACATTACCAAATGTGTATTATAAGGTGGGAGGTTATATGTTGTCAATAGAACCCTCAATAATGCGATGAAATGTGACCATAGAACACCACATGGTGGAGTCGGTGGCCCTAATGTAGTAGGATTAAATAGAGTATCTTATGGTTAATGATCAGGATGACTAGGTGGATTGAGCTATGATCTATTTCCACAATGACCCTCTAGAATATCAGTTCTAGTATTATAGTTTAATTTATTAGGGATGTGTTCAGATTTAGGTAAAATTCTGATAAAAATATTCCACACTAGACTTGGTTCATGGTATTATAAATTTATACTCTACAATAGAAACTACATATATCTATCATGTCATGAAGCTTTCTGTTATAGTTTTATAAATTTTTTTTAATATATACAAATCCATGTGGTGATAATTTATTAAATAATAAATCATGATAATCTTACTAGAATATAATTATCAACCATAAATACTGGTGATAAAGGATTATAAATTATGGATATGTATTTTCATGGATACTGATAATGGTTATAATGAACACCCAAAATGTGAAATTTGGAAATTACATGATATAATTTGTATATATATTAACGAATATTGTTATTAGAGAGCATTGTGTTAACGATTTGATTCATCAAGGATTTCCTTCCAGGGAACATGGGAAATTAATTCAAGAAAATTTATGTTAATCCTTATAAATATGTATAAAATCACCCATCAGTTATAAGGATTTTATTTTTGTAACAAAATACTTTAGAAGATCAGTATCCAATAGTAATTTATTATTATATAGCTTCCTTCCACATGGATGTTCAAGGAATCCCCCCACCCCTCATTAGATTGATTATTTCATTAATATTCAAACCTAAACCATATTTATTCTTACTATATCTTATCTCATTGAATTAATTGGGATCATGGAGCTGAAGAAGATATTGTAGGAATTTATAAAGAATGGTATAATTTTAAATAGTATATACTATAGGGTTGTTATTGTAACATCCCAGGTAATTATAGAATAATATATTATTATTTATAATTAAATTTATGAATAATAAAATAATTTTACATTAATGGTTATCCTTTTTCTGATAGTATAATCAACATGATCAATGGGTTTCTCCAAAATTTTACATTGTACACAACGTTTAGTTATACTGAAAAATAATACAACCATATTTTTATTTTATTATGGTAGTTAATGCCAATGAATTTTATTTTTAGGAATGAAAAAAACAATCTAAAATAATATTACACATTTTTTAATTTTTTTTTATATTTATTCAAAAAAAATTAGAGGCTTATAATGAGAATTAATCCAATTTTAGGCTTAAAACACAATTATATTTTTCAAATTTTGATTTACCGAAATTTGATAGATAACCCTTTTTTAAAAAAAAATCTCTTTAATATATTATATTTGATAATATAAATTTATATATATAATCGGGACATCAAAATTTACTTCAGTTAAAATTTGGGTATTTTTCTGCTAAAACCCATAATTTTATAAATAGTGAATGTTACTGCATTTAATTTAAAACAATTTTTTCATCTAAATTATTTATATATTTAGATTAACTATTTAATTAGGTTTAATGATTAATTGTTTTATGTTTTTATCATTTAATCCAATGATGGTAATTAGAAGTAATTTTATATATATATTGGACATAAACACATGCTAATCTTTTCATAGTTTTGTTTCTTAATGACCAATTTTTATTTTTTGACAATGGGAATAAATTTTAAAAGAATTTCTGAAACTTATGTGTTTTGAATTTGAAAAAATTGATTCCATAATTGGAATCGGAAGTTCCAAATATTTTAAATAAGTACATTTTTTTGTGTTTTATGAATAGTAACTTCCTTAATTATTTTTTTGACCATGGTTAAAGGCTAATAAGGTAAATAAGGGTAAACAAAATTATATTATAAAATATAAAACACCTCTAACACATGTCTTAATCCTATTGGATGAGATGTGGACGACCATGGAAATCCTTGGGACGGTTTGGGGACTACATGGAGCCACTTTGGTGGGATAATGACCTTTTATTAAATTTATTTTAAATAAAAGAGAAATATAACATAAACATGTATATCCTAAATAATTCCATTTTCATTTGTTTATATAAATGATTTATTCAACTATAAAAATTCATTCGATAGCAACAAAAATTTCTTATGTCTTGGTATTTTATTTATATTTTTTATACATTATATAAGTAAAATTATTTATGACACGATGAATATTCAGTGATTACCTGATTAATGAAATATTCAAATAAATTATATTTTAAATATTAAAATAACAATAATATGTAAATTTTAATTCCATAATTTTTTATTCAAATGATATGTTAGAGATGACTTAACTCCTTTTAATTGAAGAAATCATGTTTTTAGCACTTTAAAATTATCAATTACTAAATAGTGTCAAAATTGACATAAATGAGTTTTTAAAGAAAATAATTATTTATTAATTGATATAATAGTAATAAAACTCTATGATTTGGAAAAATAGATTATATAATGTTACATATTTCATTAATGATCCATTTATGTTTCTATTGACATTTTATAGTTACTATGGTAACCACATAATTTGAAAATAGTCGAAGACATTGTAAGAGTTTTCGGTTTTAGCTAAGGGTCGAAGCTAAAAGATAAGGTTTTTTTGTCACCTAAAAATTTCTAAAACCTTTTATTTGATATGAATTCGACCCATCCTAAAATTATCATATATATTTATCTATTTATAACAAATATAATTCAAAAATAAATTTTTAATAAAATAATATTTCAGGACTTTCCTAAAGTGCCCATCCTCACTCTTATAAATGGCCCCTAGTTGTACCCACTTACTCACACTTCTCAAGACACTAGGATTATCCAAATTCTCTCAAATAATAACCCAAAATCCTTGAATGACTCTTTTAATTTTTACATAATGAATTTCAATAAATCCTTTTGTCACAAATCAAATGTAGTTACCCCGATTTTGATGTAATGTCTTCTCACAAGCTTCACACATTTATTTTCTTTCCATACCCCTTTGATCTTTTTATAAATAAATTTATAACAACACCAGTATAAACAATATTCTATTATGTTATTATTGTAATGGTTCAACCTAAAATTACACACCTCTATCTAATGTATACAGAACATATCGTTTCTGTGTATGGCGAACTAATGCCTCATAAAATGATGACTGTTCAATTTTTGTCTACCATGTCTCATGGTGGAAATTACAATGGAACTATATTTATATATAATATATATTATATTTATATTTTTTTCTATGATTATTTAATATTTATTTAAAACCAACCTTTATGCTACCCATTATGTGTAAATACGCTAATTTCATTTGAGGAAGGGTGGTCTACCGCCCGCTCAAAGTGATGTGACCCATTCATGCAGTACATAGAAAATATAAATCATGTAATTAATTAAAATATGTAACATATATAATTTATATATTATATTGGAATTAAAATATAATGTTGTGTATTGAATTTTTTATTTCTTTAATATGAAAAAATGAAATTAGTGTTCATGCGTACATATGACCAACCATCTATATGAATGGTGGATTTCAATTTCTATATCCTAATGTTATAAACTATTCTAAATTAATATATACTGAATATATATGATATTTAAATCATGAATAATATTATATAGATAATGGACTTGTTGACCAAATGGATAGTTTGCATAAAAACAAGTTCATTTTTTACTCAAATACTGAACATCGACAAAACGTCCGATTTGAAATCATTTAATTAAATAATTTATATAACAGGATAATAAGAAAAATAAAATGAATAAAAAGTATTAAAAATTTTCTAAAGAAATTATAAAACAATCTACGTATATTATTCATGAAATTAATGAACGAATGAGAAAAGTCATACTCAAGGTAATGGACTTCATCTCATTTTCATTCCATTAAGGCATTTCTTGATAATATGAACCATTATATTTTTAAAAGGTATATATACAGTCACAATGACATTTAATATATAAAATTTATTTATAATAATTTTATTTATTAAATCATTGAGATTAATATTCAAACATTCAATGAGTTCTGGGCCACCTTGAACTTTTAATGATTTAATTATCCGATAATTTTATTCATGACACTATAATACAAATTTATCTATAAGGGTATAAAAGGAATAAAAAAAGAATTAGTAGAGGATTATGACCTCCATTGGATGTTTATAGTGGATCACTTGGGTCCAAATAGACCATATGTTGACTCTTTAGATTGATTCATTACTGATTCGTGGGGTCAGCATCACCATGCCACAGTTATGATCCTGGATCCCTGTCATATTCCCATTCGATTCGAGAAGGATGATGAACATATTTCTACTTGATCCAGAATCCAAATATCCTTCAATGATATTCATTTATTCCTATTTTATTGGTATTTCCACTGCCACCTACGATGGGACCCTCCGACAACACCGATTTTGGTCAGCTTCCCGAGCCTTCTATTTCGTTTTTAAAACACTATAATTATTTCCATACTTGGAAAAAATGGTACGTAATATTTTTTATCTTAGATGTAGATCACATTGAAATTTGAATAATCTATGCATCTATGTGGAAATTAATTTTAACAAACCTCCGACTAACATAGTATGGGTTGATATCGAGCATGAATACTGATTAAAACACGATGTGTGTTTTGAGTATTGGATTGATTTTTTTCTCATCTATCTATTGTCTAGGTCACCACTAACATGTCTTTAGGTGCGTCTTAGTCCACCCAACCCATGATCATGATATAGAGTATATAGGTAGTGAGAAGATTAGGTCTTATGAGGCTATAGAATATCTACCCTTAATTGATAAGATTTGGTCTTCTGATGCCGATAGAGGTGACACCATTCTTTCTGCTAAATGGGGGATATTATTTATAGGGGCTTCTTCAGGTTGTTGGAACCAAATACCAATGACATTGGATTCTGTTAATAAATAATATCGATCAAGGTAGGTTAATCCCAAAGTTGTGGATGTTTTCAGTCGACTGATGTGAGATCTGCAGACTCCAGTTGGGTCAGGGGAGGGTGTTTCTATGTTTCCCTCTTCACATGTTGTCTCTTACTAATAGAACCATCATTTTTGAGGGGTTACTCTAGTTACATTATAAAAGGTGTCTTGTGGGGGACTCAATTCATGGCATGAACGCAGTAGTGGTGGTGAGGATACTACCAATTGGATTAGCCCTAGAATGTTCATTCCAAACATTCAAGTGGGTAACTCCATTGATGGCATATCAATTAAAGGCTTAGATAATTGTCAATCAGAATTGATCCTTGGAGAGGTTTCTTATAAAGGTAATGGTTTCAATTGGGTAGACTCATGCGATTATTCCTCCTTCCCATTCTGAAATGGTTGTGGGGAGTGTAGTTATTGAAGGGGCCCTCATGACCCAAGGTAAAAGAGAGGGAGGGCATAAAATAAGTATTCCTGTAGCTACATTCTTATGGTAAAACAAAAATCCAATTCTCATAATAAATATTCATTTCCAAAAAAAATGGAAACTATATCTGCATAGAAAAATAGGCCCAAGGAAAATAACATACCTAATAGTGGGAAGGAACATGATATGGTGTTGTTTGAATGAAATTTGATAGTCAACGCAAAAAAAAACATATTGTGTGATGTGAGAATAAATTTAGACTCATGAGGATTCAGAATCGGTTGACTCTCATGTCACTAATCGAGTTGAGTAGGTGGAATCCAAAGTGGTTATAACTAATGACCACTCATGGGACCATATTGTACACACAAAGGAGGTAATGTTGGATGATTTTATTGTAATTAAATTATACATATAATATGATGATATGATGACATATATACTTCTTTTCACCGAAATCAATAAAAGGTAGACAGAGTGGTTTAACAAGAAATACCTAATTCAGATACAAGGATTTAATGTAGGGAAAATGAAAATGGAGGAGTTCATCCAAACGTGGGACAAGATGACTTATTAGTTCAATGATCCCACCAAGGATGATCCTTCCAATGAGTTATATTATCTACATTGTATATTATATAAGGAGAGTATTTCAAATATAACAAATTTCATATTTAATGGTTCATCCATATCATATAGTACATGATACTTTATTTCTATAATGTTTGGGTTCTATCATTGCATTAAAACTATGTTAATATAATAAATTAATATTAAATATCAGTTTTCTTCATGAAATGTTACATGATCATTATGTTAAATGGGTGAGCCCGATATAGCTTATACGAAGGGTTGAGAACCGTTATCACACACGAGCGATCCCGATATAGCTTATACGAAGGGTTGGTCTCTATTATAGCTCACAGGTGATCCCAATATAGCTTATTCAAATGGTTGAGGCCCATTATTTCTCATGGGTGTACCCAATATAGCTTATAAGATGGGTGATCCCCATTGTAGATCACAAATTTAGAAGCCAATCATATAGTTATTCCAATTGAAATATTTTTAAAAGGGTTTTATTTATATGATTATCTAATTCAACTATTTGATTTTTAATTTCATTATATTGGTTTTTGAGTTTTTCATTGCGAAAAAATAACGTGTGTTATTCATGTGAAATTTTTTTGTTTCATATGCTCAACAAACAATGAATGGGTTATCAGGTTTTAACTAAAATAATGGATTTTCTTTATTTTTATATCCCTTAATGATATTTTGGTGCTCATCCCAAGTTTTTAAATGTTTTGACAGGATTGAAGGAAGAATAGAGTCAAGGATGGAATCCACAAAAATAAATGATAATTAAATATGAAATGAAACCATTTTTCTTTTTAAAAGTTTTTATGTTATGTAAGAAACATATATTTTTGGATTTGTCTCCATCGTAACACAATGGTTTTGATGCAATAATTATGACCAATTTATCTAAAACTATAAACCTAAAAAAATTCTCACTATGAATTCTTGACTTAACTCAAGATTAAGTAATGTTTACAGATTGAACCTTAATATTGGTATCAATGGTAGGTTTAGACAACTATGAAGATTATGATGTTTTTATATGGGTTAGGGATATCATCATGGGATTATAATTTTAAGGTTAATTATAAGTTCAATGTCTTAGAAACCCCTTTTGAGGCTTATGTGATCAAATTACAATGTAGTTAATGGTATTTTTTGAGACATTTATTTTTGAGGTTGTTATGGGTTTATACTTTTGGAGATTAAAAATGAATTGTATAGAAAAATCATTTAGGATAAAACATGTTATATTTATTTTTGATTATGTTATCTAATTTATAATTTTATAAGAATTATATAGTTTTTTAAGAATGGAAATGTGCAGAATGTGGGACAACCTTTAAAGTCAGACAAGAAAGTTGAAATTGAACCCACAACCGGAGTGCGACATGTATTTATTGCCGACCAATGGCCTACATGAAGTCTTTGATTAGTATGACATAATATTTTTTCAAAAATGATTTTATGGTTCATGAATAATTTGATGTTGGGATCATATGTTTGATCAAATATATATTCTTATTAAGAGTAAATGATTCAGTGAGTAAATGATAAATGTTTTTTGGGAGACATTTGAAATTTTAGGAACACTATATGCTAAAGGAAAATAGACTACAATGTTATTTAATTTGATGTGTAATGGTTGAATTTTATTTTGGGATAATATATGTTTATATTGAGACATCTGGTGATTTGGGTTATTTATGGAAATGATTAACCGATCATGTAGAATATGGGATTATGTTATTTACATTTATGTATGATACTATAAGCATATTAAATGTTATTTTGTGATAAATGTTATGATTTGTCATAGTAGATGATGTGATCAATTTGTTATGAATTTTGGGTTTCAATCATAGATTGGAATATTTTGAGGACTTTTATGGACAATTGATTATAGAATGGTATTTGTTGATTTTTGGTAATGTTTTGTTTAAATTATTTAATTAATTGTAGTATTTATTTTTATATTGGATTCATCTTTTGTTGGGATTATATCATATTGTACTAAAAAGTTTGGTTTTGGTTAACATCTAATGATATGGGAAATATATAGTTCATTTTTTTGGATTACGTGATTCTTTAGAAGTTGATTCTTGCACTTAATATGTGACAAATTCATTGTGAATACTCATATTTTTGAGAAAATATGATTTTGTGGTGGATATTTATTAAAGGATGAAACACTACTTGAAAAGTATGTATGTTTCCTTGCAGTCCTACTCTATCTCATAAAAATATTCCTCACCTTCATGAAAATGTTACTAAAAAACATTTTCCATTTAATTTTACTACTGGGAAATTAATGAACATTTTACCCATCACATGTTTAGGGATTTATGGTTGTTAACTATTTCATTATAATTTTTTCTATCACTCTCCAATAAAACATGATGGTTAGTTTTATCTTACATAAACATGTTTTCTTACATGGAACACTAGTTTGTGTAATCTTGGTTGAACATTATAATTCCTTTTCTTTCTTTAATGAAAAAATTTTATTATCCATTTTTTGATGTGGTATTTTCAATGAAGTTACCGATCCCAATTTTAAAATTGAATGGAAGAAATTTCCAAAAGGGGGAATGATGTAACATATCATATATTTATAGAATAATAAATTTTTATATATATTAATATTTTTAAATAAGATTCCAATTTTTAAATTTAGGGGGTACTTTGTTCGATTGAATACTTGGCAGAAAAAAATTGTTTTCTATAAAATCATATGTTGCACACAACATTGAGTTATAGAGAAAAATAACACAGTAATATTATTATTTTTTTAAATTGAAGTTAACACCTAGCCATTATAATGGTGGGAATGAAAAAAACTATAAAAATTATACTAATAATGTTTGTTATTGGTTTTTACATTTATCCAATATATATTATAAGCTTAATGTTGGAATGATCCATTTTTATCATAAAATACTGTAATATTCTAAAAAGGATGTTTTACTGCCTTTTGATGGATAATCCTTTTTTAAAATAGTTTTTAACATTTATATCTTCTATTTGGTAAAATAATCTTGTCATATAGTATAAGGACCTAAAAATTCAGTTTTTTAGATTTCATATTTTTCTGAAAAAATAATTATTTTTATTAATAGCGAAAAATACTGCTTTTTAATTCAGAACTACCTTTTCTTATGATTTATTTATATTTTTAGATTTTATTTTTATTGGTTTTAATGTTTAATTTGATTAATTTTTAATTAATTAATTCAATTATGGTAATTGGAAGATGTTTCACATTAAAATTGGACCTAAACACTTACTAAACATTTGATTGTTTTGACTTCTTAAAAACCTGCTTTCTGGTTTTAAAAATGGTAATTAATTTTAAATTAATTAATTCAAATTAGGTGATTTGAATTTGAAAAAATCAAATCCATGTTTTTAATCCGAATTTCCAAATTGTGTGAATAGGTACAATTTATTTATTGATTTTATGAATAGTAAAATTATTAATTATTTTTATTTACCATTGTTAAATGGTGAATCAGGTAATAAGGGTAAAAAGCAATATAACAATATAAAGTACCCTATCACATGTCATAATCCTATTGGATGAGATTTTTCCAACCATTGGCATATTGGGGCCGATTTTAGGACCCCATGGTACCACTTGGCTGTGATCGTAGCCTTTTATGAAATTTATTTTAAAGAAAAGGGAAATATAACAAAAACATTTTTGTCCTAACTAAATAATATTTCATTTTGTTTATATAAATTATATTTTAGAATTTAAATAGTAATTATAAGTTTAAATTATTTCCCACATCATGGTATTTTGTTTATATTTTTTATACACTAAATAATTATATTTATTTCTACACAATGATGATTTAGTGATTACCTTTATAATGAATGATTCAAATAATTGATACAATAAATATTAAAATAGATGTAATTTGAACATTTTTATGTCATAAAATAATTTATTGAATGAAATAACTTATGATGGATTATTTAATACCTTTTTATGGAATCAAGTTGTTATGACATTAAAAAAATCATTTACTAAATAGTGTCAAAATTGACATAAATGAGTTTTGAAAATAAATACTATTTTATTAAATAATATTATTGTCCTAAAAATATAAGATTCATGAAACTAACTTATATAATGTAACAAATTCCATTAATGATCCACCTGTGTTTCAATTGGAATTTTATAGAAACTATAGTAACAATATATTAAAAAAATACAAGAAGACATTGTAGGTGTTAATTTTTTTAATTAAGGGTTATGTGAAAAGATAAGGTTACTTTTGTGATGTGAACTTTTCTAAAACCAATTGGTTGATAGAATTTAGACCCTTCATAATATTATTCTATAAAATTTTCACTTTGTAACTATGAGAATTTTGAAAGCAATTTTTAATTAAATAATATTTTTAGACTATCATAAACCACCCATCTTCCATCTTTTAAAAGTCCACTACCTATACACACTTAATCACACCTTTCAATCCCATTGGATTATCCAAATTCTGATAAATTAAGATCCCAAAATCCCTATTAAGTCTTAGAATCCATACATTGGGTAGTAGGAAATTAAATAAATACTTTTGGCTCTAATCCAAAAAAGTACCCGATTTAGATGTAACGTCATCTCTCAAGCTTATTTCATTTATTTTCTTTATCCACCCCTACACTCTTTTATTAAATTTTTTTATAAACCAAAAATTATCCTCAATATAATATTATTATTTTATGCTATGGTTTCAACCTACACTTACCCACACCACCATCTAATTGATATTTAATATACTATTTATGTGTACGGTGAAGTACTACCTCACAAAATGATGTTTGTTCAATTTTCTCATACCACATCTCATGGAGACCATTATGATGGAAATTATTTTATATATGATATATATTATATTTATATTATCTATATGATTCTATAGTTGTTACTTACAAACTCCCTTTATTCTTTCCATAATTAGTAAATTTGATAATTTCATTTGAGGAAGAGTGGACTGTCGCCCCCTCAATGTGACATGACTCATTCATGCCATACATGAAAAGTATAAAGGATGTTGTTAATGAATTTATGTAACATATATAACATTGATATTATAATGTAATTATAATATACATATGTATCTTTTATTTCTTTGATTTTTTAATATGACAAATAAATGAAAGTAGTTTTCATTGGTAGGTCCAACCTACTGTCTCTATGAACATAGAATTTTAATTTATAATCTTATAATGTTACAGACTATTATATATACATATATACTGTATATATATATATTATATTTATATCTTTAATAATATTCTAGAGATAATGGACTTATGACCACCATGGATGTTTTTCAAAAAAAATAAGTTCAATTTTGACTCAACTACTTGACATCGACAAAACATCCGATACGAACTGAAATAATAAAACAATTTCCATAATGTTGTAATAAGTGACATAAAATAAAAAATAAGCTTTAAATTTTATTAAAAAAATTATAAATTAATCTATTTTTATTTTTTATGAAATTAATGAACGAATGAAAAAATTTGGACTCAATGTAAGGGGAATCGTTTCAATCATCTTTAATTGAGGAATCTCTTGATAAAATGCAACTTTATTAATCTTTAAGATGTATATACATCCACAATTAAATTTTATAATCATATTATTTCTATAATAATTTTATTTATTAAATTAATGATATTTCTATTTGAATGTTCAATGTTTTATGGGACACCTTGTACATTTAATGATTTAATTATCAAATATCATTCTTCTTAATATTAAAATGAATATTTATTTATATGGATATAAAATGAATATACATGAAATTTTATGTCAATAATGAATTTATTTCAATGTTTGCAGAAGTAATTTTATTATATGATTCATTTTAATTACATTAAAAATGACAAAAATTAATTTTTTAGTAGAAAAAGCATCTTCTCTTCCCCTATAACCGTTATTTCATATTTAGATTCCCATATAAGTCACAATGTCTTTTAAAATGAAAATAAACTCGCTATTCTTTATTTGGGTATCTTGGTATTGAAAATGGGTTCTTAAATGAAAATGGTATTTTTATACGGGAATGTTTTTCATATCATAACCTGTTTAATTCATGATTTGCTTACTGAGAATTATATGAAACGGGTGAGCCTGATATAGCTTATATGATGGGTTTTGTATCATTATAGCTCACAAGTGAGCCCAATGTAGCTAATATGAAGGGTTGAGCCCCATTATAGCTCATAGGTTTGCAAGAAATAGCTTATATGAAGGGTTGAGCCCCATTAAAGCTCACTGGTGGGCCTAATATATCATGTATGAATGGTGATCCATATTATAGATCTCCAATTTTTATGTCAACCATAGTTTTTTTCCAGTTGGAATATGTTTGAAATTGTTTTATGTATCTAATGATCTAAGTCACCTAAATGAGTATTAATTTATTTCTATTGGTTTTACTAATTTTCATTGAGAAAAAAGTTATAGTGTTATTCCTCTGAAAATGTTCTGTTTCATCCAATCAAACTGAATTTAATGGGTTATCATGTTTATACTAGACTAATAGTATTTCATATTTTATGGCCCTTTCTGATATTTTTGTACTCATCCCATTTTTTTAAATGTTATCATATCATTGAATGGAGAATAGAGTCATGTATAGAGTAAATGAAAATTTTGGATGAATAAAAATGAGAAGAACACATGTTTATATAAATTTTTTTATCTATTGGAAGAAACAGATTCTTTTGGAAGTGTCGACTTTTTATATCTATGTTTTTGTTATGTAGTAGTTAAGGCCAAATTCCCAAAAATACTAAACCTAAAAAGATCCTCAATGTGAATTATGGAATTAACTCACGATTAAGTAATGTTTAATGATGGGGCATTGTAGTTATTATGGTGTTAATAATGTAATATTATAGAATCATTTATAATTTTGTTGAGGATCACTAAATGAATTTAGTGATGATTATTAAAAAATAAAATATACTAAGGACTGATGCCCTATATGACCACCTGAGTGGAGAATAGTGGTTCTCAATGATCGATTATACCTCAAAAAATGTATCATCTATGTTTAAAATAATAATGAATCTTCTAGATCACACATAATACTACCACATGTAGAAATACCAACCCCTTGATGTTGGAATCTAAAACCATTTTTCTTAATGTTCTATTTTTAAAATTAATTACCTACATTGGTATAACGATTTTTAATAGTTTTTATCTTCTAGAAATCAGGAATGAACCTTCAATAAGTTAGAAATTATATAAATAAAATTCCTAGGAATACTTAAAATAGAAAAAATATAAATTTCACATTTTCATTAATCTTTCTATTTGAGTTCTTACGTATCAAGATAATGGATATCAATCTAAAAAATATCATTTACAAAAATTAAAAAAATTTATTTCTTATATTTTAGGCTAAGAGAAATATATAATGATATAATGAAGCCTAATAACCACATTAGGCCAGCCCACTATTAAATTCAAAATGAATCGAGATTCAATAAATAAATGAATTATCTCTAATAGTGATATAATAAATAAATGAAAATTTTGGTCCATGAATATAGATTAATTATGGTTGCATGTATTCTAAGGTGTCCATGTCAGGTGTAAGAATATAAAACTCAGTATAGAACCCCCAATTGAATCATGATTCATTTATTTAGCACATTTCAATTTAACATATTTTTAAAACAATAAAATGCATCCCCAACATGAATATAATGCTTATATATCAGATCTAGTAGTGTATCTCGTTTCACATGATTTTATTTAAAAATTTGGGGAGGCTGAACAGAGTTACAAATTAGTTGTTGTGGTCATTAAATTTTTGAAAAAAAAGTAGTTCAAGTATCCCATTTATGGATCTCCCTCTATGATCGTAAAGCTATTATTGAAGCCTATGTGATTCTGACGATCTTTTTGACTATAGTGAAGCTATGAAAGATGCCATTACGAGTCTGAAGAGCTCCATGACCGCAATGAAGGTATTACAGAAGCCTATGTGAGTCAGACGGATCTCCCTCCATTTTCAAATCACAATTTCCTTCATGGTGAAACTATAAGAATCATGAGACCCCTTTCCCTTTAAATACCCTTATAACTAAATTTGATAGAGGATATACCTCTAGTTTGAACCCTTGAACTATTGATTTGTGGAGCTCATGTGCTCCATGACAATATTCTTCTATAGAGCCCACATGCACTGCAAAACCCACCTTTTAATGTTCTCAAGATCCTATACCCTTAGTGTAGATGACTCCCACTAAGTCATATCTATTAGAGATGGAATAATACTTTAAGAGGTACATGAGGCACCATGAACCATTTATCCTTGGCAGATTAGTCCACATATGAATCATGGAATCCTTCATGAGACCCTAAGCTCCACAAGCCCCATGCTCTGTGAGACCTTGAGCTTTCTCAAAGGCATAGAGTTTGAAAGACCATGATCATACCTTTTTTGGGGCTATGATCTCTATGAATCCATGTCCTTTGTGAAGATCCTACCTTCACTCCCACTGGTCCATACCACGAGGGTTCTTCCCCTACACTCCCACTCAGAATCAGGGCTAGCGCTTCTCTACCATCATAGATCGCCCTGAAAAAACTCAGAGTTACACTGTGAAATATTCAGGCCGAGTCATGGAAAATTTACCTAACACCCTTATGTTCAGCCACCTTCCACCTGTTCTATACCATGATTCAAGATACTTCTCTACAATCCATGAAACACCTTGAGTCGATATACTCCTCTTTGACCATTTCCCATTCCGTGAGTTGAGATCCTCATTTTCAATTCCCCGAGTACCTTGAGTTGAGCTATTCCTTAAGAGACTCCTCAAACCCCATCACATGACTCTCTATTCCATGATCAACTAGAAAGGGCCACTCGTGCCTAAGTCCCAACACTATCCATTACTAGGCATCTTGTGCCAAATGTTTCCCACTAAAAGGCATTATACAATATCATACCCTATCGTTCAAGAATATGATTCCTTATTCCTCATACATAAGATGAAACATCATGAGATGAATATAAAATGTTCACCATGGGCCTCCTCCTATGGTGTAATCCACAAATTATATTCCCATTGATAGCCATCATATCAAGATCCCCTCATGGCCTGACATAAGGAAGTCATAATGGGAAGATCATTGCACAATCCCAACACAACTCGTCCATTCACATGATGTTAAACTGATTCCACACCCCTTGAAATAAACATGGGATTCCTTAATTTGCTGACATGAGGAGTATATAATGGGATCCATCAATTTTTATTCCTCATCCATCATTTATCCTCCTTAGTGGGACATGGGCAGCCTCCATGTGTAACCCCATCTATCATTGTTTCTCCTTAGAAACACCCACGCAGCTTCAATGTGTAAGACCCATCCATCATTTCCTCCCCTTAACAGCACCCATGAATATTTCACGCATAAAACCCATCCATCATTTCCAATCCTTAGTGACACCTGGGTCAATTCCACACTTAAGCCTTGCATCATCCCACAATCATGTACCTTCCATGACATGCCTATCTGGTTTACTGCAACCTCTTGCTTCCAACACCCAGTATGACTCACATGAGAATAGAGGTTAGGAGTGACCTTGAAACAACACCTATTACATTTTGAACTATATAGGATTTGATACTTGTCTTCTACATAGGGTACATAATACGCCTCCCTGAGGTTCAATCCAAACCAATGGTAAACATTGGTGCCCCTTCATATAGGTGCACCCTCTATAATCCACCACCATCAATGTCTAGATAAGACTTCATGGTGCGACATCATCCCTTTATGGGACACACCACCCAGTTTCTGATCTCATATGGAATTCTGATTTATCCATTGTAAACTATGGTGCTCTCTTATAGGGATGTACCCTCATTATGTGACACTTTTCCCTTATGGGACACATCCCCTCAGATCCACCTCCATATGGTGTCGTGATCCATCTACTATTATTCATCTTCCACTCAGATTCTCCCAAATCCACCATGTCAAAGATGGATGTTGACACTCATCCACTCTATCTACAAAACTATGTGAACATTGATTCAATACCAATAGTATATGTGAGAGTCCTCCAAGACATTTCAATCCCATCATCCATCAGCCATGACCACATCAGGTCAGTTCACCCTCGTCCATCATGATGTTAAATTGAGTGTTCATTTCTCTCTCAAAGTACATGGGGTTTTAAACATGTCTTCTAATTTTGATACGTAGAAATCCACATTGTTGTTCAACCCCAATTAATGTTAAACACATGTGGTTCCTCTAAGGGATGTACACTCATCTTGTGACACAATCCCTTTTTTGGGACACATCTCCTAGATCCTCCTCTATGAGGTGTTCTTATCCCCCCATGTATCTCACCATTCATAAACCCACACCCAATCCAAACATATAGAACCAATATTTTCTTTCTTGGAATTTGATTATAATAACAGATAAGACCAATAATGCATTTGGGTCATTATCCTTTATGTACACCTGATTCATTTCCCCATCCAGAACTACGTGGACATTGATTCCCAGCCATCAAGATATGTAGGAAGCCTTTATGAGGTTAAATCCTATCATCCATGTCTCATAATGATATCTCCCTTGAGCCCGTATGTTATAGGAAGTTCACTCCCCCCAGGAGGTTCTATTTCCATTGGGTCCCACCCATTCATCCATCATTACATGTCGCTTCCTTAGGTGACTCATTTCCCCACTCAATATGTACTTTGACTTTGATCCTAAACTCCAATGAATTGTATGTAGGAAAAATCCCTAAGGATTATAACCAACACTATCATATTGACATCAGTTACCCCCATTCATCTCATCCACATCATCAAATCATCCATCATCTATCCTGAATTTTTACTCAGGTAGACACATCCGGGTGGGATCATGCCATTCACCAGGGATGGTGACCATGCATAATCCCTAACCATAACTCCATCACACACCCTTATCACAGTGGGGTCACAACATTCACATGGTCTGTCTCCAGGAATTACACATAAATCATCCATTAAAACTATGTGGGTTTTGATTCCCCACCACATGGATATATAGGAATCCTCCATGAGGATCAATCGTAGCGTATGTGAAAAAATGGTGTCCCCCTCATTAGGTCCACCATCACGATCTTCCCTTAGTGGTATCCTAACCATCCATCACGGTGTGAAAATTTTCCTCATTGAGTCACTCCACCCAGGGTCCATCATCCTTGGGTGTTTTGATCAATCCATTAGGTAAACCATCTAGGATCTCTAGCCTTTGGAATAATCCATCTGATCCACTATTTTTAGTGTTCTGATCAGTTCAATTTATCTCTACAAGAATTTAAAATTGTGACATACCCTGTTTTGAAAATGGGAAGCTGAGTATAACCACATAGACACCCCACTAGAATAGGATACCATGTGACCGATGTGGGATGACTTAATTTTTCATTCCCATGAGAATCCCTCCTTTTAGGAAAAATATAGTTGACAAAATTTCATGCATAAAGAGATGTCCTGACATTCTTGATCTTAAAATATACTCTGATTGATGGTTTCTACCCATTCAATACCCCTTTTAATGTCCTAATGGAGGTATTATAATTAAAAGACATCCATATAAGTATTCCATCGAGAATGAGATTCACAAATTCCTTCTTAATAATTGAGGGAGACACGTACTAGATGATTAGTTCTGAGGAGGAATCCACAGAAGGAAGAACTTACATCACATCATCTCATTTTGATCATGGAGAAAATATCACTCAAGAAGTGATGGATGATTCATGCCTTTGGAAAGTGGGAACATGAGGTCGCAAGCAGCGCTTCACCACAATGATTCTCTCTATCCACCGAAAGCATTGAAAACACATGTCAAAAAATATATATTCATATACATAAAAAATATAGTAAACATACATGTTATGAATTTAGGTTAAGAGTATGTAAATTCAATAATTAGTTAATATTGTAGCTAATTACTCCCAATATCAAGAGTTTCCAATATGTTACTACCTTCATCAGACATTATTTCAAAATCAGAGATGAAACACATGTTAATGTAATGATTAAACTATTGTCATGTTATAAATATGCTAGTGTGTAATCTTAATCCCCTCTTAATGGAACAAGATTGATGTATAATAATGATATGTTATCAAATACTAGATTCCCATTTTGACATATGGGATGATAATGAATTTCATGGATCTGTGTGCCATACCCTAATCAAAGACACTAGGGGACCACCTAGAATGTATTTATATGGGGGTGACTACACCAATACAGCCTAAAATAAGATATGGAATAGTGACCATTGGTGAGTAGTCTTATGACACACATGAGATGCATTTTCAAAATTAACCGATACACACGCACTTGAATCTATGATCTTAAAATGTTGAATGTAATGTACAAATAATTCCACTACATGTGAAAAATGTGTGTCCTACAATCATAGTACATTAAATTACAATAAATTATAAGAGATAACCTAAGACTACAAAATACAATAGAAAATGGGTATTACCTACTTAGAAAGAGTATAAAACTATAAAATGATATACTCGTATGAACCTTGGTCTACCTAGCCCAATACTATGCTCTGCCTACCCCCAATCCTCCTTAGGATCTGTCTAGAGGTCATTCATCTATATAATACATGACTTGTGTGGGAAGATATCAGGTTTGTGTAAATATAATAATACCTGATATGAATATCTAAAGTAACCACACCTAATGCATCAATAATTTTAATCTAATTAATAAAAAGGTATGTAAATCATGATTTGAGGAGTAATGATAATAATAAAAATTCAATACATACTCCAAATATACAACATGTATGAAGAGGTTTCAACCAAAATACTATTCTTATGAATCTTCTCAATGATTTGTTGTAAATATTATCCTATAAAATCCACTCACAAATCCATTCTATCATTGATGACGTATTCCTATAGGTCATGATTTTTTGTTATCACAATAGAAATTACACACCATATACCAAAAGAACTCAAAATTTAAATAGAATATCCTGCCCAAGGCCATTGTGGGAAACTGTGAACCCTAATGTATCAATATTCATGATATGGGATCAATGCCTTATGTCTGGCTTTCATTCAGGGACAATGAACCTGACCTAGTATAATAATACAATAGAGGATCCCACCACAAACCTCATAGAGGGATACCATGAACTACCATGACCCGTCCTTCGGGGACCATGTTGTGAAATAACATAAGACCACCTCCCAATGTCTAGGGGATGGAGACTAGTGTCGAAGGTGTCAACATGAAAGTGGGTGTCATTTCCGGTAGTACTTCTACTCCCATACACAAAACAACATCCCAAAGTTGTAAAGGTAATCATGCATTCCACTAAACAACCACTGAATAAAAGTACAAATTTTCGGTCAAATGGGCCAGAATACAAATCCAAAAAATTAATATATTAAAATAGAAATGTACAAGAAAAACTCTGAAATATTTCTGTTGGAAACCCTACCTCATGGATATATACAGTATAGCGGTTGGAAGATGTTGAAATACGTACTTCGTACCTGATGTCACTAGGAACCACCGGGTCATGGGACACCACGTCCTCCATCAAGGTGGAGTTTTTCTTCCCAAAAAACCAAACTTGCGGACAAAACCCGTGTAGGGGTGACTAAAAAAATACTCAATAGGGACAAAAATCATGTAAAGATGACAAAAAAATTCACAACCAAATCAAAATTCTTGATAACCGAGCAAGATCGTGAAGAAATGAAGATCACTGGAGGTATATTCTAGAGTTAGAGAGTAAGACCATTATTCATAACGTCGAACACCATGGCCTACTAGAGAACTCCTCCTCAAAGATAACAATGGGCCTACTAAGTCACACAAGATACACATCCCACAAACCTACAACTACTGAGGTACTGATTCCGGATTAGTAACATTGGTATTCATGGCCACAGAGAAGCCGCTCCCCACCGTGGGTATGTTGGGTCACACAGAAGCAACTTCCCACCTTTTCTATACTGAGGTACTCCTCTTATCATGTATTTTGGATATGTTAGATAACACAGAATATTCTCTCCACCATGGGCCTTCCCGGTCATAGAGAAGGAACATCCCTCTAGGACGTAGCATCCGATCTATATAGACTCACAATTCATCACTATATAGGTCTCATACAACCACGTAGTTTCTGCACATAGTGCGCATGATTTGGGGAGAACTTATCCTCAAGTCATTCTTTGAATTTCAACATCCATTAAAACCTTCATAGAGTCTACCGAATGGTCCACCTCTTTAAGAGTGTTAAAACAATGAAAATGGCTCGTCAATCAGGGACCCGATTTTAATTATATTAGAATATTTCCAAAAATCGTCGGTTGGGTATGGGTCTAGTCCGACCCGATCAGACCAACCTAACCTGACCAGGCCCGACCCAGGGTCCATCGAACAAGACCTGACCTGGCATGGTTCCAGCTAAATGGAGAAGGTTTGTCCCTTTTCATCCTCGTTCTACCTGGATGAGACATGGATAGAAGTTGTTCCCATGTCCCCTCACCCAATGGGTCATTTGTAGGGCCTCACTCTCCACATTGATAAAGCAACCATTGCCTATAGATATGAGACTAGCTGGATTCCACAAAACGTGGTCTAGGGGCCATGTGTTGTCAAGAAGCGTAGCCTGTAGCTATTAGCTGCTCCACCGACACAGTCAAAGAGCTGCATACTTTCCTCTAGCTAACATCCCATCTGTCAACTCCTCCTAGAGAACCATTTTGGAGCACCAGCAGGCTCTTCCGCGGACTACTGGGTATACATCAGTGGTATGTTCTTCGTGTTGCATGTTCCTCTTGTGTCTGTGGTGTGTCGTCTTCCCTACAAAGTCCTTGAATTTCCATTTCCTCCATTATGAATGTTCATCCACCAAGAAAGCACAATGATGATGGGGAGTCAGGCCTTGTTCGTGTTGGCCCGTACCCTCCACATTAGAATTTTAAAAACATGGGAGGATAGGGACCATAGTTCTATTCAAAATAGATTAATATCACTATTTAAAAATCCTGAAGAACACCCTCCCACATAGATGAACAATCTTTAGGTCAACCTGTTTGTGGGTAGATCAGTGTTCATTGTTTTAGAATGAGAAATAGGAAAACATAAAACAAAACAAACCCCTACCTCGATCAACGTTTGTCATTAAAGCTCTTCTCCCTTAAGGATTCATGATCTATTGTCGTTCATAACATCCATGTACCATTCTTTGTAAAGTGTCGACCTTTCTAGTGATCCTGAAGGAGTTCTCCATGTGTCATTGGAGGGAATCCTTGTCGTAGGTTTGTGAGAGTGTTTCCGTGGCTTAATTATCATTTATCCAATATAATAGCCTATTAAAAAATGTGTCGCAATGTTTCTATTACTCTGTGACTTCATGTCATCATGTTTTTTCATTTATGAGACATCATATCTGTTACCCTTCAAATAATGCATCATTATGCTACAGAAAACATGCAATTGATGAACTTACTTTAATGCACCTCATCACAGGACCACAGTTCCTCAATCCAACTTTCAATGATGAGGGAAGAAAAATAAAATTACATTTTAATTTATTTTATTTTTTGTTGAATATTCTGAGATCAAACATTTCCATCTTACCCTTAAAGGTTGAATATCTCTTCATTTCATGGATAATATTTGATTTTCGAGTTCAATATTGACCTCAAATTTATGATCCATGTAATGATTTTAATGTTACAAAAAACCTAGCACGTTTATGTAAACGAAAGAAAAAAAAATCAAAACTCAATTATAACATCCCCGGTTCTCAGAATCACGTGCTGTCAAATCTTGTGGCCGTGAAATAATTTCATATAATTTTATTAAATAATAAAAAGAAAATTTTGGACATTAAATTACTCACATATTTTTGGATTCCAGTTCCTCATAATCCAAAACAAGGATAAAAACAAATGTGGGTACTGAACATGAATCTCAGCATCCTGCTCCCATGTGCTCTCCTAAAGATTCTCATGCTGCATTGAAACGCACACCAGATGATTGAACAACCTTGACAAACCATCTCTTGTCAATCCTCTATATCTACTAGGATCTCCTCAAATGTTACATCATTGTAAATTTCTAGCTCACCACAGTGGATGAAATGTGATGGATTATGCACATATCCTTTCATATACGAGATGTGGAAAACATCATGCACCTAGTGCATCTGGGGGGGAATAGATTGGTGGTACACCACCTCACCAAATCTTATGAAAATATGTAACGGTCTGATGAACCTTTGAGATAACATCCCACCCCAACCAACTCTCTGTAATCCTTGTTTGAGTGAAACCAAAATAAAAACATGGTCTCCATCCATGAACTCCAAGGGTCTTTGTATCTTATCAACATATAGTTTATGTATGCTCTTTGTAGTCCTCATTTTCTTTGGGATTATCTGTATCTTCTCGGTGGTGGCCTGTACCAACTCTATACCCATTAGTGATGACTCCTCCAGGTTTTTCCATCACTGAGTTGATCAGCATGGATTCCCATAAATGGCCTAAAACGGTGATATTCCAATGGTGGAGTGATAAATATTGTTGTATCCAATCTCCACCAGTGGAAAGTGGTCCTCCAAACTATGACCAAAATCAATCACACATGCATGAAGCATGCCTTATAGGGTTTGCATGGTCTTTTCCATTTGACCATCATTCTTGGGGTGAAAAGTAGTGCTCAAGGACAACTGAGTTGCAAATGCCTCCTGCAATCCCTTCCACAATCAGGATGTCAGCCGTGTATCATGATATCAGAAGATCATCATAGGCACCTTATGTAGCCACACTATCTCATAGACATAGAGTCCTCAAAATCCCTCTACCGATCCCTACTCCCAGATGGTTAGTAAGTGAGTTGACTAGGTATGTCGGTCAACGATCACCCAGATATAATCATGGAACCTAGACATGTCTGGTAACCCCGTCATGAAATATATGGAGATAGCATCCCACTTCTATATTGGTACCTCTAGTGGTTGTGCCAACCCCTTTGGGAGATGATGCTCTGCCTTCACTTTCAGACAAGTGAGGCATCATGAACGAACTCTGCCACCACTTTCGTCATTCATGGACACCAGTATTGATGTAGTAATTATTTGTACATCTTCTCCACAACAAGATGTACTGCCAAAATGGATATATGAAACTACCTCATCACCTCATCCTACAACATTACTAGTACTACGGAGAATCCTCTATAAATGATGATGTGCACCCGACCTATCGAAAATCCATCAGAAGGATATCATGAGGATAAATGAGCACGACGGGCCTGGTGGTAAACATCCACAAGAAATGCCTCATTATGTCACTATAAGAGTGGGGGGAGTACAGTAAACGACTGATGGTATGATATTCCATCACTATCCATGAGAGAAAACTCTATTTTTGTCTATCTTCTCTATCGGTTCACTCTGTAACTATAAACTAGACCTCCTATTGAGTGAATCTCCCACCACTTTCCCCTTCTAGTAGTATAAACTTTTTCATATTCACAGCCCTGAAAGAACTCCAACCATCTCCGCTATCTCGTGTTCAGGTCCATCTGTGAGATGATATACCTAGGAATATTATGGTCGGATGAGATAGTAAACTACTCGCACATACAGTAGTT
Organism: Viscum album; assembly: GCA_963277665.1. Taxonomy (NCBI): domain Eukaryota; kingdom Viridiplantae; phylum Streptophyta; class Magnoliopsida; order Santalales; family Viscaceae; genus Viscum; species Viscum album. The sequence goes on along the minus strand of OY728136.1, from coordinate 1,576,243,707 downwards.
TTACCACATAATCTAGGAGAAGAACACTCCTTCTAACTCTAAGTCATGGGTCACATAGTTCTGCTCATGATGCCTCAACCATCATTAGATGTATGTGATCATTGCTCGCTCCTACCTCAGGAAACAACCCATTCTGGAGCCTAATGAATTGTAGATTACTACCTTTCTTACTCTCTCTTATGATAGTCTGATGATGAGGCCAATCTTTTATCTCTGCCTCAGTTCCTGGAAACCCTAATGAAACTTCTCCATCCCAATAAAGGGTTCTCTCTTCCATGTTAATGATGGTTAAGGTGTCGTAACTCTGTATGAGTCACCCAAAAATCTCTGGTAGTATCCGGATAACTGCAAGAAACTCCACACCATAGTCAGGATCTAGGATGGCTCCCATGAAAGCACTACCAATATCTTTTCCGAATCCAATCGATGTCCAGCCATCGAGATGGCATGTCCCAGAAAGTGGAACTCCCAAATCCAAAACTAACACCTCGAGATATTTCAATAAGGTGTGTTCCCTTAGAGTGTATTTGGGATTATCCACATGTGTGTATCATTCTCCCCCTCTAATGTAGAGAACACCCATATTTCATCAATAAATACCACCATGAAATGATCGAGTTAAGGATGAGAGATACTATTCTTGAATCCCATGAAAATTTCTGGGGACTTTTTCCCTCCAAAGGCTACACTAAAAACTCATAGTGGTAATACCAACATCTAAAGGATGTCTTCGATACCTCCTCATGCCGTACTCTAATAATATTATTCCCTGATCTGAGGTAAATCTTTCAAAATCACCTCGCTCCCTTCAGCTGTTCGAAGAGGTCATCAATCCTCAATAGTGGATACTTTTTCTTCTTGATCGACTTGTTTAGGGGCCTGAAGTCTACAAATTTTGTCAAGATCTCATATTCCATCTGGGAAAATGACGCATGGGCTACCCATGGTGCAATTCTAGGCCTCACGATGCCCTTCTTTAGAATGTCCTCAAAGTATACCATCAATTCATGAAGCTCTATGGGATCCATCTGATATAATGGTGTGAATATTGGCATCATTCATATGTACAGGTCAATGCCAATGTCTACCTTTTTGTGAGAAGTTAATCCTGGATCATTGTCAAGAAAGACATCCTCAAACTCATCTACTACTATAGGAAATATTAGACTCCACCTGTCCATCACAACGAGGGTGAGGCTATCCAACTTGTGAGTGATGATCTTAACCCTCCTTTGAGAAAGTACATCACGTGATGCAAAATGTTTCCCTCTCATTAGTGAAGAAAAAGATGGTCCAATCCTCATAGACATAGAACACATTACACCTAAAAATTAGATATGATCATGGAATGCAGATAAATTTTCCATACCCATGATGATGTTGTAAGGCCTTGACACAAGTACTAGGAGATCCCAGTCGATGCTCTCACCTCCTAGAGTAAGCTCAGACAGCTGGAAGCAGTGTGTAATCATTGAATCCCCTCTAGTAGTTGCCTCCAATCATAAGGATCTATGTAATGGCTCAATTAGAATCTACGATCAACAAATGAGGTTCGTGGAAATCAAAGAGTGATTAGAACATGTGTCAATAAAAACTGAAACTATGGTCTATAAGACAAGAATCGTACCTCTATTCATCTATGAAGCACTATGGTCGTAGGCCTCCATCACCTGAATATGGCCTCACCCTTGTCCGCTGCCTCACTAAGCCTGTGGTGGACCACCCATTTGTGGTTATGGTAGCACCTTGAACCATCATTCACCACCTGCTTCTCGACCTACTCCCCTACCACGTCTGCCGCACTATAGATCTCCTCGCTCAAAACTCTACATCTTTCTTTGCATTCCATAGACCATATTATGATCATCCGGGAGGTAGTTTAGGAAGTCACTAGACATTTGGCCCTACCCACCACATGTAAATCATAGCCTGGTTCCCTGTTTACTCCCTCTACTCTGGGAGTCCCACACTACCAACAGTGAGTCTTGGGGTCATCCCCTAAAAGTCCTAGCCTTCTTGGGCACCTGTGTCTATTGTCTATTGATCACCACCGATTACATTGTTGCCTAAGTTATTCTAGAGGCTCCAGATATTGGTTCCTCCTCTTCCATGAAGATCTCTATAATAAGGGCTCGCTCCAGCACTCCATCCTTAGGGGGGATGTTGAGAGACACCATTTATGTGCTGATCACTTGTCTGAGTCCATGTTTAGAGGATTGGGCCCTAAAGAAAGGGTCCAACACCTTGTCTTTTGTGTTGGGAGAGAGTTATATAAACCTTGAAGAGTACTCATCCATTGAAATGTTTCCCTACTATAAAAAATCATCTCTTTAATGCACACAGAGGACAAAGTCATTGTGAAAAACTCCTCATGTAAAAACCACTCAATGTCTACCCATGTGAGGGTCATCTCATCATGTGTCTAGATGGTCATACTTTATCACCTCTCTACTTATCACTATAAAAGGCTAGAAGCCATGATCCCAATTTGTTCAAGTGGTGTTCTCTATAAGAGAAAGACCTATGTCACTGCTACCAGTCAGTCCTCAGCGACCTGAGGATCAGTCTATCTGATGAACAGGGGGGTATCTTTATCAAATACTTGTACAAGGAACTGAGTCTTCTTACAACCTCCATCAGTAATTCTATGAAGTAACTGCTAATTAATGTGTGGTGGAAACCCCATCACACCACCCGGTGGGTCCATCTCTTTCACTATTCATTGAATTGACTCCTCACCACTAGGTGGGTTGTCCACATGATCATGTATCTAATGCCTAAATGGCTGTCTTCCTGGAGGCATCCTGAAATAGATCATTATATTCCATAGTCATTAGGACATATCTAGTGAGAAAACAATTAATCATGAAGATACTAATTAGACACTTATAAAACCATTGGTTTCATGTATATAGCTGAAAAACGGAATTCAGGTTCCCGAAGTATGGTTACGTTGGACACCGCACTATTACTGGATTCCACAAACATGAAAGTTGAACTCGGAACACTCCACATTGTTTCACCAAACAAAAAAAAAAATAGACTCTCAGTATTTGAGGTAGAACCAAACACATATGATACCTCATTGTCACGAACCATACCCCGAGGCTCGTGAAGTGACATACCCCAAGACCGCCTACCAAAGTCCAGGGGTTGGTGACTAACGCCAATGGTGTCAACCGATAAGTGGTATGTATTTGACTGATTACTTGAAAGCATGAAAAAAAAACCTTGTCCCAAAGCTGGATTGTAAACATAGATTCCACTAAACCACCACTGAATATAAGTACAAACTGCAAGTCAATTGGGCCAGAATAAAAACCAAACAGAATATAAAATGAAAATAGGAAAGTATAAGGAAATCATTTAAAGTCGTCTTCTAGAAACCCCACCTAACAAGTAAGAATAGAGTAGCTTCTAGAATACACAGAAGTACATCCTGCATACCTGATCTCACTATGCACCACTAAATCAAGGGCCACTAAGTCTTGTATCATGGCAGTGGTCGGTGCACTAGACATAGTATGTGTGGGTGAAACCCATGCATGGGTGTGTAACAAAATACATAGTAGCAACCCAATAAAAACATGTAAAGACCACATATCAATACAAAAACCAACCAAAATTCAAGATCACTAATAATGGTCATGAAGAAAGACAGTTATCAATAGGTATATTCTATATTAGTAATTTAATACCATCAATCATAATGTCGAACATCTTGGGTTACTAGAAAAATCCTCCTCAATGAGTACAGTGGGTCTGCTGGGTCACACAGAATCCACTTCCCTCTAACCTATGACCACTGTGGTACACATCTAGGATGAGTACCATGGGTATGATGGGTGACATATAAGTCACTCCCCATTGCGGGCATGTCGGGACACAAAGAAGATGCTTCCCCCCTTGTCCATACTATGGAACACCTCTAGTTGTGTATTGTTGGAATCCCAGGTCACACAAAAGCCACGCCCCACTGTGGTCATGCCGAGCCACACATATTCTGCTTCATATTGGGCCATAGTATCTAATCCACATAGGGCCTATGGTAATTAGTTTTTATGTCTCAACCAAAAATTGGGTTTCTTCATGTAGTGCGCTTGATTCTGGGAGAACTGATCCTCAAGCCATTCATCAAATTTCAACTTCCACGAAAACCTCCATATAGTATTCCAAATGGTCTGCCTTGTCGCCATGGTTCCAATTCCATAAACATCTTGTCATTCTGATGATTGGTTTGACAGATATTGGCATTTTCCCAAAAAGGGGTCAGTTATGTCTGGGTCTAGTCTGGCCTGGTCAGACCGACCCAGGGTCCACCAACGAGACCGGGGTCCACCGTCCCTACCCAGGTCTGCCTAACCGAACTACATCCATCGAACCGACCCACATCCGCCGACCCTACCCAAACCTAGAACGGCCTGGGTCAAGACCGATCCAGCCCCACCCTACCCTTTACCCCATAGGAAAACTAGTTCTTCCCTGATGGGAAGCAGCTGGAAGCCAGGTTCTGCTCCCCTTGCCCCACGGGTCCTCAGTGGGGATACCTTCTCCACTGTAGGCAAGATTCCGCCGAAGGCCAATACGGCCAGTCAGATTCCCCTGCACATGGTTAGGGGATCGCGTGGTCCCAAGAATCATGGACCACAGATATGGTCCGATCCACCAATGTGGTTGAAGGCTTGCATCCCTGTTACCAACCACCAACCCAGTCAGGGACCCCTACCGGTGTGTCGTCGTGGCATGTCAGTGGGATCTTCTGTAGACCACCAAGGATCTATTGTTCGCTTTTCCTACACCTATATCCTCCATGGGGTTTCACCTTCCCTGCAAAGGCCTTGAATATTGATTTCATCCATTTCAAATGTTTGTCTATAATAAAAAAACAAGGCAAGTTGGGGGGTCGGGCTGTGTTCATGTCGTTCATTTCCCTCTACGTTAGATGTTTAGAAAAAGGGGAGTATTGTCATCATAGTTATATAAACAATTGTTTAATCCCTCTATAGAAACCCCAACAAGAACACCCTCCAGCAGTAACAAACAATTCAAGGATCAACCTGTAAATGGGTTTATCAGAGATCTTCATTTTAGAAAAAGAATGGGGAAAACATAAAAAAACCATTACCTTGATCCTTGTTCGTCGTTGAAGCACTCTTCCCTAAAGGATCCAATCCCCATTAGAATTTGTCACATCCTTTCCAAATTCATCCTAAAGATTCTACGTTTTTAGCGATCCACCAACATTCATCATTTTTCGTTGGAGGGAATCCTTTTCGTATGTTCATCAGATAATTTCCATAGATTAATTTTCTTTTCTCAAACGCGTTACCCTTTTAAAAATAAAACACGTCGCATCATTTTTGTTAGGAAGTTTTGTCACATCATTATGTTGTTTCATTTATGTAACATTGTATATGTTACAATTCAATTACTATTTTGTTACACTGTACTTAAAATGAGCCATTAATGAGCTTAATTTAAGGATCCTAGTAACTGCACTGAAGTGCTGACGTCCGTGGATCAATGGTGAGGGAAGTAATATAAAATAACATTTTATGTTATTTTAATATTTTTAAAAAATTCTAAAAACTATCTTTTTTCCCACAAATTCTGGTCAATGTTAGTGTCTTTCTAGGTAAATCCTAGGGTTTTGAGTTCAATGGTTCCCTCAGATATTTTATCAATGCATTGGATTAAAAGTTAGAAAAACTTGCTTGCGTGTTTAAATAAATGAAATAAAAAAAGTTCCAAATTCTACTTTAGGCTCACCGAGCCTCAGAATCACTTTCCTTTAAAGCATGTGGTCTCGAAATAATTCTATATAATCAATAAAAATTACATATAAATCATGTGACATTACATTAACTCTATTTAAAATAAAACTAATTTAAGGGATTAAAATCCTTTGTCTATGATGTAATGTTGCACAGTACCTTCATGTAGATGGAAATAGGAATCCAAATCAATGAAACATGGCCTATACTAAGGATATGAAGGTCTTTAATCCATATATGTGGATGTATAAAATGTGAATAGAAGATACATGATGTGTAACTCTAATCCTAAAACTAACCATGTCCACGCTCGTGTTCCTCTTATTATTCCGAGGTACACTTGTTCCTTCCCATGTACTATTTATGTACCCATGTAAATTTTCATTTATATTTACAAGGTCATGTCCACATACTCTTCTAATTCCCATGAGTTTTTATATGTACACTTCTATGTACTGTAAATGTATATGTCGGGTTTCCAATAGTGGATCACAATGTTGGTGACATGTGTTACACTGCGTGTGCTATTTTATTTCACATGGAAAACCTTAATCCCCTTTCAAGGACCCCATTGAATATTATTATAATGTTGTATGTTGTGTAATTCACGTGTTTCTAGAATATATAGGTTTTTCTTGTGTTATCCATCCATTCCACAAATACTTCTAGATCTATCAAAAAATCTAACTGATGAATCATGGAAAGGGATCAACTGATATCTATTGTCACCATTGATAAGATTCCATCCTATAATTTTCACATGGATCATTATCTATTGAACCTAAATATTTTCATATTCCAAAATCCTAACTGGGAACCATTAATAATGTCTGTATCATTCTCTGATCATCCACTGGCAACATCACACCTCGATCACAAACTACACCATTGGTATCTATCTATTGGACCGAGGTACGGTCACACGATGATCCAATACTAGGAATTTCATCAATCCATAATCCAAGGAAATAATTTTGATGAATTTTTCAATGAATCATGGGTGAAATTCACAGCCATAAGAGTGTAATGACCCTCTTCCTCATTTAGGTTAACCTTGAACCCTTTATATTAGAACACCATACAAAGAACAAAAAATAAATGAATAATATAAACCACAATTCAACCATCAATTAATAAAATTATATTCTAATAGAACTGGTTCTTTATTGATAGGGGAAATCAAAATAGGATAAATCCAAATACTAAAAATTACTAACCTCAAGTTAGAATCAATCCCTGATAAATAATAATCAGGAATCATCATCATTTGTTTCATCCACAAGCTCAGAATGGGGTACTAGGTGAGAATACTTATCTCACTATTTCTCATTCAATAATCCTCTAAGAACACTGTTATTATGTATCCTCTATATTTTCATGGTTATACAACTAACCAAGTGAATTTTCTCTAACATCATATTTATAATGTGAGGATTATATTTATCTATAATAATAATAAATAAATGTATTAATTTCATTATTTTAACCCATGATAAACCATTTATTATATAATTGATGTCAACAATAGATATATCTAACCTTCAGGAAAAATCACATTCCAAAATCAACAATTATATCAGATATCCCATACAAGTACCAAGTTTGGAGTTATTCAACTAGTTCAATTAAACTGTGTGTGTGGGATATTAATCTATTTAAAATTTTTATAAAATGAAAACATGATACACCAAGCCTCAGAATATCTAATATTCTTAGTTACTATACACATAAATATAAATAGATATATTATAATTCATCACATTTACAAAATAAATACATTATATTCTCCACACATTAGTTATTTTCGTATTGAAAGCCAAAAGAAATAATACTAAAAAAGATATAGGTATTGATCTCACCTATAGATCTCCCACTCCTAGGAGAAATTATGCGGATTCTCATAATGAAATAACACATGAATCAAAAGAATCACTATCCCAAAAAGAATCTTCTCCAGGAAATCCTTGATCTACATTGAGTCCATCACAGAGGTAGCTCTATCATCGATTTCCATCCCACCCTAGTCAATAACAACTGATGGTCCAGGCATGTACCCCCCATATATGTGGATGAATGTTTTATCTAGTTATAACAATAATGTGAGGTCCACATGGTACAAAACCCCATTGACACCATTTATTATATGGAAAAGTTCAATGAATCGTTGTGATATATTGCCTCCCTGACTAAATCTATATAAATAGATTGTGGTGATACCTTCAAGAACATATGGTATCTCTCCTTTAACTCTAAAGGACTACATCATTGGAAAACATAAGTCATTTAATAAAAATGTTCTATTTTAAACCTCTCCTAGAAGATATGAACATTTCCTGTTGTAGCTCGCACCGGCCCAGTAACCATGAGTGTTCACTCCTTTGGATATGTCCAACACAGTCAATACCAATTAGGTGTACTATAAAAATCCTTGAATTGTGAAATAAGAATTATGGAATAGAATTCATTTTTATATTGGTGACACTCTAAACTATTTCCAAATACCAACATGTAACCCAGAAATATTGCATCTAGAAATAAATAGCCCTAAAATTTTTGACACTAGTCTGGTGGTAAACATCCATGTTGAAATACAGCTAGATCTAAAATTACTCCAACGATACAATCAATAATCATGATGTTTTGTGAGAACAATTATCAGAAATAATCACCAAGCTAACCCCATTAATATGGAATATATCATTCACATGGAGGAATTCCATGATCTCTTAGGAAATTTTCCCTTAGGTATCGAGAATGTATTCCAAAATGGTGAGTTGGTTAACAAAAACATAAATGATATTTTTTTTACATAATTATGTGTTAACCTATCACAAATTCCAAATATATTCCGTCCCACTATTACATTGGAACCTCAAGGGGTTATTGTGAACATTCTTGAACCTAGTGATCATCCTTCCCCTACTATGAAGTGAGGATTCAATGGATAAATTATACTATACATGTATTTATACCATTTAACAAAAAAGGAAGTCTATTTTTGTTTTATATATTTTAATCACCTGGATATACTACCACGATGGATATATCAAATTCCCCCAAAATGAACTTTCATAATGTCAATGGTATAAATATATATACTTTAAAAATGATGACATGATTCCCTCCATTAGATAACCTATAAAGAGTATTTCGATTGGATATATTAGAATATAAGGTCTCATAATCAACATCTACATAATGAGATACCCTAAAAAATTGTAAATTTGGAGGGGTAACAACCAAAAAATATACATATTGCACACCATCCACATCCACTATAGATAAAAAAATTTATGATTACTACACTGACACATTAATCAAAAAAAATAAACTACATATCCTATTAAGAGAATCTGTGACTACATTATCCTTTCCAAATGTTTCAAAGTCATAATTTTGGAGGAACACTATCCATCAACACTATCTCCAGTTAATATCATCATGAGATAAGACATAAATACGAATATTTTGTGATTAAAAGTCAATATTATATTATTAAATGAGGTACTTTCCCCTATTATTTAAAGATAGGATCACTAATTCCATATATAGATTTCAATAGACATAGTTCTACACATATGGAGTCAACTACTAAGACCATTATGTATTCACTACCAACCTATTATTTATAGGAAAATAAATTATATTCCATAATTCATTCAAGAATACTAGATACAAGACATCATCCTCCTGAAATATCTAGATGAGAGCACCCATAAACGTCTACCTCAACTCATGAAAACCCGGTTTCCACCAACCCACCTAAGAAATATAATATTCTTTTGGGTAAAAAATTTAAATATGATTATAACCTTGAGAAACAAGGAAAAAAATATCTGGTAATTCCCTTCCAACCTATGAAATCATCATACCATTGTCAGTCTCTTTGGTGAATCCCTGTTAATAATTTCCTTAAACGTTTCTAGGTATACTTCTACAATATAATCTAAAATTACATGTGAATTTTGGCCTATCAAATATAGAAGAGAAACATTAATTGCATGCCATAAATATGTTTCTCTCAGAGTATTTCCATGTACATCCTTAAGTGTCGCACTTTCTTTTCCATAGGAACTGATAAAAATAGGTTATAATAAATGAATACAACACACACTATCCTTTAAAAGAAAAAATGATGTGATTTTTGAATGAAATAGAAAATTTCGTGGTCAATTTTATGCCAAATTAATCACCAAGTACTCATCATTATATTAGGTACATTAGACTATCATCTTTGGGATATCATAATCTCGTACTCAAAGAATGTGATATCACGATCTATGGTCAATCATCATGAACCACCGTAGCCCTATCAACTATTCTAAGTGTTTTTTGATCCTTGATAGTGAATATTTAAACTTGTTGGTCACTAGGTAACCTCAAAATTCCTTCCACATTATTTGAAAACAACATTGAGTTAGTATTTTAGGAAACACTATGTGTAACAATCTAATTTCTCTAAAAGTACTACATCTACACCTTCGTATCACAATGATCTGTAGGATCCATCCATATGATGGTGAAGATATTGAACTAATACTAGGGTATAATTCAATATTGAAACCTATCTCTATTAGTGGAGGTATTCCCAGCACATCCTAAGGGAAGACGTCCTCATACTCCACCAACACAATAGGAAGAAAAAATCCTATAGAATTGACAAATCCAAAGTATATACTACGGAAATGATAAGTAATAATATGTATTCCCCAATATAAGAGATCATCTTACTCTATCTGGGTTTTCGTATCACACATGAAGGATAAAAAAATCCCATCACCATATATACATCACATATTTTTCAAAAATACTAAATATAGGAATGAACTATGGATAGCTAGTCCATAACTAAGATGATATCATAAGGCCTCATTGCTTCCAAACTAAGATCCCTTTGGATTAGCTCACCATTGAGAGTTATGAAACATTTTCAACTATAGTATTTAAAAACTTATAAACCTTCGGATGGATTCTCCACATGCAAGGGTTGAGAGAAAGTGTGAAACAGATTATCAAAAAGTTGAATCCGATATGTAAAATGAAATGAGTTAGTGGAACCACTATCTACCCATACTATACATAATGTAGAGATGACATAGATAATAACTCTAATCATACCATGAGAATAAATATCATATGAATCCTCTTCTATCACCTATCCTTGTCCCTGAACACATACTAATTATGCCTGAAAAGAACCACCTGTTAGTGGTGGTGACATTATGTCAATCCTCCTGCCACCCCATGATACTTTTCCCACTCCTCTACCACATCCACCCCAACATGGACCTCACAAATTTTACCAATGTATATACCTGGGTGATCTAACAACTATCTCCCTATCAATAATATGGTGGGTCATTAAACCTATGTATGATGTCCCCAATTGATGGAAGAAAAACAATGCCTTTATCCTGAAGGAAAAAATAATTCTTGAGAGCCCTAAACTATTGTTCCTCAATCCTAAGATCATCTCTTAAATCATTAAAAACTCCCTGACCCATCTAGCTATCATTATATTCCTTCTATAGATTTCTAATCTGTAGGGTTCTCACTTCTAACACAAACTATCTGCATATTCTCTGTATGAAATCTCCTCAATAATAAATCCAACTAAATCACTCCAATATTGGTACGAGTGAAATGAAATTCCACATAATCCATTATATCTGATTATAAGCCCTACATTAAGGTTTTTACCTAAATAATGTATCATGAACCAAATCTAAAGGGTATCATAAGAGGTCATTAAAGATCACTGAATACCGTACTATTGTCAGAGGTCTCTATTGAAAATGAAAAATCACCAAGAGGTGTACTGATCACAATGTGGTTGAATGGAACTATTACCTAAAGTGAAAATTTATGTATAACATTGATAGAGTAGTAACATATTGTTATTGAGTCCTGAAACTCTTCCATCACCCAGTGGATCCCAAAAAGGCTGCATTTTGTACCACCATTTGATCTATAGTTGTCCTAACAAGGTTGATAACATAAGAAACATCCTCTATAATGTCTTCAGTTTCCCAATGGTCTAGCTCACCCCATATTATGGGGCGTAACTACTTTTAAACAACTTTTTCATAACCTAACACACTGGGGTCCCACAAGTCTATTTATATGATGACTATGGCTATCCCAATCCGAAATCAATTGGTCCAGGGGATGGGGAACAATGATGATAAGTCATATCTCACTCATGGTAGGTGATATACTAATGTGCATGTATTAATTCACATATATATTATTCTTTACACAGATGAATATAATGTAAAACTATTTTCAATGTGCATATAATATCTAAATTCTACAATGTCTATATAAATCATTTTACTAGAAAACATAATGTATAAATGCTTGCACACCCAACACAAGTGAAAAAATAGTCCAAACATATTAGAAGGAGGAGACTAATATTAAATGAAGTAAATAATTGATCATAATCTCCATAGAAAAATATTTTTCTCCTCTTACACCCATTACTCCTAGTACTATGTTTAAATGTATGCAGTTTTCATAAAACATGACATTTCCATGAAGAAAACATGTAGGGGTGAGTATAAAACCCCACAAGACACTCTAAAATAACCACCATTAAATTCGCAAGATTGGTAATATAATGAATAAAATTTTATATAGATAAAGATATATGACATAAAAATATTATAAAAATATAGATAAACTCTAAAAATAAAACTATTATCATGATATCTAAAACAATCTGAAAAAACATTGGATACACATTGAGTCTTTAAGGGAATTCTCAACTAGGAGAATCCAATCCAAGGTTCATTCAATGGAAAATTTCATATATTGAGAGGTCATTCTTATTGGGTCCCTCAAAAGAGTACTCAATGGACCTATGAAAATCTTATCAGCAATTAGGCAGTTCAAAACATGGATTATTATTAAATATTTTGTACCCATGTTGAAAAATCTTCTAGATCAGGGGTCTTCACATTTTTCAGGGTGGTCATGAATATACCATGTACCCTACCAAGGATAAATATATGAATGAGAATCCGGACCAGGTGTCATGGAGGGATACTACAAACTATATCATGAACAGAACACATAGCTGGTATCATAATTCTTTGTCAAGGATGTAGTACCATATTGTACAATCATAGGGATATTGTATGTGATCTTTGTTAGTATAATATTTTCTATACATAATGGATTAATATATCTAATCCATCACTTATTAATTATATAATGTGAATATAAGGTATACAATCACTACCTTTAATCGATTACCTACACATTTCATGCAGGTTTTTCTATAATTGTGCCCTTGTATACTAGGCCTTTGATATGTACTGAGGTTGTTCTATTGGACCTAGTCATGTCTAGTTACTCAGTCTTGATCATTTATTCAACACATTCATGTGTTTCATTCCATTTCTATTTTCCTTTAATCATATTATACATATTGATTTGCCAAAATCGGCTCACATGGTGTCAGAAACGTGCAACAAGATATGTGATTATTTTCTATGTAGAATCCGAGTGACAAAATTGGGTCCCCATAAGGCATAGATTCCATTGTACAGACACTGATTAATGAAATATTTTTGAAAATCCATGGGTTCATCATGATTCGGATCACATAGATTGCGCCAAAAATCAAGAATCACACTAAAATTATAAATCATTGGAACTGATGAAAAGTCATGTAATGATCAAATACAAGGTATTTTATTAACACGTAATCCATGGAAATACAAGAAATGAATCATGTGAAGAAATGGAGAATAATTTCACAAAAACATAATGGGATTAAACCTCAAACATATTTTGGATTTCCTTGATCTATTTCTATTATAATGATTAATTAAGAACACATAAATAATAAAATAATACCATCCATAATTCAACAATTGATTCGTGTACCAATTTATTTTGTGGAATTGGTTTGTGCTCGATATATAAAATAATGAAATTATAAAAATAAAAAAATGAACTAAATTATGTCAGGAATAATCCCTAATTAATATTTATATAGTTTCATATTCTTTGGTGAGATGAAAAATACTTGATTGTCTCATGAGTCCCAAATCCTTTATTTTTCAATTTTTTATTTGAAAATCCTCAAAGAAAACTCATCCAATAAATAGTCTCATTTCTATAATATATGCAGATAACCCTATACTTTTTTTTGATAAAACCGTATTTATAATGATATGATTATGTATCTAATTAATAATAATAATAAATAAATAAATAAAAAATTACATTATTTGTTCCTGTGATTGTAATTTTATAAAACACTTTACACTAATAATGTTTATATATCTCCTAGGGTAAAACCCACATTTTTAACTCCATGATAGTATATAATTTCATTTCTAAATCCATTTTTTACTATTCCATTTGTATAGAAAAATAATTTTAACATGATAAATGTAAATTTAAAAATATTATAATATCATTACTGGGACCATTGAGCCCCAAAATTTCATTCTGTCACAGTTCCTACCCCCATAAATACCTCTAGATAAATTGAAAATAATTTAATAGATAAAATTAATTTTAACTCCCATCCCATCATAAATAACTATATCGAGCTATGCCAAATAAAATTATATTGAAAATCATAGTTGAATATATTTATTATAAAAATAATGAAAAGAACATGATCCATTATTAAATTTTAAAAAATGTGAAAGAATTCAATAATCATTTATACATGCCTTCATGGATGATCAATATCATTATAAATATTTTACATTATTGTGAAAATATAAAAATTACGTCATAAACAATTCACTTTAGAATAACATGATAATAGGATTTATACAACATGATGCTATAACCATGGTCAAGATAAAATAATTCCATATTTATTTTTGGAATACATGTAGTAATCATGGATTATAAAAATGAATTTATATTTTAAATGAATGAATGAGAGTTTTAGAATCCTCATTTGGTCAAATAGTTTATAGGAATTACTGTAGAACTATATACGTTTGAAATATTGAACCCTTGAGACATGTTCTGGAATACCAATAGAGGTAAATTAAATTTTTTATATTGATCCATAACATTTTTATATGATTGAAATTTGGTTCTATACTATGTTATAAAGTAATATTTATCAAGATGACATGATTAAAGGGAAACCCAATAACTTGGGACCTGAGTTGTAAAGGATTATTTATAATAATAATATTGGTATAATTTACAATTTTAATAAATGAACTGATTCTAATGATATTAAATTGAAAAATGTCAAAAAATTACTAAAGTGACCATGTTTTGAAATATGAGTGGATATTAAATGGATTGTTATTAAAAATGAGGACAAAAAAAAAGAATAATTGGAGGAATCTAATTTACAGATCATTTCAAAATATTTACAATGTATAAAACGTGGATTTCATAACAATTAAAAACACATATGAAATATTTAGTTATATTCAAATATCAATGTTATTAATTTTTAGAAAATCATTTTTTATGTGGTGATGAATTATTCTAGGATCATGAAAGGATCCGCCACTTATCCAAAAAAGAACTCTAATAAGAATTGGTTATGTTGCTTTGGATTACTAATAACTCATTGATGTTTATGTTGGTAAGGGTGATTCAAGTTAAATGATATGATTTGGTGTCAATTAAAATTATTGAAAATAAGAAATTTCAATTCAATCTTGTTCATTCTATGAAAATATTTTATCTTACTTGAATCCATTAATATTATTAGAAAAAAACATATATTTATGGATTCAAGTAAATTCATAATTATATTAAAATAAATATATTAACATATTCATCGAATATATTATACAGAAATCTATCATGGTTTATAGAAATCCATAATAAAGTGGATATAAATGAAAATTATTAATATTCAATATATTATGATCCCTATATGTTATGATATATCATTTATTAATTCCAAAATTTCATCATTGAAAACATCTAGCTAACAATATTAAAATATTATTATTTTTAATATAATAAATATATTTTTTTTTATTTATTAATTTTAAAATATTGTGGGAAAATGTGTATCATGAATTTCCATAGAATAAAACAGTTAGTCAAGGCCACCTTCATTAGTTAGCCATTAGAATTACCAACTTTAAACCTTCTCTAAGTACGGTAATGGACACATTTTATCCCAATCCAATAACAAAATATAAAACATTAAAAAATTTATCTAATAATTATGTAAAAAATATCATAAAAAATCTACATCTTAGGGAATTCGTTTCCCTAATCGAATAGGGGCTGAATACTCCCATAGCCCTTAAAATTTTAACAGCACCCCACACACTTGATAGAGTATATAAATCCCATAATAATTGTTGGGTCTTTATCAATTGGTGTTTTGAACATCCACTATTATTGTATTATTCTCAATGAGTCTTTTATCATATACCAATGTTGGTTACTCTGTATAATAAAACATACATCTTAGCAGGGTTTGAGTCCCCTATTACATTTTCTGATAAATGAAATAAGTTATAAAGATGTGTCATTTTTTTGGTTGATAGTAAACTGTGTTTTATTATTCTATATATGAGATATGTTGATAGAGAATACCTAGATACCTAGGTTTTATATATTTAAATATTAAATTGGTATCTTGTTACTTTGGATATTTTCTGAAAATTTTCCGTTACTTTTTTCCATTTTTATTTACATGAATTAGGCTAGGTATGTATACAAATATCCTAACATGGCTGTTTCGATATAATTTTTCATTTCAAATGGATATTATATTTAATATTTAAGAGATCATTATTGACATATATAAATGTATGGATCAAAAATTTATACTATAGTGTGATCAATATAGGTTCATTTAGTTCCATGATCTATAAATCTTGGATTCGACATCATCTTCATTTATCCTGGATATTTTACATTTGGGAAATTATAAAATTTTATCCTTTTATCATGGGTTTGATTTTTTTCATACTATTTTGGTTATTATCATGCTTCACATTAATTTTATATAATATTTTTTATTTGAAATTTTGTTCAGCATTGAAATATAATGTGTTGATTCATGTGTTAGGTTATTGGAACATTAGTAAAAAAACACTCAATTTGGCTGATACAATTTCATGGAACGAATGCCCTTCCCCTTTCTAATTATAGATGATATTGAGGGTGTACACTAAAAAATTATGGCAACCAAAATGGGATTCTATTGGGTAAGTTAATTTAACTTTCACACTACATTATTACCATGTGAAAATTTATCCATCATCGTGACAACTAATTTTTACATTATAAAAATGGAATTAAAAATCATTAATGATTATAGATAAATATAAAAATCTATTTCTCAACATATTCACACTCTCATTATCATCATATTCTTTTAGGGTGGGTTTTACTTTCATAAATAATATATATAAATAATTAGGATTAATTCATCAATATCCAATTTTTTCATAACTTTTTTTAGTGGTGGTAGAGACATCATATAATATAATATTTTGAGTGCAGTGATAATTTAATTTTTGTAATACATTCTATACAAATATATATGTTTTCCCTCTCTATTTTATTTGAACTGAAATTCAAAAATTTCCAAAAAATATATAAATCATATATGACTATCCCATTATATTTTTTTCCTCATTAAATATATATTCCATATTTCATATACTGAAAATAACATGGAGAATACTTTAACACAACCTAAATAAAAAAGATAATAAAACATGTTATGAAATATTAACATCAAAAGGAAAAGGTTTAATTTATTTTATTAAATTATTGTTCATGTAATTGAAGGTTACGAAATTATTTTATATTTTATCATTGAAACACTCCATTTGTGAAATATAAAAAAAATCCAACAATGATAATAATGAAATACAATTTTTGTTTTATATTTTATTTCAAGTTACACAAATTTTTTCCAATAAATCACGGGTTACCAAACCGATTTCTAATAAAATATACATATTATATCTCAATAAAATAAGAAAATACTTTAATATATAATTAAACATAGTTTTTTTAACTTTATTTAGAAATATAATATTCATAGATAAATTTTATTTTATATACTAAAAATCATGGATAACAAATAAGATCAAAAAAAGCTAAATATTTCCATAGGATGTCCAAATTTATTTTATTAGATAAATGACTTAATTAAAATATTATTTTTATTTCTAATATGAAAATATCAATTTATAATAATGAGTTAAAAGGTTGAATTTAATATATTTACACATACTTTTTAAAATCAAATCCACTGACCTAAAAGTTTATACATTTATATATTTTGAAATACCATGTTTCCTAATATGTTATTATTACAATGTTTAATGTTTTAATTAATGAATACAACCTATCCATGAAAACCCAATTTTGATTATCAGATAGAAAATATCAATTCTATTAGATATTTTATTCACAGTGTATACTAGATGAACATGTATACATACCTTAAAATTCTATTTTTAATTGATTTTTGAAAACTTTATTTTAGGTGAGCGGGAACCTGACCATACATGAGATACAAAATCACCAAAGCCGAAAAAGTGTGTAGATGAAAATTAAAAATTCAATATAGTGGAAAACGAACCACTTTGGGACATGAAACCATGATCAGATTCCTTGATCCGTGCCCCCAACACCATCATCATCGTCATACAATCAACAAAACACCAAAATCAATATAACCATGGAAACTGATGTCATCAACACCCCCACCTTACTGCCAACGTCGCATGCGCAAACCTGATCCTTATTCCACCGACACTTCCATCACTTCAATCATTCACCGTTGACATTGTCATCAATGAGTCATCCCTATCAGCCACTTCTTTGACGATAGTTTTCAGTCTCCATCTCCGTCTGCTACCACACTGTCATCGTTGTTCAAACATCCACCTATAATGACAAAGAAATCCCCAACATCAAACTCGACACTGAATCATCTTCTCACCACCAATAACCAACACCAGAGAATGAAACCACCATCATAGAACAAATAAACCATAACGCCGAGGAAGGACCCACACCGCTCTCCACCTATGAACTCCGAAAAACAACCACCATAATTAAATGAAACAGAAATCCATTTCCTATAAACACTAGGCACCAGGAAAATATCTATCTTGAGTAACCCAAGGGAAGGAGAAAATCCAATGAGGATTAGTCTCTTGGACCACCATCGACCTCTCAAACATCACATCCCAAAACATCATAGTAACCATCACACTAGTCCGGATAGGGAGAGAAGTTGAGGAACTTGAAGCCAGAGAAGAGTGGGAGTAGACAGAGGCTTCAACAGAGAGACAAAAAATCGCTAGTACCACAATCTCCTTCCATGAGGCCACCTCCAAATGAACAAAACACCTGCAAAAAGACCACCACGAACGAAAAACCACCAGAAGAAACTATAGCAAACAACCCAACCACGTGGAAAAGCTTCAACAACAGGATCCCAAGGGAAGGAGAAAATCCAATGAGGATGCGGCTCTTGGAACACCATCAACCGCTCAGACAACACACCCCAAAACATCCAAGTTACCACCCCAACAGACCGAACATGGAGAGAAGCAGAGGAACTATAAGTGAGGGCATTGATGGAGCAGAGGAGGGCTTCAACAGAGAGATTTGACCTCCTCCAGGACCACAATCCCCTTTCATAAGGCAACTTCCAAATGAACAACACACCTACAAAATCACTTCCACATACATAGAACCAGAAAAAGACTCTGTAGTGAACATACTAGCATGAAAGCATTGAAGGGGAATCTGAAGATAGACGAGGATGAAGAAGAAGAATAATTTGAAAAGGGTGAACTATTGGATTCCTAGGCGAGAGCGCCGTTTGAGATGGGACTCATAATACACTAATAAAAACATGTATACTGTTCATTAAAAATAATGATACATTTTTTGTAGGCTGGGGGTTTACAAATTACAACATATGTGTTATACAAAAATATAGTAGATTGAGTTTTATCAAATGTATCATATTTAGTTTATCAAATAGAAGTATACGATTCTTCCAAATGAATTTTACTAATCCAAATATATAATGAACATTATACATTCAATAATATGGAGAATATTCATTCTACTGGATGAAACCTACATAAATTTTAGTTGTGCAAACCATGATGATTTGAGATAGAGATGTTGTGATGAAACTTTCAAGTGAAAAGGATACTTTTATGATTAAATTAATATAAATTTTTTAATATAAATAATATAAAATTTGGAATAAATTTGATAAATATGTATCTTTGATCATGGATAAGATTAAATTTAGAAAATCAACTAGTTATTGTTTCTAAGATGTTTTAGTAATATTTTATTATGTGGAAGAAATTTATTTTAATATATAAAGTGTTTAAAATATGAAAATTTTTATATTTATTTATTGTAAACTAATAAAACATTTATTCTATAATATATAATTACATTCTTATTATTGAGGGATCACAAGGTTGAGAGATAAATTTTTATTCAGATCACTTTGATAGATGGATCCTAAGGTTAATGGGAATATAGCTATATCCAATCATTAAAATTAACCGATATCACAGTTATTTATGATAGAACATTAATATTAGGTGATACTCAGGGATACCAAATGTATTATAAGGGAATATTGAACACTGAAGGTTAATGTATGAAAATATTCCTATAATTTTTTTATGTTTTTCAAACAAATTTAATTAATTTTTTCACTTGTGTTTTACAATTTTTTATATCTAAGGTTAATTTATATTAAAAACATACAATATGATCTAAAATTTTCATAACTCTGATTATAATTTTAATTCTTATGAAGCATCATCTTTTATCATTCTTTATGTTGTTTTTATAAATTCTATGTTTTATTTTTATGAACATAAATCCAAACCCATATTTAAGTAAAACATATACTTTTTAGATCATCTAATTAATCCATTTCCAATAATGATTTGTTAGTATATTTTTAAAGTATCATTTTTGTAGAGACCCGAAGCCTAACGTACATGGACATTACATTACATTTGCGGAATACTTAGTACATAACAAAAAACACACACACAAGGATCGTAATAGTTTAGTGTCTTTGGAAACTCGGAACGTAATCTTCTAATCATGGTGAAAGATCTTCAATATCTCCCCTAAAGATCTTCCCTTTTTTTACCTAAAACCTTTATTTATATCCTGGGGAAAAGAAAACATAAAAGGGTGAGCTCAAATGCTCTGTAAGGGTAAACAAAAGAGAAATCAATCACATCATATTCATAAGAACATAATATTTGGAAATCATAACCTGCAAAAGAGAGCATAATTTCATAACATGGTATAAATCATAGTAGTGAAATGAATTCCCAATAATCATAACTTAATACATGAAACTTTGTGGCATACACACATAATCATAGCGAATCATTTCTTGTTAGTCAAGACTCATTGCCAAGACTATCTTAGTGGACAAAGTCCCTTTCTGAATCGAGTAACCCTCGTTTCAGTCTTGTTTTACTGAACCGGTATAACCTACCATTTCAGCAATGTCTATCTCATGAGATATAAAATCATTACCCAATGCATTGGAGGGAGATATAGGTCCCACCCATCTTATAATGAATCCTTTCTTATGTGTGCCACATAATCATAAACCATACATCATAGCGTAACCCATGTAATAAAAATGAGATTCTTAAACAACATGACATCATAAAACAATTCATATAAAATATTTACATCACAACATAATCAAACCAATGTAATAATATGGATTAAAACAGAACCCTTTATTATCTTATATGGAAAATAATTTTGATAAAACACTTGAACTCCATTCTTGAGGAAAATATCCTTTCTTCTTCAAAAACATTTTTCCTTTCATAACATGTCATACGACTTTAAAATAAAAGAAGTTGATTAAAAATAAACTTGAAAACTTGTAAAGGAAGATTCTTGGAAATTTTTATTTAAAAATTCATTCATGCCGTATAAGTTAAAAAAACATTCTTCGTACTTTTGTCGAAAAAGTCAAAAAAATACCTCGTACGAAAAACGACAAAAGATTCCTTTCATATCCTTTACTAAAAACTCATCGAAGGGTAAAATTGGATTTAAAAAATTTTAGGTGGATGGAAATAATATTACATATTTAGAAAACATGGATGTTGATGATAAAATACACCCCAGTAAATACCAAAGTATAAACAATCTCGGATAAAAAAATGAGATTGTGATATTTCCCATTACCTTAGGTCCGACTTGCTGTGTGAGTGTCTGAACCTCCTGTATATGATTTAAATCATGTTATTTACTTATTCCAGAATCATATTCATTGTTATTATATCATATATGGTCCACTTATAACTTTATATTACCCGTTCTTTTGTAAATTCATGTTAAAGTAGCGTTTTGGGTAAAATCGTTTCATTTATCGTAGGTGTTTTGACTTGTTGTTCTTGACATTATTATTACTTATATCATGATTTACTTACTTCCAGAAAATAAAATAGGATTTATATATCATATATATTCAGTATATATATATATATAATAGATAGATAAATGAAATGAAAAACACTGTTCATGGAGACGGTAGTTCGTACGTATGCATGAATGCTGTTTTCCTTTCCTTATTGTCTTGAATGGAAGTAAGTAGATGGCATACGTATATATATATATACATAAATCCAGTAGCTTTATAATGTCATATATTTCATTATTATTTCTTATATATAATTTATAATCATTCTTAAATGGTTAACATGGAGAATGAATCTCATCGCGTCGTGGAGACGGTAGTCCGTACGTATGGACGAGCGATGATATCATTTCCATAAATATTGAATTGAATTGGAGTGGATTATAGAATATATCAGAATAAATATGATGTTGTAATAACTATGTATAGTTATTCTTTACACCATTATACCTATCCATCTAAGTTGGTGGTGGAAAATAGATTACACCACGGCGTGGAGACGGTATTCCGTACGTACGCACGCGCGGTGATTTCTTTTTCCGTAGGATGGATAGATGGTGAAATAGGGTTGTTTCATACTTATAATAACATATCAGTATATTAGTGATACTGATTTTATTACTTCATAATGAAACAACCTAAGAAGAAAAAGTGGAAGAAGAAATAAAGATGAAAGAATTGGTAACGGTAATTACCTCTTCTTTGAAGCGCCTTTTGGAGAACTCCTCTTAGGGAACTAAAATTGGTCTTTGAGGAAGTCCAGAAACTCTAGGATGTTGATAGGGAAGTGGAGAAGAGATTTTGTCAGAGGTTGTCCGAGCTTGAGTTCTCAAATTGGTGTGACGAGGAGGGGGAGGAGGTGTCATTTTATAAGGGAGGAGAGGGGCACCTTAGGAATACCTCTAAATATTATTTTATATTAATGTCAAAATCGGTTTATAATGGTTCCAAAGGGTATTATTTCGAAGATAAAGTGGGGATGGGTCGAAATACTATCAACCAATAGGATTTAGACAAGTTTAGGGTATTATTTTAACCTTATCAATTAGATTTAACTCTAAGTTAAATAATTTAACTTTTACCATCTCTTTTTGTTTTATTTCACTATATGGTTAATACACTTACAATAACATGCTAAACGAACCCCAAATTGTTTATTATTAATATATATAACCTTAGCTAAGTCATTTGGCCGAACCATAGATTTTTAGGAATAAAATAACAATTAATAATATAATATTTAACTTAAAAACTATTTTGTGTCAATTTTGACACTATTTGATATATGATTTTTGTGAAAGTCATAAAAGAATTATATGTTCGCACCAAGTTGATTAAATCAACACTAATATATCATATTAACCTATAAAATTAGTGTAATTCATAAAAAGTCTCAAATTACATTCATTTGAGCATTTATAACATCAATTATGTTAATATTTCCTTAAAAGGGTAATTACTGCATCATCGTTGTGTCATAAATAAATTAATTTATTTAAAGTCTAAAAATTATAAATAAAATATCATTATGTAGGAAACCTTTTTAGCTTTCGAATTAATATTTATAGCCGAATTTATATTATGTATAACCCCATATTAAAAATGATTTACTTATTAAACTTTGATTTTAACTATTTTAACCCTTCTTTAAATAAATTAATAATAAATGTCCTAATCTAACCCAAGTGGGCCTAAATGGTCATATTTTATTCCTAAGTTTGTTTCTGGTCGAATTAAACTTATCCAATAGAATTAGGACATGTGTTAGGGTAATAGTAATATAATTTTTACCCTTAGTTACCCTATTTACTATTAACCGTAGTAAAAAAAGTAAAAAGTTACTATTCACCAAAAAATTATTTTTATCTCATTGAACCACATTTAACTTACTGATATCAACCGTGTCTGTCGGATTTTCGAAATTCCATTCACAGAAGCGGTAAAATTATGTTTTATGCAAAATTCAGTTTTTAACCTACCACTTAGTGGTTTCACTATTCATCAAAAATTGAAAGTTTTCAGAAAAGTACCAAAATTTCACCCTAGGCTATAATTGATATTCCGAATTCAAAAATGATTTCTATTTTACAAAATTCCCAACATATAAGTCGCATTAATTAATTTTATATTTAATTTCTACTGTCACAACAAATAGCGTGGTTTTAAGAGATAACAACTATCAAAAGATTGACACTTGTTTATAACTGGTTTAAATGTGAAATTACATCCAATGACCAACATTGTATTGAATTGTAAAAATATATTCTAAATATACTTTAAAACCACTCAAATTAATAATTTATCACTATTAATTATTTTGATTAAAAAAGTTGTTTTTAATTATAATTTAGTAATTTTCACTATTCATCAGAAAATAAAAGTTATCCGAAAAGTACCAAAATTTCACCCTAAGATAATATTGATATTATGAATCCAAAAATGAATTCCACTTTGAAAAATAAAATTACAAAATTTCAAAAAGTAGTTATTACTATTCATAACGACTAGTTTTAATAATATTTTTATAGCGTATTGTTGTTTAGTGAAACTCGTTATTGTGTACTACACACGCTATCAAGGAAGGTCGCGATTGCGTGTAATGCAAGGCAAATTAAGGATGCATGTTGTGCAAGCACCTTTTGGTGTAGCGTACAACACAAGACATTAGTGAAATTAAAAAAAATATTTTTCATAAAATCTCGGGGTGTTACATTCTACCCCCCTTAAAATGAATTTCGCCCTTGAAATTCGTCTGGGTTATAAATGGTTTACTATTAGAATGTTTCTTTAATAGAAACCCACATCGTAAAAAAATACCAAAACTTGGCTTTAAAAACTAAAGTATGAAATGTAACGATTACCCAAATAAACTAATCACTGGGTTTCCACATAGGTGAAAATATGGATATGGAAGAGATATCTAACCATCATGTTCTGATGGAGAGTGGTAGAGAACATGGCTATGGAAAATCCAGTGATCACAAATCCATAAATTTGTGACGATCTAAGGTACCATCTGATTCATCAGGTATAAGATCACTAGGACAACATTTTTGGTTTTCAAGATCATTTCCCTAAAGTTGAAAATTTGAATCAGAATAAATACTTTCTTTATTTTGGTACAATCTCACTGTTGTTCATGCCTTGAACAATTTCCACTTCATCTATTGAATTTGTTATTCGAGAAGTGTTAGTATGACAGGTCATTCCATCTGTCTCAAACAAAAGGTTAGCAAAAATTATATACATAAGTCGATCTATAGTGAGATTAATCACATATGGTTCCTAAAACGGACTTATACTTCATATATCATACTGCTTAATATAATAAAACTAGTTTCTACTAAACAGGGACTTCCTGTAGGCCAGTGGTAGGCGATAAAGGCCAGTCACACTTCAGTTGTGGGTTCGATTCCCACAGCCTTGTCTGAAGCGATGGGCTGTCGCCCGTCCTGCAGGTTGTCCTTTTTCTAAAACTATATTACTATAACATCCCATCAATAATATCGAAAAAACTTCTATCCTTAAACAATACTAACTTATGTCCAACATAATCCATTCCAATCTTTAGGCTTATCCATAATAATGCAGTTCACTCTCATAACATAGTGAAAACGATTACCATAGATTTAATACCATCGTTGATCCCCACATATCATAAGATATATCCTTTTGGACACATTCCAAACATTCAAAGGCCTTAATTTTGTACTCTCTTGAATACCCATTGAACCTTATTGAAAACATGAATTCTATTAAAAGTTAACTCTTTCCACATACCAAAATCCTCAAACTTCTATATACTCAAACCATGATATCACTTAGTCCTTATATCAATCATGAGCTCATGAATACTGTCAAACATTTAATTTTCTCCTTATCCCTTCAATATGGGCATATTATCTACTTTCCAAAATATTTGAATCACTTTTCATGGTTACCAGTACCTTAAAATTATTGAAAACCACAATAGACCAATACATAAATATTTCAATACACCATAAAAGTACCTCAACAACATTATTCCTGAATACCAATACATAAACACTTCAGTCCATCCACTTCAATGATTGTCCTGGAATAAGTCTTTACTTGATTTAGAAGTAACTTTTTAGGTCAGGGAATTGAGTTGGGTAATGCCCATGTTCTCCGCAAATAAGATATTGAACTCCATAACAGTCTGTCACTCTCTGACCCTTTTCTCCACACAAATAACATCGGTCCCTCCATTTGAGGTATTCCTCAAGGTTCTTCTTCCCTTCTATAGAAATCTCAATCTTCCTTTCTTTATGCTCCTCAACATGCGAACATGAATAATAGTTTATCTTCCTCTTCTTTGATGAATTAGGCATACCACTAAATTTCACCTTGTTAATCATATATCGTGATGACTGATTCGGCATAATCACAATACCTTTCTCTCTAGTAATTACACAATTTTGTTGCTCATAGTCACCAATTTGTCCATTGGATTCAATGTTAACCGAATTCCTTATGGTTCCCTCTATTAACTAAAACACAAAAAGAATCTTGTGAGAGGCAAAAATCATGCTAGAGAAAACGACATAGTAAAGGGGGAGTACCCTCAATATCTAACATCTTAGGTTAAATTCGATGATCATTACCATAGTTCTAGGACTATATCTTATACGTATACTTATCCTTAGGGACATCCCTAGACATACCATAGAAATATCTCTAGGGATCTCACTAATGTTTTCGCATCCTAGTTTCCAAAGGTTGACTAAACCTTTCCTCTGATACCAACTGTAGCGGTCTGGAATTACTTCCAGTAGACTATAATTGATACCTATCAGGGCACTCCATGGGTAGCTACACCCCCTGGGTGGGACACACCACCATCCCCAGTGGCAACCATTTCCTCATGAAGCCCTTGGGCGGAGAGCCATGCTTCGTCCAATGCTCACATGTGAGAGTTCCCAAGGATCAGATACATTCCTACCTACTTTGCCTCTAATACCAACTGTAGAGACCCGAAGCCTAACGTACATGGACATTACATTACATTTGTGGAATACTTAGTACATAACAAAAAACACACACACAAGGATCGTAATAGTTTAGTGTCTTTGGAAACTCGGAACGTAATCTTCTAATCGTGGTGAAAGATCTTCAATATCTCCCATAGAGATCTTCCCTTTTTTTTACCTAAAACCTTTACTTATATCCTGGGGAAAAGAAAACATAAAAGGGTGAGCTCAAATTCTCAGTAAGGGTAAACAAAAGAGAAATCAATCACATCATATTCATAAGAACATAACTTTTGGAAATCATAACCTGTAAATTAGAGCATAATTTCATAACATGGTATAAATCATAGTAGTGAAATGAAATCCCAATAATCATAACTTAAAACATGAAACTTTCTGTCATACACACATAATCATAGAGAATCATTCTTGTTAGTCAAGACTCATTGCCAAGACTATCTTAGAGGACAAAGTCCCTTTCTGAATCGAGTAACCCTCGTTTCAGTCCTGTTTTACTGAACCGGTATAACCTACCATTTCAGCCATGTCTATCTCATGAGATATAAAATCTTTACCCAATGCATTGGAGGGAGATATAGGTCCCACCCATCTTATAATGAATCCTTTCTTATGTTTGCCACATAATCATAAACCATACATCATAGCGTAACCCATGTAATAAAAATGGGATTCTTAAACAACATGACATCATAAAACAATTCATATAAAATATTTCCATCACAACATAATCAAACAAATGTAATAATAGGGATTAAAACAGAACCCTTTATTATCTTAGATGGAAAATAATTTTGATAAAACACTTGAACTCCATTCTTGAGGAAAATATCTTTTCCTCTTCAAAAACATTTTTCCTTTCATAACATGTCATGCGACTTTAAAATAAAAGAACTTGATTAAAAATAAACTTGAAAACTTGTAAAGGAAGATTCTTGGAAATTTTGTTTTAAAAATACATTCATGCCATATAAGTTAAAAAAACATTCTTCGTACTTTTGTCGAAAAATTCAAAAAAATACCTCGTGCGAAAAACGACAAAAGATTCCTTTCATATCCTTTACTAAAAACTCATAGAAGGGTAAAATTTGATTTAAACAATTTTAGGTGGATGTAAATAATATTAAATATTGAGAAAACGTGGATGTGGATGATAAAATACACCCCAGTAAATACCAATGTATAAACAATCTCGGATAAAAAAATGAGATTGTGATATTTCCCCTTACCTTAGGTCCGACTTGCTGTGTGAGGGTCCGAACCTCCTGTATATGATTTAAATCATGTTATTGACTTATTCCAGAATCATATTCATTGTTATTATATCATATATGGTCCACTTATAACTTTATATTACCCGTTCTTTTGTAAATTCATGTTAAAGTAGCGTTTTGGGTAAAATCGTTTCATTTATCGTATGTGTTTTGACTTGTTGTTCTTGACATTATTATTATTTATATCAGGATTTACTAACTTACAGAATATAAAATATGATTTATATATCATATATATTCAGTATATATATATATATATAATAGATAGATAAATGAAATGAAAAACACCGTTCATGGAGACGGTAGTCCGTACGTACGCATGAACACTGTTTTCCTTTCCTTATTGTCTTGAATGGAAGTAAGTAGATGACATACATATATATATATATATATATATACATAAATCCAGTAGCTTTATAATGTCATATATTTCATTATTATTTCTTATATATACTTTATAATCATTCTTAAATGGTTAACATGGAGAATGAATCTCATCGCGTCGTGGAGACGGTAGTCCGTACGTACGCACGAGCGATGATATCATTTCCATAAATATTGAATTGAATTGGAGTGTATTATACAATATATCAGAATCAATATGATGTTGTAATAACTATGTATAGTTATTCTTTACACCATTATACCTATCCATGTAAGGTGGTGGTGGAAAATAGATTACACCACGGCGTGGAGACGGTATTCCGTACGTACGCACGCGCGGTGATTTCTTTTTCCGTAGGATGGATAGATGGTGAAATAGGGTTGTTTCATACTTATAATAACATATCCGTATATGAGTGATACTGATGTTATTACTTCATAATGAAACAACCTAAGAAGAAGAAGTGGAAGAAGAAATAAAGATGAAAGAATTGGTAACGGTAATTACCACTTCTTTGAAGCGCCTTTTGGAGACCTCCTCTTAGGGAACTAAAATTGGTCTTTGAGGAAGACTAGAACCTCTAGGATGTTTCTAGGGAAGTGGATAAGAGATTTTGGCAGAGGTTGGCCGAGCTTGAGTGCTCAAATTGGTGTGAGGAGGAGGGGGAGGAGGTGTCCTTTTATAAGGGAGGAGAGGGGCACCTTAGGAATACCTCAAAAATTTATTTTATATTAATGTAAAAATCGGTTTATAATGGTTCCAAAGGGTCTTATTTTGAAGCTAAAGTGGGGATGGGTCGAAATACTATCAAAAAATAGGATTTAGACAAGTTTAGGGTATTATTTTAACCTTATCAATTTGATTTAACTCTAAGTTAAATAATTTAACTTTTACCGTGTCTTTTTGTTTTCTTTCACTATATGGTTAATACACTTACAATAACATGCCAAACGAACCCCAAATTGTTTATTATTATTATATATATCCGTATCTAAGTCATTTTTACGAACATTAGATTTTTAGGAATAAAATAACAATTAATAATATAATATTTGATTTAAAAACTATTTTGTGTCAATTTTGACACTATTTGATATATGATTTTTGTGAAAGTCATAACAGAATTATATGTTCGAAACAAGTTGATTAAATCAACACTAATATATCATAGTAACCTAGAAAATTAGTGTAATTCATTAAAAGTATCAAATTACATTCATTTGAGCATTTATAACATCAATTATGTTAATATTTCCTTAAAAGGGTAATTACTGCATCATCGTTGTGTTATAAATAAAATAATTTATTTAGAGTCTAAAAATTATAAATAAAATATAATTATGTAGGAAATCTTTTTAGCTTTCTAATTAATATTTATAGTTGAATTTATCTTATGTATAACCCCATATTAAAAATTATTTACTTATTAAAATTTGATTTTAACTATTTTAACCCTTCTTTAAATAAATTAATAATAAATGTCCTAATCAAACCCAAGTGGTCCTAAATGGTCATATTTTATTACTGAGTTTCTTTTTGGTCGAATTAAACTTATACAATAGAATTAGGACATGTGTTAGGGTAATAGTAATATCATTTTTACCCTTAGTTACCCTATTTACTATTAACCGCGGTAAAAAAAGTAAAAAGTTACTATTCACCAAAAAATTATTTTTATCTCATTGAACCACATTTTACTTACTGATATCAACCGTGTCTGTCGGATTTTCGAAATTACATTCACAGAAGCGGTAAAATTATGTTTTATGCAAAATTCAGTTTTTAACCTACCACTTAGTGGTTTCACTATTCATCAAAAATTGAAAGTTTTCAGAAAAGTACCAAAATTTCACCCTAGGATATAATTGATATTCCGAATTCAAAAATGATTTCTATTTTACAAAATTCCCAACATATAAGTTGCATTAATTAATTTTATAATTAATTTCCGCTGTCACAACAAATAGCGTGGTTTTAAGAGATAATAACTATCAAAAGATTGACACATGTTTATAACTGGTTTAAATGTGAAATTACATCCAATGACCAACATTGTATTGAATTGTAAAAAATATATTCTAAATATACTTTAAAACGACTCAAATTAATAATTTATCACTATTAATTATTTTGATTAAAAAAGTTGTTTTTAATTATAATTTAGTAATTTTCACTATTCATCAGAAAATAAAAGTTATCCGAAAAGTACCAAAATTTCACCCTAAGATAATTTTGATATTATGAATCTAAAAATGAATTCCATTTTGAAAATTAAAATTACAAAATTTCAAAAAGTGGTTATTACTATTCATAATGGCTAGTTTTAATAATATTTTAATAGCATATTGTTGTTTAGTGAAACTCGTTATTGCGTACTACACACGCTATCAAGGAAGGTCGCGATTGCGTGTAATGCAAGGCAAATTAAGGATGCGTGTTGTGCAAGCTCCTTTTGGTGTACCGTACAACACAAGACATTAGTGAAATTAAAAAAAATATGTTTCATAAAATCTCGGGGTGTTACAATTTTTAAATTGGTCATTATATATTAAATCATTCGACATTGATGTTCAGTCACACTATGCAAAATCATTTTTCCTTCCTACATGTTAAAACCCATCTTTACATTCCTTGTAATGAATTTCATGTTGGAAATAAATTGTGATATACAATAACACCTACGATCTAATCCAATATTTATTATATTACTCACTATCATATTAATCCACTTCCATTATCATCTGAATTATTTGTGTGGTGTTTTGTATCACATGAAAATATGATTTCTTTTATCCACTACATTATGTCTCTAATATCATGTCTATAATTAAATTTGATATCTAAATTGAAATATTAATCATTTATAAAAATTAACTTATTATATTGAAAATCTATAATCATCCATTAACTCCTTATGGAGCTTGATATGCATGTGATACTCATCAATAAAAAATACATCTACCGAAATAGTAATTCATCATTTACGGGCAATAGGTGTAGATAGATATAATTAACAGAACATCAATCATATTTCATCTCATGTGAGGACTATAATTCAAAATAACATGTAAAATCTTAAAAAAAACTTCACTTTCATTAATATATATACATATATATACTTATTATGGTAACAAATAATATTTTCAAAAACCATATGTTATCCTTAATAATATTTTCTAGTAAAGAATATTTTTTTAATCTATGTAATATTAAAGAAGACAATATAAGTACTCATGTCCTTCAATGTGACACAATTTAATTATCATCATTCAATGATGTTATTTTAATTAAGTAACTTTTTTAAATATAGTAAAATAATATATAAGGGTTCAACCATGGTTTTCTATCACTCTCATGAAACCTTAAATCGATTCATCGTTGGATAGGACCCATGGGAAAATCTCTTATGGCTGTTCTCCCCACCCCATCACAAAATTCTCAAATGTTTTTGTGGAATTTATATTATCAGTAGTATAAGATATTTTATGGAACATAAAAAATGAATGATTATATATTTTATAATGTTAGATACACTTTTGGTGTTTTTTACAACTATTAGAGAAGTTTTGTACCATCTCATGGGGTAAATAATATATTTATTAAGGGTTGTTGTGTGGTTCCTTCAGAATTATTTCATCAGATGTGTGACAATTGACATGTATTATTTAATATATATTTTAATATCATGACTTATTTAGAAGATGGCCATTGTATATGAACCACTATTATTTAATTTTTCTTCCATTCTTTTCCAAATTCATGATTTAAGTATATCCCATGATGATGAATAAATTCCAATTAATATTAGTTAATGTTGTATTTAGGTAATTTGTATATTTTAGGGTTGTTTTAATTAATAAAAATTTATTTCATTGATTTAATACATATTTGTGTGTTATTGGATTAGAATTTTGAATTAATATTTCTTATCTTTTTTATGTACATGATTTTAATAAAATAGGGCATTGAACAATTATAAATCATGTTATTATATTGGAACTCATTTTGATATACAATTTGAAATTTTTTACCATGATGTATAATAATATTAGATAGATATAAATTTTTTTCATTTAACCATTGGGCTCATCTTTTAAATATATGTACTAAAATTTATATTTCTGAGGATAGTTTTAAGAGTTTAGTGATCTCATTTTTAAGTAATTAATTTAATCCGAAACATTACATACATAAATACAAGAAGATTTTTCATTACAAATCAGTATGACCCCATAAGAACTATAATGTTTTAGTTTCTGTGAAATAATAGACACTTAAAATACTAGTACATTAAATATATACATAATTTAAAATTTCATTCATCCATAATATAACTATTTTAAACATATCATATATAGAAACCATTATTTATAACCTACAAAATGGCTACATATCAAGGGGTTAGATCTGATAATTAGTATGGGTTATTATAAGAGATATAAATTAGCGATCATAAGTGTGTATAAGATAATCATAATTGTATGAGAACAATATCAAGAAATATAATAACAATACCCAAATAGTTAATATCATTAATATTGAATAATGTAATATATATTTTTCTTCCAAAATACATATAACATAAAAGAATGTGATAATCAATAATAAATCATGATCCACAGGAACCAAGAACAATAATAAATCATAAATATTTACTATTTATAAAAGAAGTGAAATTAGATTCCTTACTCAGGGTTCACCCTCAAGTCTCTCATTATCAATAATGTCCCATAATGGAAATTCAAACTCAATCATTTCCCAAATTCTCATAGGAGTAAATTCCATCTTGTTAACTTATTCATCTCTTAAATGTTTATTAACGTTTTCCTCTATTAAGAGTATATAAAACCATTCGTCATTACCCAATTCATTAGAGGGATATAATGGACCATACTTTCTATTTTTTATAACTTAATAAAATATTTATGGATTATAATATAACCACCCTTCCATGAAGTATAAAAACCTACCAGTATTGAGTTCATAACCAAACCACTCATCACATAATCATAATCCTTTACTATGTTTGGAAAAATATTATGGAAACATTTGTGATTAAATCAATGCATAACCCATGGATAAGAAGACTAGCTCTGTAATTTTTTCATCACCATATTCCTTAAACATCCAAAATAAGAATAAATATTGTATCATAGGATAATATTCCCAATAATTTGTCAGAATTACTTATGGATGTTTTTATATATTAAAAACCCATTAATAAATTAAGACCATTTCTTTAAGAAAAATAACCTTTTTCATTTTTAAATTAAAAATATTAAATGTAAAAAATTATAAAATATAATAAAAACCATATTCAATTTAATGTATAAAGAAAACAATATAAAAGAAGAATTAGTGTTAAGAGTATTCATGATGTCAGGGAAATTTATTCATGTTTTGTATTTTAAAACAAAAAATCCTTTCATATTTTTGGTAAAAAGACAAATGAACCTCATTCCAAAAATGTATTAATGTTACATTTAGAACATTTTTATGGATGGTAAAATATAGAAAAATTGAATTTAAAAAAATATTTCAAGAATAGTTAATACACTCTTGGAATCATTTTAGAAACATGTATATGGAATTGTAATGTTTTTATATCGAAGATTTTTATAATGTGGGTTTTCCATAAAAATATTATTGTTGTCACATTTGTAATTAAGGATAACAAAAATTAATTGAAAAAATTAGATAGATATAAAATTAATTACTGAGATTATGAAAATTAAATTATATAGATAGATAATATAGTTTTATTATAATATATTGCAACATAAATTATCCTGTTAAAATTATATTTAGAAATACAACTCCAATATCTATTCCATCATTCATTGAATTTTATATAGCCTCTTGTATACTAAATTTATATTTATATAAATTTTTAAAAGAACTGAATTAATTACATTAATACCTTATGTAGTTTACATTTAATTTCCTATCACCCATACATTATCAATCCTTCATTATCATCATCATTTCATATGTTAATAATTTATTTTTTGTTTTTCTTGGTTTAGAAGTTATTTCCCATAAACATGTATTATAGTTTCATTATCACTAAAATTTATATATGAATTAAATATTTTATATATTAAATATATATATATATATATAACTATTCATATAATGTATTACTGGAAAAATAATTACACCACCATATTGAGATTAAATCCACAGGTACACACTTGCATGATCCTAAACATTCATGAGACATATCATAATCATTTCTAGTAAATCATTTTACCCTTAATTCATTGTCCTTTTTGTTTGGTGTTATATCTGGAGCATTCAACTGATTTTTGGAATTATTGTGGGTGTTTTGGAAAGTTCAATGATGTCAAATGGTTTTTCCAAACAGTTTTTCCTCTTACAGGTCACCGTGGAAGGAAAGTCAATGGATATAAGGAAGGAGCACAATTGACACCCAATTTGGGAAAACTACGTGAGTTCTCAATGAAAATAATTCAATGCCTAATAGTGTGTAACAACAAATCTGGAACTTAGTTTCTCTAACAATGTGGGCTAATCATCCATGAGTACTTCTTGCAATAGTTGAAAAGCATGTATGTCACACATTTTCTAAACCATATACCCTAATAGAGTGGCACAAAATTGGATTCCCAAAAATTATGGATCTAATAAAAATTAAAATATATATCCTTATTAATAGAAATTATCCCAATTATTTAATGATTCATTTTTCTAAAAAAAATTCGAGATGAAATTCCATTTTATCTGGGAGAATTTTTTATCAATTAAATGATCATTGGAGAAATAGATTCCCTAGTAAGTATTTGTTTGAAGACATTCATCCAAGATCTAACTATTTACCACTTGTTAAACCTTATACCTAATATAATTTTGTTATATCCAAGTTTCATGAGGGTTATTGTGATGTTTTATGGATGGATCTATTGAAGGAATTGAGATCCAAGACTAGAAGATGAGGATCATAGTCTCATTCTTCGTTGTCCGTCAGTTTATAGAAAATTAAAGGTTATTATTGGGAGAGAATTAATTTATGATCCTGAATTTTTTGGAATAAATAATATTTTCATAGAAGTTATTCATTCCTTAGTTATGTAAACAATCCATTCCGACTCATGAAATTGTATTTTGATTATAAAACGTTCGTGGAACCCTACAATAATAGTGATACCCTATACTAATCTAACTGGATTCAATGGAGATTTCTAAACCAATATTCATGGAAACCCAAGGGGTGTGAAAATATCCTTGAAATAATGATTATTGTAAGGTAAAAAATATTAACAATGGCTTTATGAAATTGAGGTAAAATAAAATTTATATGGGATGATAATGTGGTTTAAAGAAGTTATATTTTTAAATTCATATTTTTTATATGTTTTTTAATAATTAATGATAAATGATTATATAGGGAAATGAATGTTTTTTTATATGATACAAATAAGGGAATTGGGTTTTGAGCGATAAATGAATTGGTGCTATGAGTTGTTATAAATTTATAAGAAGATGACTGATATGATCCTTGATATATATATATAAATATAAATATATATACGAACAATGTGGTTTGGGTGCTGGACCCATTCCCATCTTATAGTGGTTGGTAGACTCATTATCTAGGACCTCAATGCATGAATATTTATTGGTATGAGACTAATTCTATATGTACATACGATTTTTTTTCTAGTATGATTCTCTTTGTACCAGTGATATTGGTGTTGGATTGATGATCCAGGTACCTAATATTATGATGCTAGACTGACGCTCTATGTATCCATGATAATGGAACCTTTAATGAAGAACGAATGTATAGAAATTTAATTTGAATTATTTTGAATAATAAAATCCCATGAATTATTGAATTTTGAAATCACTATTTTATATGGTTCACACTCCAGCACATGCCATGGAATTTATGATTGTCTCAGGTGCCACTAGGAACCCATATGCTAATAATGTTAAATAGATAATAATAAATGTCTTCAATATTTAAATTTTCCAGTCCATATTTTATTAATTATACAATATAACAAACTATGATATGATCTATAATTATTTAGACACCATTTATGGGGGGCTAAAGAGTTGTACTCAGACCCTACTCAAGCCCATGATTGGCAACTGAGCAAACTCCATTTCTAAAAGACATTGATTAGTGAAGGAAACCTAGATTTGATGGATGAGTTGGGATTCAGAATGAATAATGGATTTGAGAACTGGACATGATGTTGGGACCCTCTGGTGAGATTCCATTGTGTCCTTATTTTGGGTTTTCATTATAATTTTTACACATATATGGATTGACATATTTACTTCTTTATTGTTGATCATTTTCTATGTTTTTGGGATTATTATGAGTTTTTTTGCCCTTTTTGTTTCATATCTATTAATATATTGGTTAGTGATATAATTATTTTTTCTATGTTTTTTATAATAATATGAGGTTATGTCAGTCCACATTATTTATTATACCCTCACTTCTAGTTGGTTGTCTCTGTTATATAGGGAGGCATGCTTTATGTCATGTAACAAATAGACATGGGGACACAGTATATGGATCCCAGGTCAGGGAACTAAAATTTTATACCATAGGATGATTTTTATTAGGACTTTTTATTATTTGGGAAATGTATACTAGTGAAAAAGATGATTTGTGCCATTTTCATGTGCTCATTTATGAGATTATATATTTTTTGTGTGTGGGATACCTAGGTACCCAATATAGGATTTTTGTTAACGATGTTTGATTATATTATTGATTTTTTATTTCAATGTGGTTACTGAATTTTTTTCATGTTATTCTATTCTAATATCTGACTCGTGTCCCATTATAGAACAAGATTTGGTAATGCATGGATATTTCTATAAACTCTAGAATTTTGGATACATGCATCATATTAAGCACACATAGAAAAGAAATTTATTTGTGGGATGTGGGGAATGAAATTTTTTTATTTTAATTAATTTAAATGTAAATCGATAATAATAATGACTTAATTTTTTAAAAAATATTTTAAATTGTGTATTTTTTTAATGTATAAATGGATATCTCATTGGAAACATATATATATATATATGTGTGTGTGTTTGTGTGTGTGAAAATTATTCTACACATTGTTAGCAATGGACCTAGATAGGGATGGTTGAGGGTTGTCATAGAAGCAAGGTATTGACCATGGGGTAGTATATTATTGATAAATTGAAAAATTTTATTTTAGGACCTCTAATGTAAATGTTCAAATGATGTGTTCTGTGCCATAAAAAAATTATTTTTCATTGTAGATACATATGTCAATGATAATGATTTTTTTGTAGGATGATTGAGGGAT
The DNA here is from genome assembly GCA_963277665.1 of Viscum album. Taxonomy (NCBI): domain Eukaryota; kingdom Viridiplantae; phylum Streptophyta; class Magnoliopsida; order Santalales; family Viscaceae; genus Viscum; species Viscum album. Next base: position 1,576,205,504 of record OY728136.1, on the reverse strand, counting down.
ATTGTTAGAAATGTGCTTCTAGTAGAATGAAAATAAGACCAGGTAGTTATAGGTTATGGAATAAAAATTAATTTTTCAGAGAAAATTGATCATTTAATGTATGTTATATAATGATACATAGGGTGGACTATTTAAAGAACGTCTGATCTAACTCAGGAGTTCCAGTTGTAGATGCCTCCATCAATCAATAGATACGGGGACTCGAGGAATATTAGTTCAATATTAATTATATATGGAAAATTCAAGATCCTTTAGAGTGTCCTTTATAGAAAAGAGTCATACTAGAAACCTATATATTATGAGGACGTGAAATCATTGGTGGCTTATTTAGTATCAATATGTGATGTTGGGGGGATTGGAATGAAAAGTCTTCCAGGAGATATTCACATAAAATATTCCCCCAGATACACTATGAATGAATAAAAAAGTATATTTTATGTGGTTGAACCTAGGAATTATGTTATTAATGGACTACGATGGTCACTAAAATGAAATATAGTGCATTTTCCCAATAATAGTATGAGATGAGGCAATTTTGGAGTGTTTTTTTTCAGGAATGGATAAAATTTTATTTTTTTCTGATTTTAATATATTCATATTGAATAATATTATCGTGTTAGTGAATCAGTATGGGAACCATAAAGAGGATTGAATTGTAGGACATGCGGTTTCTACTAGACGATTATGAGTAACAACTTCAGATTGTAGGATGTGTTGTTATGAGAATGTTCACCAGAGTAGCACTGTTACAAGTAGCCATGTGATAGGATTAGTTACTCATGTTGGTGGACATGTATTCTACCATTATTCTTCTAGGTTGATAACATTTATATCTTGTGTCCATTACCATTGGTGGAGTACTTATATTATGGTAGGATAAGACACTTATATAAGTAAAATAGGAACCCTGGATAGATGGGATGTGAAGAAAGAAATAGGATAACATAAAACATTTAAAGGGTTTCTGATATCCCAAAATTGTTGTCCACATAGAGTTACAATTCCCCTATAAGATGCGAAATTGGATGTTTTACTATGGTTAAAGAGAACCAATATCATTATAACAGGGAAACACATGAGGCTCAAACTATATTATAGGGAAAATAGATAGGTTAATAGAATTTCGTTCATAACACACTTGTCGATATTGATGTTATACCATCGATAGTAAGAGGAAAAATATTTTAGATTCTATTCCCTCTTGATAATTATTTGATATAGGATCTTCAAATTCTTTTTTATCATCTCAACCTATGAAATGTTTGATTCATTCAGGGGATTTATTGTGAAGGGTTATGATTATTGACACATTTTTGGATAAATAGTCCACCACACATAAGAATTGTTTTTCTTTAAACAATCCCATGCATTATTATTTTTTTTAAAAAAGTAAATGTTTATTATTTTTCTCACAATTTAACATGTCTAGCAGTCAAAAAATAGAGGAAAGAACATTAAAACTAACTTATTGAAAAATATGATCAATTTAAGTCTTTCCTTGAACAAATAATGAAAGGGTAATCTAGAAATCTATGAATCATCAAGAAATGAAGATTTCATGCTTCATATGTGATGCAACATAATGACTAATTTCAATCCAAGCTAAAGTTCTAAGTCCAATACTGACAAGAGCTAAAATATCAATGGAATTAAGACCTTAACCAGGAAACTTTTTACATTGACTGAATCCTAGGTTCCAAAAAATAAATATTTTTTTGAGAATCACCCTAATGATACAACCTAAATGAATCCCATATAAACCAATTAACCCATTATTTATTTAGAGTTCATCATTCCACACACCTTAATGAACACATTTTTTACACTATAAACACTATTTATTATTCTCAAGCCATTTATCATTGTGCTAAGCACTGTGAAATGCACTAATTCAAGGTGAAAAGAGGGTATAAAGTTTACAGAAACGCACCCAACATATATGGTCTCAATGACTCACCTTGGGATCCCCGATGCCCAGACTACTCCAGTTCCAAAAGATTTATATCAAAAATCATTTATATTGGCTCATTAAGATGATTACTTTTAATAATTAAATGATTAATGAGGCCCCTAAAAATAGAATCAAACTTCTATTTCCAAGGGTCGTGATCAAAACCACACTAATATATCACCCATTTCATTCTCAGAAATAATTCCTAAACCAAAATATCTATTAGATCACTAAGATAGAACACTCAACAATCATCTATTATAAATAATTTCAGATTCAAATCTATTCTTAACTGCCAATCAAAGCATTGTTCAAGTCAATATCAATTTTTATAAAAGGAAAAATCCTAAAATTAAGCAAGAATTTCGAAAAATTGAAAACATTTACCCATTTTTTATCAAAATGTCTGAAGTTTTAGTGGGAATTAATGGACTTCAAATTAAGCATAGTTAAGAAATATCATGATTAGACCCCCTCTGTCACACATAAATCTCAAATTGGTCCCCAATGTGGACATTTATATATGGAGAAGAACAATTTGAAAGTTATGTTTCAAAAGAGATTTTCAATTTAGTAGATTTATGATATGTTTTAAAGGGTCTCTTTGAAGTTCCAAAAATTTTTCTTTGGACAATGAATAAATTAAAATCAGGCTCATTAGAAAATACATACATTATTATTTATGTCCAGTGACACAAAATTTCTGTTAAGGATCAGATATGGCAAGTGACTTGTGAATGCAGAGTGAACTGGGTGTAAGCATTTTAACAAATTATTTTCATTTATATGTTTAATCGAGTAGAAAAATGAATGCTAAAACACTGAAATCTAAATAATATTTAATAATAAAATCCACCCTACATATACCCCCACTGTTAGTTTCATACAATGAAATTTATTAATATATAAATTAAATTATGTTTCTAACAGTGAAGTACATGACGAAGTTTTATTTCATAGTGACATACATCAGACTATCATTCCAATTCAAGTAAAATTTTAATTATATGTAGAATATTTTTCTCTGTAGAAACAGAAGATGAAAAATTTTATAAATCATTATGGAGAAGAAAAATGAAATAAGAATTAACAGTAAGATAATTATCTGGCTAGGTTTTTTTTCATTACTCCTTCATCATGGGAATTCCAATCCTTAAATGAAACAATATAAGAATCCTAAAAACAAATAGAATGTAAAAAAGGAACAAAAATCAGAATGGGTAGTAATATAGAAGAAAAGCATGAAGTACTTTATTCAACACTAAGCAATACAAAAAATGAAAACAAAGAAATTGCATGGGTTGACTCCCATGAAGCAATGATGTTAAAGATTCAGTTTGACTTTATTTAATCACATTTTTTTATTTATTAACAAAACAAAAACCATAGGTTGCCTCCCATGTAGTGCTAGATTTATAGTCCCTAGTCGGAGTCACCTATAATTTAGCCATAATAACTAGATGGATGAAGTTTCCTTAATAAGAACTGCCACATGTGTTTAGCCCATTTTTTAATGGAACAATGAAAATTGTTGGCTCTAAAGCTAAACACTACCAAACACTCATAGCTTATAAAAATCCCTAGAAAACACACTTTAATAGCTATACGAATAATGATGAACACCACAAGAATTATTTTAGAGTTATCAAGATTTGAGTTCAAATAAAGGGACAACATTGTACTAGATGCATCAAAGGGTGTGGCATTGACCTCATAGTTATATCTATTAACCTCAACACTAATAGGTTCAAATAAAAAGGTGCTTGTGGGTGGATAATTAATAATAGGTTCAAGAGGGGATTCAATAAAGTGTGGAAAAGAGATATGAAAATTGAAACTCAAGTATGATTCCCCCTGTAGACTACAAACATTAACACAAGAAGGCTAATCACCACTCATAGTTGTGGATGGTTGAGATAGACAAGGATGAGAATTTATTTGACCATTAAAAGAGTCAGATTTAACAATATTGTAAATCTCTTACAAAAGTTCCTCATCTTTGAATGAACACTCAACAACTACTACTTCTAACAAATCAGTTCTACCTAATTCATGTTTTTTTTCAATCTCTCCTTAATGTTAACTTTCAAAAGGCTCAATTTCAAAAACCATATCATTTGAGTGTTACAATTCAATTTCAATAGAAGAATTGTAAAATTCAGTTTCAATAAGTTTAGTATCCAAAATTTTCAGATTAAAACAATTCTCCTCATGTTGGTTGTCACAACATTCCATTTCACTGCACAATGTTTCAGAGAAGTTTTTATTAAGCGAATAGGGAGATGAGAACTCATCATTTAGAATTTATTCAAATATTATTCCCTTTTTTTCATCATCCAACAATATATCATAAATTATTGGGTTTACAGGTTCGTAACATGGAAGAGAAGTGTTCCATTCAAGTTCAATGATTTCAAATTCCATGTTATCCACCTTAAGGTTCTCATCCAGATTATACCCAGTATCAAGTTTAGAGACATTGTTCACAATAACAGAAAAGTTGGGTGATGATTTTGTAATAGTAAAATTTTCATTCTCAAAAATCACTTCTACCCAAGTGACTTCCTTTTCAATACTCCAAAAACAATGATTTTTCTCCAATGTAGAAATTATGAAGAGAACTGGGTATTTATTTTCAATCTGTTTCAATTCATCTTCAAAATTTTCCAACTAATCACCATTAAAGTTCATTATTGGATTATCAATGCTATTTTCATGAATTTTTTAGTTTGTTATTTACAATTTATTTTCAAAAGAATCAAATTTTTCAAAGTAAAAAGGTTTCTATCTAGTTTTATAGTCACTCTCTTCTTGAACATGGTTTTCAAATCTTTAATAAAAATATAATATTTATTTTCATCAATTTATTCTTGTTCTTAAACTATCTATTTTTATCCAAAGAGCATGTTTTCCAATCTTTTCATTCTTTTATCATGCTCTTAAGAATATTTAGCTGGTATTTCACGGGTGTGGTTAAACCAGGTGTTCCAGTTATTCTCTCTAGTATCCAAATTAGTTTCAATTAATTCATGTTTATTTAGGAATTTAGGATTTGTTTCATATTGTTTATTTTATTTACTGTAATTATCCTGTTGTGGCTGGTTATCGACACCCTGCCAGGCAGTGTCCCCATAACAATCGCAACAGACACAATGAGTCCCCAGTTGATTCCAATTTTCATGAACATCCATTTTTGACCTAAAAAATTATGTGAGATAAAATACACAAATTTTAATAGTTAAGAGTATTTATAAAAAACAACAAAAGAAAAAGATTCAATTCATCATTTTAGGAGTTTTTTTATGATTTTTTTTATGTTTTTAATGTTTTTAATTTTTTTCTAACCCAATACTCTTAGTGTGTGCCTTCCCCAGAAACAGTTCCAAATTTTGATGAGGCCATAGGTTGTCACGAACCTCAATATTACATTTATTAACCTACACTATAACAGTGGTGCAAGGTTGATCCATAAAGAAGGGAAGTGAGTTTTCCGAAGTTTTAATCAAATTAATCACCATTGTTGTCAGCAATGGAGGGAGTGAACTTCATTTTACTTTTGATTATTATTATTTTTTATTTATTTAAATGATTTAGTACAATAAGATGATGTAACATGTTCTTTTACAAAGTATCTAAATCTTAAACATCAAAGCTGAATAGCTAAAGAAATACAGCAGACTAACATTAAGTATAAATGAAAAAGGAGCTAAGATCAACAATTTTCTCGGGAATTCCAAAAATTATAGTTAAAAGGATAAATTTCGACTAAAATTAATTGTACCAGTCCTTAGAAATTGGTTTCTATATCTTCCTCTCTATAAGACACATCAAACAGATGTATGACTTTTTGATTTCTCCACTCTAAAGATCATCATCTGTTAAAAGTTTTAAATAGAATATAGTTGAAGTTAAAAATTCCATAAAACTGCAACTACAATGACATTAACGCTTCAAAATTATGATGATCAAGTTACATATCATCAATTGAACTTGAAACTAAGAATTTTTTTTATATAAAGGTGTGATCAATTTACCATAACATCAGAGTTGATCTCGAAAATTAATTTGGATGTCAATTGATGTGTAAGTGAAAATTTTAACAGATAATCCAATAAAGAATAAAGATCCAAGATAGAAATAAACTTATGTTCATAATAAAATATAGCATTTAAAAAACTGAAAATAGATGAAAATATTAAAAAATGGTGGAGGAAGAACTCCTTAACTGATGGTCTACCTTCGGGCTCCTTAGTGTCCAGATTGACTCCAATACTACTCCTCCAAGTCTGCTCTTGGATGGTTGTGATCATGGAATGAGAATGAGCATCTCTGCTCTCATCTTATGTGATCATGGAAAGAATGATAGAGTCTCACTCTCGTCTGATGTGATTGTGGAATGAGAATGAGTGTCTCTCCCATGAATGTCCATCTCAATCTTCAACTTGCTCTGCATATGTATCATACTATTAAAAGGTGCTTGTCACTGCTCAGTTTTCACCGAATTTAAGTGCCCTTCATGGTGCATTGCACACATGTGTTTCTTCACTACTGGCATGTCACACTAGATTTACCATTGTAGCTAACTCTGGAAGAGATTGTGGGAAGCACTCAAATGTGTTTTTGACTCTTGAATGAACCTACATAGTAAAAACAGAGAATAAATAATTCGAGGCTAAACTTAATGTTCTTACATTTATAGACAATAAAACCACTATTTTATTAGTTTAATATTAAAAGTTATTTTATTTATTTTAATAGTTGTTATTTTATTTTATTTATAATAATTTATTAAATTATTTTATTAAAGTTTGAAAATTATATAATGTTTAATTATATTTTCTAAATAGTGAATAAAATTTTTAATTGATTACGTTATTTATTAATTTCATTTATTATAATTATTAATGTTCATTTTAATTGATATAATTATTGAGTTAATGATAAATTTGAAAATTAAATTATTTACTGTTTTAACTAGATTAGTTTATCCTAATTTGGTATTTTAATATGTAAAAATTTAATTTAAATTAGTTTTATATTTTAATTATTTATTTAAAAATATTGATAATAATTTTTTATTTATTTTTATGTTTTAATTATTATTATTTAAAAAAATTTATTATTATTATTCTATTTGTACTTGTATATTTTTATTTAGTTATCATTTTTTTCTGGGTCTTCTTTTTCCCCCAAACCTTGGCGCACAACAAAAGGGGGTGGGGTTTCGACCCATGGACAACACTCGAGACATGGGATCTATCTTCTTCTTCAAACCGGTGGCACTTTCCTCCTCCAAAATGGTGTGAAGGCCTCCATCAACACTCATGGTGTGGCATCCTGGCTCCTGCAACTTCATGCGGTTAGCAGTGAAGGCATGACTTCCCCGCTCTCTAGATCCAGCACGATAGGGGTTACAATGAATAGATCACGATGGCCTGACTCATGTTGAAACACCCCAGTGGGGCCATGAAGATATTCTTCTTATGCTTCAGCACTCCTTGATCAACGACTGTGAGTGCAGTAGAAAATAGAAAGCAATTGAGCCTCCTCTGGTTCAGTGCCGCTTGAAACAGTTGTGGGAATGGATTCTTCTTCAGAATAGTAGGCAGACCATTCAGCGGGAAGCACGACAATTGCCTTCTCCCTCCATCCATGGAGGAGCATCTCATTAGTACAGGTACTTCCCTCAACATTGCCTCATACTCCCATAGCAGGAGGAACTCAGCTTCGCTCGACCCGGACTCCTCCTTGAATATTGCTGGAAGCGAGTCTTCTTCAGACACGACAACTCACAGTATGGGGAAATATCCTTCAGTGGAAGAGTCAATTCCTCCAGGAGTTTACAAGGAAGCTGTGTTCTTCATAAACAAACCTGCATAAGATATCAAATGTTGATCTATTCAGATTCAATGCAAGGGTTGGATATGTATTCTAATTAGAGTTATATTTCGTTTGAGTCTAAATGTGGTTGTTGGTCTGGGTTTTTTGAATGGGGAGGAAAATCCAGTGATGAAGAAGGGTTTCAGGCGATTTTATTGTGGTGAAAAGAATGTGTGACAAAGGCAGTATGAGTGTAACAATGGTAGAATTTTTGTCGATGTAGACTAGAATCGAGAGGTAGTGGAGAATAGTGAACGGAAAGGGAAATAACAGTCAGATGGAGGGGCGCAATAGTGATGTGTAGGGGATGAAGTAGGAAAATAGAACATTGAAAGGAATGGGAAATAATAGTGATATGGAGGGGTGCAACAGTGAGGTGTAGGGGACAAAGAAGGATAGCAGAACAGTGAGGGAGAGGGGGTGCAACAGTGAGGTAAAGGAATTGATGCAGGGAAACGATGGTCACTATTATATAAATTCGAAAGATAAGTGACTATTACATATAAAAATTAAGTTCACTGATATAGGAAATAAAATAAAACTTATCATTAAGAGAATAGGTCACTAATTCAATCAAAATAAAAACTCACCATTGCGCCAAAAAGAAAATGGTTACTGTCGTTCTAAATATTATGGTTACCCGCAGTCTTTAATGGACCGATAGAAAATAAATTAAAGGGTCACCGGTACAGATAAATTAAAAGGTTACTGATGCCTATATAAAAGGGATACTGACTAAAGGAACCATAAAGGGTTACTGATCCACTGCATCGGTAACCAAATAAAATGAAACTAATAGAGAATTAAAAAAATTAAAATTGTGTAAAATGAAGTTAAAAATCAAAATTGAAGTAGTCAAAAACAGATACTGACAATTAAAATTAAACTAAACAATAATAAATAAAGAACATGATTATTATTAATCACTAAAAATAAAAATTAAAATAAAAAATATTAAATTGACAACTCTTAAATAAAGAACTAGATGACTAATAAACTAAGATTATATTCGACATAGATTAAAATTAATATATAAATTAATTACAAGATAAAATCGGTGACACAATAGTATATTGATAGCTCTTGTCTACTTCACCGGTAGTCTAAAATCAATATTAAATGAATAAATAATATAACTACATTCATAATATTTAATAATTAATGCTTTAATACAGTTAATTAATTATTTAAACAACTTTTTTAGTACATAAAATTAAAAGAGAACTATATATGCATTTTAAATTAAAATTAATTACATAAGTAATTATCAAGAAGATTAGACAAATTATTTAACAAAGTTAAAATATATTAAGGAATCCATATTAAAGAATAAAATATTAAAATAAAGAATAAATAGTAATATAATGATTAAATATTTTTTTATAAAAAATGTTATTTTAATAAAAAGAGAAGCATATTTAAATTAACCAAAATAAATAAGACATAATTAAAGTAGAAAAGTTACATTAGATGAAAATAAATAATTTAAAGACTATAAATAAATAAATAATTATAAATGTTGATTAATTAACAAATTTAATTTAAAAAAACAAATATTTAGTATAAAGTGATTAAAAAATTTATTAAATCATTAAAATTTAAGTAAAAAAATGTGGAAAAACTATGTAAAAATAGAGCCACATCAATATTAGTAGAAAATTTATCTATGTAAGGGGTGTCTCTTGAGGTTGGTTTGTATCATTTTAGTTCATATTTTTATGTACATTATATGTTTGGTTTTGACATTATTGATGATATGGAATGGCTGGATTGATAATGAGAATGCATCAATTGTTATAGTATAAGATATTGTGTGAAATCTCCTTTGGGTAAAAATTATTCTCATCGAGGTTATTGATATATCTGGTTTGGTCATTAGGGGAATGTTCATCAACAACCAGGCGATCTCACCGATGAGGTTTTGAGTATTTAGTTAAATAGAGTGGGTGTAATGAATAATGTTTTTCACCCAGTGTTGTTTAGATTCATGGTATATTTCTTGAATACATGTCATGTCTTCCACCCGAGAGATATGTAATATTATAAATTGATTTAATGATTGGATTTTAACCCATTTCTAGTCCACCTTATCATATAGAAATATCTAAGCTTCTAGGGTTAATGACTCAGTTGGAAGAATTGATTGCTAAGGAATTTTTCCATCTGATTATGTCAACATGGGTATATCTAATCTTATCATCCAATAAGTCTGATGGAATGTTGAGGTTTTGGATTGATTACAAGAAGTTTAATAGGATGATTAAAATTAATTGGTATCCTCATTCATGTATCAAAACTCTCTTTGACCATCTTAGGGGTTCTTACGTGTTCACTAATATTGATTTGAGGTTAGGGTATCAACAGTTGATATAGAAACCATCCAATATACAATGTAATTATTTTAGGAATAAGTAGGATATATTAAATAATCATAATTTCCTTTTAATTGAAATTTTATCATAATGAATTTATGGATTTTATGAATTAAATCATCCACCTATTTTTGGATCATTTGGTTGTTGTTTTTGTCTCTGATATCGTTGTCTACTCCAAGGCTCCTGATGATTATACCAAATAACATGACATCATCATAGGTACATTGAGTGAGATTATTCTACATTAAAATATTTATAAGATTTTGTTTTTGATCAAAAATGAACATATCTTCAGTAACATCATCTATGGGGATAGTGTGTTAGTGGTCCAAGTGAATTTTTTGGAAGTTCATTATTGTGGTAAATTTGATGTTTTTTTTAATATGAAAAATTATGGATTTGGTGGTATATATTAAATGATTTAATCAATTAATTTATCAATTGGTCATATCTATTTCAGGACTACTGAATAATGGTATCAAATTTGAATGATTTGGAGAATTGAGAATGCCTTTTGGGAGTTGAAGTAGAGTTTGTCCCCACACCGATTTTGATCATACCTAAGATAATGAAGAGGATTATTTTTTTTGAGATGCATTCAAGGATGTAAATAGGGTACTTTAAATCATAGTGATCTAATCATTGAATATATATTCTTATAGTTGGGACCACATGAATGGAACTATCATATGAAAGATCTTGAGTTGGTTGTACTGGTACATTCCTTAAAGTGTAGGTATATTAACATATTGGGTGAATTTTTTTTGTGTATTAAGAATAAAATAATAATGAAGAAAATATTTTGAAAATTAGATTTATATATTAGTAAGATTGGATAATATGAGTATATTTAGTCACTTGAAATTGATTGAGGCTAAATACCTCAGAAGGGAAATTGTATTGTTAATGCATTGAGGCGAAAGAAATGGAATCGTGTAGTTGAGAAGTATTTTTCTAAGGGGAAGATGATGGATTTACGAGATGATATTAATGATGAGTTTTATGATGGATAAGATAATATTATCCTAGTGTTCTTATAGTTGGAGTCCAAACTTCTATACCATATTAATGATTTTAGGTATGAGGAATCGATGTATATATACATAGGGGAAATCCTAGAAGGTCTGGAGTCATCTTACAGTTGGTTTATTGATGATTATGAGATCATCTATATTTTTGGTTGTGTTATTGTGACAATGTTCATGTGATCAGATATAATGCATGAATTCTATTCCTTGAAGTGGGTTGTTCACTATGGTTGGACTAAAAATTAATGCAATCATCAGAGATCGTGTTAGTGATTTGGAATAGTAGTGGATATTGTAGGTATTGTGACGCAATTATATACACATCAATTGATGAAGGGTGAGTATTAATAATAAGGAAGTATGTTATATCAATTTCATATCTCATGATGGAATTGGTATGAAATTACTATAGATTTTTTGTTGGTTTATCTGATAGAGTCTTAAGTAAATTCCATGATATGGTTGATTGTGGATAGGTCTAAAAAAGTGGAAAATTTCATCCTAATATGAGATATTTTCATGGTTAATTAGTTCGGTGAAATTTAAGAAAGGGTGACATTATCTTTTCTATGGGTTTTAAATAGTGCAGTTACAGATTGTGAAATATGTTTTATATCTCACTTCTAGATATGGTTGTAGAATGGGCTTGGTACTTAAGAGTATCTAATTTAATATTTTAATCTAAGTATTGAAGGAAAGTAAAAACATAATACTCATGAGTTGGAATTAATATTGTGGGAATACATCATAGACATTAGTGGATAATTGAATAAGTACCTAACTCTAGTTGAGTTCACTCATATAGAGAGTTATTAGAAAATCTTCAGATGAAACTATTTAAATCACAATATGGTAGGCCATGAAGATAATCATTATGTTGGATGGTGGTGAGTGATCTAGAGTTGTGGGAACCAAGTCTCTTTCAAGAGATTTTTTGGAAAGTTAATTTGATTTAGAAATAAATGGATACATCACAAATTACACATTTGTCATATGTTTATCGACGAAATCGACCTATTGAGTTTACATTGGGTGATTTTGTGTTCTTTTCTGTCTTCATATATATTGGTTCAATGAAGAATTTTGAGGGGAATGTTGTGGTATTTTGTTGTTAGAATGTTTGGGATTTAGTAATGTATCAGACTAGTGACATATCTATTGGCTCTCCAATAGAGTTATAGTGGTTTTCTTGATGTCTCAATTGACATTGAAATACAGTAGTATCACCCCAACCCTTCTCCCCCGATTGATGTTGGTGATGTTGAGTTTGAGGATGATGAAAATTTTTATTAGAACGCAATTCCTTTTGTGGATAACAATGATAAAGGTTTTTGGGGAAATACCATGTCATTATTCTGACTGTAGTAGAATTATGGGCTTCTAGAGGGGGGGAAATAGAAGACGAATGCTAATATACATGCCTTGTGGCCCAAAAATCTAAATTCAGATTTATATTGATTCATTTATGATATCCTAAGGATGAACTATAAAAATTTGATTAGAATGTAAGAACCCAAAAATTCTTGAGACACCTAATACTAGGTTTTTTATATTCTTGTTATGATTTCGTAAATATCATTTTTTTATTCTTTTCAAAAGTGTGTTTGAGTGTTTTTTTATTTGGGTGTGAGGTGGACAGTGAAAAGTTGATAAATATTTTTCCCAAACTCTTCAGCTTCCACGAGTAAATCATGCAATGAATGAGTTTTGACACTATATGGGTGGATAGTTCATGCAAGGTTTTGCCAAACTATATGGGTCTTTAGAAAAAAATATAAAATTATGACCATATGGTACATCATGATTCAATAAAAGTTTATCTAACTTTATTTTCCATTCATACATGGGTTTTTAGTGGGACAATAAATCCACACATTTGCTGCACAATTTTCCAAACCATGCTTCCTAAAATTGTGGCATACAGTTATCCTGAAAAAAATTATTGTTCTAATCTAAATTTAAATATAAAGGGAAAGTTTTTCCTCTAAAAAATAAGACTTACAAACTTATATCCATCCCAAGTATTAAGATTATTTTCCCATCAATCCTGGAGTATGTTTCATATCATTCGAAACCAGATGAATATCCAGAATCACTACTAAGCCTCTATTATTAGTCGTTATTCCTAGATCACTTATATATCTCCATCATGGTACATTATATTTAAACTAATGTGGATTACTATATTTTATATGATGTAAATTTTTTATTTATGTAATTATCAATTAGTTTAATGGAGTTGTAAACCCATATATTTCAAATCATAGGTTTGTACTTCATTTTTAGCCATTCTACCCCATGTTATGTGTTATGGTTAGGAGAGAATTCATAAACAATTATAATTTTAGTTAAGTAATTTATATTGTCAATAGTCTTTATTCTTTTCTCATGTGTTCAACTATATAGTTTCATTTCCTTGTTTCATAACTATTTTATGATTATGAAAAGTAAATTCAACCATATCCAAATTGTGATACCCTTCATGGATCTCATTGGAACCAATACAGATTATGATATCATGATTTATTGAAATAAATGTGTTGTCCTAATATCCTTGAATTTATGATTTATGTAATGGAAAAAAGAAAATAACGGGTTTAGGGAATCGAACTAAAATCCTTGTAACATGGTTTGATAATTGTATTTAAATGGTTTATTGTGTTATATATGATGTGTTAATGATTTGTGCAACAATTAAGTATAAATATATTAATGGGGAACAGATCATATTATTTATTATTGGATTTAAAAGAAAAATGGTTTTCTTTGGTTAAATGATATGTTCCTCCATGTTGAAATAATACAAAATAAGGTTTCCAATGCTAACTGTCAACTTTAAAAAAGGACGAGGGACAAGCCCTAGAGATCAACATAAAATAATAATACCCTTTTGGGAACTCAGTTGGGATGGGAACACATAGAAGGAATAGAGTAATGTATTCATTTATGAAAATTTATCATATGGCCTTTCATAGTCTGAAATGATCAAAGGTAAGAATATATAAAATCCGGAATCAATAATACACAGACCCCCTCATGATAATGAAACGTATGAACAAGTCAATGATGATGTATTTCCCCATACACATAAGTTTTATCATGATTATCAGCATAAAATTGCATAGAACCCATCTAAATAATACAAAAACGTGGGAGGATGATAGGAAGAAAATATCCAACACACCTATATCTCTATCGATGCACCCACCTGAAAATTAAGAAAGGAACTCACCATGATTTCATCCCGCTTCAACAAAAAACATAAAAAATATTCGGTGCAAAAATTCAATTGATGTGTACCCATCTTCCTTCCGAGGAAGCATACAGATATATGTTGATTAGTTTCAACACACCCATCCAAAATTCATAGATTCCCAACCCACATCATATGTAAAAAATGGTACTCGAAAAAATGAATCATTTCAAGAACCAATGCTCGAAAATACATTAACATCAAAAACTAGAAAAGTTCTCAAACAAGTGTGAAAATTCTAGTTTAAATAAGAATGATGAAAATAACAACAATTCCCTAATGGAAACTATGAAAAATGACTCCAAAATTAATCTATAATACCATCATCACTGTGTACAAAATAAAAACTAGATCCACACCCATCATCCAACCTAAACACACACTAAATTCATATCAGAGAAATCCTCAATGATTGGATCCAAGGCTATCCTCAAGCCTTGGTTCCTCCACGACCTCGAACAAGACTCATCCACCAAGTGACTACCTAATAAAAGATCACAAAAATGAAATAATTGACAAGGGTTACTAGATATTGAAAAAACCATATTTTATGAGGGATGGGATAGAAACACACCAATGTTGATCCTAAAAAAAATCAAAACCAAATCCACCATAATTACTTTTATCTTTTAATATGGTGATATTAGTAAAAAATAAGGAAAATATGTAGGGAAGGAGAAACTAGATGATGAAGAATTAGTAGTCCCATATAAAATTTCGAACCAGAATATTCAATAACAATAATATATGATCTATAGATAAGACATCTTGTAGGACACCACTAAAGAAAATCAACCCTTTATGGATAAACAAACAAAATGGGATAGAGGTGATGATATTCCATCAGATAGGATATAGAAAGAAATCATAGAGGATATGGATCGTACTACTAGGTGAATGTGGTTCCGTTTCTTCACTAATTCTATCCTTGATATATATATATACTAAGAATTTTTTCTTGGTGTTGGACTAATTCTCCTCATTCATGGGTGGCCAGACATGTATTATATCCCTAGATTCTTGCACGTGGATTAGTGTTGTATTGATGATGCAAATAGTAAATATTTTTCCCCTTTACTAATTCCATCTGAATTAGATTTCCATAGAATCCATCAAACTTTTTAGGTAAAAGCTCTTTTACCCTATTTTAAAGCCATTGGAATGTTTCTCTAATCTTTTCCTACCTACTCTGAATGTGAGGCTGATATGATGCTATGATTAGTCTATGAACTTGAGGAAGGTGGTCACATAATTTTTCTCATGTGTTTTGATGCTCTGTAGCTAATCCATTGGTACGTGTTATATTTTTCTCAGAAGTCCCTAATTATTTGTTGATTTATATCAATTTTACCATTGTGCCAGAATATATTACTATTGATCCTCATTTGGAATATTAGATGTTTCACAAAACATATTTTGTCACCACATGGGCATTCCATGTAAAATTTGCTTTTAATAGTTATTAGATCAATTTCCTAAAATGCCTATATTTATTTCAAGTTAGAAATTAATAGAAATTACCCTTGATAAATGAGTATTAAATGAAATTAATGTCTGTTCTTAGGTGCTTGTCCCAACCTATACTTGTACTATCTCAAGTAGATAGCTGCCATCGAGACCATGAAACATTCTAATTGACACTTTAGGTCTAATGAGTTGAATTTTCAAGTTTTTTTAAATTTCATGAGTTGGTTTTGAGTATAAATAATGTACTATACATGATGATTTACCCCTCTCTTCATGAAGTTGAATATTTTTAAATTATTGTGTTGAAATTTTTTAACATTTTCATGGTTGATTGTTCTCTATCAATAAGTTAATGAATCTTATATAATGACATGTAAAGGGGTAGGGGGTAACAACACATTTGTACTTTTTCTATTATAAAATCACTTTGAGTATGATAACTATTGAACTATATATAAACCTAAGAATTGACGTACATGGGGAGTTTTAATTCATGTCATATATTATAAATATTATTATTCCCCATTTATATCTATTCGTAATGTATAAAAATGTAGCATGGGAGATTATTTTGCATGAAATTTTAAATTATCAATACTACTTTACGTAGAATATGGTATGATGGTATGTGGTGTTGAAAATGATGGATAATCACACTCCCCAAATATTAAGTGTTGATTATGGAATCTCACACTAGTTACAATATATGGGTGTTGGGATTTACACGCCAGATTTCATGGTTTGAGTGATTATAGGATGGCTCAATAACCATCCATGTAATTGTAACATGACATATCACACTCTTCTTGGGTTATAGGGAATGTACCATATTGATTGAGATTATAGTCTTGTTAGAGTAGTAATAGATGTCTGTGAAATGCCCAGTCAAGCCAACACTTGTATTCTAAGTATATAGCCACTTATTTCTTCAAATAATTAGTTCATATAGGTGGATGTAATATACAAAATTATACTATATATAAATCTATATTACTACTATAGATATTGTGACAATTCAAACATTCCTCCCAATCACAAGCTAAATAATATATAACCACCAACATTCATTTAGGAACCTTAGCATGTGGTTTCTTATTTATTCATTTTTGTTAATTAATTACATATTCATAATAACTTTTACTTATTATATCTACATATATTTCATGTGGAAACCAATTGTTGAAGCCTACAAATATTTTTATCTCAAAACTGACTCTTGCTTACTTTGGTACCTGAGAAGATTTAATTTCTGTAGGTATTAATAAGGAGAATCTCCCTGATACAGGTTTTGAATAATCTTATTAATATTTTGATCTTAATATATAAGAAACAAGTATTATCTCATGATTCTAGTAGAGAATCTTTTATTTTTTTATAAATTTTATTGAATGACCATATTCATGTTCCCCTATTATACATTTTGTATCACCATGACATGAATATTTAAATAGACTCTAACTCATGGGTATTATGATTATATTATCATTTTATAGTTTTTATTCAGTATTTTGTTGTTTTTTTATTTATGATTCTATAGTTTTTTGATTATGTATAGTTGTAAAAGTAATCTGTGACTATTGACTATTTTTTATAGTTTTATTATAACATTCTAATAAAGTTTACACTCTCCACAATTTACTACCTTTAAAAACTCAATGCTAGTCGGAATCCTATGGCATATTGAACGGTTTTGTTGAGGAAATTTGACCCAGTATATTGGGGAACAGATAAAGTGGACCTCAGTTTTGAAAGATAAAAAGTTGTATCATATCATTTTTTCCATTTTATAACTTTTATTTATTAGAAAGGAGACTATGAGTTAGAGAAATTTGGAATTGACCCCTTTTTGGATGTATCAAACCTATGAATATGGGAATCCCTAATATCATGTGTTGGGAAATTGATTCTATAGATTATTCCACTTATCATTGATACAACATCATTTATGGGTGACATACTTTCATTATGATTTTCATATTATTGGTATCATTGAAATAAATATTTCATTATCCTGGACCAATGAAATGAGTACATTTCATTCTTTTATCATTATTAATCACTATTAGAGTATTATTACATGTATATTTTCGTTCCATGTTTAGTCTTCTACATGAATTTTCATTTTCACATTGTTAGTGACTTTATAGGTATTGAATTGTGGTTAAATTTCTTACAAGAATGAAAAAACATAATTGATACTAATTCATCTATCCCAAACCTTACATTTGTTTCTTGAATATGTTAATGTATACAACATGAGTAGTCAATTATAGAATGTTCATCCCTGGAACATTGGTCGCATCGGCTGTAATGTGCTATGGTGTGGTTCAAGTGGATGTCATGTTTTGGTTCATAAAAAGTATGAGACCATAGGAATACGAAAATAGAAATATTTCTGATTGAACAATATAACGTAATTTGAATGATTAACTAAGAGCAATTTATAATGAATATTAATTGTAATGTATTAAAATCCATCTTATATATCACTATAAATGAGGCTTAGTCCTAAAATCAACCTTATTAGTGGGAAATGGGGTATCTATTATGTTCGTATAGCCTTTATAAGTCCCTTTATACCATCTAGACATGGAATTTAGAGCATGGAGAGAGGCAGGATACATTTTACACGAAGGGATTATACCTATCATAGTTTTGGAAATTTAATATTTTCAATTTTTTTAATTTATTTTGAGGTTTGTGGTGGGAATTGTAGAATGTTTCCTCCACAATTTCCTCTAGTTACACACCCTAACGATAGTGAAAACCATACTCCCAAGGTGGTGGTCCATGAGATACCCATCATTACTAAAATAATTTCACATATGGAACCTCTACCTATTCTTTATATGGGCATATAATCCTAATTAGTAGATGGCTTATTTTATATATTGCAGTATGTGCAATGTGTAGTTTCACCTGACATGATCATGGAATAGTTGATTCATGAGTTTTAGTAGCAGAATCCACCCAAATGTTTAGGGTATGGGAGAACTCATGTTTTGGAGTCTTGTATTGAATCAATTATTTCAATATACGATAATCTTGAGACAACTACAGGGAGGAGTGTAAATGATTGATTTTTATATGTTGAGGGATTCAACCAAGTGGTTGTAGGATGTTATAACCTAGGTAGATTCACAATTTGACAGGGTCTAAGAATATGTTCAGACCATATTCTATGATTACTTCATTCTATTGATTCCGAGGAATAACAGAGCTATGGAATTTGGGAACATACATCAGGGGTGTATGTCTGTTATGGAATACTCAGCCTGTTTCCCTAAGCTGAAATGGTCAATCCAACTCTAAAAGAAAATGATCTTATAACTGGTTGGTGATTTGAGTATGGGACGGTATATACCATCCTATCATAGGTTAATGTATTCATGTTGATTACCATTTCTAAAATCTTCACCATTAAACTAATTATAGTGGAAAATTTGATGTAATATAATGGTGAATGTTTATGATGTTTAATAATGAATTATATCATTGGTAATTTTTTCTGTAGAAGAGTCATTTTGAGGTTACTCATAGAGGTAGTATCATAAAATAATCTCACACATATTGATTTTGGATATGTAACCAGTAAGGGATTCCAAGGAATACTAAACAGAGATTCTTGTGTGATCTATTGGAGTGTAAGGGATGTTGTAGGATGAGACATATTCAATGATTTGGTAGGACTCATTTGAATGTAACTAGAAGGAATAGTTATAAACACATTCCACAATCAGGACCAAGGAATATAGGATCACGATAGGTAGGCTACTATAATACCACTGATCGATCAGGATGAGGTGGAAAATGAGGAAGATTTAGTCAGAATTATGATTCTGAACACTAGTAGATTGGGAATTCTCAGAGCCATTAGGCATGTGATTAGGGCTGCAGTAAAAACTAGTTTCATGTATTCTGACCTATGAATGAGGATAAGTGCACCAAAACATCAACTATTTAAGGTAATGTTCCAGAATCCACCACATTAGTTTTTTCTTTATATGATATAAGAGGATCTCACTCATTTATATATGATTCAAGTACTCAAAGTCTATTCCTTGAGATCAAGAATTTTTATAGAATTATGAGGATATAAATACCACTAGGTATCCATTTAGAGGGAGTTCACTATTCTTAATATAGTCCCCTTGATATTGGTGGATATCTTTTGGTTTGGAAATTATTCACCCTCATAATTATGGGATTTGACATAATAATCATAAGGGAATGGTTAGTTCCCTATCCTAATCATATGCACTGCAATCATTAAAGGGTGATGTTTACATCACTAGAGGTAATTAAGAATGTTTAAAAGGGAGAATGAGATGTATATACGACATGAGTAGTACCTGAGCAGTAGAGGGTGGGTAGTGTGAAAAATATGATTTCTAAAGTTTTCTTAGATGATAATTGGTCACAAAACACTATTTTTCCTCTAATAGTAGAGTATTTAATAGATGTATTTCATGATGAATTTTCTATTCTACCTCATATGCGAGAGGTAGAGTTTACTATTGATATTATTCGTGGAGAAGCACTCGTGACCATTCCTCCTTATAGGATGGCACATAAGTATCTCTTAAAGGTCAAATTGAAATTGGGGGATTTGTATTTATATGGTTTATACACCCTAACACTTCTCCTTGGGGTTCACCAGCCTTTTCACAAAGAAGTAAAATGGTACCCTCAGGCTCTTCAGGGATTTTCCTCATTTGAGTCATCTCAATATCAACCATCGGTATTGGATTCTAATAATATATTAAATATCTTTAAAACTCCAAGTAGAGAAATTTTTTCCAAATATTGACTTCAGGGTGATCAATCATCATGTGAATGTTAGGGAATCATGCATACCTGATATATATTTTTGTTGAAATTTTAGTGTATATGTGTACCTGGTTATGCTATTCAGACTTATGAATGCATCTGTAGTCTTCATGGATCTCATGAATTAGGTATTCCAAGTGTTCTTGGATCCATTCATGGAAGTATTAATTGATGATATCTTGGTGTAATCACACACAAAATACAACTATGCATCCCATATTGATATTACGCTAAAAACACCAAGTGCACATCAATTCTATACTGACATTATTAAATGACACTTTTGAATCATCAATTCCACTTCCTAAGTTACATTATCTCAGATTCAAGTGTTTTTGTAGACCCGAAGAAAGTTATAACTATACTTTCATAGAAGAATCCATTAAATGTAATTTAGATAATGAGTTTCATGTGGCCATCCCTATATTATTCATTCTTAATATAGGATTTATCATGACTTCTAGAGACACTTAAGGGATTAACAAGTAACGATGTAAAGTAAGTAATTTTTGAAGCTTCTGAAATTGTCTTTCAAGAGTTGATGGGTCTTTTTACATTGGAACTGATACTACTTCTTCCCAACACAAGAAGTAGTTATATTGTATACTGTTACACATGTGGAATGAGGAATGGAGATGTTATAATTCAGGATGAGTGATTCATCACATAAAAATATCATTAGTTGAGGCCTCATGGGAATAATTACCCAATTCCTAACCACAATATCGTTGCATTTTTTCATTCCTTATGTTGTTAGAAACCCTATCAACTTGAAGGGAATTTTGTGGTAATAAATTAACAAAAAATCATCATGTATATATTTACACAGTGGATTATTAATCTTAAAATTTGGATGGTGGTTTGAGTATATATAGTCATTTGATTTTGATCATTCCTACTTGCATGGTAAATGAAATTTAGTTTCCAATGCTCTAAAGCAAAAAACTAAAACATATGTAGTTTAGGAATCCATAACAGTATGGAATCTTTTAGAATTATTCATATTAATGCATGTTGAGGTTTTGGATGACCAAGGTCACACTATCCTATCATCCTTAGAAACGACATATACACTTATGGAATGGATAATAATGAGGCAGTTATCTGATCCCAAATCCATTAAACTAATTGAATGAATTTCAGATAATTATACATCATTAGGTTGGTCCATGGATTGGGATGATGCATTATTATTCCATTGGTGTGTATAGGTCCCATAAATCATCAGAATGGAGCTAATGCAGGAAATACATGCCTCATCATGGGATGTTCACCTAGTGTAAACAAAATGTATTCAGATTTGTGATACCAGTATTGGTGGCCTGGTATAAAATGAGAGATTTATGGTTTCTTCACTTGGTGTTTTCCTATTAGGTGGTGGAGGGGGAACATTAATTACAATTAAGGTTTCAACAACCCTTTTACCATTCCAAATTGAAAACTAGATTGTGATTATATGGATTTCAAGACTGATCTACCAAGACCACCGTTTGAAAATGATTTAATATTGGTTGTTATTGATCATTTGATAAATGGTGCACACTTGTTACATGTGAGTTATAATTATTCTATAGATGTTCTAAGAAGGTAATTTATCATAGAAGTTCTATAACTTCATGGATATCCTCATTATATTATTTATTATGGAGTCTCTTGTCTCATATCACAATTCTGACAGTGGTTGTAGAAGGACTGGTGTACACAGTTTCCTCTGAGCACAGTCAATCACCCACATACTGATGGACAGACAGAGTGTACGATTAAGGTTCTAATGTACATACTATGTGCATGTGTCCATGATTTTTGGGGTTCTAGGGAGAAACATATTTCACTCATTGATTTCTCTTATAATTAAATATTTTAGGCTATCATTGATATGGAACATTGTGAATCCTTATATTTTAGCCCTTAATGCACACCTCTATGACTGTTAGAGTTAGGAGATGCATCTATTCTTGGAAAATGTATATACATGAAACTATAGAATATGTTCATTTTATTAGAAAGGGATTATTGACAGCACATTCTGGACAATAGTCATGTGCCAAAAGAAGCCAATGAACTCTATAGTTCGAGGTCGGAGACAGTGTTTTCTTGAAATTCTTTCCCAGGTTGGGCTAAAGACGTATTCAAAAGCTGTGTAATCACTCTTTGAGGTTTGTGGGACCCTTCGAGGTTGTGAAATAGATTGGAGTATTGGAATACCAGTTGGAACATTCTCATAGATATTGGTCTATGTGTAATTTATTTCTCTTATTTCATATTCACTGACACTATCCAAACACATCACATGTCATTCAGCTTGAAATGGAAGATCTTGAGGTTGATGGTTACTTTGAGGGGTATCCTATTCTTATTGTTGATTAGATCATGAGTACAGTATAAGGAAGGTTCATTCCTTTGGTATGGGTTCTATTTCAGAATGGATGAGTATAAAATGATTACTATGATTGCTAAGATGGTATACAATCCTACCGTTCTAAACTCTTCATTGACCTTGCCTCTTTACCCTTCGAAGGCCAACTCAACGATGAGTTTCTTATGGATTGGAGGATATAAGGACCTATATATTAGAAGTAAATATTGATCATTAGTTTTAAAATTTAATTCCTTAAATGGTAATAATTTTAATTCATAATCAAGACAAGTAGGACTTAGGTGCCTTCGAGGATCGTTTAGATCATAGGGCCCTGATATGAGAGGAACTAGGCCACACAGTTTGTCTACAACAGTGATACCCATACCGCATGACCATACAACCCGTTGTAGGTTTTGAGCATATCCTTTTCTTATGGATTGTGCATTGTTGGTAAAATTGTGCACCTAACCATGTAGTTCACCCCCAAATAGTAGATATTTTAGTGCATTTTTCACACCATTTGTCCAAACCATGTGACCGAACTGCACACCTATGTATTTTGGGGTGAAGTGACTATTTTCCCCCACATAAGCTGAAGCACTATTCATTATTTACCATTCTTTCTCTAGTGGACCAGAACCCCTTTCATCCTCCTTTGAGCTCAAAAATCCATCAAGATAGGAATTAAATCACCTCATGTCTCCGGTGTCTAATCCTTGATCCGTTGAAATCCTTGGACCAATAAATGTTAGATATACTAGTATCATTATTTCTATTTCATTTTTCCTTCCAATCCAACAAATAATTTAGCTGAAATATCATTTTACATATTTTAAGTTCATTGGACCATTTCTCAGATCTCTTCTAACCAAATTTGAATGTGAGGCCCATATCTTTCAAGGAGTTGTCTATGCCATTGTTGTAGGTTGTCACATCATCTCTCCATTAAATATAGATTCAGTGTTGCAATTTCATTATTCCACGCACTAACTTTTCCCTAGAGTAACGTAGTTACGGTTTGATTCATATCAACATTACCCTTATGCTTAAAAAAATTACTATTAATAATTATTTGGATGATTTAAGGTTTCACATAACATATATGGTCATCCCATGTGTGTGAAAAGGAAAATTTACATTTAATTTTTATTTTATCAATTTCATTAAATGAGAATAAAATTTTTAACATTGAATTTAAATTAAATTTCCTTGAATAAAAAAATATTAAATGTAATTCAAGGCTCCTCTTAGGTGTTTGGATCATCCTATAGTTGGAATTTCCAAAGTAAGTTAGTGCCTTCAAGACAATGAAACCATCTAATGGACTTCATAAGCCTCGCGAGTTGAATTTCCTTATTTAGGTAAATATTATGGGTTGTTTTTGAGTATATAGAATGTAATTGACATGACGATATATGTCTCTATAAATGATGTAATAATTGTATAAATGAAGGGTTTTTAATGGATTGAGAACTTCATGGTCGGTTATTTCCCTTCATAAAATGAATGGATCATATGTAATGATATATAAAGGGTTGTAAGACCACACCATAAACTATTCTACTATTAATTCTCTTTGAGTAAGATAATGATGTAACTATAAATAAATTGTATCTTTCTGTTACATGGGATGTTTTGAATCATGTGGTATTCTATAAAAATGATTATTCTTCATTTATATGTATATGAATGATATGGAAATGTATCACAGGCTGTTTTATGAAAGCTCATTATCTTCTTGGGATACGTAGCATGTACCATAATTTTTTGAGTTTAAAGTATTGTTAGACTGGTAATGGATTACTATTTTATGCTCAGAGAAGAATGCATCAGTATTCTAGGTAGCTAGAAACATAGGTTTTCATGTACGTAGTTCATATAGGTGGATTCAATATATGTAATTATACTAATACATATATTGTGACTATTCATACATTCATCCAAGCTGTGAGCCTTAGCAGGTAGACATACCATGTGTTCATTAGGAACATGAGCGGGTAGATATGTATTTATTAATTTTTTTAAAATAATTACAAATGCTAACACATTTTTTATTTAGAAGAACATTTTCGATTATACATTTTCATCATTGGGGGTTTCCCATGGATATTTTTATATCACATCGTACTTGGGACACCCTTACTACCAGAGAAGATTATATGTCTTCTGGTATTGATAAGGCAAAGAACCATTATACGGGTTATTGATATGCTTTCTTATAGTCATATATTTGGATAATAGGAATGATCATTTGCTAGATATAATAGAGGAGAATATTATTTTTGTACTTTTGTATAGAATTATCATATTATTATTCCCATGTTCCCATTATTGTAACATTATTCAATGAATACCTATATTAAATAGTTCCTATTGACTTTTTTGAATATGTTATCAGTTGTTCAATAATTATTCACTCTTTTACAGATTTATGATTATTTACACTATTATGGTTTATTGATTATGTATAGTTGTTATATAATTATGCTACTATTATATGTTTATTGATATTTCCAATGTTCCATTCTAATAAGCATTTATATTCTATCCATTGAACATCCTTTTCAACTTCACTTCTAGTAGATAGAATTTTAAACAGAGGGGGGTGAGCTTGAGGCCATGTGACCCACTTTCTTGGGTAACATGTCAAGTGGAACCCATGTTGGGACATTACATGCCTTTTTCTCTTCAAAATACATGGAATGTCATTGATATTTCTCCGGTAATACAAATCATTTCTCTGTGCACTAGATATGATGTCTTTTTTTTCAAATAATTCGTCTTCTTCACTTGTTTATGGTGGGTCTAGTCTATGTTTTTTGTTTCTGTCCATCCCGTGGTTTTGAAATTTTCATCCACTTATCATTCAATTTTTTATTCATTCCCGACACTTTAGTATCTCCATGCATTGATGATTCAGATGATGATAATTATAATAATCTCCCACAACCTTCAATCCATCCTAAAACATATCTTCTTTATCGATTCTTCCCATGAACATGGATTCATCCCAATTATGTGTGTCTGATTGGGCTTAGTAAAACACGAAATTTTTAAACCAAGATAGTGATGTAAAACCGGTGATCAAAATGACTAAATTATGAGAGAAAATCACAAAAATAATGAAATATTATTATTTCCAAGAGTTCCTATAAATCAATCAATAGTGGGGATATTTGACATTATAAAACAATTCCATTACTAATTAAATGAATATATATATGCACTATAAAGTCAATAAATTGGTGAATATCATGAAATGGATGATCCTGTGTAATTTATTTTACAAAAAATGGTGTAATAAAATAAATTTACTATTAAAACCTCGAGATTGGATTTTTTTTGATCATCGAATAACATAACTGCCAATGATTTAAGGAATTCATTATTTTCACTTCATCCCAATCTCTATAGACCTAGAGATTGTTCTCCATTGGATGCCGATTTGTTAATGGAATGAGTATAGAGAAGCACTCTTCATTCCTAAAATTATTTGGATAATCCTTGGAAAATCTAAAAAATGATAGATTTATAAAAAATTCAATTAGTTTAAATGATTTAATTAAATTACTTAATTAATCTGCTGAATGAAATAGTCGCCAATTTCTTATACAAATTCCCCACACCAACCAATTTTGTGTCACGCATAGGGTAGAAAATGTGTTAGAGACTAAACCATGGTCACATATTTCTGATCCAAGCTTATGATTAATATTTATCACATTTACATTTAGTAACTAATTTCATGTAATATAAAATATATTTCATATTTTTATAAATTTATTTCTGGGCTCATCGGTCCTTAGAATTGTAGGTTATATCAGTACTTGGATCTATAAATGAATAAATATATTTATATTTTCAAAGTATAATAAGGGAAAAACCTAGAATCTATTATAACAATGGGGAGTACACCCTATGGGCTACTATAACCGCTAGATGTAACCCACATAGGACATACCTATTTCTTAATCCAATTTACTTTTCCATAAATTTCGATATAGTAATATCATAATAAGTCTATGTTAATCTAAGACAAAATTATTTTATCTATAAGCAATAATGTGATTTGGAAAAATCCAAATACATTTTAATTAAAATTAAATTAAATTAACATTTATTAATCATAATTAGTCAATTCTGTGGAAAGTGAACCTATTTTGAAACTTATTATAGCAGAACTCAATTTATCAATCCATTTTGGGAAAATAAAAACAAAATTAGCAATAATACTAAAATAATATAGTTGAACAGGATGAATGTGTGACACAACGACCTATAAAAGAAACTTCATTTTCCCTAAAATCTCAGTTAATAAATAATTACATGCAAGGTAGGCATATTCATAGCTCCATAAAATTAGTTCCTTCAATTATATATCTTTCATATAATTATATATATTTTTCTTCATATGATAAACCCATCTAATTTAATTTTATAAAACCCCAACCCATATCACCTAGTCCTTCAATAATGTTAACTAACCTCATGTATTCCTATAAATATTCATGAGTCTGAGAGATATTATTGTGGAATAATGAAATATCTATGGGGATTTTATGGATTCAATATTGGGTTAAATATAGATCTATAAATAAAATACAGGTTATAAAAAAGAAAAAAATCAACGAGGATGATCATTTCTGAACATCAATAGAGGTGTTATCTTCCACAAAACATGCTATAAAAGAATGATAAATATATAAAAGGTTATTTTCCATAATAAATAAAGATACCAAAATTAGGATTATCATTGAAAAAACATAAATCTATTGAAAGAGACAACCCTAATAATACCATAGAGTATGTCCATTTTTCACCTCAATCCCACCCACCAGATCCTACATATCAGTATATAGAAGGTATATTTCTCTTAGCTAGATATTTTATTTTAAAGCCTCTATTTTTCGTAGAAATTCTCAAGCATGTTGTGAGAATAAATATAGTATGAAACCTCCATCATACCCTTATCATTAATAGGTAATTCTTATATTTTCAAATCCATCATTAAAAAATGTATAGTTTATTTGTAGTCATGTTGATCTTAATGTGCTAACTAGGATTCTAAAAACCTTGACCATACCGGCATTGTATCTATTATAGAATGATTTTTGTCTGAACAATATTTTAAAAATATATCCTTTGACCTTTTCATTATTTCTATGGTAATAACACAACAAAACAATGACACATGCCAAGAAACATTGTAGGCCATTCCAGTATATACTAAATGGACTACTCTTTACCTTCATAGAAATTAAATCACTTTCAAATAAAAAATACATTATTAAAATAGTTACCCAAATACCATTTAATTTAGTTAATTTTGAAATAGGGAAATAAAAACATTGAAATTTTAGTTTGATACATTTTCTCCAGCAGGTTCTTCTAGATTCTAACCCTTCTAATAAATATCATACTTGATATATATATTCAAAACATGGGGATGGAAACTTAAAATGAGTGAGCTAAGATGCTCAGTAATTGTAAACTAGGGTTAAATGTAAGCACAAACATTATAATTGGGGTTTTAGAACATGATCCACACATTATAAGATAATACAATAGATATCAATCATCGTAAACACGAATCATGTCATAAATTTTGGTAGTTCATATGAAATGAATCATAAGGAAATAAATTAAAAAATAAATGGAAGTATAATTGATGAATAATAAATATAATTTTAGGCTTACAGATAATAATTGATAATATTATGCAAGTGATAAAAACCAATACCTTTATAACATATTATACATGGGTGAAGACCTATGTACCTGCTTCGGGCTTGGGATAACAACCCATGTACCCTCTTACTTTCATGATTAGGATACAACCAATGTTACCTCTAACATTTAGGATTGGGATATAACATGTGTGTTATCTTAACTTCAATCCTTGGATACAACCCATGTTACCTCTTACATTTAGGCTTATAGTAAAAAATGTGTACCTTCTTCTTTTCAGGAATTAGATATAACCTGTGTACCCACATACATTTAGGATTGGGCTACAACCTGTATAACAAACCTACTCTAGGTTACATATTTAAACATTAATTATTACTTAATCTTGCACATCAGGAAAGTCTAAGGATCTAGTGGTCTAGTGTCTTTGAAAACTAGGAACATTAAATAAGAATATAAAACATACAATATAGCATCTTTATTGAAATATTCTTTTACCAGACATCAACATTCCATTGTACATAGAATTACATTGGATAACCTGGGGACATACATAAGAAAAGGGGGAGCTATAAAGTCCAGTAAGGGAGTAATAAAGAAACAACATGAATAATATAATACCTGTTAGGAAATAGGAATATTAAGGGAGTACAAAACAAACATGAACATAAAGGCATGATATATCCTGATAATCGTAACATGGAAATATGGCAATGACATAGAACATGATATTAGTATTGTCCAAGGATAATTGCACATGGATTAGCCTGAGTAAACCCTCATTTCACTCGAATTAGCATGATTAAACCCAGATTTAACTTTAATTGGAATGAGTAAACCCTTATTTCATATAGTGCATCATTATTCTAAACATTACCCAATGCATTGGAGTGCTATCAGGTCTTACCATTTATAAACACTTCATTTCATGCTTAAGTGTTCCACATGGATAATATAACATGGAATTATTAAAAATAATAATTTATTACTTGATTAAAGAATGTTTAATACATACATATTAGTTCTATTTAATATGTATATGTTAATAAAGATTAATACGCTTGATAGAGAAGTGGGTATGGTGTTCACTACACAATGATTTTGGTTGAAAATCGATGTTAAATATCGGTAGCATAACGACGTGACAAAAAAATTCATTTAACATGTTGATGAGAGAGAAATGGGAATCTAATAATATGTACAAGAAATTGTAATTATGGGGGTCATATATATACATGTCTCAACACATGTAATTTGTAAAAAAAAGGCGTAGCATAAAAAAGAACCATGGAGAATGAGGAGAAATGGAAGAACTCTTATGAATGTTCGGTATGGTAACAAGTGTACAAGGGAGAGATTAATGAGAGAGAAAGAGGCATATCATCATTAAGACAAAAAGAGAGAATTATGGGGGTGGTTTGAAATCCTACTCCAAAATTTTAAATTGAAAAAAATAGAGTATAACAACATATGGAATCATGAACAAAAATGAGAAAGGAAGAAATCTCATTCTTGAGTATTTGACTTCAAGAGATTGGGGAGGCGCTTATTGAGAGCTTGGGTGCCAAGGGAGGCCTCTATGGAGAAGAGGGAAGAGTAAGGACGTTCTATAAGGATTTTTATTGAAGAGAAGTGTGGTCATGGGTGGTTTTATATAGGAAATGAGATGGGGATTCTTTAATATTTCATAGACATATGTTTTAGAATCTATATAATTAAATATTCAAAACCAGAAACCATACAATGGGTTTTTACAATGTTTTATGACAAAGGGTAATGGAAAAAGTTATTTTATAAGGAAAATGCCCCAACATATTAAAATATTATGTTGACTTCTTTTGATATGAGTCACCCTTTGAAAGAAATCATTTTAATATGTTAAAATATTTTTCAAGTCTTTGAGAGTCCACTAAAAAATTTTAAAATTAATCAAACAAATATAAAATCACATTATTTTTAATGTGAAAGATATATTTGATGAATATTTCTTTTATAGTATCGTATCAAATCTCTATCATGTCATTATGTTTTCATAAATAAAAAATTTATATTTAAACAGTTTTTAATTTTTCCCCAAAAAATCAACTATCTCGAAAAATTACGAAAAATTCACCATTAGTTAATTTCAACATACGGATTCCAAAAATAATATTCATTTTATAATAATAATTTTATAAATTTTTTAATAATAACTTTTAAAATAAAAACTGACATTTATTGAAAAATCTTGGGTTATGTGAAAAACAGTTTTCAAACCTTAATAAAAATTATTGTTGCGTTCATAAAGATTATAAGATCATTTATATTTATTTAAAAGAAACATATTAGTAATATTTATTCGAAACTATAAAAATAAAAAATCCATTAAATCATCAATGTTGATTTCTTAATTTAATCTAAATATTTACTAAAAATACTATTTGAGATTTAAAATAATATTTACCAAGTAACAATAATTAAATGAATGTATATTATTTATTCCATACAAAAATGATTCACATAATAATAATTATGTGGTCTTGATACATATCCCTTTCTCATACCAGCATATTCCCTATTATAATGGTATGTGATGGTGGGGATTTTCTGGGCCGTTCATTGAATATTATTTAGGCTGTGATCTCAATGAGCATGAAATTATCCAGTAAAATTTTTCACCCAGTCATATGATGTTGGATATAATCTTGGGTTTGATCTAAAGAAAACCCCCAAAATTTTATATCCCCCTATAGATCCGATAAATGGGATTCAAATGGAACCACCCTACTGTTCGAG
This sequence comes from Viscum album, assembly GCA_963277665.1. Lineage (NCBI taxonomy): Eukaryota > Viridiplantae > Streptophyta > Magnoliopsida > Santalales > Viscaceae > Viscum > Viscum album. The sequence goes on along the minus strand of OY728136.1, from coordinate 1,576,173,898 downwards.
GCCCTCAATTATTTTTTATGTGTGAAAAGGATTTGTTAAATCCCTTTATATATACTAGTAATGTGATCACTGTTCAATGGATATATTATCAATGGAAATTATACATAATGGTTAATAAAACACAATAAAAAATTTCACGTATTTTCTATATCTATAATACATTTAATTAAATAAAATAAATGTAATTTTATTCATGAATGATTGGGTCATTACAAAATTCCCCCTTTAAGAAATTTCACCCACAAAATTTCATTCTACCACAGTAAAATAGATGTGGGTTACACAGCCACATCAATTCCTCCAGTTCCCACATCGATTTTTCAAATTTTATATTTCTCCACAACAATATCATGAGGCGAACTGTCTTCTTTCATAGAAATATTTCTCTAATATCTATGATCATCACCGTATTCTCTTTATATAAGAGGGAATTCTATTATTGTACCACCACTTGATTGAGTAAATGTAATGGGTCAGGTATGTACTTCCTCAAGAGTGATACATGGAATAAATGTTGTAATGGAGAGAGGTTTAGATAGATTTCTAGTCGATAGGACACTACTCCAATGCGATCAATAATCTCAAAATGACCAATGTATGTTGGAATTAGCTGCCCCTTCTTCCTAAATCTCATAAATATCTTCCATGGTGATATGCATAGGAATATCATGTGTCCAACATCAAAATATAGGTCTCATAGATAGTTGTCAGCATATCAATTTGGTCAACTCAGAGCATCATTAATGTTCTTCTGGATGGTCATAACCTTATCCACCACTTTTTAGACCACTTCTGGACCAATTTATTTTTTCTCCCCAAATTCATCCAAACATGTTGATGTTTTGCACGTCCTCCCAAAAAGAGATTCATAAGGAACCATTTGGCTTCTTGAGTGGAAACTGTTGTTGTAAGATAACTCAGGAAGAGAAAGATGTTTATCCCATCCTACTTTAAAGTTAATTGACCATGCTCTAAACATGTCCTCAATTGTTTAGATAGTTTACTCATATTGACCATTAGTTTGAGGATGTTAAGCTATACTGTGGGTTTGATCAGTATTTAGAGCATATTGGAGACTCTTCTATAGCATAGTTATGAATCATATATCTGTATTAGATACAATTAAGAGTGGTACTCTATGCATCCTTACCAATATTTTGATGTATATCCGCATCAGTTGATCTAATGATAAATCCTCATTAATTGCTATGGAATGTGTTGTCTTTTTACGATGGTCCACAACAACTGTGATGGAATTGTTTTCTTTGGATGTCCTCAAATATTTAGTGACAAAGTCCATGGTGATGCCTTCCTATTTCCATGTTGATATGAGTAATGGTGTCATTATCACCTTAGACTTCTACCTCTCAGCCTTCAATTTCTGACATACGAGAGACATTGATGTATATTCACTGATATATTTACTCATATTATCTCACCAACAATTCTATCAGAGATCTTGATACAACATTGAGTTTCTGGGGGGGATATAGAAATTCAAACTATGTGAATCATCCAAAAGTTATTTCGATAACTCCATACATTATATAACACATAGTCTTGACACAAATCACACAACTCCATAGCCATGGACATTGAACTATGACGATTTCATTTTTCTAATTGTTTTGATAGTCTTATAAATTCCTACGCTATGCTTTTGAGCATCCAATGAACCTTCCAATAGAAACATTTGAATAATCATTTGTCAAAGGATTCATTATTTTACCTTTTTTATGATTCTCATGTCCATATTCATCAAATATAAGATGATATTATTCTTTCAAATTCACATCAATTATAGAATAGCCGGGAACTTTCAACATATAACATCTACCACCTTGTTCACATTCCAAAGGTGGAAATGGATTGAGCATTCATAGTCATTGATCATATCTAACCATCATCATTGGAACATATTCAAATATTTACCTATTAATATATACCTCAGGATTTGGTGATACGTATATATTTTATTATTCTCCGTAAAGAGGTAATGTGGCAAAATTTTTAATGAGATGATTACTATATCCAACTCTAGATCATGTGTGGATAGTTTCTCTATTGAACCTTAAATTTCCTTGATTCATAAGAAAGGAATATGTCAAATTGCATCAACACACATAACATTCCCTTTATAGAAGCATTATTTAATTCCAGAAAAAGTTCAATAGTTTTTGGTAGTGTAAGTACATCCACAATGATAAGCCTCGTTTTCATCTCCATGAAGCTATATGTGCATACATCACACCATGATAACTTGACTCCCTTTCGAGTTAGATTGGAAAGAGGGTCTGAAAATTGTGAAAAATTTATCAAAAATCATTGATAATATATAGATAACACAAAGAAACTATGGATCTATAACACAGATATTGGACTCAAGCATCACTCATTTTCATTTTTCATTGAGGGATACACAGATATCCATTTACATGAGGTGATATTCCCTAAGAATGTCACTTCCTTCCACTAGAACTCAAACATACCATACTTTTCATAGATCTATTACATTCACAAGGCCTCTAGTATTGTTATTATATTCTCCTCATGGTCATCATTGGTTTTGGAATATATTACAATATCATCTATAAAGACTACCACAAATTTTTTTAGGTAATCTCTAATGACCCTATTACTTATGTCCATGATGATTGATGGTTCATTAGTGAGTCCAAAGGGAATTAAAATTAATTCATAATGCACGTACCTTATAAGAAAATTTGTTTTGGGGTTATCCTACTTCTTCATCCGTACTTGGTAATATCCCGACTAGAAATCCACCTTAAATAATTATTGTGCTCTACATAGCTGATTGAACAAGTCAGCAATAAAAGGAAGTGAATTTTTTTCTTTATTGTGATTTTCTTGAGCTCACGATAATCAACAAAAATTTGTATTGACCCATCCATATTCTTGACGAAGAGGACTGGGGAACCCCATGGTGAAGCAGTTTGGTGTATAAACCCTTTATCAATATTCTCTAATAGTTATTTATTTATCACCTCAAGCCCCAAAAAAATAAAATCTATAAGTACTCAAGGATATTATAAATTCCCTAGGTATAAGATCAGTCGAGTGTTAAACATATCTTACATGAGGAATACAAGACAATTCCACGGGAAACACTTTAGAGGATTCCCTCACAATAGGCATGTCTTCAAGGATGGTTAATTCCTTAGAATCAGTCATCTGATGAAGATAAAAATGATCATAGGGAAGTAATATACCTTCTTGATAAGATGGAGGTAATTAATATTCGTCCTCCTCCTTGCACTAGTACATAACCCTGGGTCAAATCAAAATATGGTGATTGAATTCCCATAGATGTAAATAAATGTTATCTCTATATAAGGAAATCGAATCCATTCAATGAATTCGATCAAAATTCACTAGAGGGAGTATAGAAATGCTGACTAGGATACTCAAAAAAAAATTGTGATAGGGGAGGGGTTATATTAATTTGAGGAAATATTTTCTCCATTTACCATTCTCATCGACATATCTACTTCCATAATTTGTGGTGGTGTTTTGATTTATCTACAAAAAATTCAGGGTATAAATGAATGAATTAAACCAAAATAAAAAATAATGTTTTCTAATCAAGAATTAATAACTAGAATACATGTCACCACTTCAATGTTGGAATTTTCATTAGTGGAAGTGATGGAAAAAGTAATCCCTTGCAACCATGGAGGTTTTTTTTGCCTCCCAAAAACCTTTTCTTAGGGAACTCGTTTGAAAAGTTCCCTAGTTAATTGATGTTGAATAAATGAACAATTAATTCAGGGTCAAATAAGGCATTCCTCTCCTCTGACACAACAACATGTTTTTCTTTTCAGTAATTAATCGAAATGTTCGATTCTCTTTCACACATAATGAATTTCTTCATCCCCTTTAGGTAGTTTTTGGTGAGATTTCTTTCTCATCAGTAGCATGTGTGGTGGGGGAATTTCATAGCCCTGTTATATTTATCCATAAAACTTTCATAATTAAAGTACACTTTCTGCTTCATATCTACATGATGCCCGACAGATTCACCGATCTCCATTTCAACCTTAAGGGATAATTTGAAAAAAAAATTATAGCTATCGATGTCACTGTTTATTAGGGATTTCCATAGGCTACATTATTTCCCACTAAAGAAGCTGTCTACCATGAATTCGGGGGTAACGACAAAAATAGAGGAGTATCGTGAATGCCTTGTGATGTTTTCCCCATACTCTCTGATGGATTCATTGTCCATTTTTGAGGGCAAGTAAGTCCCTTTTCATATTAAGTCGGAGGGTGTGTGGAAAAAATTTATTGAAAAACATTTTATAAAAATCCTTCCATTAGAAAACCTTGATCTCTTACTCATGCTTCATATTTTTAATCAATTTCCACCATTGAACAACTTTCCAATCCATACAATATATATCTAGAAGAACATTACATTGTTCATAACATTGATGGATGGGTAGGATCATATCAATAGAGTTGGTCCATGGTCCATTGATTGAGGGATCATATGATCCATTAAAAGTAGTAGTCCTTTATCTCATGAAGATCTCGATTTCAGCTTGTTCTTTATTAGTGGGGTTAGAAATTCCTCTTGGACCATGTTTCTATTCAAAACAAGAGTTAACTGATAGAGTATTGTGACAATGATTACAATTCCTACTCCCATCAGATTGCTAATCTCATTAGAACAATCATCACATTGATCTTTGCATTTGTTTTTATCCCAATTCCTCCTATACTGGTCGTTGGATAGAATAAAAGGAATATTAGGGGTATCACATAATGGAGAATAAAATGAAATATAGGGGTAACATATTAGTTATATTTACATCCTAATATTATGAATTTATAGGATTCAATCTATGTTGTTATTGATCTATATACAAACATAAATTCTTAGGTGAATTTTGTATTCCCTCAATAATAGATAATTATATGAGTGCAGCAAGTACCGTTGGAATGCACTTGTTCCCATTCGAGTCTAGCTCAAAGTGGTGTTTTTTGGGTTTTACACATAGATACATTTGGGCCAGAGCCACATCTACAAGTTTGTATCCCGAAAGGGATGTATTTTTATCTGATAAAAAACTAACACTATAATCCCCAAAATTTAGGATTATTTTTATTATACATAGTATTATCCCAAAGGCTGTCACTATTTTTTTCTAATACTAGTCCCAAAAATAAGTAAACATATCCTCTGATATAACTATAATAACCCTACTCTTTAATACACATCTAAACAAGATTTATTACATAAACATTCACATGAGAAAAACCTGAAGAATGAGAGGACTAGAGTCTTGAGACATTTGGAACATTTCATAACAACATAAAACATAAAATACTAAATCATTTTTGAAAATATCATTTACTTGACCACAAAATTATTTTATGAGTAGCATTGCATGGGATAACCTCAGGACATACATAGGAAACAAGGGAGATATAAAGCCCAATTAGGGAGTAATAAAGGGATAAAATGAAAAAAATAGTTCATTTTAGGAAATAATAATATGAGTGGAGGACAATAGAATCATGTACATAATGGTATGATATATATTTTTTATCATAACATGGAAATGTGGAAATGAAATAAGACATTATATTTTCATGAGACATGGCTCATTTGACATGGATTAGCATGAGTAAACCATAATTTCACTAGAATTATTATTCTTAAACCCTTATATAACATGAATTTTCCTGATGAAACCCTCATTTCATATGACGTATCATGATACTAAACATTTCCCAATTAATTAAAGTGCTATCAGGGTACACTGTGTATAAACATTCCATTAAATGCATAAGTGTGCCACATGTATCATATAACCTGGGATAATTAAACATAACAAGTTGTTTCATGAGTAAGGAATGTGGAACAAATAAATTTAAAAACCATTAAATACATATATATTCATAAATTTGAATACCCTTGATAGATACATTGTTATGTTATTCACTAAATAGTGATTTTGGCTTGGAAAATCGCGGTGCAATTTTGGCAGCATAACGACATGACATAAAAATTCATAAAAATGGTTTATGAGAGAGAGGGGAATCTAAACATATATAACTGAGATGTAGAGAAATGGGGTCATATAGGTACATGTCCCATCATATGGAATTTTGAAATAGAAGGTGTATCATAATAATGAAACTTGATGAGAAAGAAGAAATGGAATGACTATTATAAAATTCGGGCATGGTAATAGGTGTACATGGGAGAGATTATTGAGAAATAAAGTGGTATATCATAATTAAAACATAATAACGGATGTATGAGGGATGTCTTAAATCATACACAAACATTTTTAATCGAATAAAACAATGGTATATTATCAAAAAGAATCTTGGACAAAATTGGGAAGGAGGAAGTCCCTTCCATGAGTATGTGACTTCAAGAGCTTGAGGAGGGGATTATTGAGAGCTTGGGGAACCTTGAAAGGATTATAGCAGAGGGATTCTAGAGTAGGGTCATGTTCAATGGACTCTGAGTAATGATAAGTGGGAGATTTTGTGGGATTATATATGAAATGGGAGGGTATTCTTTAATATTTCACAAACATAGGTTTTGAAATATATAAAATTAAATATTCAAAACCAAAAACCATCCCATGGGTTTTTATGGTTTTTGTGAAAAGGGATTGGAAAAAATTATTTTAGAATGCCAATGGATGAACATATTAAAATATTAGTCTTTTTGTGTAAAGGTGTGTCACATTCTCCTAGAAATCTTTTAAAATTGGTAAAATATTATATATATTTGGGGGGTCCACAAATGCATTATAAAATTAATAAAAAAATATATAAACACATTATATTAACGATAAAACATATATTGGACAAATTAACCTTTTATATTAATTTATTACATCACTGTTTTGTCATTATGATGTCATAAAACACATTTTATATTTAAACGGTATTTAATTTTTACCCAAAAATTAGATTGTCTTAGAAAATGAAGAAAAATACACTTTTAGAAAATTCTGACATCCTAATTCCTAAAATAATATTCATTTTTTCTAAATAATTTTCTAAAATTGTGAATTTTTTACTTTCTAAATGAAAAAAAGTTTTTAAACATTAATGAAAATTACAGTTCAATTCATTAATATTATAAGATAATTTATATTAAATAATTATTATTTTTTTAATAATATTTTATTAAGATATTATTCAATTAAAACAAATTTTATTTCATTAAAATAGATTTCTTAATTGAATCTAAATATTATATTAAAATACTTCTTGTTCTTTAAAAAAGTATTTAATAAGTAACAATAATAAAATAAATGTAAATTATTAATTAAATAGAAATATAATGAACATAATCATAATGATAGAGTCTTTTAATATATCCCTTTATCACCCCATCATATTCCCTAAGAGTATGTTATGTTATTGTGGGAATTTCATGGGGCTATTAGGTGAACATGGGTTTGGAGGTGATCTCGATTAGCTTGAAATTCTCCCATAAATGGTTTCTCTCATGCTTATGTTATTGTATCTAGTCTTGGTCTTGGTCTACTGAAAATCCCAAAATTGGAATCTTCTTCAAAAGAACTAATAAATTGGCTTAAACGACCACAATACTAATGGTCGAGGCCATCAAATCATTTGTTTTTTGTCAAAATGATTTGTTAAAACCCTATATGTATTACTCATGTGATCACTATTCAACTGCTTTATTATCAATGGTAATTATAAGTAATGATTATTTAAAACCTATAAAAAATGTGCACATGTTTTATATGTCCATAATACATTTAATTATATGAAATAAAAGGAATTTTTTTCAAGAATGTTTGGGTCATTACAAACCATTTACCATTTGATCTCATATACAACTTATCATTACCCAATAAATTAGGGGGAGATATAGGTCTCACCCATCACATAATAAAATCTATCCTATAGGTGGCACAAAAAAATCATCATATAATGAGCCATGATAAGAGATCATTTTTATAAACATGAAATTATTTCCCATGAAATTAAATGGGTATCATTCAAATTATACACATCATAACCTATGGAAATGATATAGGTTTTGTGATCATATTTTCAAATTATACCATATGATTATAAGCTGGTTTTAAAAGCATATAACCCATGGAAGAGAAATTGGTGTCAAAAAAATTATTACATTATAACATAAAACATTCATGATAGAATATGAATGTATCATTTTGATCATTTCCTAGAAGGTATTTAGTAACATCAACAAATGTAGTCAATGATAGAGGATAGCTTGGAATTTTATTTTCAAAATAATTTATTCTAAAAATATCCATTCCTCTTTAGAAAATTATTTATAAAAAAATAAAACATTTTGAAACCATTTTTTTGAAAATAAACCTGAGAAATTATAAATAAATATTGAAAACCTGTTGAATACGGGTTTCCATAAAAACATATAAAAGTGTCTCGAAAACATTTTTGAAACATTTTTTTTAAATTTTATAAAAGAAGTATGAAAGCATTTGGAAAACAATTTCCATGAATGATATTTTTAAACATATAATGAAATATTTAAAACCTTTTAAAAATCAATTTATTTATAGATTAAATTAAAAAAAATAATTCTTAAAAATTATACATTTTACCCTGAAAAACAAGCTTATGTGAAATGAAAATTGGTAAATCTGTATATGTCGTATGTGGAAAAATGGAAATTCCTTTTGAATAGTAAACAAAAGTTTAGAAAAAATATTTTTTCAGAAAGATAAATTAGTATTCATTTGAAAACATTTATAAATGAAATAATGATATAATTTATTTTAATTATTATTGGATAATAGTATAATTTTCTTAGAAACCAATTTTTTAAATCATGGGTTTTAAGGGATTTTTTTTACCCAATACAGGGTAAAGAGAAGATTTAATAATTTATATAACTATATTATGCACAAAAGAGTTTGAAAATGATTCTTAATACAAAAATATATCATTAATATACATAGGAGAAAAAAATTCATGAATGTTCATTGAAAATGGATCATAATATTTAATCAGAGGAAGCAAAAACATAAACAATCTCAGAATGCGATGAGATTGTTTCAAAAAAATATTACCACTTGGAAAATAAGAACCATAATACCAATGTAAGAAAATAATACTACATGATCAATAAAATATCCTGAAAAAAAATTATATTGTTGATTTAAAATTTCAATGGTAGAATCTACTCCCTATGATAAAATATAGGTGCATAACATGGCATGTGTATCAATGAAGGCATGTTGAGACAAAATTAATTTATGATATAATAACATTTTAAATACAAATCCCATGATATATTGATCACCAAATGGATATGTAAATACCCTTAAATTTAATTTTAATAATCATAAAATAAATCTTTGGGATGTTTACAAACCACACAAAAGTAATGGGTGTTGAATAAAGAATGTATCATAGAAGTAAAAAAGTGTTATGAAACTTCATAACTGTGTATCTCAACTCTTGTCGTACCCATTCATAGCTCCTTTATAATTAATTTATGTTTTTATATATCTTTTAATGAACTATATTCTTATATATAACACCATAAATGTTATTATTTTGACTTCATATTACTATCTTGTTAACAATTATATGGTAAGATTTCACTTCAGGTAATATCCTCTCTTTTTTCATATGTGTCTTAATTTTTTATATCATTGGTTCTTATACATATAAAATTATTAAAAGAATGAAAAATGTGATATAAATATCATTAATTTTCAATATATACTTATTATAATAATTTATATAATATAATATTTTAAAATGAATACACCGTTAATGGATATAGTATGTTGCACGTACTCATGAACACTTCATCTATTTTATTGATGCATTGAATGAAATAATGTAAAAGACATATTTTTATATATATTTATATGTATATAATATAATTATAGAAGTGTTATTATTTGAAATTTGTCATATAGAATCACTAAAAATACGATTAATACATTACATGTGTGTGTGAATGAATGACATCAATTTGAGGGGACGGTATCCCAGACTTCCACAATCAAAATAATCAAATCTATAAAATATGGGAAGCATAAATATATGTTCTAAATAAAAATTAATGTATAATAAAGTCATATAAATATCATATATATAATATATAAATAGTTTCCATAATAATTTCCATAATGAGAGGTGGTAAAGGAAAAACGTACAATAATTATTTCATGAGACGGTAGTTCTCCGTACATGTAAACAGTATGTTTGTTACCCATTAAATGGAATTGCGTGAGAGTGTGGATGAAAAACCTAGAATCATTAAATTATAGTATATTTAGGATATTTTTTATTATAAAATCATGGAATAATAAGTGTTTAGGGATTGGATAGTGAAATAAATTAATGAAGTTTGAGGGTGGGTGTTACATCATAATCGGGTTACTCTGTTTTTTTTGCACCAGAGTGATTCAACGAAAGTATTTCATCTAAAAGATGGGATTCAAAGAGGAAGGTTGGTTTTTTGGGATGTGTATTGGGTACATCATCGATGATCATAATTGGTTTGATAATTGTGTGGATGTTTGACAGTTTATGGATGTTATAGGGAATGAACATGACACGCTTTGATTTCATGAAAACATGTTTGGTTTATAAAAACAATTACCTAAATGAATTCATAAAAAAAGAATAACAAAAAATAATTTATCTTTTATGGCCGAAATATTTCCATAATATGAGTTTTTCACATGTATCTAGGTCCTTTGGACCCTTATGTTTAAGGTTTATTCCGTTATTATTCATAATTTTACATTAATTGCTGTAATAATTTTAATTACATTGAATAATATTAAAAAAACAGTTTTTGACCTTATTGAACACTATAAATTATTATTATTCCAAATATTAAATCCATTTTCCATATTACAATCACTGAAGTGTATTAAAATAATTTAAATTTAATCCTAGTGATAGGAAAACACTATAGGTTATTGTAGTAAATACATCTTAATGTTTTCCCTGTTTTTATAGTAAATCATAGAATTAAATTGATTACAATGACTTAAATTGTAATAATAAAAAATTATCTAATTATACATTAAAACCAATTTAAAATTTAATTTAACATTATAATTAAATTATATGGTAATCCAGTTTTGAACTACACTTAAAAATTTTATAGTTGTCAATTTATAAATGAATCCTTATCCAAAAAGACCTAAAATTTATGATAACATAATTTTTATTCTTATATTTAACATATTACTTTTACTTTTACATATATAATCCATAATAGTTCAAGAAAATGGATATAAAATTGGTTCACCATTAAAAGGTTGTAAAATATACTTAATAAGAAATATAGTTTTCAAGTTATAACCTTGGGTTTGTTTTTATCTTATTCCCATATTGTATATTAGATGAATATAAAAAATATTTTTATTAAAAATAATATAATTAAATAGATAAATATATATATCATATCACTAACTAATTGTTATTAATTTATTTTATAAGAGTAAAACACTATTGTGGGTATAATTATTTTTTTCATTTATATTCAATCAGTTTTTTTATTCGTTTGTAATTGATTTTTAACCAATGAATTCATTTTATATTTGTTTAAACAATATATTTTAATATGTTATTTACCCCTTTTCAAAACTACTAATTTTATATCTTAATTATATTAAATAATATATAATTATTTAGTAAAACGCAGTCTTGTGAGTCACAAAAGACATTGAGGAAAGTCATTTTTCCATGTAATGCTTGAAATCATTAGTGTTCAATGTAGATAAATCAAAAATTTATGTTCTTTAAAGTTCATGAATAATTATTTTTACATATAATTCAAGGAAAACAATGTTTTTAATATAAAACAATATTTTTTTTATTTTGTGAAATTAAAAATATAAAAAAGAATAAATTAATCTGAAAATTTTTTCCATCTTGTATTAGGATGTTACATTCTACCCACTTAAAATCAATTTTACCCTTGAAATATTTCAGTATTACCAACGGTTTAGTACTTGAATATTTCATTAAAAAAACCACATTGTAAAAATGAATACAAAAACTTACCCTAAATAGGGAATGTTGGAACCGTAACAGTTACCTAAAGAAACATATAACTATGTTTCCGCATAAGAGAACATATGAGGAATGTGAAAGGAAGAAAATGGAGGAAAAACATTACAATAATTTCATGTAGGATAGTGATATAGAATTTGGTCAAGAGAAAGTTATCAATCTGAAATCCATAAATCTATGATTATCTAAGAGACGTTTTGATTCATTGGAAAATAATGTACTAGGATAACCGTTTCAATTTTAAAATCCATTCCATGTGGATGAATAATTTCATGAGAAGTAATACTTACTTGATTTTATTCCCATTAAGATATAAAATTCCCCCTTTTGGTCACATCTTGACCAATTTTCTCTTTGAAACTTTATCTAACAAATAAGTTGAATTTTTCATTCCTGAAGCACTAACATATCATGAGATCATTGATAATATAACCCATATCTCTTCAGTTACCATCAATAATATATTTTTACAGCAGGTTATCCAATATTCATTAATCCCCAAGTAGTGAGATAATACATTAATGTCATAAACATATTCTGATGATTAATGTAAAAATTACATAAATGGTTAACCTTATAACGCTTTTGAATGATAAAAAAAAATTAATTTAGAAAGAATGATACTAAACCAGTTTAACAATGATCCCCATATATTATAAATATTACCTTGGTAGTTACATTGCAATCATTTGAACATCCTCATCATATATTTTCATGATACATGGTAATAACCTGAATTACAATAAATACTTGTTGAAACCATTCTTGATTCTTTATTATAATGGATTCTAAATAAATTCCTTAAATCGATGAAGTTTTAAACATCATCTATTATGATAGAGATCACATTTTAAACAATTCAATAATATGATCGAGGGTAATTAGGGATACCTAATATACCTTATCCAAATCAATTATCACTTTATCTAATCTAAACACAGTTTTCTAAAGATCTTGATTGAATTAAGGGTTATCTTACCTTTATCAAAATAACAAATTTATATATCTCCATCACATTTCAAAATATCCATTTCATTTCTTAATAAAAACTAATATTTAAAATAATTTTATATTTCATGATTCATAGAACGTAATATTTGAATTCCAAAACATAAATACTTTATTCATCCAACATTGTTATTAAATCATTATGCAGGGTTCATCACCTTATTACATAATAACTTATTACTAGAATATTTAATATGAATCATCCCTTAAGGTTCCTCAACCGTAATCTAATCATGCTTCTTATGTTTAATATAATCAATAATTGAAGAAAATTATATAAAATTCACATGTGGATTCTGGTAACTTTATCATTAGTAGAAGAACCATTACATGTTTTACAGTGTGGATTCCATTCATGTTCCTTCTATAAAAGACATAACATTTAATTATTACCATGATTTCAACATTTAAAGAAGTCCCCAATTGATAATATCTTATGGAGGCCAACATTCACATCCATTGTTTTAACTGAAATTTTAATTTCCCCTTTGAAGATACATGAATTCATGACATCTTTTCCATAGTCGAAACATATTCATGTTACTCTAATAAATCCAATTGGGCAATTATTTCAAAATCCATGACACAAGTGAAACTGATTATTACTTCCTGCATGGTCACATTTTCCGACACTATAAGTTATCTCAATCATTGTCTTACATGTTGAGTTGAAGAGTTGGTTATGGTATACATTTTTTAACATATTTTTTGAAAACTAATTTGGAATGATCACCACAACCTTTAATCTCAAAATCATCCCATTACTTCTCATCCACAAATTATACATCAATTCTACATTATCATTGTTTGTTTCAGTTCCATCCATTGACTAAAACCAGAAATCATTGGATGACCAACACAAATCATATCGGAAAACCATGTAATCATAAAGAATAACTACTTATAGGATATCTAAATTATGAAACCTTCCTTAAAATTTAACACCACATTTTTATATGAGGCTATTAATAGAATATTTATATTTAATCATTTATTTTGGTTTGTGAAGATTTTGTGAATTCCAAAATCATATCCCCCCTAGTGTCAATACAAGTGTGCAACAAGGCCTATTTCCTTGTAATAGGTTACCCCGACTTCGTCCAAGATATCATGTTAGAGTTCATAACCCTAGGTATATATTTGATAGATCCACATCCAATTTTAGTATCTATGAGACATATATATTTCTAGAAAACCTCTCACTAAATCCTTTTCTGAAATTCCCAGACATTGTTTTAAATGATAAATCAACCATAAAAGTATAGTTAGAGACATAACTATACGTATACTTAGAAATATTCCTTTGAATCTCTCAAAATAATTCTTATCCTAGTTTCCAAAGGTTAGCTAAACCTTTTTTATACAAAAAACTATAATAACCCAATATAAACATATAATAAAATTACATAAATTTTTCAGCATACATAAAACATTATACACATAGATGTCCAAATTGCGTTTTAGTTTAGTCCCGTTGGAATGATGGTAAAACAACACCTTTCATATAAGGGAGCTAAATTTTTTAGCACTGGATTCTTTTTAACTATCACCCTTATTAGAAAAACCATACTTAATAAATATCTCAATAACCTGGGGAAGGAAACACAATATGGTATGAGATCACATGCTCAGTAAGGGTAAACAAGGGAGACATGTAACTATAAACATTATTATAGGGATATTGTGAACATGATCATAAAATTAGAAGATCATACCATGTATATCAAAGATCATAAACATGAATAATGATACAAGGCTTGGTATTTTATATGACATGAAACATAAAGAAATAAATAACATATTCCTTGAAATTGTAACTAATGAATAAGGCATATTTTTTCCATACACATAATTATAGAAAATATTTATTTAAGGATACCAACAATTTATTTTATAACTTGTTATTCTTGGTGTACGACCAGCGTACCTGCTTTTGGCATGGGATATCAACCTGTGTACCCACTAACATTTATTCTTGGGATACAACCTATATTACCTAATTCATTCTATTATTGCCTATAACAAATGATCCCTCATACCTTTATTCTTGGGATATAACACATGTATCCTCTTACTTTTAGGCATTGCCTATCACCCATGTACCATCTAGTTATCAATATTGGGCTACAACCCATGTAGAATCATACATTTAGTCTCAGGATGCAACTCATGGACCCTATGATCTCATATACAACTTATTATCAACCAAGGAATTGGAGAAAGATAATGGTCTTACTATTTACATGATAAAATAATAACTACATTTACTACAAAAAATTTATAAAATGATAGACCAGGAAAAGATATGGGCTTTGTAAAAATTAAATCCGAACACATGAAATGAATGGGGTATAATAAAAATTTCTTCAAATAACAACATAATGAAAATAGATAGGTTTATTAGCCATTTCATCAAAGAATTACCCATTAAAATAAGTAGGATTCAAAATCTTATAACCTATGTAAGAGAAACAGGTATTGTAAGAAATAATTTGGAAAAAAATAAATCATTAAAAAATGAATTTGAATCAATCATTTGGATAATTTCCAAAAAAAATAAATTGTAACATTAACATATTTCATTGTAGAATGATAATAACATTGAGAGATATTTTTTTAACATTTCTTGAGGAAAATATCTTTTCCCCTTTGGAAAAAATTTTCAAAACATAAAAACGATGGAAATTTATGTTCTTCAATATAACATTCAAAACTTATAAATAAACATTGAAAATATTTTGAATTTATTTTCCTTGAAAACATATAAAAGGATCATGATAAAATTTTGAATACAATTTATCATATCAACTTATAATCAATGCATTAAAACATTTTAAAAATAATTTCATTGAAAAATACATTAAATTATTTATAGAAATATTTAATAACTTTTAAAAAAACATATTTGAAAAATAATTTTAAAATAATTACAATAAATTATCCTTCCAAACCTGAAATGTAATATTTCTGATGGGGTTATATCTGTACATGGCGTATGAGGTAAAATGAATAATCCTTTTACATGGTAAAAAATGGTAGAAAAAAATTGATTTTTTTGAGAAAGTGACAGTAAGAATCATATGAAAATATAGGAAATATAAAATTGATAAAATATCATATAAAAAATTATAGGAAAATATTACAATGTTCTTCGAAAAACATGTTTGAAAGCTTGGGTTTGAAGCAACCCAAAAGTCAGACCGAAGATAGGGTAAAGCTTGACTTTCTTAAAAACTAATTCCTAACTATTTTAAGTACCGAAAAGTGGAATAATGTTAATAATACATTAATATATAAATAATATACATTTTAGAAGAAATTTCATTAATTTGTTGGTAGATGGATCATAATATTTTATCAAATGAAGCATATACATAAACAAACTCGATAAGTGATGAAATTAGTTCATCATTTTCAAACCACATGGAATGTTTGAATGATAACACACAGGTAATAAAATGAAATTAAATAAAGCTTAAAATATCATTAAAATACAGAAATTAATTTGAAAAAACTTAAATTATAGTATATACACCCTGTGGAAAAATATAGTTGTATAACATGGCATGTATCTAAAAGAATAAAATTTGATAGAAAATAACTTTACTAATTTGCTCACTTTTGAAACATAAAACCCATGAAAGAAAGATCATAAAATGAATATTTAAATAACCATATATTTAATTACAATAAAAATATAATACATTCAATATTAGTATACATACCCCCCAAAAATAATGGGTTGTAAATAAAAGATGTATCTTATGGAAATTAAAAGAAAGATGAAATTCCCTTACCTTGTGTCTTAGCTCTCATAGTACTGATTCAAAACTCCTTTTTAATAAATTTATGTTAGATATAAATATTTTACATAACCATTAAACTAAATATAATACCATTTTTGGTTTGATTATGACTTTATATTACCCTCTTGTTAAAAAATATATGTTAAGGTCTCACTTCACGTAATATCTGCACTGCTCTCAGCTTTTGTCTTAATTTGTTATATCTTTGGTCCTTATACTTATATAATGATTTAAAGAATGTAAAAATGATATAAATATCATTTTTTTAAAGATATTAATATTATAATAATCTATATAATATATAATTATGAAATTTAAAACACTATTCATGGAGTCGGTAGGTCGTACGTACACTTCAACACTCCTTCTATTTTATTGATTTATTAAATGAAAGAAATTAAATGAAGTATATGTATATTTATATATGTATATATAACATAATGAAATTATTATTATTATGTTATATATATCATCTCTTTTCACTAAACACACTCTCAATACATTCCATGTAGTCTGTTAACAAATCACATCGCTTTAAGGGGGCAGTAGTCCACATTTCTTCAAAAGAAACTATCATATTTACATATGATACAAATAATAATGGTATGATATAAATAAAAATTATAGTAGATTAAATAAATTACTAATATCATATATATAAAATATTAATATAATTTCAATCATAATTTCTACCATACAAGACAATAAATGAAAAAAGAAATATCATCATTTCGAGAGGTGGTAGTTCCTCAAACACGTAAAAAATATGTTCATTACCAATTAGACTGACGTGTGTGTGAGTTTAGTTTAAAAAATAGCCTAAATATAGTATTATATTTATGATGTGAGATTTTATAAAAAATCATGCAATGTTAAGTTTTTTCAGATAGTTGCATGGAATAAAAATAACGGAGTTTGGGAGAGGGTGTTACATCTTAATCAAGAAATATCATTTTGTTTGAACCAAAGGATTTCTTGTAAGTATTTCTAACAAAACAGAAAATTTAAGGACTATGGAAGGGTTTTTTGAAAGATTATGTGGTATATATTTTCTCATCTTATGTGGTATGAGAGGTTTCTAGAATCTATAGAGGTGGTGGTCTTTTATAGGGAAGGGAAAAGAAAACATAGAATTTTTTAAAACAAGTTAGGAGTACCCATGTTTTTACCTCCAAATATCATAAAAAACCACAAAACCTCAACAATATAAATTTTATTGATGATATATATCCATAACATTGGTTTTGGATAAGTGTCATTGTCATTTGGACCCTTATGATTATGGTTTATTTTCTTGTTATGCTTAATTTTTCCTTAATCATTATAATTATTTTTAATTTCTTCACTAATAATTTCCTTCAAAACCTATGTTCACCTTCTTAAACTCTAGAAATTATTATTATTCAAAATATTTAATCCATTTTTTCAAATTCTATTCACTAATTGGGGAGAAATTAATTCAAATTTGATATCTATGACTAGATGACACTCCAGGTTTTTGTAGTAAAAACATCCCAAAGTGTGCTATGTTTATATAGTAAATATCAAATTTAAATATATTTAGATGATCAAAATTGGTTTAATTGATAAAATCATCATCTAATTAAACATAAAAACCAATTAATATTTTTATTTAGTATTGTAAATAAATATTATTAAAAATTAGTTTGAACAAATCTTCAGTATTTTTTAACTCTTCATTTAAAAATGATACATCACCAAAAAATAGAAAAAATATACATAACCTATTTTTAAATTTTCTCTTTAAAATTTTATTTTCATTTATAAAAATAGAATCCATAAATTTTCCCAAAATTTAAATTAAAATATGTTCTCTATATAAAGATGGTAAAAATGCCTGGAAAAAACATATATTATTTTTAGCAGAAAATAGGGCTTTTTAATGTTAACCGTGTCAAATATAATGGATAAATATAAAATAAATTTTATTTAATATAATAATATATGTATATATATATATATAAACATCACATTAACATCACTCGCTAATTTTTATTAATTTAATTTTTAAGATAAATAAACATTCTGTGTACAATAACATTTTATGTTATATTCAATTAGTTTTCATACTCATTTATAATTAATTTGTTTCCATAGAATTCATTATATTTTTTAATCAATATATTTTAATAATTTAGTTAACACCTTTAACAAATACTAATATTGTAACACCCGAGGTAAATAAAGAATATCACATTTTCACAATTATCCATATTTGTGAATGAAATATTAATATTACTTTAAAGGGGACACTATGCTCGATGGTGTACCCAATACGCAACAATGAGTTTTTTGGGAATCTTACATTGCACTCTAATAATAAAATAATATTATTTCAAATGTTAGTTAACGCCAAGCCGTTGTAATGGCAGGAATGACCAGAAATAACTAAAAAATGATTATATATGTTTGTCAAATATTTTTACTTTTTACAATAAATGTTAGAGGATTAAATGTACAAATGAATCCAATTTTAAGCGTAAACATTCTAATATTATTTAAAATGTCGATTAACCGCATTTTGATGGTGAACAACTTTTAAATCCACCTTTTGACACTATTATGTGTTATATTTGAAAAAATAAAATTCTTCTTTAGAATCTAGACATGAAAATTTACTTTGTGTAAATTTTTGGTTTTTTTCTAATAAAGTTCAATTTTTTAATGTGTAATGAAAAATGTTGTATTTTAATTCAAAACCTCTTTTTAATATAAATTATTTATATGATTAGATTATCTTTTTAATTGTTTTTAAAGTGAAATTAGAATATATTTTTACAATTTAATCCAATAGGGTTCATTGGAATTAATTTCCCTTTGAAATTTGACTTAAACTAGTGTCAATGTTTTAATAGATATTGTTTCATAAAAGCACGCTATTTGTTTTGACAGTGGGAATTAATTATTAAATTAATTAATGCAACTTATATGATTTTAATTTTGTAAAATATACATCATTTTTGAATTCGGAATATCAAATATAGATTAGGGTGAATTTTTGGTTTCTTTTTTTGAAAAACATCAATTTTAGATGAATAGTGAAACCACTAAGTGGTAGTTAAAGAAACCAATTTTTCATTTAAATGAAAAATTTCCACTTCTGTGATTTGATTTTCAAAAATCCGACATCCATGGTTGTAATTAAGAAGTATAATTTGGTTAAATGAGATTAAAATAATTTTTTGTGAATAGTGTCTTTTAAGTTTTATTAATCGCGATTAAAGGTAATTAGTGTAATTTAAGGTAAAAATAAAGTTTTAATAATATGAAATGACCTATACACATGTCCTAACCTCATTGGATGTTTCATGGCCGTCCAAGACAATCCATGGGTAAACTTGGGGACACCATGGAGTCACTTTGGTAGGAACATGACATAAATTACTTTTTATTTAATGTTAAAATAAAAATGTCACAATCATGAGTTGTTTTAGTAAAAAAAAATTTAAATGGGGTTATACAAGTTATATTTTTCACTATAAATATTCATTAGAAAGCTAAAACTATTTCATAAATCATGATATTTTTTTATAATTTTTAGACATTATATATATTAATTTATTCATGACACCATGGTGATGCTGCGATTACCTTATTATTTAACGATTTAAATAAAATGAAACGATAATGTAAAATCTAAGTCCTAAACATGTCAAAAACCTATTAGATGGGTGTATTTAGAACTATTATTACCTTATCCTAGAAATATATAATTTTGGAACATTTAAAATTTGAAAATCATTTTATAATAAAGTATCCTTTTTTATCTTTCCAAGAGTGCCCTTCCTCTCCTATTATAAAAGGCCCCCACCTCTACCACCTTACCCATAGCTCTCAAGCATTTGGATCGGCCAAACCCTATCCATTTTGTCACTCCACAACCTCCTCTTCATCATTGAAGCCTCACTTTGGGAATAATCATTTCAAAGGAATCCATTGAGCTCAAATCAAAGTGAGTTACCTGATTTAAAGGTAATGTCTTCCCTTGTGTTCTTTTGTTTTATTTTGCTTCTCAAAACCCGTAAACACTTTTTATTACTATTTTTTGTAAAAAAACCATAATATTAAATATACTAGTATGTTTTTATAATAATTATTTGAGCTACACTTTCACACACCTACCCTTAATGGTTAAAGAACATACTATTTCTTTGGATGGAGAATTACTGCCTCACGAAATGATGATTGTTCAATATTCATTTAAAACCTTAAAATTTGGGCATTAAGATACCACTATATTTATATATGATATATAATATGTTAATGTTTTCCTCAATCTTCTGTATTTTTCATTTATGTCTTACTTTTATGGTTTCCATTATGGGTAAACGCGATATCTTCATTTTACGAAGTGCGGACTACCGCCCCCTCAAAGTGAGTCGATTCGTTAAAGCCATATGTGTGACATATAAAGGATGGAATTAATGGAATTACATATGATATAATACTGGAATTATTATATACCTCTATATCATTATTATTTCATTCCATTGAATACAAAAAAAAAAGAAATAAAGCATCATTCATGTGTACGTACGACTTACCGTCTCCATAAACGATACATTTCATTTCTTATCTCCATATGTTATGTACTATTATAAGTACATATATATAATGTATATATATGTAATATATTAAATCTAAATTATTGATATCATTCTATAATTGTAATATATATATCTCTCATTTTATTTTAATTACATTAATATGACAAAAATGAATGTAGCGTTCATGCGTACGTACGGCCTACCGTCTCCATGAACGGTGCTTTTAATGTTTTATCTCCAAATGCTATGGAATAGTATAAAATGAATATATATTGGATATATATGATATTAAAAACATCAATACTATTCTGTATATGATTTACCTATAAATACATGGAAATTTCTCTTCCAACAAGTTCAATTTTTACTCATGTACCGAACATCGACAAAAATGTCTGATATGAACTCACTTTATTAACCAATAATTATAACATTATAATATTTTATATGAACTGAATAATAATATTTAATGGAGGTCCTTACGAAATTATAATTTGACCAAATTTTATTATTCTAGAGATTAAATAACGATCGAGTCATGTCGGACACGAGGTAAGGGAACCTACCCCTCTCATTCTTTTAAAGTACACTCTTTTATGTCATTCCTTTTAATCTCAGCTTTCTTATGATTGGTATGATATTTTATATTAATATTACTCTACTTTTTATTTTCATATGATGAGAGACCCTATTTTCCCTCATCAATCCATTTTGTATGTTTTGATTGGCGTCGTTAGGCTGTCGAATTTTCGTAAGAGATCCAACCTCTCTCTTTCTTTTTAAGTACTCTCCATTATGTCACTTCTATTAAGCTCCTCCTTATTATGTTGTGGGTTTTTATTTTATATTCCTATTTCAGTACATTTTATGTTAATTTGGTGATAGAACCTATTTGATCTCATCAATCCATTTTGGAAGTTTTAAGTGGCGTCGTTAGGCTACCGAGTTTTCGTAAGCGATTTTTCATCTCACTTTTATTCCCGTGAGTTTTATGCTACTTTTGCCACCATATCCTTTGAGTGGTATATGTACTGCCCATTATTCTACTCTTTGTGTAATATAATTTCGTTTATGAGTATTTACATCAATGTTGTATTGTTCTTCTTTCATGGGGTGTATATTTCGAAAGATACCCAAGTCGGTAAGGGAACTTTTCACCCTCCTCTTTTTGAAAGAGTTATTTTGTTGGGTCTTTTAACTTACATATTGTAATGTTGAGATATGTTCTTGTATATCCTTATTGTTGTAAATTTTATGTCCATGTTATGAGATACCATTTTCTCTCTCATAAACTAATTTTATGAATTTTAATGTGACGCCGTTAGGCTGTCGAATTTTACCAAGGGAACTTTTTAACCAAATTTCGATTTCTTTGTGTTCAACATGTAGTTATTGAATATTTCATCCTGTGAATATGTGTGAATGAACTTTTATTGTTTTACAGTTAATATCCACTTATATTTAGTCTATTTATATTTTTCACATATAATTTTGAGACTGATTTATCCTTAATTTAAGGATACCTTCTTGATAAGGGATTTCATCTCATTTTACATTGAGACATCATTGTTGTTATGCACCAATTCACTATTATATGGTGTATATACTTCCCTTTGAAATAGTATATCATAAATCCTTTTATTCTCATGATATTATAAAGTTCTTATTAAATGTTATTCCTCAATTACTGTATTCAAGTGTCTCTCATTTTGTTAAAATCCCTTTAACTAAAATATCATTTTAAATGATTTAATGATTTATTCTTATAAATATTTCTCATTAATATCCATGTTTTCAAAATGGTTTTAAGGATTTATTTATATGGATATTAATGGTTTAAAATGTTAAAAGCATCAAAGTGGTATGGGACACTTTGATTCAAAAATCTCTTTATTAAATGTTTTAAATGGTTTTGAAAATGGTTATTATAATGGATTCATTATTTTAATATCTTAAAAGGTTATTTTGTTATTGCAATGTGGGAATGTTATCTTTCCTTTATTCTTAAGTATGTGATGTGATTATGTAATGGTTCTTGGGAATTGTTTATGAAGATGGGTGGTTCCGTGATAAACTAATGGCGGGTGAGCCCGATATAGCTCACCAATGCATTGGGTAACGCAAAAGAGTTAAATGTTAAGGTTTCTCCGAAGAGATTTAGGAAATATACTGTGATGGATATTCCAAACGTAACCAAGAGGGTTACTCCCTACGTAAGAATGTTATGAATGCCTCATGTTACCTTTATGCCTTATGATTTCTATGATTTATTCATGATTTGATGAGGTATGTTAAAATGATTATGTTTTATGAGTAATGTATGATTTCATACATAAACTAATGTTTTCATTTCGTACTTTTATATCCCTTACTGATCTTTTTATTCTCATCCCATGTTTTTGAAATGTTTTTCACAGGTCAATGGAAAGGTGTATGATATAATGACAATGTCAAGGAAGTGTCAAGAAAGAATCCATGTCTTATTTTATATATGTTTCTGTTGATGGGAAAAATGAATACTATCTTTTATGTAACCACTTTGTTTAAATGTGGAATATATAGCATGTTTTGTGATCTAATTCTCTAAAACACTAACCCAGAAAAGATCCTCAATGTGTAATATTGTAATAACTCAAGATTAAATAAGGTTTAAGGTTGGGCCCTTATAGTTGGTATCAGAGGTTGGTTTATATAACTTTAGAGGTTCGGGTGTTCTCTAGGCATAAGTTACATTACCATAATGGTTAGGATTTCAGAAAGAGTTATAGTTTTAGATAAAGTGTATGAGTAAGTATATCTTAGTGTTTATCTTCCTCATTATTACATGATGGTTTTGTTGATATACTCACATTGACATTTTTGTTTTTAGTGAATGGATGGATCGAGGAGGCACCTAAGAGACAATATGTTTGAAGGAAACTTTGGTGGTTCTCTGATCAAGAGACTAGATGAAATGGGGGATTCAATGAGGAAACTCATGGTTATTCTAAACAAACTATCAAGGAGTCGTGATCAACCACTTAAACCTTGGTATGTTCTGTAATTCATCATGTATGAGATGACCACACGATGTGGAAGTTCATGTAATAATTATAAAGGTAACCATTAGGGTTTATATGATCCTTACATTTGAGGTAATTATGGGTTATTATATATTATGGTGGAAAATGAAAGGCATGAGATAAAATTGAGGTTAAAATATTTTTTGATTGTTTTTGAAGATTTTATCTCGTTTTGGGGAATGTTTTATGAATTATATAGTTTTTGAAAAAGGACATCACGTAAACCGTGTGAAAAACCGTCGCGTCGGACAAAGCTGTGGGAATCGAACCAACAACCAAAGTGCGACTGTTATTTATCATCTACCACTGGACAACGTGAATTCCCTGGTTAGTTTGACTAATTTGTATTGTTTAGATGATTTCAGGAATCAAGAGTAAGTTTATTTTTGGTTATATATGGAAATGATAAACCTATCATGGAGGATATGTGATTAGGTTAATTACTTTTCAATATGAGAATTTAAGAGCAAGTGATGTTATTTGGAGAGAAATGTTAATTTTTACATTGGAAGTCTATGTGATTAAATCCTTCAAATATTTGGGTTTCAATCTTAGTTTGGATTACTTTGAAGAATTTTATGGACAATTGTTTATCAAATGGTCTTCGTTGAACTTTGGTTTTTTTTGAAAAATATTGGAGATTATGAATAGATTTTTTTTATAAAGGATTATACTTTTGTAGATTATCTGATCTCATACTAACAATTTTGGTTTTGGTTTTTTTCTAAAGTCATGGGAAATATATAGTTCTATTTTGTGGATTAGTTGATTCTCAACATGTTGATTATAGTACTCTTAATGCGAACAAGTCTTCCTAAATACTCGTCTTTTGGAGAAAATATGAGTTTGATTAAGGAATATAGTAAAAGTTGAAAGTCTACGTGACAAGTAAGTTTGTTTCATTATGATTTAGTTAATCTCAAAAATAAATTCATCAATGAAGAGTAACTTAAAACAAAAATGTTGTCTGTTAACTTTTCCTACTGGGGAATCAAATACCATTTAACCCATTACTAGATTGTGATTTTCTTATGGTTAAATTTCTCCTAGACATGTTTACTATCACTCTCCCTCAGAACATGACCCTTTTTTCCCTCCATATCCATGTTTTCCTACAAGGAATCCTAGAATGGGTTAACTCGGGTGGCCTTTGTACTTCTCTTTCTTTATTTTAAAGTGATGGTTTCTCTGACTCTTGTTCCGATGTGGGATTTTCAATGATGTTTCCAAGACCTATTTTAAAATTGTGAGGACACAATTTCCAAAAGGGGGAAGGATGTAACACCCCAGGTAAATAAAGAATATGTCATTTTCACATTTATCAATATTTGTGAATAAAATATTAATATTACTTTAAATGGGACTCCATGCTCGATGGCGTACCCAATACGCAACAACGAGTTTCTTAGGAATCTTACGTTGCACTCAAATAATAAAATAATATTATTTTAAATGGTAGTTAACGCCTAGCCATTGTAATGGTGGTAATGAAAAGAACTAACTACAAAATGATTATATATATTTGACAAATATTTTTACTTTTTACAATAAATTTTAGAGGATTAAAAATACGAATGAATCAAATTTTATGTTTAAGGATTCTAATATTCTTTAAAAGGTCGATTAACCCCCTTTTGATAGAGAACCTCTTTTAAATCCACTTTTTGAAAATTTTATGTGTTATATTTGAAAAAATAAAATTCTTCTTTATAATTGGGACATCAAGATTTACTTTGTGTAAATATTTGGTATTTTTCTGATAAAGTTTATTTTTTCATGAATAGTGAAAAATGTTGTATTTTAATTCAAAACCTCTTTTTAATATAATTTATTTATACAATTAGATTATATTTTGAATTTTATTTAAAGTGATATTAGAATATATTTTTACCATTTAATCTAATAGTGGTCATTGGAATTAATTTCACATTGAAATTGGACTTAAACTACTGTCAATCTTTTAATAGATATTGTTTCTTAAAAACACACTATTTGTTTTGATAGTGGGAATTAATTATTAAATTAATTAATGAAACATATATGTTTTTAATTTTGTAAAATAGATATATTTTTTTTTGAATTTGGAATATCAAATATATCTTAGGGTGAATTTTTGGTTTTTTTCTGAAAAACATACAATTTTAGATTGATAGTGAAACCACAAAGTGGTAGATAAAGAAACTTATTTTTCGTTTAAATTAAACTTTTCCACTTATGTGATTTTATTTTCAAAAATACAACATACATGGTTGTCATTCAGAAGTAAAATTTGGATCAATGAGATTAAAATAATTTTTGGTGAATAATAAATTTTAAGTTTTATTAATCTCGATTAAAGGTAATTAATGTAATTTAAGGAAAAAATAATGTTTTAGTAATATTAAATGACCTAGGAACATGTCCTACCCTCATTGTATGTGTCATGGGAGACCAAGGGAATCCATGGGACACCTTGGGGGCCCCATGGGGCCACTTTGGTAGGAAAATGACATAAATAACTTTTTAATCAATGTTAAAATAAAAATGTCACAAACATGAGTTATTTTACTAAAACAATTTTTAAATGGGGTAATACAAGTCATATTTTTGACTATAAATATTCATTAGAAAGAAAAAATTATTTCCTAAATCATGATATTTTTTTTAATTTTTAAACATTAAATAAATTAATTTATTTATGACACTGTTATGATGCAGCGATTACCTTATTATTTAACGATTTAAATAAAATGAAAAGATAATGTAAAACATAAGCCCTAAACATGTCAAAAACCTATTGAATGGTTGTATTTAGAACTCTTATTACCATATCCTCGAAATATATAATTTTGGGTCCTTTAAAATCTGAAAATAATTTTATAATAAAGTATCCTTTTAGAACATTCCAAGAGTTCCCCTCCTCTCCTCTTATAAAAGGCCCACAACTCTACCACCATACCCACACCTCTCAAGCCTTTGGCTCAGCCAACCCCTGCCCATTTTTTTCTCCACATACCTCTCTTAATAACTGAATCCTCACTTTGTGCAGAATCCTATCCATGGAAGCCTTTGAGCTCAAATCAAAGTGAGTTACCTGATTTATAGGTAATGTCATCCCTTGTGTTATTTGGATTTATTTTGCTTCTCCAAATCCCTAACCTCATTTTATTACTTTTTTTTTGTAACAAAACCAGTATATTAAATATACTAGGATGTTGTTATAAGAATTATTCGAGCTACACATTCACACACCACCATCTAATGGTAAAAGAACATACTGTTTCTGTGGATGGCGAATTACTGCCTCACGAAACGATGATTGTTCAATATTCTTTTAACACTTTCAAAGGTGGACATTAAGTTGTCACTATATTTATATATGATATATAATATGTTTATGTTTCCCTTAATGTTCTGTATTTTTCATTTATGGAATACCATTATGGTTTCCATTATCGGTAAACACGATATCTTCATTTTAGGAACTGCGGACTACCGCCCCCTCAAAGTTATTTGATTCGTTAATGCCATATGTGGTATGTATAATGGATGGAATTAATGGTATTACATATGATATACTGATGGAATTATAATATACCTTTATATAATTATAATTTAATTCCATTGAATAAAAAAAAGGAAATGAAAGTAGCGTTCATGCGTACGTACGACTTACCGTCTCCATGAACGATACATTTCATTTCTTACCTCATAATGTTATGTACTATTATAAGTACATATATATATAATGGATATTTATGTAATAGATTACATCTAAATTATTGATATCATTCTGGAATTATAATATATATCTCTCTCGTTTTATGTTAATTTCATTAATATGACAAAAAATGAAAGTAGTGTTCATGCGTACGTACGACCTACCGTCTCCATGAACGGTGCTTTTACTTTTTTATCTCCAAATACTATGTAATAGTATAAAATGAATATATAGTGGATATATATGATATTTAAAACATCAATAATATTCTGGATACGATGTACCTATAACTACATGGAATATTCTCTTCCAACAAGTTCAATTTTTACTCATGTACCGAACATCGACAAAAACATCTGATATGAACTCCCTTTATTAACCAATTACTATAACATTATAATATTTGATACGAACTGAATAATAATATGTAAAGAAGGTCCTTAAGAAATTATATTTTCAACAAATTTTATTATTCAGGAGATTAAAGTACGATCGAGTCATGTCAGACATGAGGTAAGGGAACCTACCCCTCTCTTTCTTTTAATGTACACTCTTTTATGTCATTCCTTTTAAGCTCATCGTTCTTATGATTGGGATGTTCTTTAATATTAATCATACTGTACTTTTTATGTTCATAATATGAGAACCCTATTTTCCCTCATCAATCCATGTTGGATGTTTTGATTGGCGCCATTAGGCTGCCGAATTTTCGTAAGAGTTCCAACCTCTCTCTTTCTTTTTATGTACTCTCCTTTATGTCACTTAATTTAATATCATCCTTGTTATGTTGGGGTTTGTTATTTTATATTCCTATTTCTGTAAATTTTATGTTAATATGGTGAGAGACCCTATTTGATCTAATAAATCCATTTTTGGATGTTTTAAGTGGCGTCGTTAGGCTGCCGAGTTTTCGTAATGGATTTTTCATCCCACTTTTATTCCCGTGAGATTTATGCTACATTTTCCAAAATTTCCTTTGAGTGGTATATGTACATCCCATTATTCTAATATTTGTGTAATATAATTTCTTTTATGATTATTTACATCAATGTTGTATTGTCCTTCTTTCATGGGGTGTATATTTCGAAAGATACCCAAGTCGGTAAGGGAACATTTCACCCTCCTCTTTTTAAAAGACTTCTTTTGATGGGTCTTTTAATTTACATATTTTAATGATGAGATATGTTCTTATATATCCTTATTGATGTAAATTGTTTTTCCAAGTTATGAGATACCATTTTATCTCTCATCAACTAATTTTATGAATTTTAATTTGATGTCGTTAGGCTGTCAAATTTTACCAAGGGAACTTTTTAACCCAATTTCGATTTCTTTGGGTTCGACATGTAGTTATTGAATATGTCATCCTGTGAATATGTGTGAATGAAAATTGATTTTTTTACACATAATATGCACTTATATTTAGTGTATTTATATTTTCCACACATAATTTTGAGACTGATTTGTCCTTTATTTAAGGATACCTTCTTAATAAGGGATTTCATCTCATTTTACATTGAGACTTCACTGTTGTTATGCACCAATTCAATTTTATATGGTGTATATACTGCCCATTGGAATATTATATCATGAATCCATTTATTCTCATGATGTTATAATGTTATGATTAAATATTATTCCTCAATTATTGTATTCAAGTGTCTCTCATTTTGTTAAAATCCCTTTAACTAAAATATCATTTTAAATGATTTAATGATTTATTCTTATAAATATTTTTCATTAATATCCATGTTTTCAAAATGTTTTTAAGGATTTATTTTTTTGAATATTAATGGATTAAAATTTTAAAACCATCAAAGTGGTATGGGACACTTTGATTCAAAAATATCATTATTAAATGTTTTAAATGGTTTTGAAAATGGTGTTTATAATGTATTCATTATTTCAATATCGTAAAAGGTTATATTGTTATTGAAATATGGGAATGTTATCTTTCCTTTATGCTTAAGTATGTGATGTGATTATGTAATGGTTAATGGGTATTGTTTATGAAGACAGGTGGTTCCGTGATAAACTAAGGGCGGGTGAGCCCGATATAGCTCTCCAATGCATTGGGTAACGCGAAGGAGTTAAACATTTTGGTTTCTCTAAAGAGATTTAGGAAATATACTATGATGGGTATTCCACACGTAACCAAGAGGGTTACTCCCTACGTAAGAATGCTATTAATTTCCTCAAGTTACCTTTATGCCTTATGATTTCTATTATTTATTCATGATTTGATGAGGTATGTTAAAATGCTTATGTCTTATGAGTAAAGTATGATTTCATTCGTGGACTAATACTTTCTTTTCGTACTTTTATATCACTTAATAATCTTTTTATGATCATACCATGTTATTTAAATGTTTTTCATAGGTCAAGGGAAAGGTGAATGATATGATGATAGTGTCAAGGTAGTGTCAAGAATGAATCCATGTCTTATTTTAAATATGTTTCTGTTTATGGGAAAAAATGAATACTATCTTTTATGTAACCACTTTGTTTAAATGTGGAATGTAGTACATATTTTATGACCTAATTATCTAAAACTCTAACCCTAAAAGGATCCTCAATGTGTAATCTTGTAATAACTCAAGATTAAGTAAGGTTTAAGGCTGGGGCCTTATAGTTGGTATCAGAGGTCAGTTTCGATAACTTTAGAGGTTTGGGTATTATCTAGGAATAAGTGACCATACCATAATGGTTAGTATTTCAGAAAGATTCCTAGTTTTAGATAAAGTGAATGAGTAAGTATATCTTAGTGTTTATCTTCCTCATTAGTACATGATGGTTTTGATTATACACCTACACTAACATTTATATTTTTACTGAATGGATGGATCTAGAAGGCACCAAAGTGACAATTGGTTTGAAGGAAACTATGGTGGTTCTCTGATTAAGAGAATGGATGAAATGGGAGATTCAATGAGGAAACTCGTGGTTATTCTAAACCAACTATCAAGGAGTTGTGATCAACCACTTGAACCTTGGTATGTTCTGTAATGCATCATGTACGAGATGATGAATCGATGTTGAAGTTTAGTTAATAATTATAAAGGTAACCATTAGGGTTTATATGATCCTTACATTTTAGGTAATTATGGGTTATTATATATTATAATGGAAAATGAAAGGCATGAGATAAACTTGAGGTTAAAATATGTTATGATTATTTTTTAAGATTTTATCTCGTTTTGGGGAACGTTTTAAGAATTATTTAGTTTTTGAAAAAGGACAACACACAGACTGTGTGACAACACGTTGCGTCAGACAAAGCTGTGGGAATTGAACCCACAAAAAAGTGCGACTGATATTTATCGTCTACCAGTGGACTACGTGAAGACCCTGGTTAGTTTGACTAATTCTATTTTATTTAGACGATTTTATGAAACAAGAGTAAGTTTATTTTGGGTTATCTATGGAAATGATTAACCTATCATGGATGATATGTGATTATGTTAATTACTTTTCAATATGAGAATTTAAGAGCAACTGATGTTATTTGGAGATAACAGTTAATTTTTACCTTGTAAGACTATGTGATTAAATCCTTCAAATATTTGGGTTTCAATCTTAGTTTGGTTTACTTTGAAGAATTTTATGGATAACTGTTTATCGAATGGACTTCGTTGAACTTTTTTTTATTTTGGACAAATTTTGGAGATTAAGAATAGATTTTATTTTTATAAAGGATTATACTTTTGTGGATTATCTGATCTCATACTAACAATTTTGGTTTTGGTTTCTGTCTAATGACATTGGAAATATATAGTTCTCTTTTGTGGATTAGTTGATTCTCAATAAGTTGATTATAGTACTCTTAATGCGATCAAGTCTTCCTAAATACTCGTCTTTTGGAGAAAATATGAGTTTGATTAAGGAATATAGTAAAAGTTGAAAGTCAACACGATAAGTAAGTATGTTTCATTAAGATTTATTTAAGCTCAAAAATAAATTCATCAATAGAAAGTAACTTAAAACAAAAATTTTGTCTGTTAACTTTCCCTACTGGGGAATCAAATACCATTTAAACCATCACAAGTTTGTGATTTTCATATAGTTAACATTCTCCTAGACATGTTTACTATCACTCTCCTTCAGAACATGACCCTTTGTTTTTTCCTCCATATCTATGTTTTCCTACATGGAATCCTAGTATTGGTTAACTTGGGTGACCTTTGTACTTCTCTTTATTTATTTTAAAGTGATTGTTTTTCTGACTCTTGTTCCGATGTGGGATTTTCAATGAAGTTTCCAAGACCAATTTTAAAATTGCGAGGACACAAATTCCAAAAGGGGGAAGTATGTAACACCCTAGGTTAATAAATTATATGTCATTTTCACATTTATCCATATTTGTGAATAAAATATTAATATTACTTTTAAGGGGACGCTATGCTCGATGGAGTACCCAATACGCAACAATGAGTTTCTTGGCAATCTTACGTTGCACTCTAATAATAAAATAATATTATTTTAAATGGTAGTTAACGCCTAGCTGTTGTAATGGAGGGAATGAACAGAACTAACTACAAAATGAATATATATATTTGTCAAATATTTTTACTTTTTACAATAAATGGTAGAGTATTAAAAATATAAATGAATTCAATTTTAAGCGTAAACATTCTAATATTCTTGAAGAGGTCGATTAACCACCATATAATAGGAAACCTCTTTTAAATCCACTTTTTGAAAATTTTATGTGTTATATTTGAAAAAATAAAAATCTTCTTTAGAATCAGGACATCAATATTTACATTGTGTAAATTTTTAGGTATTTTTCCGATAAAGTTCATTTTTAAACGAATTGTGAAAAATGTTGTATTTTAATTCAAAACCGATTTTTAATCTAATTTATTTATATTATTATGTTATCTTTTGATTTTTTTTAAAGTGGAATTAGAATTTATATTTACCATTTAATCCAATAGTGGACATTTGAATTAATTTCACTTTGAAATTGGACTTAAACTAGTGTCAATCTTTTAATAGATATTGTTTCTTAAAAACACGCTATTTGTTTTTACAGAGGGAATTTATTATTAAATTAATTAATTCAACTTATATGTTTTTAATTTTTTTAAATAGAAATCATTTTTTGAATTTGGAATATCAAATATATCTTAGGGTGAATTATTGGTTTTTTTTGAAAAACTTCAATTTTAGATGAATAGTGAAACCACTAAGTGGTAGTTAAAGAAAATGATTTTTCTTTTAAATGAAACTTTTCCTCTTCTGTGATTTGATTTTAAAAAATTTTACATACATGGTTGTAATTAAGAAATAAAATTTGGGTCAATGAGATTAAGATAATTTATGATGAATGGTAACTTTTAAGTTTTATTAATCGCGATTAAAGGTAATTAGTGTAATTTAAGGTAAAAATAATGTTTTAATAATATTAAATGACCTAGACACATGTCCTACCTTCATTGGATGTATCCTGGACGACCAAGAAAATCCATGGGTAAACTTGAGGACCCCATGGAGCCACTTTGGTAGGAAAATGACATAAAAAACTTTTTATTTAAAGTTAAAATAAAAATGTCACAAACATGAGTTGTTTTACTAAATCAATTTTTAAATGGGGTTATACAATGAATATTTTTGACTATAAATATTCATTAGGAATATAAAAATATTTCCTACATCATGATACATTTTATTAATTTTTAGACATTAAATAAATTTATTTATTTATGAAACCATGATGATGCAGCGATTACCTCATTATTTAACGATTTAAATAAAATGAAATGATAATTTAAAATCTAAGACCTAAACATGTCAAAAAAACTATTGTATGGGTGTATTTATAACTCTTATTACCTTATCCTCGAAACATTTAATTTTGGGACCTTTAGAATCCTAAAATCATTTTATAATAAAGTAACCTTTTATAACTTTCCAAGAGTGCCCCTCCTCTCCTCTTATAAAAGGCCCCCACCTCTACCACCTTACCTAGACCTCTCAAGACATTGGCTCGACCAACCCCTATACATTTGTCTCTCCACATCCCTATCTTCATCATTGAATCCTCACTTTGGGATGAATCTTTTCCAAGGAATCCGTTGGGCTCAAATCAAAGCGAGTTACCCGATTTAAAGGTAATGTCTTCCCTTGTGTTCTTTTTTTTATTTTGCTCCTCCAAACCCCTAAAATATTATTATTAATTTTTTTGTAACAAAACAAGTATATATAATATACTAGGATGTTGTTATTAGAAGTCTTAGAGCTACACTTTCACACACCTCCCTCTAATTGTTAATGAACATACTGTTTCTTTGGATGGCGAATTACTGCCTCACGAAACGATGATTTTTCAATATTCTTTTAAAACATTAAAAGGTGGCAATTAAGATGTCAATATATTTATATATGATATATAATATGTTTATGTTTTCCTTAATCTTCTGTATTTTTCATTTATGGAATACCTTTATGGTTTCCATTATGGGTAAATGCGATATCTTCATTTTAGGAAGTGCGGACTACTGCCCCCTCAAAGTGATTTTATTCGTTAATTCCATATGTGGGATGTATAAAGGATGTAATTAATAGTATTACATATGATATCCTACTGTAATTATAATATACCTTTATATCATGATTATTTCATTCCATTGAATACAAAAAAAAAATAAATGAAAGTAGCGTTCATGCGTACGTACGGCTTGCCGTCTCCATGAACGATACATTTCATTTATTATCTCCAAATGATATATACTATTATAAGTACATATATATAATGGATATATATGTAATATATTACATCTAAATGATCTATATCATTCTGGTATTATAATATATATATATATATATCTAATTTTATTTTATTTCCATTAATATGACAAAAAATGAAAGTAGCGTTCATGCGTAAGTACGGCCTACCGTCTCCATGAAAGGTTCTTTTAATTTTTTTATCTCCAAATGTTTTGGAATAGTATAAAATGAATATATACTCGATATATATGATATTTAAGACATAATTACTATTCTGGATATGATGTACCTATAACTACATGGACAATTCTCTTCCAACAAGTTCAATTTTTATTCATTACCGAACATCGACAAAAACGTCTGATATGAACTCACTTTATTGACCAATTATTATAAAATTATAATATGTGAAATGAAATGAATAATAATATTTAAAGGATGTCCCTATGAAATTATAAATTGTCCAAATTTCATTATTCAGGATATTAATGAACGATCGAGTCATGTCGGAAATGAGGTAAGGGAACCTACCCCTCTCTTTCTTATAAAGTACATTATTTTATGTCATTCCTTTTAAGCACATATTTCTTATGATTGGGATGTTATTTTATATTAATAATACTGTAATTTTTATGTTCCTATGATTAGAGGCCCTATTTTCTATCATCAATCCATTTTGGATGTTTTGATTGGCGCCGTTAGGCTGCCGAATTTTCATAAGAGATCCAACCTCTCTCATTCTTTTTAAATACTCTCCTTTATGTCACTTCTTTTAAGATCCTCTTTGTTATGTTGGGGGTTGTTCTTTTATTTTCTTATTTCTGTAAATTTTATGTTAATATGGTGAGAGACCCTATTTGATCTAATCAATCCATTTTTGGAAGTTTTATGTGGCGTCGTTTGGCTGCCGAGTTTTCGTAAAGGATTTTTCATCTCACTTTTATTCCCGTGAGATTTATGCTACATTTGCCACCATTTACTTTGAGTTGTATATGTACTCCCCATTATTCTAATATTTGTGTAATAGACTTTCTTTTATTAGAATTTACATCAGTGTTGTATTGTCCTTCTTTCATGGGGTGAATATTTTGAAAGACACCCAAGTCGGTAAGGGAACTTTTCACCCTCCTCAATTTCAAAGACTGTTTTTGTTGGGTCTTTTAATTTACATATTGTAATGTTGAGATATGTTCTTATATATCCTTATTGTTTTAAATTTTATGTCCATGTCATGAGATACCATTTTCTCACTCATCAACTAATTTTATGAATTTTAAAGTGACCCCGTTAGGCTGTTGAATTTTACAAAGGGATCTTTTTAACCCAATTTCGATTTCATTGGGTTCAACATGTAGTTGTTGAATATGCCATCCTTTGAATATGTGTGAATGACCTTTGATTGTTTTAAACATAATATCCACATATATTGGGTGGATTGATATTTGTTACACATAATTTTGAGACGGATTTATCCTTAATTTAAGGATACCTTCTTGATAAGGGATTTCATCTCATTTTACATTGAGACTTCATTGTTGTTATGAACCAATTAAATATTATATGGTGTATATCCTGCCCTTTGGAATATTATAACATGAATCCATTTATTCTCATGATTTTATAAAGTTCTGATTAAATTTTATTCCTCAATTATTGTATTCAAGTGTCTCTCATTTTGTTAAAATCCCTTTAACTAAAATATCGATTTAAATGTTTAATGATTTATTCTTATAAATATTTTTCATTAATATACATGTTTTCAAAATGGTTTTAAGGATTTATTTATGTGAATATTAATGGTTTAAAATGTTAAAATAATCAAAGTGTTATGGGACACTTTGATTCAAAAATCTCTTTATTAAATGCTTTAAATGGTTTTGAAAATGGGTTTTAGAATGGATTCATTATTTCAATATCTTAAAAGGTTATATTGTTATTGCAATGTGGGAATGCTATATTTACTTTATTCTTAAGTATGTGATGTGATTATGTTATGGTTCTTGGGAATTTTTTATGAAGATGGGTGGTTCCATGATAAACTATGGGCGGGTGAGCTCGATATAGCTCTCCAATGCATTGGATAACGCGAAGGAGTTAACGTTAAGGTTTCTCCGAAGAGATTTAGGGAATATACTGTGATGGATATTTCAAACGTAACCAAGAGGGTTACTCCCTACGTATGAATGTTATGAATGCCTCAAGTTAACTTTATTCCTTATTATTTCTATGATTTATTCATTATTTGATGAGGTATGTTAAAATACTTATGTTTTATGAGTAAAGTATGATTTCATACATACAATAATCTTTTTTTCGTACTTTTATATCCCTTACTGACCTTTTTATGCTCATCACATGTTTTTGAAATGTTTTTCACTGGTCAAGGGAAAGGTTCATGATTTGATGATAGTGTTAAGTAAGTGTAAAGAAAGAATCCATGTCTTATTTTAAATATGATTCCATTGATGGGAAAAATGAATACTATATTTTATGTAACCACTTTGTTTAAATGTGGAATGTAATGCATGTTTTATGATCTAATTCTCTAAAACACTAAACTTGAAAAGATCCTCAATGTGTAATCTTGTAATAACTCAAGATTAAGTAACGTTTAAGGCTGGGGACTTATAAATATAGTGGCTATGAAATATTAACTAACATATCATTATTCTATAAAACATAGTCTTGTATGTTATACAAGCCATCGATGAAAGTCATTGTTTCTTATAGCGCATGATTGCCTTAGTGTTCATGTATAATATGCAACCATTTATGATGTGTGTAGAGTGCATTTAACACTGTTATACATATAACATAATCCTAGCATAGTTCATTAAAATAAAATAAAGTATTTTTCATGTTTTATGAAATTAAAAATGACAAAAAGAATATATTAAATTGAAAAAAAATATTCTCAAAATTTCAGGGTGTTACACATACATCCATATCCCAATGTATATTGGGCAGTTCCCACACTACAATGGACTGTCATGATGGTTATTTTTTTAAAACAATATTCCAACACATTCCAAGGTTACTAAAAGGTCCAAAAATCACACAAGCCAATCCTAATAGTTATTAGGTTGTCATTACATCAAACTAACCCACGACAATGTTTTTGGGAGGAAATCATTCGAAAAGAGAATAAAAATGATATTTCACATCAACAACCAACATCTAATGTAATTAAAAACACAATTATATACAATCCATTATCTACATAGGCTTAACCAGAACAACCATATTTCCCCAATGTTAAAATATCTCAAAGATGATAGACTCGATGTTGTCCAAAATTCCAAGTGGAATTTACACTCCAATAATGTTATACAATGTCACTAAAAAATAAATATTCTATGTAATGGCTCTATTTTTGTGTATTGTTTTTATATATTATATGGATTAATATCAAAACTAGGCGTTGATATATCATGATGTTCTGAGGCCTGTTATACCCCGAACAAGTGTTATAAATTTTTTAAAATATTCAAAAAATGCACACATGGTTTTCTGGAATAGTGTAATATATTGTAAATATATTCATGGATTAGAAATAAGAGGGAACTATTGAGTTCATAACATTGATTTTTCTCTAGCAAATATCTAATGTTGGTTGGTGTGGGTTGACTGTGGAGTATCATCAAAGCCATATTAAATGAATAAAATAAATTTAGATGAAATTATATTAATTTAATTCAACAATATAGTTACAAAACTAAATGTTTGTTTTTAAATAAATCCTTATTTATAGATCCTGTGTTATCCTCATAACCCTAGAATCATTTGGGGCCCTTGGAGAGAGGGAGATATGGATAATTCTCTCTCATAGACGATGATAGAAGTTCAAATTGATGACTCTCAGATACTGATCATGAAGGATCTCACCAATGATGAATACAACGTGTCAATTCTTCATCACTGAACAATACGAATATGGGTATGATTATTTATTTCTATTTCCTTTTCCATGTTTTTGATTCCCATGATGAACAAAACAAATCCATGAACAGATTAGCGAGTAGATGTATCGTATTTGTGGAATGAAATTATTTGGTTGGGTTTGATGGTTGATAAATCTTGTGATGTTTTTCTTATTCATTTATCATTTTTACATGAATAAATTGAGGTCATAGAAAACAATGGAGGATGTTTGTTCCACTCATCTGTTCATTATTCGTTTTCACCCTATTTTTCATTCAAAGTGTAAGACCTTTGGTTTGCGGTTTGACACCCAAAAGGCAGATCGATCATTGCACATTCCGTTTTTGGTGAAATTATCAGAGGTTGTAGATCTATATATGGTGTTGTGTAACAGAGGTGTGATAATGATGAATGTGGACCAATAGAAGTGATTATGGAGCAAAGGTTCATTGGGAGAATTGTGGGGGGATGAACGAAATTGGATTTTTGAGCCGATTGAAGGGTCAAAACCCATGGATTTGGTGTTTTGATTGAGAAAATAACATGGTTATAGAGTTTCAAGTTATTCCAAGAATAAATATACATTTCATAGTATTAACAACCTAAGCAAGAGGAAGAAGAAGCATTTCTGAATAAACCAGATCCTTACGACATGTATTCCCAAACTAAACAGAGTGGGTCCCCAATCTAATTAAATCAGTGTGTAATTTGGAGGGTATATTGACATGAGGTATAGTACATGGGTTTCAAACACCATGAGTACTTCCCCGACATGGCTACTCCTTTAAATTTTACATGGAGTACCCCATGTACTAGTCCATGGGAAAGTATACACAGGCTTGAACCGTGAACTGGCACATGGAAAAAGTACACAGGTAGAACCCATATGAAAGGAAATGGTGTGTGATACCTTCCACATGTTGTGTACCCCTATTAAACAATAAATTGTAGGAATGAAATGGTAT
This sequence comes from Viscum album, assembly GCA_963277665.1. Classification (NCBI taxonomy): domain Eukaryota; kingdom Viridiplantae; phylum Streptophyta; class Magnoliopsida; order Santalales; family Viscaceae; genus Viscum; species Viscum album. The sequence continues at coordinate 1,576,134,076 of OY728136.1, read as the reverse complement.
TTTGTATACAGGTAGTACTCATGGTTAAGGGACACAACCTGTGACCCTACTACATGTGGTGTACCTCATTCAACATGGATTGATTATCTTATCCTCCATATATTGTAAAATTTATTCTTGTATTCATTCCCTTAATCATTTCCCTGAGGGTTTTGATGAATCATTACCTACTCATAGGATTCTGATTCCATCAGTAGGACGTCTGTGAATTATTGGATGGAATCCCTAGAGAGGCCCAGATAATGATCCGCTATTCCTTTCTTCATGCCCTAGGTGGACTTCTTGGTATCAACGTGGCCAACACTACATAGGTTCTGATCCTCTATATAGTGGGTTATTTGAGATTGAGTTTTTGGTATCGCCTCAAAGCCCTGGATATGATCCTCATATATTTTATCATATATCTCTTTAGATATATCAGTGTATCTTTCTCATGACGAATACTGACGGGCACTACCTCTTGAACATGTGTTAGCTATGCTATCATACATATGAGTGTGTTCTCTATGACGAATGATTCATGGAACCATTGAGTTGAATTCCTAGTGCGGGTATGAAGTGGTTGCGAATTACCAAAAGATAATATTTATTGGTTTGAGTATATCTTTACATTCTTGATATATGTACTATAGAGAATTACGTGTTTATTTATGATTGTATCTCTCCTTTTAGGATTCGGGATGTTCTACTGAGTATTGTTATAATCCACACCGCATAGCCTTTCTCACAAGTTACATGTATTATTCTTATGATCGACATTTTGAAAGATTCCTAGGTTCTTCATGACTAGACGGTCCCTAGTAAGACCGTAAAGACTGATGTGTGTTCCAACGACTTTCCTATAGTAGTCCAAGTACCTTTTTCATACAGGTTGGACTCGTGTTACAAACATATATTGGGCGGGCTTGTATGTCACCTTATTTAAATTAAATAAATTTTTTTGTACTTTTTTGTGTGTGATAGAGAGGTATGTATGAATTTTCAACTCAGTGGTTTTTAAATTTTTGGATTTTGTGTATTTAGTGATGTGTGCATGTATACAGGTACATACAAAATGCCTGAAATGATAGTGATATGACAAATCTCTGCTAGTCTCCATCCCCTAGACTGTTGGAGGTGGGAATGGGGAGTCATAATGTATTAACCATTAAGTATGGTCAGGATTGTGTGTTAAAAGAGGGTATTGGTTCTATATTAGGATTGGGAGTCTCTAAGATTGGGTTGGGGAAACATTGTTAGGTGTTTTGATTTTGGATTTTAGACTAGGGAATCTAGTGATGGTGAGGTGGCTGATATATCCATACCCCAGGACTCTGATACCTGTATTTTTTAATTAGTTCACGAGGAAGCTAGTTTTAGGGAAAATAATGGTACATGAATAATATGGGAATTGTTATGGTTTCCATATCCTTCGTGAGTATGATCTCTAGATATTCTCATTGACATGGTATATCTTATTCATTACTGGATGCCTTCGCAAATATAGACTTCCTAAGATTCAAAAGATTCATCACAAGGATGACCTACTCAATGATGATGATTTGATACAAGGGTACGTTATGTAGATCTTGCATCCATGTGGTGCACCAGGAATGTAACACCCTAAGATTTCACGACATGTTTCCCTTTGAAGAATGCAATAGCTTGCGTTGTATACAACATGGAGTTTTAACACACCATGACCAATGATACTAGCCGTTATGAATAGTAATACCCAGCTTTTGAAATTTTATAAATTTTATCGGTCAAAATGGACTTCATTTTTGGATTTGGAATATCAAAATTCGCTTTGGGTGAATTATTGGTATTTTTTTGAAAACATTCAATTTTTGATGAATAGTGAAAACACTGCGTTATTATTTAAAACCAACTTTTTGTTTAAATAATAATTTATTTTATTTAAATTTTTTTATGTGAAAATAGATTAATAATACTTATATAGGTTCAATGTAATTAATTGGAGTAATTTTATAATAAGTTTAGATATATAAAAATTTTATTGAACTTGATGCCACCTTTTACCCACCACCTAGTAGAATTTGAAATTTGGCATAAATATTAATTTTAATACTTTTGTGAATTGAATTTCAAAAATCTGAGAGAGGCAGATGATTTCAGTACATAAAATGAGGTTCAATAAGATGAATTTTTTTTTGGTGAATAGTAACTTTTACCTTTTATTTACCACAGCTAAAATTAAATAGGGTAATTAAAGGTAAAAATGATATTATTATTGCCCGAAAACATGACCTAATTCTAATAGATAAAATTATTTTGACCAAAAACAACCTTAGTAATAAAAAATTTCCCTTTAGGTCCACTTGAATTAGATTAGGACATTTATTATTATTTAATTTAAAGAAGAGTTAAACATGTTAAACTCAAGTATTCATAAGTAAAACAATTTTAATTTAGAGTAATAAATAGATTAAATCTGACTATAAATATTCATTAGAAATATAACAGAATTTCCTAAACAATGGTTGTTTATTTTTAATTTTATACATTAAATAATTAAATTTATTTTGGACACAATGATGATGTAGTAATTACATTAATAATGAAAGATTAAAGTAATTGTTATTATAAATATCCAATGATATATAATTTTAGGTTTAGGATGAATTCCACTAATTTTTAAGGCTAATATGACATGTTTTTGTGGATTAAATAATTTTTTTCGAAGTAATTATGCAGTTATTATTTTCAAAAAAATCAAATACCAAATACTGTCAAAATTGACATAAAAGAGATTCAAAAATAATTATTATATTATTAATTGATATATAATTCTTAAATATATAAGGATCATCCAAAGGACTTAGATACAGTTATATATATTAATACTTAACCACATGGGGTTCTCTTGTCTTGTTATAGTACATTTATTAATAATATAATATAAACATACAAGGAGACATGGAAAATCTAAAACTATTTATCTAGTAGTTAAATATAAAACATAAGGTTAATATGAGGATGTAAACCTATATATATATTATTTGTTGATAGGTTTTAGACCCATAACCACCTTATCATCGAAACAAATCAGCAAACCATTTTTTCCCATTTTCAAATAGGTGTTTTTTGACACCTTATCTTAAAATTCAAAACCCAAAATCCATTTTTCTTAGATAAAACCATCCCACATATCCTCCCAACATACCTCACTTCATCCAAGAGGCCTTCCTTTGTTCAAAATCCCTCCTAAGGAGCCATTTTGATCAAATCAAAAGGAAGAACCCGAAGAAGAGGTATGTATTTCATCACCTCTTTCAAGTTATTTTATTCTTACACTACCTATTTCTTTGTTGTTTCCATTCTAAAATAAGAACTCCGGTATCATCTATATATTGTGATGTTATTATAAAAATTATACAAATATATTCATTAATCTATCCATCATATTAATGAAAAACCACCATACGTGCGTACGTACGGCTAACCACCTCTATGTCGTGGTGTAGTTGTTATTTAATACATTAATATTTGGATGGGTAATATAATGTTGTATAATTGAGGTAAATAATAAATATAACATGTTAATAATTCTGTATATATGAGATAAAATTAAATTATATATTATTTCACCTTCATTTGAATGATATTTTCTATTGTACATACGTACGGATTACCGTCTCCACAAGCACGATGTGATTAATTCACCATCGTAATCATTCAAGAATAATTTTAATTTGATGATTAAAAATAATGTTTAAGCACATAATATCATTCTGGATATAAATCAAATATAGTCTATCCATAACAAACATGACTTATGTAATAAAACATTTAAAGGAAAATGAATCATTTAACACCTGAAACGACGATAATACTAAAATATTACTAACAATGTAATATCAGAAGATCATTTATGATATAATATTTATGTATATCATTATTTTATAATTTAATAAAAATTATTTAATTATTATACAAGAGGTTAATGTACAAATGACCAATATGAAGTACAAGGTAACGATTATTTCTACAATCTCTTTACATATCCGAGGTTGTTAATACCTATGTTTCTACTAGGACATCATTATCATCCACATCTGTGTTTTATTAAAAATTTAATTAGAAACATTTATCTATTTACTATAATATGGTTTAAAGTACTTTATACCCTTATTTGACAATATATTATTTTAATGGAATCTTTCTGTTGTTTTCCCAACAAGGTACTCTATGTCCTTTTCGACAAAATTAAGGTACGAATGTCTTTTTTTTCCTTATAACATCATCAAAGAATCTCATACAATCTTATAATAATATTCCTGATATAAATGTTTTCTTTTATAATTATATAAATATTAAATTATTTGAAAATATAATGGGATATTTCTATAAAAAAGTTTTGATTTCATATATGTCAACATATTTTGATGGATTTTAAGATTGTTTGACCGTTGATTTATCATGATACAAAACATCCATATTTTATTGAAGGTTTTGTGATATGTTTGAATTTGGATGTCTTTTTTTAACACCATTCATGGTTTATGGATAATGTATTGAAAATTTTATGTTAGTTTTATTAAAAAAAATTATGTTATGTTTAAACCTCTACATATGAGTAATGCATTGGACTTAGTAAGTGACTGGTGGATACTGCTATAGCTCTTCGATGAATCAGTAGGTCTCATTAGACAAACTATAATCTTGGCACAAGGCCTTGAAAAAATATTATTTTTATTCTTTTCGGAAAGCCTTGACTATGTGATTATGAAGTCTGGAATTATGGATTCCATCATTATGAATTTGGCTATAGATATTTCATGTGATTATTCGACTAGTATAATATCAATGTGAATTATTAAATGGAATTATTTCTCTATAGATTTTCTATATTATGATGGAGTTTATGTTTAAAAGGATTTTGATTTAGTCTTATAAATTTCCTTAAAAGTTTATTCTTATTTATGAAAGTTTCTGCTATAATGTTATCCTTACTGAGCATCAGAGCTCACCCCTTTCTATGTTTTATTTTTCCCAGGATGTGTAGAATTATATTATTATTCACCTTCAAGGAAATTCTAAGGCATATGACTATGGTAAAAGGAGACAAAGTTTTTTTATTTTCACTTTATAATGAAATGTAAAATTTATGAATGTATCTAGTAGTTCCAATGCAACTAAACTAATCGGTCTTTTGTGACATGATATTTTGTGATAATGCCAATGTTATGTAATAATTCACTAACTCTGGATAACTACCGACATGTCGTTATAGTTGGTATCATAGGAAGTTTAGTACAAACCATGGAATCTAGTTTTAGAAATACTATGATTAAATAACATTACCCTAAGATTTGCTTTGAAGATTAGTATAGAATAACTTCCTATAATTTTGCTAATGTAGTGATTTTTTGAGTTTTTCAAAAAATAAATCCATGTCTGGATAAGAGCAGGTATAGGCAGATTTGGAACAGATGTACCTAGGGGTAAAATCTGAAGACACTACTTTGATCTAGACTTGAATGTGAACTCGTGCACGACCACGGGCCTTACTGCACTATTGGATACAAAAATCCTGGGAGATTGGTTTAGGATAATTCCCATTTTTTTAAAAACCATTATGAAGGATATATGAGTATATACCTCCTCATTAAAAACAATTTTATTATTATGGATTGTATATATAAACTGTTCGATTTATGTTAACTATTTTAAAAGTTTGGTATTATGTATTGTGTTTCATAAATTAATATATTTTACTCCATTGTTTAGAAATAGCGCCTTGTGAAATGAATGTAAACCATATCAATGCACGTAATCCATGTAGGTATTTGAATCCAACTCAAGATAATTATAGTGGAGTTGGTGATGCAACTAGTTCTGATCAGCATATCACCATACCGGGACAACTCACTTAGGTTATGAATAATAACCAACCTGTATGGAGCACGTTGATTCTCAATGTGGAGGATAAATGTCTGACTGATTCATAAGGAAACAACCACCATCATTCAATGTGACTACAAATCCATTTGTATCCAATAACTGGAGAATTTCATTACAGAAAATATTTCACACTTTGAGGAGTAATGAAATGGATACTTTTGTCATGGCAGTTTATCACCTCAAGGGAGATGCATATCAATGTTGAACATTGATTCAAAACAAAAAGGAGTATTATGAATTATAAAATATGAAATGGAGGGAGTTTAAATATATTTTCATAGAAAAATGCATTCCTTGTGACCATTGAACAGATTTGGGAATCCAATTTTTGAGTCTCAAACAAAAGGACGATGAGAATGTCACAAAATATGAGGCTTACTTTACAAGGTTATCAACGCATGATGCAAATTTTATACGTAACCCAAGGAGTAATATTGATAAATTATTTTATGGGTTAAAACAATTTCTCCGATAATTATTAGTTTCCCAATACTTTTTATCATATGAATATATTATCTAATGTGATATCAAGACAAAAAATGAATTATCTAAGTCTTACGACTTTAAAGCAAAGCATGAGAATAAGAGATATTTTGAACACTCGGGAAATGGAAATAAGGGTAAGATGGAAAAAAGATGAATATCCATCCTATAGTAAATGTGAGAATAAGAACACTAGTACGTGCCTAAAGGGAATGAGAGTCTGCTAAAAGTGTGGTGAAAAAAGAAAACAAAGATATTGATTGTAATGGGATGAATGAGATTGTTTATGTTGAATGCTACAATTGTATAGAAATAGGGAATTTTGAAAATGAATTTCCTTAGAGAAAAGGAAACATACCTTAGAAAAGGCACAAGGAGAAAGGACATGTTTATGAGATCATTAAGGTTGAGGTTGAAGCTCGGAATGGTGTGGTGGTAGGTAATTTAATGGTTTCCTCAAGTTTAGCCATTGATTTATTTGATTCTGGATCATCACATTTTTTCATATTTTCCCAGTTTTCTAATAAAATTACAAATTTCTAATTTGATTTAACAAGGGAGTTGTCAGTCAAAACTATTAAAGTAAGTATCATGGCAACAATGATTTTGTGAATCAATTCCCATTTGGGAATATAAATATTATTTATATTCTAAACTCATCATCACACCCATGACTGAATTTGATATAATTCTTAGTAATGATTTGCTTTTGAACCATGATGTGAATGTTTTTTATAAGAAGAAGGAGGATACAATTCTCAATGATGATAAGGAGTAACTTATCTTTAGAGAAGAAATTTCACCACCAGATTCTTATCTAGATCCACCCCAAGTAGGCCAACCAAATTCTATTATTGGAGAGTAAGTTAATGAAAAAACTATGGGTGAGTAAAGAAATTTTAAAATAAAATTTTAACCATTTGTGAAAGATTAAGTTGATGTTTTTCCAGTGGATTTACCTTGAAATCCTCTTGAATGATAAATTGAGTTTTCCATTCATTTAACTCCTGGATCAAGGTCCATATCAAAGACCCTTTATTGAATGGCCACTTTGGAATTAATGGAACTAAAGAAAAAAATAGGGGAGTTGAGTAATAATGGATTTATTCTTCCTAGTGTTTCTCTATGGAGAGCTCATGTTTTTTTGTTAATAAGAAAGATGGATCTATGAGGTTGTGCATTGACTAAATAGTGATAAATGCTATATCAATAAAGAAAAAGTATCCCCTACCACGAATTGATGATTTATTTGATCTACTTCTTGGTGATCAATATTTTTCAATGTTTGAGCTTCGATATGGATATCATCAGTTGTCTTTGAAGAAGGAAGACATTCCGAAAACCGTATTTTGAACTAGTTACGGGCATTACAAGTTTACAGTAATGCCTTTTGGATTGACTAATGAACCTTATTTATTCATGGATCTAAGGAATATAGTTTTCAATGAATATCTTGATGACTTTATATTAGTATTTACAAATGATATCTTGGTATACTCTAAATGCTATGACGATCATGAAAATCGATAGTGCACTATTCTGAAAACCTTCAGAAGAAATGTATTATAACAGAAGTTTAAAAAATGTGAATTTTGGCTTCAAGAGATTTATTTTCAAGGCCATATTGTTTCTAAGGATGGAATCTCCATTAATCCTTCTATGAAAAAGGAAATCCAAAAATGGACAGCACCAACGAGTATAATTGGGAGACACAATTTTATTGGTATAGCGAGCTATTATCTGTGTTTTGTCTAGAATTTTTATTGACTGGCTAACCCATTAACCAAGAACACACATAAATGGGACAATTTTGTTCGGACAAAACAGTTTGAATATTTTTTTGAAGAATTGAAGAGAATATTAGTCAATGCTCTTATTATGATTCTACCAATGGGGAATGTTGGGTTTGTTATTAATCGTGATTCTTCAAAGAACAGACATGGTTGTGTCCTTATGCAGAATGATAGAGTTGTTTCCAATTCATCACGGCAGCTAAAAATTCATGAGAAAAACTATCCCACTCATGATAATGAGTTATCAGCTATAATATTTTCTCTGAAAATATGGAGACACTATCTCAATGGTGAAAAATGTGAGATTTATACTGATCAGAAGAGTTTGAAGTATATTTTCCCACAAAAAAGTACTCAACATGAAGAAAAGGATATGGAACAAAATATTCAAGGATTATGATTTCACTATACACTACCACATGAGTATGGAAAATATGGTGGCAGATTCTTTGAGCAGAAAGGATCATAATGTTTTGTACAAGATGAGAGTTAAAAAGGTTCTAATATACATAGATCTAATGAAGATGGATAAGGGAATAACCATGGAAGGTGAAACATCAATTCTTTTTGAAATGGTAACCAAACCATCATTATTATAAAGGATAAAATGTTATGAGTCTGATGATGAGGAATTTAAAAAAAAATTAAAGCAGTGAATGATGGGAGATTGATTGACTTCGTAAATGAAGATGGGATTTTGAAAATTGGGAAGAGACTTTGTGTTCCTGATATACCTGATCTAAAAAGAGGATTTTTGGATGATCCTCATAGCTCCAATTTGTCTATACACCATGGTAGCACTAAGATGTAGAGTGATTTGAAAGAAAAATTTTAGTGGGACAACATGAAGAGTGATATTGTGGATTTTGTTTCGAGATGTATGTTTTGAAAATAATGGAAAAATGGAAGACAACATCCTAGAGGTGTCATGAAACCTTTTCACATACCTGAGTGGAAATGGGATGATATTACGATAGAATTTCTCATGGGACTACCAATGAATCCTAGATGAAATGATGCAATATGGGTGATTTTTGATCATCTTACAATGTCATAAAATTTTCTTGCTATATGGGAATATTTACCACTTGATCTTCTGGGAAGAGTATATATTAATGATGTTGTAAGACTTCATGTATTAACCCTATCGACGGTTTATGACCGTGATCCCCATTTTAAATCAATATTTTGGAACTGTCTTCAGAAAGCCCTGGATACTAAACATCGTTTGAGCACTGCCTACCACCATGAAACCGATGGTCAATCAGAACAGACTATTCAGTCCTTAAAAGTCATGTTGAGATCTTTCTCACATAACAGTCAAGGTATATGGGATCAATATTTACCTATGGTATAATTTTCCTATAACAATAGCTTCCTTTCATGTTTTAATATGGCACTATATGAAGAATTATATAGAAAGAGATGTTTCACCCCAACTTGTTGTGATGATGTTGGTGGAAGAAAACTCATAGGCCAATAACTTATTGGGTAAAAAAAGGAAAAGTTGAAGGTTATCCAAACCCACATCAAAACAGCCTGAAAGTGGGAAAAAGATCTATGGCGACAACCAAAGGAAGGATTTGGAATTTCAGGTTTGAGATCACATTTTCATGAAGGTTTCTCCATTGAATAGAGTTATATGATTCTGTAAGAAGGGTAAATTGAGTACTAGGTACATCAGACCTTTGTAAATTCTAGAATGAATTGGGGCTATAGCTTACCATTTGGAAATGCCGCCATGTCTCTCTAATGTGCATGATGTGTTAAACATATCACTGTTGTGAAAATACTTTCCTGACCCAATGCATTTCCTCACCTATGAGGAAATTGAACTGGAACATGATATGTCTTATTGCGAATTGCCTGTCAAAATTATTGATACTAGAGAACAAGTGCTACGAAACTAGACGACTCCTCTAGTAAAAGTTATATGGAGAAAACATAAGATGGAAGAGGCAATGTGGGACCCCGAGGAACATATGATGATGAACCACCTAAATATTATTATACACTAATATTAATGAAATTTCAAGGATGAAATTATTTTTAGGAGGGTAGAATGTAACACTCCAAGATTCCACGGTATGTTTCCTTTCAAATAAAGCAGTAGCTTGCGTTGTGTGTATCTTGGATATTTAACACACCATTACCAATGAAAGTAGCCATTACAAATAGTAATACCCACTTTTTTAAATTTTATAAATTTAATCATTCAAAATGGAATTCATTTTTTGATTTGGAATATCAAAATTATCTTAGGGTGAGTTTTTGGTATATTTCTGAAAACAATCAATTTTTTATGAATAGTGAAATACACTGTGTTTTTGTTTAAAACTGACTTTTTATTTAAATAATTTTTTATTGATATTTATTTTAGGTAAAAATATATAATAAATTTCTATATAAGTTCAATTTAATTCATTGGAGTTATTTTATAATAATTTTAGATATATAAAATTTTTATTAAACTTTGTATAGTTAATGAACCACCTCCTAGGAGCATTTGAATATTTGCAAAAAACATCATTTTATAGCTTCTGTGAATTTATTTTAAAAAATTCAAAATACACGATTGATTTTAATACATAAAATGTGGTTCAATAAGATGAAAATATTTTTTTGGTGAATAGTAACTTTTAACTATTATTTACCACGGTTAAAAGTAAATAGCGTAATTAAATGTAAAAATGAAATTATTATTACCCTAAAAAATGTCATAATTCAATTGAATTTGAGTAATTAGATCAAAGAAACATTGGAATAAAAAATGATCCTTTAGGTCCACTTAGATTAGATTTGGGTATTTATTATTATTTAATTTAAATAAGAGTTAAAAGTGTTAAACAAATGTTTTTATAACTAAAACATTTTTAATATACTGATATAAAAAATATAAATTCGTATATAAATATTCATTATAATACTATCAAAATTTTTACAGAATGGTATTTTATTTATAATTTTTATACGATGTCATTTTTTACTTTTCTGGAAAAAGTATGAGAAGAATGTTTTTTTAACTTATACGACATGAATGGATTTTTACGATATCATAAAGTATTATTTTCATGAAGCATCCTCCACAAGATTTCATGATTATTTTCAAAAAACCCTATTCTTTTAAAATTTCATGGAATTTTGTGAAATGAAAATGATTTTGATGAAGAAAGGATATTTTCCACAAGAATTCAATTAAAGTGTCTTGTCAAAATTATTTTCCATATAAGATGACATTATTTAGTATGATTATGTTTCATGTATAATGTATCTATGATTTACATGGTTTCACTTTTCTTATGATGAAATGATATCCATTCGTTTTATATGGATTATGTAATGATGGGATGATTTTTATGAAACCCATTTTATTCTTTGTGTTAAGATGAATGATTTAAGTTTATGTTTTGGCACACGTAAGAATGATTTCATTATGAGATGGGTGAGACCTATATCTCCATCCAATGCATTGGGTAATGATTTATATCTCATGAGATAGACATGGTTGGAATGATAATGTAATCCAGTTCTGTGATACAGGACTGGAACGAGGAGTGAACATGATTCAGAAAGGGACATTGTCCAATAAGATGGTATTGGAAGAAATGCCTTGGATACTATGGAAATCATATCATGTGTTTAATGGTTTTCCACAATTACATGTTTTATTCCCAATCTATTTTATCATTAAAAGATGTTCCATTATGATCTATACCTTATGTACTGCCATACTTTAGTTCATTGCTCAAGATTTTTGATGTTTAAACATTATGGTCATGTTTTTAATTTCAAATGTGTATGGTTTGTTTTATTTTCTTCATGATTACCCTTACTGAGCATTAGATCTCACCCTTTTTATGTTTTCTTTTCCCCAAGATATAAATTAAGGTTTTAGGTAATAAAAAAAGGGGATGATCCTTATGGGAGATGTTGAAGATCATTCACCATGATTAGAGGATTATGTTACGAGTTTCTAAAGACACTAAACTATTACAATCCTTGACTATTGGTATTTTTATGTATTAAGTATTCCAGAAAAGTAATGTAATGTCCATGTATGTCAAGCTTTGGGTCTCTATAAGGTGTGTCCATAGTGATCAAATAAAGGATCAATTTATTGGTGAAAATGAAGTCCATGATGAACTTGATAGACTAATTCATAAGAGTTTTCAGTTGATTACACATCATTGGGATAGCCTGACCCTCAGTGAAGTTGATGTTATGAGTTTCTAGTTTCATGTATTAGTGGTGGTGTAAGAGGAAGTATTTCCTTAAGAATTTATTAGTTGATAGCCCCATTGGGAGACATAATTAGGCATTTATTTACAACACATGGTGACACATATAACTACACCAACATATTATATGGCTCCTAGATATAATTTCAAGATGATGGTGAAGTTAGGGAACTTATATGGGTAGTTCTTCATGAGACCTAGTGATTCACCCTGGGTTATCCCAATTTTGACTTCCAAAATGGTAGACATGATCTTGAGGATTTTTGTGGACTACCAGTACAAGAACTAGGTGATCGTGAAGAACATGTATACACTGCTGGGGATCAATGAATTTATTGATCTGTTGAAAGTGGTGTGATTGTTCTCAAATATTTAACTCGGATTCATCTATCTTCAGCTAAAATGTAGGGTCGAGGATATACTACATATGATCTAAAGATGACATTATTGTCATTTTGAGTACTTGGAGATGATGAACATTGGAAATATGGACACCCTGTAAGTTTTCATATGACTCATGTAACTAATATTTTAGCTTTACTTAGACAAGTTCATGGAAGTATTTATTAATGATATTCTTGTGTACCTAGTGACCAAGGAGTAGCACATGAGACCCTTATTAATTGATCAGGTTGTACTCCAAGAGAATATGTTTTATGGAAGGATCTCAAATTTCTAGTTCTGGATTATTAAAGTCTACTTTTCAGGAAAAGTTATCCTAACAGATGGGGTGGCAATGGACTCGACCTAGGTCGAGGAAATGTTGTCATGGGATCCACCAATGTGTGTAAGGGAGGTTTAGATAATCCATGGATTGTTAGGATATTATCGAAGATTCATATCCAATTTCACCAGGATATCATCACCTACGATAGATCTAACATGAAAGGGGTATACATTCGTGTTGAAATGGATCCTCCAATTAGATTTTCACTATATGTGGTAGAGTTTGATGAGCACTCTGATCAGGAAATCTCAATAGGATGGTGTCAAGTACATAGTGTAAGGAAATACATAAGAAACCTAGAATTTTTGTGTCATAGTATAGAGGAATGTGGTGATTTCCTATGGTTTGTTCAAGTGGATACCACATGAGTAGAACTACGTGACCAATGATCTTGAGTTAGTAGCACCAGTATTCATTTTAAAGATGCGGAGAAACTACTTGATCGGCTAGTAGTTTATCATTTGCTTTGACTATATGAGTATCATTTATATATTCTAAAAAAGGATCTTAACACGAGACATGGGTGATGGCTTGAGTTTCTCCAGGATTATGAATTTGATATTTTCTATACTCCTGGGTAGGGGAATTTGGTAGAAGATTCTCTTAGTGGGACATCTTGTATAATATTACTGAATGAGGTGTCATGAAATTTTTGTCTCATTATAGTTATCCTTATTGGATGGAGAGAGATCATATTTCCTCCAGTAGATGGATTTTACCCCTCTAATCTTATAGTGAGATAAAGATGCCCAACAAGGGGATACCTACTACATGACCCTACGTGCTCAATTTTCCGCATGTTATTCTACTAATTGATATTCAAAATGTAGGCAACATTCTATTATTTTCAGGGGACACACTATAGTAACAGTGACATTATGGGTGGAGGTTTTGAGGGAGTTTCATATGTACCCTTAGGTAGTACATATAGTGTGGAAAAGATAAACCATGACCTCCGACGTTAGTTTTGTTGGCCAGTGGTGAAGAAAAAAGTTGCATATTTTTTCTCACGATGCCTTACTTGTTTGAATGTGTCAGATGAGAACCACATTCTTGTGGGTCCAAATCAACCACATGATGTGGGAGAATGGAAGTGTGATGGGATATCAGTGGGCATTGTGATGGGATTACTAGGTTTATCTGGGGGGCATGATTCCATGTAGGTAATCGTTAACCAACTCACTATGTCGGCTCACTTCCAAACTATGTGAGAGAAGAGTTCAGTTGATATCTTGGGACACCTTTAAATTCATGAGATAGTTTGAATCCATGGAGTCCCGACAAATAAATTATCATATCATGATTATCTATTTACGTTATAGTTTTTGAAAGTATTGTAGGTGGCATTTGGGACCAAGTTACGCTAGAGCAATTGGTTTCAACCACAAGAGGAAATCTAGATAGAGTACACATTTCGGGTTATAGAGGACATGATACAATCATATATGATAGAATGAAGTTTTATTTTGGAGGATAACTTATTCATGGTGGAGTTTGAGTAAAAAATAGAAACTATTCCACATTTAGTATTTCACGATTCAAGGATTTTTATGGGTGACCCTCTAGGTAACTACTATGTTGGATTGACCCAAGAGAGTCAACGCTTATGGGCCCAGAGTTGGTGTTAGATTTTAAATAAATGATGGAGATAATAAAGGTGGGGATGATTACTACACAAATACATAATAAATATTATGCTGATTGGTGACATAAGACATTGGTGTTTGAGGAATGAGACCTTGTGTTATATCAGGTTTCATCTTGACGTTGATTGTAGTGATTATGCAACGGCAGATTGTTATCTCAGAGGTTCGTTGGCCAAGTTCAGATACTACATAGATATGATGATTTATAAAAATGATTATCTGTACCCCCAAAGTAATATTGGCTATATAACATCTTCGACATGTATCTTTTAATGAGGTATATGTAGGACCGATGACACATTATAGAATGTGGTGTGATGGACATCGAGGATGGAGCGACTATTTATGAGTACCCAATAGAGATTGAGAATTGGCTATAGAGGATATTTTATGGTTGATTTATTCCCATTGTGCATGGATGGTGGAACCATATGAATCTCTATGTTACCTATTATGAGTGGGAAGGGTAGATTTGTGCTTAGTACCCTCATCTTTTTGAGTATCCTTTTTTTATTTCTATGGACATGAAGCCCCATGGTTTGGAAATAGAAGTGACTGTAGTTTTCCATGTGTTGTTTTTAAATATTATAAGGATTTATTTAGAGACTATAAAATAATAAAATGTGTTGTTTTAATGCTTGGTGTGGATGGAACAAATGTTTGAAAAATATAAAAATATTAAATACCACATGTGCTCAGTTTTCCTAAAAATGTGTTATGACATCTAAATGGTGCCCAAATTATTAATACGAAGGAACTGTTGAGTTTAAAACAACAACATTACAATAGGAGTGATCTATCATTGATCAGAGTGGGTCATTTGTAGAAAATCATCACATGAGTTTTCAAAGAAAAAAATTAATTAAGAATTTTTATTTTTATTTCTCCAATTAACTGACACAACAAAACATTTATTTTTAAATAAAGATTTTTTCTGAGATCTAGGATTATTATCATTACCTTGGAATTCATTAGAGACTATGGAGAGAGGGATATGGATAATTATCTTGAGTAGACAACAACAAAACATTGAATCAGCGATTTATGAATGCTGATCTTGAAGGATCCCACCCAAAACGACGACACGATGATCGTTATTGATCAATCAGAGATACAAATCATGGTACCATGTGTTATTTTGTTTAAATTTTCCACGTTTTTTATTCCAATTATAAACATGGACTAATACATGAAAATATTATGTAGCTTATCAAACTTCTTTATGGGATGGGATTATTATGTGGGGATTGATGGGTGATAATTCTTATGAAGATTTTTTTTGTTTTTTTATGATTTTTAAGGGAACATATCAAGGAAAAAATGAACAACAACGTAGATTCATTTATCAAGTTCAGTAATGATCTTTTCATACTATTTATCATTAATCGTGAGAGACACTCCGTTCATGGTTTCACTCTTAACTGTTGGATCAATAGTTGTGAGCAATGCTCTTGGGGAAAAGATCAAATGTTGTAGATCTGGACTCAATAATAATCAAAGGAGCTTTGATGATGATAGTGATGGATGGATTCAATTGATTCAGTGGAACACTATCTTCTTTTGAGTGGAATGGGGAAGATTGAAATCAGATTTTGAGTTGGTTGAAGGCTCGAAACAACTCAATTTGGTGTTGTGATGTTGAAACAATCTTGGATCTAGTGTTTCAAGGAAAACGGGGAATTCGAACAGCATTTAGAGGAATGATGAAGTGAGTATGAGGAAGAAGTAAGGCTTCTAGGAAAACCGAATCCATGCAGTGTTATTCCTTTGAATAGATAGAATTATTAACTTTTTGATGAACTTAGCGTATAACCAGATAGTAAAAAGGCATCAGGTGGAGTACATGAGATTCTTACATTGTGTATACTCTCCGCCCTCATTTCTTGATCTAAACTGATTATATAGACTACCATCTGCTCTGGCACATGTGAAGGATACACTTGCTGACACTGTGTACTATCACATGACCAGAGTACATGGGTGAACCTCACATGTATGTACAATGTGTGCTACCCCTTCTACACACTGCGTAACCCTATTCCACATGACATGGTAGGAATGACATGGCCTGTTGTACACAGAATTTACTCAAGGTCAAAGGAAATGACATGTGACCCCACTACACACCATTTACCCATTTATACATGGCCCAATTCTCTTGTCTTATATATCTTAGACAAGTTTCACTAGGGTTTATTCCCTTTATCAGTTCATAGTATGTTAGTAAAAGTTGCTTTCTACTCCTAAGAATATGATCCCTTCAGTAGGAAATCCTGTATTGAGTGGTTTGAATACCCCAAGAGGCTCGGAGTAGGATGTTCTATTAATTTCTTCATGCACTAGGTGGAGTTATTTGTATCGACATGACCTTCACTACATGGGCACTAATCCTCTATATCGAGGGTTAATCGATATTGATTTGTTAGTATTCCCCCATGGCCCTGATTGTTATCCCCATCTATAAAATCATATTCCTCTTCAGATCTATCAGAATATATTTCATAGGAAAGTTCTTTATGAGCAATACCTCTTGGATGGATTTCATTAGTGCTATTATACTCAAAAGTGTGTTCTCTCATATGAGTACTTTGTGGAATCTTTGGGAAGAATTACTAGTGATGGTACAAAGTGGTTGTGAGTTACTTTTATACTTAGTTTCTTAGATT
Source organism: Viscum album (assembly GCA_963277665.1). Lineage (NCBI taxonomy): Eukaryota > Viridiplantae > Streptophyta > Magnoliopsida > Santalales > Viscaceae > Viscum > Viscum album. Next base: position 1,576,116,616 of record OY728136.1, on the reverse strand, counting down.
TAGTATATAGGGATATTCTTATTATATGTGTTGTATACATATACGTATATAGATATGACTATATCTTTCCTTTATTTATTTCTATTTGGTTTGGGGGTGTCCAATAGAGTATTTTTATTCTAACCCATGAATGGGGATTACCCATACATGTCATGTCGTGTGAAGATGTTGAAATTTTTTATAGAGTCCTAGGTAGGCTATAAACAAACGGTTCCTAATGAGAGAAGATAGAACAAGGTGTCTTCCTGCAGATTTATACTATATTTTTAGAACCATTTTCTTATAGATAGTACTCGTGTTACAGTAATATTTGTTCTAGGTTTGTATTTGTCCATGTTTACATTACATTAAATTTTCTTGTACTCTGTTTATGGTATATAGGTCTATGAATTCATTGTTTACATAGTGGTTTTTACATTTCATAATTTTTGGTCATGAAGATGTGTGCATGTATATATGAATATTTTAAATTCCTCTCATGTTAGTGATATTCAAACTCAATTTTAGTCACCATCCCATAACCGATTGGAGGTGGGCTTTAGGAGTTGTGGCATGAGCCTTATTGGGACTAGTTTTGACTGTCTACCATGACCATAAAGTCTTCAAAATATACTTTTATTACTTATTTTTATTTATCATTACATATTCAAAATACAAAATAAAAATAAAAACATTCAAATTTTTGAGAAAACAATAGAATCTTTAGGGTAATGATATAAAATTTATAGAAGGGAAAAACAATTAATCGACATCATTAAAATTAATGACACACAAAATCCATAAATTGATCTGCAAATTCATATCAGCAGTCTCATGTAATGAGGAAAAAAATGAAAATTTGAATTATTAGTGTATCAAACATTATATTTTCTATGAAAAACCCAATACTATGAATAAAAGTTTAAAGGAACAAGGGAGGTGGTGATGAGAGAAAAGTAATTCCCAATGATGCCTCGTTTGTAAGGAAATTTACATAAATGATTGGGGAAAATGAGGGAGAAATAAAAAATGGACATTTTGGAATAAATTACAACATAAAACATCAGTAATATTCTTAATAGGATCCCATCGACATGTCATTTGACCGCACTGATGTCTTTTTGGGCCCAATCATCCCCTAGGTCTACTACCTTCGAATCGAGATGAATACTGGTCCCCCAAAAGATGGTTGAAGGCCCCCTAAATTATATATTTTAGCTATAGTCAACTTTATTTAATCAATATAACACTTTCGAGATATTTGGGGACCCCAAATAATAATCAGAGTGAAAAAATAAACATGTTTAGGTTGAAATGAAATCATAACAAACCAATGAAATTTCATGGTGAATTCCGACCATATCAACTACACAAACCAATAAAACATACATTGATTAGAGTCTATAATGAGACATATTTCATGTGGAATTAATATTGGTGGATCTATTGTTGTATCCTATTATCTTCAATATAACCATGTGGTAATACAAACTGAAGAATTATCAATATATTATATAACTCAAACACCACATAGTAAAACATCATTAGTGCCCCATTGAATATATGTTTTCCCAAAGATAACATATATGTTTATGAATATTATAATAAAAATCAATTTAATCATTATATCAGGGAACATATTTTTCATTTCTATTAAATAAATAGTATAAGGAAATAATGAAATTAGTTTTTAATATAAGGAAAACCATTACAAGATTCTTTATTTATTATTATTATTGTAATTGTAAATATAATATTAGTTTGTTCTGGGGAACCAAATACAATAGAATCTAAGATGAATTATATAAAACATATGTCAAAAAATTTACTAGAAGACATATGATAAACAATATTTTTCAATGGATTGGTTATAACATACAGGCCTATAACATTCTACAGTGTATATTATTTTAGGTGAAACATTACTAAAATTAAAAAATCATTCATCATGTGCTATACTTGAGTTCATGACATCCATTTTCATTAATTAAGTTAGTATCATGTATAATTCCATTTTAATACAATTATCAGAATATATATTATGAATGCACATTATATCTTGGGAAAACTACAAAATACGGGAAAAATCATTGCTAAACTACTTCTTATGTAGTATATGATGCTATAATGAACTATCAATATAAGTATATGGGTAACACTAGAATTAATAAAAATTACACTCATATTTTCTAAAAATTAAATAAAGAACTTGAAAATTGATCTAATGAAATATTTTTTTTATCCCCATGAAATCAGTCATTACCTTTTATTCTTACCACAAGAACTAATCTATTTTTTTCAAGTAATATCAGAATGTTCAAACTACTAACTAATGGTGTTAAACTATTTCTAAAAGATAATTTCCAATGATGTTTTACATATAATGAATGTAAAATCTTTGTACATATCATGTAATTATTACTACACCTAAATCTGTATTGCATATCAAATTCTATACATAACAATATCATCCTATCAATAAACACATCAACTCGGAGATATTTTAGGCCATGTGTTCTATGAAATAATTATTACATTGATTTATACTATTTTTAATTTTATAATACCATGTAAAATATATTTAATTAGTTGATCTATGAAAAGAAAATTGATATATTTTTGTAGATTGTGTTACCAATGAATTTTTGGGTATATGAATCCACTCTTAGTGAAATTGATTTTATCATAGCCATCAAATGCTATAATAAGGGAGGTCTATCACCCATATTTTATAAACACATCTCACATTGATGATTAAAAAACATTTATGAACCTATTAAATACATGTTAGACAATCTCAACCTTGATAAAAAAACCCTAATGAATTCATAAAATATAATATTCTAGAATCTTTATGATTTCTCAAATACCTTAATGTATTTAAACAACCATCATAAATTATTTTAGTTCTACGGTGCCACTGACCCTTATAGTAGTGCCATATAGAAATATTCCATTTGGTTTCCATTAAGTAATTGAGTATTGAGATTTTATTTCCCAATCGCATGATCATAAGTCATTTTCATGACATGTAGAATTAGTATGTATTTTTCTATAATATTTTTTTGAAAATGATTCATCATTGAGTATGTATAGGAATTTTTAGAAACGACATATGACTTATCATTAATTTGAAATAAGAAAATTACAATCTATATTTTTGTTTTATTTTAAATATAATTAAATGGATTTACAAAATCTATAAAGAAACTAAAAATTTTATTAATGTATAGGTATATGGAATCAATTATTGAATTAATATGAAATTGCCTAATATTAAATATTTCCATTAAAATTTTACATATAATATTCATTATTATTATTAAATAATATATGAAATAGATTTATAATATTAAAAAATAAATTCATTTTAATATTTACAATATAGTATATATCTCTTAAACAACTCTTCCCAGTATAAATAGTGTGTTTTAATGTTTTTATTCCCACTCATGTATAATTAATGATTTTAATTTATTGAATTTTCACATTCTACTACCTTTTAAAAAATTAATTTCAGTCTTCATATTGAAATATTATTTATGAATTTATTATTACATGTATATCTGATGGATATATATATCCTATTTAGAATTTAGGAGAATTAAGTGAGATGCACTAATTTTTTATTAGATGTACATTTGTATCTAAAATAATATTTCAATAGTATGTCTAATAAAAACCATTGAAGTAGTCATATAATGAATTTTATTCATATTAAAACATAATTTATGTCAATTTTCAATATACTGGCAATAATATTTGGTCGAAACATCTATTTTTGTGAAATAGATCTCAAATGAAATTTTATAAGACTCTAAATACTCATTGGAAAACTATTTGATCCAAATTTTTTTCACTAGAATGACTCTAATGTGTATAAGATAATGTTATATTAGAAAAATATCCACAATAATAATAAATTATTAATAAATGATTCAGTTTTAAATATTATAAATAAACTAACAAGAGGATCATATACCATTTAAAAAGTGTAGTCTATAGTTCTATTTTCATCCATAAAATATTTTCATGTAATAATATTAATTATATGTATCTACATCTACCATGACCTTAAATTAGTTAACATATATATTTATGAACTAATTCTAGAACATTTTTTTGGTTAATGAACATTAATCTAAAATGGATTTTTTGTATAAATTATATATATTATGCATGCCCAGATAACTATGTGTTTTATATCATTTGAGTATGAAGAGTATTTTAGGTATATATTTTAAAATAACTTACAATTAATTATTACCCTGAAATATTTTAAAAAAATTGTATTACTAGAGTATTATGTCACATATTCATTATTAATTTCTTATAATGGACATTTTTATTCATGAATTATAAAACTATTAATTATTTGTCATATTACAAAACAATATTCATTTCAAATATATAATGTTGTTTCATAATTTATAAATCCATCTTTTTGGAAATATGTTGTTGTTGCTCCAAATAAAATGAAATATATTTGTGATAAATAATATAATAGGAAATGTGATGTTGTAATATCTTCATAAATAAAAAATGAATCACTCTAATACTCATACATAGAATGTTCTTCTTAGTTGTAATCTATATAAATATCTTCAGTTCCTATATTTTATTAAAAATATAAAAGTTTAATATCTTGTTAATAAATATGAATTTAAATATAAAAATTACATGTAATGATTAATATATCAAAATCTAAATAATCTTCACCGTCTTACAAAAATTAGTTACATTACACTACTAGTGACTACTAATTAATCATGTCAAGTAATCTCACTCATATTTATATATTATAATAATTATATTTTTTCTCAATAATGGTTTTTTAAAGGATATATTAAATTGTAAAAATTTAAATATTTTGATATTATATCTTTCAATTCACTCATTATAATTGGTGAAAACCCATAAATATTTCTAATTCCAACAAAAATATTATATAACACGTTAACTAAACTGTTAGTCATTAAATTGATAATGAACTTATAGAATCTTTGTTTCTGGGATGATAATTTGGTACTAAATGATATTTTTTAACCATATGAATGGAAACCATTTTAACTAATAAATTTATTTATGTTTCTAAAATGAACTATATCTAGCCTGGTATAAATAATTATGGTAGCACCTATACAATGTAGTGAAAATTTCATTTATATATACCCTATATTTAAAATATTTATATTCTAGGAGATGTGTTATCATGGTGTATTCATCTATGTATTCATATTTAATTTTAGACACTCTAAGTATAGTTGATAACTTGATAAAAAATGACTTCTGTTGAATCCTTATCATATATCGTATACAAAACATTTTAACAGTCACCCTCTCATAAAAAATAAGATCATAAATATGATATTAGATCATATAAAAAAAATTCCTATTGTTTATTTGTGTTTATTATTTCATACCACTAATGTAAACTTGTTATGGTGAGGAAATATTAATTTACTATGAATGATTATAGTATTCTATTTTTTATTCTATTTTGTATTCATCAAATAAAAGTACATTTTATTACATTATCTTGATTAAAACATGGGAAGTGAAACAAATAATTTTAGTTCCTATAAATTTGTAAAAAATCACCACATATTTAACCATTTGAGTAAATATATAGAATCTCATTGATATTATTGTGTAAAAGGATCAAGGTTTCCCTTATAATAACTGTGTTGAATGGTACATGATATTATTTTATGGTATTTAGGAATGGTTTTCTTTCAATTCAAATTAAAATGAATGATTTTGATTTGATGGGTGGACTGCCCAATCCTAAAATCCTATAAATTGACATACTAAAACCATCCCTAAATGTGACACCATGTCTTGAAAGGGAACTACTATTGATTCTATATTTTTTATGATAACAAATCATCACCATAAAATTCCATTTTAAATTAAGGTATCTTGTACAGGATAAGACCGATACAATGATCTAGGGTTTCATTCTTACCCAAATAACTGAAGGAAGTATCTAGATTAATATTTTATTTGATGAATATTTCAACTTATTCATAAATATTATTTATTTCATTATTCACATGATTATTGATATTTTTTTTAATTTTATATAATTGAATAATTGTGCCAAGTAAAATAATTTGTAGATTCAAATGTTTCATAATTTCATATAATAATTATAGAAATTTTTTTAAATTATTTTTTTAATAAAAAAATTAATCCATGCATCAATAAATAAATTGATTGACATGAAATATAATAAACATTAAATATGTGATATGATTATGAATTTTTATATACCAGTATTTCAATCAATCGAAAGATAAAAAACCTATTCAAGAGGGGATGTGACCAATTATACACATTCATAGATCGAGATGAAGTATTCCTAAATTTTAATATCTTTATTATTGGTTTGTTTCACCTTGGATTGGGTCCTAAATTGTATCCTCTTATTAGGAACTCTAACATTTATAAATGTCTACTCAAACACAAGGGAGGGGTATTACGGGATTGGGGGTTGATAAAATAAATCATATAAATGGATTACCATGAATAATTATTGAGTAAGTAATGATACACATATCATCATATACAATTTAATTATAAATTATTACAAAAACACATAAAATTATAAAATAAATTAAAATTAACCAATATAAAAACATATCAGTCATGATCATGATCAATCAAAACATTCCAAGACTAAAATTTATACCTACTAACAATCATTTTAATTTTATTTTATATATATAATTATATTTAAATTAATAAATTAAGATAATATATATTTTAATAGTTCATTATCTTAAAATGTTAACTAAACAATCAAAGATATTCTCTAATATTACTACATCACATTATTTCAAATAAATTAAATCATATTAATTTTTATTTCTAAATTATTAAAATATAAAACGAATATATATGATGAAAAATGATACATACATTTTCAAAATTAAATTAAATTCATTTACGGAATTTAATATATAAAATTTTTGAACACATGAGGTGAAATAGATATATCTAACCAATTTTATTTTTTTTGTAATTTTATACTAACTTGGAATGTTCATCCACACTATACAATGTGTGGCATATTATGTGTATGATGCTTTCAATTTATAATATACTTACATGAGAAGTATTTCAATATGATGGGTCCTGATATACATGTAATGCAGTTCTATTTGTCAATAAATGTAGTATAAATGGGGAGTATCGTGATAATATATGTCATGAATATATGTGGTTTTTGATTATGATAAATAAAAAAATATTGTAGAATTTATGATTAAATCACATGTCAGGTAATTATATAATTTCATAAATAATAATAAATGAGATTATATATCTACATATCTAGTATGTAATAAATTTTCATGTACCTAGTGTGGAGTGATACCTATGAAATAGTGTGTACATCATACCACACATTGTTTAGTTTTTATTTCAATTTAATTATTCATATGATGATTCACATTATCTATAACTTTAATAAGTTTTAATGAATAAAATATAGTATATATAGTTAAAGTCAAATTATTACATTATTTATAACTGTTACAAGATGGCTAACGTATCATCTTGTATCTCACATGGTTTTCCCCTTGTTTTATAGTATACATATATTGATACAAGACATGTAAATCATGTTTGATTACGCTTCTTGGTTGGATGACCATACACATTATTTAATGAATCCACTTATATGAGCACACGAAATTACATGAATTAAATGTGGGTCATAATATTATTATGTTAGATGATCTATATAATGGTTACATACTTTTTTATCCTTTTCAAACATCTTTTCCTACCAATGGTCCATATGTGGAATACAATGTAACATGCCTGATATATTGTGATTTTTTTATATTTTTTATATTTATCATTACAAAAAACATTGATTTTATTTATTTAGATAAAATATGGATTTGTCATGGGTCACACACAACTCTGAGTGTAGCTTCCACTACACACAACGACAAGATTATAGAAAACATGAAATGTTATTAATATATTATAATTTAATATGATATTTTCACTTAGAATACGAAATGATGGGTATAAGTATAATTAAGTAAATTATGAAAATATATCCTTCATATATTTATATATAATGAATTATTTGGTGAATAATTAATTTAAAATAAATATAAAATACAATATAAGATAAATGGTTTAAAAACTACTTTTTTACACAATATTTTTTATTACCTCAATTAGGTAATAAGATTACTCTGGGTGAAGTATTTTAAATAAATTTATATACCATATATTCAATCTTATATATATAATTCTTCTTATGTGTTTTATAGAAAAGTTGTTAAAATAACCCCAATTTTATTCTAGAAAACTATATTTTTTTAATAATATAATTTGTCACCATTTATGTAGTATTTAAAATTAATTAATTAAAATTTTAATGAATTAAAAACTATTATTTCTTCAGAATTAAAAATATTATTTGGGAGATTTTTTTATAATTTTTTGAAAGGTTAAATTTTCAAAAGAATAGGAAAAAATACTAGTTTAATTTTGAATTTTCATTTCATTTAATGAATTTAAAAACATCGATATTATTATAATATGGATCTAAAAGTAACATTAGTTCAATTATAAATCGATTAATAAAATTGATATCATTTTAATAAATTTAATAATACCTTTTGGTATATGTAATTTTCAAATATTTGATCATTTTCTCTATGAGAAGACACTTTTTCATTATGTTTGTGGGATATTTTTAAATTTTATTTATCTAGAAATGTGAAATGAATTTGGTAAAATTTATTATGAATTTATAATAATTTTTAATTATATTAACAGTATGATATTGATCATTTATTACCGTAATGAATCATAAAATATGTAAAAATGAATCACCACAGTTATGTAAAAAATAGGATTAACATGGGGTTAAAATAAAAATATATGGTTTAAATGGGCACAAAACATTTTCAACAACAATTTTATGACTATATTTGGACATTATCTCTATTAATCTTGATGATATAACATTTTTATTCTTTATGGAATTTAAAAAATTCAGATACACATTTATATTTTCTAAAATTATAAGTGTTCCACTCACCTCACTTATAAAAGGACACCCCTTCTCCAGTCATCATCAGAATGTAAAACCACATTTTTTTCATCCAAGTTATTACAAAAAACATTCCATCATTACATATTGTCATCAATGAATCCATAGGATTTACATTTAAAAAAAATATGTACACATTTACAGAAAAAATTAGAAGTTCTCTGAAGTAAAGGTAACATCCCTAACCAAGAATTTTTTTATTTTTTAATCCAACTCCTAAAATGATTTTGAAAATAGTGTGATATAATAATACCATTATATTATATATACTATTTTTTTGTTTATTTCATGGCTTACAATCATCCACACTTCCCTAAAATGGAATTAAAATCATCATTCATGTATACAGATTCCCAATTTCTAACAAGCTGGTGTCAGATATAAGAATTTATTTTGAGGTATTTTTTATTTTATTTTTGGACGAACATTTCCCATTGTGAGTGTCATTATGTTTAGGAAGACGTGTGTAAGGATTGAGTTGAAAGACCGTGGATCATGATTGTTGCATGGTTATTATTAACCATGTGCCCTAACCAGGTAACTGTGTGGTAGGTGTTTATGTGAGATAGAATCTACAGCACATCCAGCGCATGGTTAGTAAGATTGTGTTCCTTAGACCAAGAACCCATGCTGTGGATCTCCTATTTGAGGTAGTAGTTACCGCGTGTCTAGAACATGGTTAGACAAACTGTGTGGTTGGTTCTTATTGGATAGAAGGGGAATAATAGTCACCACAAGTATTGTCAAATCATCTAGACTAATCATCTAACATGTCTGTGTCATTAAAATTTTGGTTTTAGGTTTTCCCTCTCCACAATTACAAGCCATACAACCTCATTTTTCTCCCCCAATCAGGATTCTAGACCATAGGTGTGCCACTTTCTCTATCCCCCTCCCTTGTAACTACATTTTTCTGGATTTGGTTTGATTCCTCATCATTTTTTCATGTATGTGTATTTTCTATTGGATTCATCCTCATATCTAGGGGTTTCTGCATATTTATTAGTGGTTCTATGCCTCCAGTGTGTAGGGTTACAATTTTCTTGTCCGAACATGAATTTTTTGGGTTTGATCTTGTTTTTAAGGGCTTGATCCTTCTTCCATGAGGTGTGGTTGTGGTGTGTTTTGTGTATCGCACCAGATTTTTGGATTTTTTATACCCAACATAGGTGGTTCTATTCGTAAACATTACTTAACGAATATATTCTAATTTCGTCAATATTTTTATATCTTCTATGATCGATGTAGTTGGTTTTAAAGGTGGGTTTTAAATTATTTTTTATGCATTTGGTTATGAAAAGGATTTTTATATGAAAATGGGGGTATTTATTATGAAAATAATTTTTGTGCCTCTTCATGTTGTTTGATAAATTTTGAATGTGGCATATCAAATTGTGTAATTGATATGAATCTGGATTTGAAATTGTTTTGGTGTGTTTTTTATTTGAAAAGAATATTTTAGATTTTCTAGGGATGGTATATTGTATTTGTTGCATTTTTGGGCTTCAATAGTTTGAAATTTATGTGTTATTTATGATGTGAAACATGCTTGAGATGAATGAGATAAATCGGTAACTAGATGGGTGGACTAGGGAAAATACTCTAGTTCAATCAAAAGCGGTTCATTTGAGATTAGACTAGTAGGACTGAAGATGTAAACTGTAACAAAATATTGTGATGATTGGAGACCACTAGGCCATTGGGGTTTCTTCTCTTTTTGGATTGTGAATGATAATGTTTTCAATCATCGTTTCTATGCCACATTTCACTAAGATACGATATACCCGATGTCACATTTCAACCTAGTTCCTAGAGTTTATTTCTGTGACTAGTTCAATATAATGATATCTCACGTATCGTCAATATATGGTCTACTTTTTTGTTATTTATAATGTAATCATGTAATTCATTGAAATTTTTTTCTAAAATTTTTCCTTATGATTTATTTTATGAAACTAGAATGTTTATTTATATTATAACGTTTATTGCATGTAATCTATGTTTGGGAGGCATCCTACTGGGATTAGACTAATACTTTACTTTAGAAATTGAATGTATATAGACTTTGATATGTTTGATAAATATAAATGAAAGGCATTTGGTGATGGTGGTTTGGGTTGGAGGAGTTATTCATTTGGAGGAGTTGTTAATGGTGGCATGAGAGTGATTCTCATCTTGATATATGGTGGGTTTGAGGATATAACTTTTTTCCCATTTTTTTGTAGTTTTATTATTGTTTAATACTGTAGACCAAATATGAATTATTGTCATTCCTAGATTGGTTTTGGGTTTTCTTTGTGGGATCATTTATTTGTTTTTTCCTTATGCTGATAAAATCGGGTAAAATTGTCCCCACGATTATTTATTGATACCTTAGGTACATTTTGTGTGACTGTGGTGATTGGGAACATACATTGAGCTAATCTACTAGTCGGGTCTGTCACCGATTCAGATGATGACCTAGATTGGATCATGAAAAAATGATTATAAAAGAGTTCATTTATCTTTTGGGTAAATATATTTGGGATGATTATGGATATATTTGAGATAGGATAGTTTGGGATTGGAGTTATGGTTATGTTTATGGTTCATGTCCTGCACACCTTGTAATAGATCTTGAGCCTCCATGTTTTGTTAGGAATTATTGTTTGATATATCCTAAATGTGAGACGTACATGCTAAAGACTATAGGTGGACACCAGGTGGGGGTCAAGCTCTTTGGTTGTCATGTTTACGTTGAATGATTAATTTAATTTTAATTGATGTTATTGCATATAATTTTCAGATTATTTGTATTGATGGTTTTTCTTATGATTGTTTCTTTTTTAACAACATGCATCCTCAATGAATTCAGTGGAAAACATGGGAATAAGATGTATAGTGTTATCCCTCAATGATAAATCAAAGGTTAGTTAACTATGTTGTCCAAGATATTTAGTATCTAAGGTAGGGATTGAGTCCTGGACCTACTACTGTCTGGGAAGATGAATCTTGTCCAAGGAAGGAAATATCCCAGGAGTTTATAATGAAAAAACCATCATCTTTCTGAGGTAGCATGGAACATCATGAAGTGAAGGAGTTTATCAAAGAAGATGATTATAGGTTCAAATACCTTGAATATATGAAGTTATTAGGGGGAAATTCTATTTTTTCATACTATATGGTCTCATTCAGAAGGCATTGGAATCTGTTAATCATGTTGGGAAGCATGTTCAGATGAGATGGAAAGGCATCAAGGATATCATCAATGAACAATATTTTTCTGATGTGTTGGCCTATTCTAGATCTGGGGTGTTTTTAAATATTGTTTAGGGGAACCAATCAGTATTAGAGCATGCCAACCATTTTTTCAATCTTGTTTAGTATGCACATGAAATTGTTTCCAATGATAAGATGAATCTTTAATGGTTTGAACGGGGTTTTCATCGAGATATATTTTATTAGTGATTTATTGTTCGTGTTAATGCCAGATTCTGAAGTAGATGATCGATAATGCCTGGTGGATATTGCCAGAAAATATAGGTATGTTTCCCCTGCGACCATGTCATCGATGGAATGTGGCAGTTCATCTAAGAATAAAAGTATGTGATTTGACAAGGGGAAATAGTGGTGGTGTTTTATTCAATCCTTCTACGTTGTGTTCATCTATGGATTCTAATGTAGAGTATACTGTATGACACTAGTGCGGGATGTCGGTTCACATATAAAATGTGCATCCTTACCCTCCTAATCATTATAATATATGCAGAGCTATCACACACCTACATCAATCTTGAATGTTGTTTCATCCATACCTGAGTGGGGATGGATCTATGGATTTGGGGTGAATGTCAGCCCAGTTGGAGTTTTTCAAGATAGTGGTATCTCATTTAGTTGTTTGGATATAAGACCAGAATACATTATGTTCTGAGTCAATTCAAGGAATTTATATAAGTTCGTGGTAATGGATAGACTCAGGAAGAGATCAGATATCTTCATTTTTTTATCATGCTACATTAGGATCAGATGAAGGTCCCTCGATAGTTCGAGGTATCATTTTGATTACATATTCTATATTATATTTTTTGTTTCATATTAGAACTTCTAATATATTTTAATATTTTTACTTATTATTATTATGTTTATTTTACCTCCATGCTTTTCTACTTTTTATGGAATTGGTAACACTATTGCATAAGAAGAAGCGGTAGGATCTTTGTTTCCCCTATTGTGCACTCTCTCTTTCAGGGGTCGAGTTGGAATGGTATTTCAAAGTCCATGATATAGACCTTTTTTATGTAATAAATATAATTGATTGTATGGTTCACTGACATGTTCATATCGATTGTTATAGGCACTACGTTTGTTTCATAGAACATGAAGGCAGTACTCATGCTTTTTGGGGAGAGTGGGATCCTCGGTCAGGTTGTGCTAGACCTCCACTCTCAGAGTAGTGTAATAATGTTTTCCAGTTATCCTCAGTTGTTTTGGAGGATGATGGAAATTCTCCGAAAGATAAATTATCTCATGTAATGGATGAGTTCCCATAGGTATTCTTAGATGACTTTTAAGGTTTACCACTGGAGCGAGATGTAGGGTTATCGATGGATGTTTCACTTGGGACAAATCCTATATCTCTTAACTCATATTTTATGGACCCCTCCGTGTTGAGGGAATTGCTGATAAAATGGGGTTATTTATAATCCAGAGGATTCATTCACCCATGAGTCTCTCCATAGGCCACCCTAGTCTTTTTTGAAAAGAAAGATGACGAATCTCTCTGGTTTTGTATCAATTTTCTGATGATAAATAATTTAACCATCACAAACAACAATCCATTTCTATGAATTGATGGCTTTTTTATCAACTAAAACTGGAAAAATGGTTCCCCAAGATATTCTTGTGTTCTGTTTTTCCATCATTTTAGGGTGACGGATACAAACATTCCAAATATGTATATCCAAATAAGGAATGACCACTTTGACTACGTGGTCATGACATCCTAGTTGGATAACTCTCCAATGGTGTTTATGGAGCTCATGGGTATGGTGTTCCACTAGTATCTCAACTCTTTTTTATGGTATTCATGGATAAAATCCTTGTCAATTATAAATCCATAGGTGAAACTATGAATAATTTGAGGATCGTGTTGGGAATATTAAGGGATCATAATCTCTATGAATAGTTTTCAAAGAGCTCTTTATGGATTATGGAAGTGATGTTCATGGGCCGTGTAATCTCAAAATGACATGTTTTAGTAGAACCATATAAGATCAGTGAGTTTTGTAATGGCATAATACGAAGAACGTGTTTATGATACTACAAAGTTATTATAGATGATTTTTTTCGGGACATCTCTTGGATTTATTCTTCTCTGATTGTCCTCACTCATAAAGGAGTATAGTTTTAATAGAGCTCATAATGTCACACTTCTTTTGAATAGAGGAATCAAAGGTTGATTACCAACATGTGTTGTTCTATATATAGTTAGAAAAGAGATGCATGTTTTTTTATGCTTCTGGTATGGGACTCAAATGGGTGATTATGACATATTATCATGTGGTCGACCATGCCGCGCACCAACTATGACCACATGAAAAGAACAATCGGACCCCATACATGTAGTTAGAAGCAGTGATGTATGCCATGAATATGTGACCACATTATTTTTTCGGGTGAAATTACTTGATTACTTTGATAATAATATATTTTTCGACATATTATCCCAAAAATATCGAAACATGAGGCAATACCATGGGATTGAGTATTTTTATGGGATCATCTTTGATATCATCTACACCCTATATAAGGGTAATATTGTGGTTTACACCTTGAGAAGAAAAGTAATAATGAAGACATTGAGAAACTCCATTGATGATTGAACCATAATGGGTCTCTTTTCAAAGATTCACTAAGAGATCAAGGATTAGAGTGGTGGTTTGTACCTTGTGAGTGTTGATTTTAAACCATATCTTTTTGGAATAGATTAAGTGGGAGCATCATGGTGCTGATTTTTTCTAGTATTATAAACAGTTTCATTATGGTGGGGGGAAATACTATGGTTGTTCACTATCTATCAAGGGAATATTGTGCTTTAGGGGCCTTTTTATGGTTCCATTTACATTGAGGAAGATGGTGATGCAGGATAGCTCAATTCTCAGTGGTCCATTCATTATGGATCTACCCAGATGTGTTGTGAATTTATTTGGTAGTTTTGGTGGCTAATAATGAGGCATGGTATATCTGAATTTGTATCAAGGTGCAATACTTTTATCTAGGTAAAATCATTGAATCAAAGACACATACATTTTCATCAGATGTTTACCATTACTTTGATGATGTGTGACTAGGTCTCTATGGATTTCATTATTTGATTTCCTTGTACCCCTCAGGGAAATAATTCCATTTCGGTGGTGACTGACCAATTTACCAAATCATCCAATTTCATTCTAATGAATGATTCAGTAAAATTCGATGAGTTGGGCCAATTATATGTTTGGGAAGTGTTAAGGGTCTATGGTGAGATGATAGAAATTATTTCTCATTGAGACGTTCGTTTTACCGCTGAGTTATGGAAAGTCCTTTAGAAGGCATCTAGGTTGTAAATCAAAATCATTATATAATACCATCCTCAAAAGAATTTTCAAATGGAGAATTAAACCCATATTCTAGAAGACATGATATAGGCATGATTTTTATATTTCACTGGATCGTGGGACAAAATTTTGGGATTTGATAAATTTAATTATAATATTATCTAGAAGTCATATGTTTGAATATCTCATTTTGAGCAGCACTATGGTCGTCCTTGTTAGTCACTTTTGGGATGGTTTGAGGTTGGGGAGACCTCAATTTTTGGACTGAGCCTCTTGTAAAAGATGTATGAGAAAGTAAAGTTGATGAGTTAGTGGTTGTTAATAGCTATGAGTATCCACAAATATTATTCTAATTAGATGAACTAAGATCTTGTGTTCTCTATGGGTGACAAGGTTTTCTTCAGGGTGAATCCTCATTTGGTCATCATTGTCTCGGAAAGAAATGGAAGCTAACTCAATGCTATGATAGAACATTCGAGATCACTGAGTAAGTAAAGACGGTGGTATACATGTTACATTTTCCCACTCTGTGGATGTGAATTGAAGATGTATTTCATGACTACCAATTGATGAAATATTATATGATTACATTCCAATTGTTTAATTGGGAAGAATTGGAGGTTGAGACTGATTTTTATATAGATTAATAACCAGTGCGAATAGTGGATTCCCAATAGAAGATGATTTGTGGGAAGTCTATTCAATTGGTCAGTGTTCTTTTGAAACATGGTAATTTCATGCACGAGCCTTGGGTGTGGAATCTTAGTTTGATCCCGAGTACCTTTTCTTATTTTACGATCAATCTTTAAGGTGACTACATAGGGATGGAAAAATTTCATGGTGGGGAGAATTGTAACAATAGGGAATTTCTTTTGAGTTATTTTCCATATATTTTAAGCTTACCATTTTTCCTTGATTTTTCTGAGTTTTGGAAGATGAGAGTGAAGATTGGGTGGATAGACCATAGATTATGGTCGGTGCATTATTTCTATTAACTGTGTGCCTTATCCAGGTAACTGTGCGTGATGTGTCTAGGTGAGACAAAATCTATCGCACGACCATTGCACGGTTAGTCAGGACGTGTGCCTTAGACTAGGTACTTAGTGGTAGATTAATATTTTGGTGTAGTAGATACCAAATGACCAGTGCATGGTTAGTCAGAACAGGTAGTAGGTTCTTCTTGGACAAAAGGGGAATCACGATCCCCACACAATTTTTCAAACTATGTGGACTAACCATGCGGCCTGTCTAGGACATAAAAAATTAGGCTTCACTTTTTCGCTGTGCCTAATTTTAAGACTTAAACCCCCATTTTTTCTCTCCCATCTTAGATTCTATCCCATAAGTGCACCTCCTTATCAATTCCCCTCCGTTGAAGCTATATTATTATGGTAGATTTGGTGTGATTCCTCCTTAGTTCTCCATGTAAGTGTATTCTACCTTGTATTATTCCTCCAACATAGTGTTTTATTACTATTTTTTTTGGAGTTCCTATACTCTAGTGGTTAGGGATCCAATTTTATTATTCAAAGCTGATTATTGGAGTTAGTAAATGTTTTCTAGGGATTGATCTTACTTTCTCGATGTTTTTTTTGAGTTTTGTTTGTAGTTTCATAGCAGATTTTATGAATGTCTATAGCCAAGGTAGGTGATTTTGTGGTTAAACATTATTTTATGAAATAATTATTCATTATTGGGTATTTTGATGTGTTATATGATCTATGTGGTTGGAAATAATGGTCATTCTGAAAAGTTTTGATATACATTTTTTTAAATGGATTTTCTTTATGGAAATGGGTTTATTTCTTGTGCAAAGCCTTGTTGTGACTCTTGATGTTGATTTATAAATTGATCAAGTGGATTAATGGTTTTTTTAATTGATAATGATATGTTTTTAAAGGTATTTTGTGTGTGATGGATTTTAAAAGATGATTCCGGGTGTGAAAGGGGTGATATATTTTGTAGGTTTTATTGTTTGGAATGAATAGTGTAAAACTAATGTGTTTTGTGACATGTGGAAGAAACTTGACCACAAATGGAAAAATGGGTAACATGGTGGGATGACTAGGAATAGTATGTAAGTTGAATTGAATGCAATTAATATCACTTTTAACTATCCATATTGAATATGTAATCTCAAACCAAACAGTTTGATGATAGTATACCACTGGATCGTTGGTGTGTCCCCGCCTAGTGTCTCATACACGAGAATGCTTTTTTTCACAGTTTCTTTGCCAGATTTTTTAGAGACATGATGTAGCTAGTTTTCCATTTAAAGATAGTTCCTAGAGGGTCCTCCTATGAGAAGTTCTCTATGGAGATATCACACTTACCATCGACATATGGCATACATTGTAGTTATTTAAAAAGGAAGATTTGTATTATTTAAAAAAATCATTAAAAATCTATAAATCATTTCACTTATAAAAAAGTATAGATTACATTTTTATAAAGTTCATTTAATTAAATATATTGTTGGGAGGCAACCAATTTTGATTAGTAACACACCCTACTTACACCTTTTGGTGTATGTAGACTTCATTGTGTTTGATATAGTTCTAGGAAATTAATTTGGAGATAGTAATTCAGGTTTCTAGAGATCCTAGTTGGGAGGTGTTGTTGGGTGTGTATTAAGGGAAATACTCCTCTTTAAAAATGGTGGATTTGGGGATATATATTGTTTTCCCCTACTACAATATACTTTTTGGATGTGGTTTTGTTTTGTAAACTAAATCTATAATATTGTCATGCCTTGTGAGGTTTTATGTTTTCAGTTTTGGATAATTTATTTTTTTCTTCTATTATAGTTATAAATTCAGGTACAATAATTCAAATTATTCACCATTAATAACCTGGGAACATATTTTCTACCCTTGGGGATCAATAAATCCCTTCATTCTATGCCAAATACTGGTTCAGTTGCTCGTTCGGATGATGACTGGACTTGGATCTTGATAGTTGTTGTTATTCTTTTTCCATCACCACCTATGAAAGATGGATGTGATGATATATTTTATATTTAAATATTAAATTTATGAATTTTTTGTACCTTGAGAATTATAATAACCCATATAATTTCTTACCACCAAACTAGTTTGAAAACCACATTTATCTCTTGTGTACAGTGGAATATCACCTCACAAACTAATGTGGTGTGTTTTTAATTTATATTTTACATGGAAGGTAACAAGGATAGAATAAATGAATATGTATATGATTTTTTAGGATAATTATACTCCTATAATAATTAAATCACATATAACTTATTACTTTATTATCCAACGGGGATATGTTCATGTCGATCAGGTGTATAACAGATTACCGCCTCATGATGTGATGTGATTCATTTTTCAGTAGAAATTTTCATGGAAGGTAATTAGGGTAAAATAAATTTTTATATTTGTTGAAAATGAAATAATAATTAACATTTATAGGTAATACATTATTTACCTTTATTTCCTTTCATCTTTCAATAAAATTGAAACTATGATCATGTGTATGTACAACCAACAATTTTAATGACTAATTTTTATCAATTCAAATAACTAAAACTTATGGATTAATATAAATAATTATAATATATATATATATATATATATATTATTTTTTATTTCATTTATAAAATTAAGGATATTAAGAAACCAAAATTTACGTTAGTGGTCTAAAGAAAAAATATAATCATATAGGAATAAAAATGCAGTTATTGCTCAAAAAGTGATTTGAACAACTGATAATTAATAAAATGTTCCAAAAATCTCATAAGAATATAATATATATAATGATAAATATATATATGGTCCTTTAAAAAATATTAATAAAAAAATATTTATTATATGGCATGTTTTATCATGTACTATGGATGTTATGATATAATGTTAGTGATTTCCTTATAACTTTTTACTTTTCGGAGAACATGACATATTTAATGGCTATTTCATTTATAAGGTTATCATATTGACCATGAGTTTTTAATAACAATTAACCTAGAAATTATTTTATTTATATGTCCATATTTGGTTTTCTTATTAAATTTTATCATGGTTCAATTGTTACCAATGAGGTAAGGGAATTTTGCCTCCATTTTTCTTAATTTGGACATACAATTTTTTATAAACCTATCTTATTTAATAAGGTGTATATCTAATCATGTGGAAAAATAATATAATGAATTTATTTATTTACAAGATATTAAATTATTTTTTAAAATTTATTACTTTATTTGGATTATGATTCATTGTTACCAATGTGGTAAGGGATTTATGATACTATCACATAATTATTTATTATTTTTGTTATTATGATTCAAATAATGAAATCATATGATTTAAACATCAATAAACTCAAGAATTTTCTGTGTTTATGATTTTGATATGAAAATATGTGTTTCCATTCATTTCAATCACTTTATTTACTTTTGGTTTCTATATAATTTTAGTGTGAAAATATGATTTTATATCTAAATTTGGTCACAAATCATTTTTCTTCAAAAAAAGGTTTACTTAAAATTATTTAAATTAGGTTTTTTGAAAATATTCAAATGATATATAAATGAAAATTTGCACATGTTTTACTGTTTAAAAAAATTCTGGAAATTTCATTTCGTTTTTAGAATTTCAAAGCTCATTTAGATTTTACCAAAAAATTTAATGAATTATTATTTTAGTTTAGACTTTAAAGAAGTATTTTATAACCATCATGAAAACTCATTGACTTGAAAATTATATTATAAATTTAATTATTTATTATAAATGATTTTTTTTTCTAATATATTTTATAAATTTCTATTTTCAAAAAGTTAATTTCAAATAATGGTTATTTTAATTAAGAAACATTTTTAATTATTTTTAATTGATCTATTTGTAATATTTCAGGGTTAATTTTAATGAAGTGATTAATAAAAATGATTTATTTTTTAAAATGTTTTTTTCAATGTGGAGAAACAATATTCCTCAAGAAATGATCCATATTATCTTTTGAAATATTTTTCCATCTAATATGAAATCCTTTGATGTTACATATGGTTTTTTTGGGATAAGATCTGATGATACCACTCTTATTCTTTCTTTGAGTGATTTATCTTTATGAATAAAAGATGTTAATTCACCCCATTTATCCTCCATGTGTTTTACCATGATAAAGATATTATGAAACTCACTAATTGTTCCATATGTTATCATATAAAGAAATATAGAAAATATTTTGAACCTGGTTTTGTTTGCATAGGTTATGACATAATGACATGTTTTAGAAACCCATTCATTTTCATGGACTATGATATGATGAATTTTTTATGATTTTCGTGCACAAATATTTATTATTTTCATTTTGTTGAAAGTGGAAACTATATATCCATAAAATATATTGGATAATGATTGATATTTTATGAAATAAAATGAAATTTATTGGGGAGTGAATCCTATTTTGTAGGAGACATTGTACATTATGATAGTCTTGGGCATTAACATGGACTACTATGATGGTTTGGGGATTGAACCCATTCCACTATGATAATTTTGGGAACCATCAAGCACTAATAAAGAAATTATACTTATTTTTTTGCACAAATATATTCCTTATGCCAATGTTATGTTCCCTTAATTCGTGTTCCTCTGTTCTATTATGATTCATGTTTATGAACTCCCAAGATATATTCAATAAATCATGTTTATTATCAATGATAATTCATTTATTTTTTTCATAAGATATTCTACCTATATTTTCATGATATGTTCATATCACTTTTTTACCCATACAGAGAACCTGATCTCAATGTTTCTAATGATTAATTTCCCTAGGATATGAATAATGGTTTTCTATTGGGTATTATAAGAATTATTCTTTTTGGAATGATCACAATGGTTGATATTGAAGTTATTTCATTAAATAATATGAATTTAATTATAGTATCTAATGACAATACACCACTATAGTCCATTGGAATATATTTTTGTAATGTATTGAATGTTCATCTAAAAAGATATAATATATATGTATGAGAATTTTGGGTTTCTACATTTTGTATCGTAGTAACGTTTTGGTGAACACATGGGAAATAGTATGAGAAAAAATTAGATAGATCCAAGTTTATATTTACAAGTTTTTGTATAGGGATATGTCTATGGATATATCTACAGATAAGTCAAAGTATATGATAACCACATGGAATTATTCTAAATTACAATAGTGAGTGATTTTTAAAAAATAACATCTATTTTTATATAATATAATTGGATGTTTATGTTGGAAAAAATAACCTAGTGGATATAACTCCAAAAATAGAATATTTATATTGACTCACAGGTGGATGAAAAGATACATTTTTTCAAAAATAGTGTGCCTCACTCAGGAGTAATTATTTCAAAATTGAAAAACTCTTTACAAACTAACATGATGTATTTAAATAGATGATTAAAATGAATAACATTGTGTAGTCCTGAGATTTCATAGATTAAAAATAAGTTGCTCGGACCTAGGCATCAGTAAGTTATTTTTACTCATTATGTGGGTTCCAACTATGAATATGGTTACTCACACTAATCTTCTTGGTTTTTGTCACTAGTGTGACCAAAATGTTCTATATTAACATTGAATATCATTGAAAATAATATGATGATAATAAAATGGGATGATTACTGGAGTGAATGATATTGTGACGATGATTAATCAGTTACATAGAGTATGATAATGAGATATCACTGTATCAAACTCTCATACTCACCATAGAAGAGAAGGATAATGTTCTTTTAGATTCGGTGGTGGATACCAAAGAAGAAGTATGATTCTATTTCTTATATACTGTTAATATGGAAAGAATCACTCACTTAAATTACTCAAAGGAATGAGAAGATATTTCTTGTCTGAGAATAAGTGACCTCAATATGTAATTATTAAGGAAAAATAATTTTTTTGATTAATAAAATGGATGAGAATATTAGTCTCCCTATGATATCATCTATGGTTAAATGTTTCTTATATAGAATGTGTATAAATTATACCAATTTATGTCTAAATGAGAAATCTCATGATGATAATTAGTAAGGTTGTATGACTAACTATAATATTAATGATGATTAAGAGAGGAAAAATTAAATATTAACGGGAAAATGTTTTTAAAAATAAGACAAAAAAGACTTGATAATGTTATTACAATGAATATGAATGATTGGATTGTTAACGTTATGGAATTAAATAATTATGTTATATGAATCTGGAAATATATAATGGTAGTTCATTACAATTTTTTCATTCATGGTTTACAACAATATGTTGAAAGGCAGTAATGACCTAGACAATTTGTTCAATGTAAATGTGAAATTTAAATTCAAAACACATGATTAAGGGAAGATAACCTATAATTGTTTCCTAATGTTGATATAATGAAATATTGGATCATGTGATGATGGATATGAATAATGTAAATTTGAAAATATTTATATCCTTAGTACTAATTATTGATTTGTGGCCACAAAGGTTTATTATATCATTTGTGTAGTCTATAATATTATGGGATTTGTGGGATATATTAAATTGTCTATGTTTTTCATCAAGTCATGAGGACATATGTATGCTTTTATTAAATTTTTAGGGTAATTATAGTTATTACCATGTTTAAATAAAAAACATCAGAAAGGTATTGACATATTCCATAATTGAAAATCATTTTCAACATTATGATATTTGAGGGATTAGTTTTTAGTTCATATCATTTATATAGTTAATAATTTTGAATTGTCAAAAGATTACACAATTATAAAATGGTTCAAGTTCTTCATTAGATTTTCTTTTAGAAAATAATGAATTATTTAAATATATGATGATTTAGGCATATTGAACAACCTGTGCTAACCATGTTATATTTTATAACTATTAGATATATAAGTATTGAAATATTATTCTATAATGAATCTAAGAATCCATTAGTTATCCGCACATGAAAAGAATCTACTCATAGAATAATTTATGAATTAAAAATTGATCATGGAACAAATAAATTATGAGATTGTTCTTTAGAAATCAAACGAAATAAAGCATGTATGTATTATAATGGAAATTAAACACCATTAAAAAATACTAAAATTAAATAGTATACATTTACATTCATTTATAATGAAATTATGGCCTTTTTACCTATCAAGGATTTATATCATTCAGTCATTAACTTTCTCAATATTATGTTCTTTATCACTCTCCATCAATATTTTTGGGTTATTTTTCTCTTTTAAACTAATTTTTTCACAACCCATATTTGTTATCCTGTTTTGAAATCTACTATGTATTATTCCAAATTATATTTTCATGTCCCTTTAAGTTATCTCAGAAGTAGGTATTATTAACAGCACTACTACAAAATAGGCCTTTAACATCACTCGAAATGGCATTTATCAGTGCTAGAAAAACACTGACAACATGAGCGACATTAAAATCCCTTGACATTTATCTGCACTGAAAAGGAACTGATAAAGGGGAAATTTATCAGCACATCTTAAAGTGCTGATAAAAAATTATTTATTAGAATTTTAGAAGTTTTGACAATGTAAAACATTATCACCTCTTTTATAAGCGCTAATAAATAGTTTTTATCGAATCTTTTAATAGTGCTGATAAAGTTGTTTTTTAATAGATCTTTGAAATGAACTGATAAAAGGCTATACTATAGTCTGATGTAACAAAACACTGTAACAACACTTTAGTGTGCTGTTACAGCACACCAAATCACAAAACTCACTAGAAGAACCATAAAAAAACTAGATATATCAATAAAAACATCCCCAATATAAAATTTAAATAATATGAAATTTAAAACAGAAATACAAGAAAACCAGTATAACATAGAAATTTTGAAAATTGATTTATACAATTACATAATTAATTTTTTTTAAATATAATAAAAAAATATTATTTGTCAATGTTAAGCTGATTTCTATTGACATTATTTGTCGAACTTCTAACATTACATGAGATTCTTAGAATAAACAACATCAACATGAAAAAAGAATCAACTGGTATAAAAAAAAATTATTATGTGAGTAATAATAACAATAAATAAATTAACCCTATATATAAAACAATAATTTAACTATATAAACAATAATATTACTATAAGAACATAAGTATTAACTCTATGATAGAGAAGAGACAATATAATTGATATTCCTATAAAGGAATTGAATGTAACATTAAAGAATGTGATAAATGCACCACTAAAGGGTTGAAAATGTTTTATGGGTGATGATACACGAAAGATGAAAAAATCACCCCAAATATAACAAAAGGAAACACCTATATACGATACCAATTAATATGTGAGTAATAAAAAAATATAAAAAATAAACATAAATTTGAAAAAATATATTTATTTTAAAGAAAATGATTTTAAATTGTAAACATAACGATTACCTATGTTGTTGAGGAGATGCATCATTGTTTATCTTCTTTCAAACGTTGTAGAGCTAACGTTAAAACAATTGATAAATTCAACACTGTTGGGGTAAAATGTTTTTAAGGGATAAAAAGCATGAATGTTGGATATAGCACCCCAAATCAAATAAAAAAATCCAACTACATAGGAAAACAATTATTATTTGAGTAATAATAAATAGAAATGAAATAAAGATAAATATTAAATAATATATTAATTCTATGGAAAATTATCATTAGGTGAAAAAATCATGATTACCTCTATGATTGAGCAGAGGTGGCATCATTGTTATTCCTACAAAAATGGTTGAGGTAACTTGAAATAAAGTGATAAATGCCCCACTGCATAGTGGAAAAAATATAATGGGAAGTAAGCATGAATGTTGAAAAGAGCACCCCAACCCAAACAATGGAATCAACCTGTATAAGAAAACAATAATTCATTGTGTAATTCAAAAAATAAATGAATTAAACATAAAAATAATACAACATATTAATTTTATGGAAAATGGTTTTACTGTACAGACATCAAAATTCCATAACACAACACAATAATGTTACTTAATTTCCTAGGATTTTATTTTGTTTGTGCTCAATCAATTATCACATTCACATATCACTAACAAAACACATTTACAAATGCAAGTCATTCCAAACAATCTACACGTAGTGTGACACAACTTGCACACTCAAACCCCATTTGAAATCAGACACACACAAAATCATTTCAAAAACATCCCTCACACTTATAATATATGTTAATAATTAATTTAAAATGTTTTTTAAAATAACTCTAAATTTCCCCATAAGTCATTACATAAAAAACACCACATGTTCAAAAGAAAATGCTACTTTTATAATCAGATCCACCAAATAACTGCATAAAAAATAATTTTAAACACACATATAATTTAATAAATCTATTAACTAATTTGCAAAACAAAAACAATTAAAAAAACCGAGATTATAGTAATTCCAACCCAAATCCATAACAAGTCCATTTTTTTCAGAAATTTACAAAACCCAAAATAATTTTCAAAACATTAATTCCATCATTTAAAAAACATACAATTCACATTAAAATAAGGTAAAACATGTTCAATAAGGAAAAGTATGTCAATATATTTTAAGAACCTACATCCAAACTAATATGAATTTATGCACCACTAAAAACATGATTTTTACCATTGAAACAATACACAATACACTTCCACAGAACACCACAATAAAACTAACACACACAACATAGCCATTGTTCGTTATAAAACCCAATCCCAACACAAATCACCCTAAACACATCGAAAGCAGATATCTCATCAGTTACACCATTTAATAAACCATTTCAACATCCCAAATTTGATTTCCACAAATATTATTCATTATTTAAACACTTCATAACTCAAACAATTTATTGAACATTACCATTCATTTTTCATAAAAATTTATATATAGAAACATGGCAATATTTCTTTAGAAAATTATTTTCAACAAAAATTCATGTCAATGCATTTCCATAACATGTTCTTGCTACAAAAATAATCTATAAAGATTTTGAAAAATAACCATGTGATTAATTTAAATTATCTAAAATAGTTATGGCATGGAATCAGCTACTTCAGGTGTAGAAATTGTCAAAAATTCATGTGAAACCCAATCTACATCACATCTGAATTTTAATATTTGATTATGGAATTTATTTCCATTGAACAAGAGCACAAGAAATAGTTGAGTGGTGCGATTAAATCATTGATTCACCGAGGAGGAGTTCCGACACTAGGTGTCTTTTGTGGATATCTTCTAATATCATGATGGGTTCTTGAATTGTTAGGGTTTTTAAAATAGACCAGGAAAATTTTTACCAGTGCTTACAAACAAGAGCTGATAAAGATCTCCTTTCTTATCACTTATTACATAATCGCTAATAAAATTACTCTTTATAATCTCTTTCTTGACGCTGATAAATGTATGTATTTATCCTCCCTAAAAATTCACTGATAAAATAATTCTTTATTACTTCTAAAATTTTAGCACTGATAAATGTTAATTTTATAAGTGTGTTGGTTAGAACTGATAATTCATTATCTTGATCAGTTCATATAAAGTAGTAATGATGATGATTTTATCATTGATTACTATTGAAGCACTGATAAAGGATTTATAATTATGATTATGAATTAATAAATTGTAAATATCTATATATACATAGAAAATATTTATAAATGTAAATGTAGTAAATATATTACTTTTAAATATATTTATTATTAATTTTTAATTAAATATTTATAAATATAGTTTTTTTTAAAAAATAATACATATATCATTATATATATTTATATAATTATATTTATATAATAATAAATATATATGATTAATAAATATATATAAATATAAATATTTTAAATATATTCATTATTTAAGAAATATTATTATTAATATAAAAATTATATATATATAATTATATTAATAGTTTTAAAAAATATTTATTTTTTAAAAATTATAAAATATAATTGTATAATCATAATAAATGTACATTTAAAAAATATTTATTCAGAAATAAATTTATGAAATTTATTTTGACATTATTAATAAATATCATCATTTCAGTGCTTGAATATATGTTAAAATTGGGTGAAATTAAATAAATAAAGAATAAGTACTCTTTAACAATATTGAAAAAATAGATATGTTTGGTGTATGTGCCTTACATATATGAATGAACTAAATACGTATATATAAAATCAATATAACAAAAATTTTATATATTATAAATTGATAAATAAAATGATATTCAATTATATGTTGAGTACTATGAAATTATGGTCAATATTTTTAATATAAATTAATTATTAATTATAAACCATTATTCAATAAACATATGAATATTTAATGTAATTCTTATAAATATTTTGTAATATATATCATATTTATATACATTAATATATATTTAAAAATATAATATATTCAATTTAATAACATTAATTATCCTATATATCTAATTAATAAACATTTTTTATAATTAACCATGTCTACACAATCTATTAATTTTTTTCAATAATTATTTTATTAATAAAAATGTTAATATTTTTTTAATAAACACAATTTTTACTTTTATTTAATTATTTCATTTTATTTATATAAATATTAATCATCATTAAAAATATAGTGTTTGTAAAGATACCATGTATCATCACTAAAAATAATTTCTTGATAATGGATATCCTTTAGCAGTTCAAAAAAGGAATACTAATAATGAATACAAATTTAACCACTAAAAATACACACTGATAAAAGTTTTAATTTATAAGCCCTTTTTTAGCATAGATAAAATTTCCATTTATCATCATTTTGTTATGTAGTTGGTAAATATTAGTGATCTTAATGGAATGTTTTGATGTAGTTCCATTTTTATGATAGGGCTTTCCCACAACGGTATTTTCATGTGTTAAATCCTTATTTACCAATTAGATGTTCAGATTGTGTAGATTATTTTTGTTTAAGGGGTGTAGAAACTAACACAAAAACATGTTTTTAAATAGTATTTCCAATTGATTTATTCTTTTTGTTATTTTGTGTTACATTATTTTTTACACTTTTATTAAATGAAACAATGAGGTTATCTTGTATTACACGCTACATTGGGTGTAGATTGCATTAGATGAAATAGTAGGTTTTAAATGAAATGTGACATTCTATTAAAATATTATTATTTATTATTATAGTTATAACAGAGAAAATGGAATGGATGTTATGGATATTATAAACTATATTATGAAAATATATTGTTAAAAAATGTATAAATAATATATTATTTTTTTACCAATTAATAATAAATAAAAAAACCCTATGATAAAAAGAAATACTTTTCATTATTTTGTTTCTAAAAATAATATAACCTTAATAAATTTAAAAAATAATGTTGGGTGAATAAATTTAATTAAATTTATAAACTATATAATCTATAATATTTAAAACATTCATCAAATTTGTTTTCTAGACAAGTGATCAGAATAAAAAATATTTTGCACTTAAAATTATATCTTTTTGAAAGCTGTTTTGTCCCCTTGTACACACATATTTTAAAATTAACAATTTATACTTTTAGAATGTTTATTTTATATATTAATATTAATTTTAGAAATAAACTTGTTAAAATTATTTTTGGGTGACAATTTTAGATGTTTTTGAGATGATGATTTTTAGAATGATAGTGAAATGTACTGTTATTTGTAATGAAATTTCATTTCAATTAACGAATTTGAAAACATAATTTTTTGTAATATAGTTCCAAAACATCAAAATGGACAACTATTTATCTAATAACCAAATTTATGTAATTTTAATAAATTTATTATTTATTTTGGATAAAAAAAATTCATACTTAGGATGATTTTCTCAATGAATAACCACATTCTCCTCATGTATGTGGGATTAATTTTAATTTAAAATTTTAAACATATCAGAATAGAATTTAGAAAATTTGATAATTTATTTTGAATCATAATTATAATTATTTTATAATCATTTCATAAAAGGTTTTTATTACATTAAAAGGTAAATCAGTAAAAATTTGTTAGCAAAGTTAATTTAAAAACGGTTTTCTAGGGGTTAATCTAAAATGATATTGGTTAATAATTATCAAAAAATAATCTGATAAAATTTTATAAAATTTTATAATTTATATACTCTAGATTTTATAATGTCCCATTTTAGAGCATTGTAGAATATGAAAAATATACGTAAACCATTATCGTTTCATAAAGTACATGGGTGTCACTTATAACAATTATAAAAGGCCACCCACTTCTCTCCCTTTCACAAATCAAAACCCATTTTTTAATCAATTACATTAAAAATTAATTAATTTAATTATATTATATCATTATATATGACTTATTTTGGTCACAAATCAATCCAAGGGTGTTTCTTTCTGCAATCCAAAAGAAGTTGTTCGAGGAAGAGGTAAGATCCCTAACAATGCGTTTTTATTTATTTATTCCTCATCCTCCATCTATTATTATTAATAATTTTTTATATATATATACATAGTATAATCCATATAATTATATTATATTTAAGTTATGCTCATGACCATGTAACATATCCACTTCCATCAAATAGGGTTTAAAAATCCTCATTCATGTGTACAATAAATTTCTTCCTCCCGAAATTATATTATTCATTTTCCACCACCACCTATAAGGGTGGGATATGGTGATGGATTTAGGGTTTATATCATATATTTTTTATATTATTACACATATATAATTATAATGACCCATACAAATTCTTACAACAAATCGTTTTGAAAATAATAATGTTGTTCATTCGTATGGAAAAATACGACCGCGTGAAATTATGTGATGGGTTTTTCATTTAAATTTTATGTGGATTTTAATAAAAACAGATTTTAGGAATATATTTTATATTTTAAAACATTTAAAATTATTTAATTATGAAATCATATATACTTTTTAACTTTCTATTACACCGGGGATATGATAATGTTTATTTGTATATAGTAGACTCCTGCCTCATGAAGTGATGTAGTTCGTTTTTCAAAAATTCATTTCATGGAATTTAATTATGGAAACATTAATAAATATATGTTATATATATGGCATAAAAAGTATTTATTATTGGTAATAATTTTTTAAAATCTTTTAATTTCATCCTTATTAAAATTGTAAATAACAATCATGTGTGTGTACGACCTACCGTATCCGTGAACGATGTATATCATTTTCTATATATTAATTTTATGGATTACAATAATAAAATATAAAAATTACATATATTATATTTATATCATTTATATCATTATCAATATAATTTAAACATTATTAATATAAGCATAACTAATATTAAAATTAAAAATATGCATGAAAAACATAGTTTATATTTCATGAAATATGATAACTACATAGAATAGTTAATAAAAAGATAATAAAAGGACATATGGAAATAATATATGTAATTATATATATATATATATATATATATTTAAATGATATATTTATAATTATATTATATTTATTAAAAATGAGCTTTGAACATCTATGATGGACTTTGTGACTTTTGTAAGTGATTTTCATCTCACATTATACATTGGTGAGATAGATGTAATATTTACTGCCTATTTATTTAATGTGGAGTATATAATTTATATGAATGTATAATATGATTAAAAATCTGAAATTATTTGTATTTCTATATTTGTTTTAGGATTTATCTTTCGTTGGATTTACCTTTCAACTGATACTAAAAAGGTAAGGGATTGTTTTCTCTGTTTCTCTTCTTTGGGACATATGTTATGTTATGAAACTATAATTTTCAGAAGGTCAATATACAGCCCTATTGATATGTAATATCAGGTATTTATTTATTATAATGATATTTATTGTTTCATTTAATGTTATCATTTCATGGTGAGAACAAATAAATGTTACCAAAGTGGTAAGGGTTTTATGATACAATCTCATCGTTTTTTGAGATTTTTTAGGACAATCCATCCATTGTTAAAATATTATGATCTATCCTTAATGAAAATAAATAATATTCTTCCCCTGAAGTTATTTCATTGTAATAATTAATTTACCTTCATTTTTCTCTATTTATGTACTATTTTTTTTAAATAATGTTTTTTTTGAAATACAATTTTATCTCAATCTTAGGTCAGAAAACATTTTTCATCCATAATCATAATTTCAATTTTTTTAATTTTTTTTAAAACAAATTACCAATTGTTTTTATTGAAATTTTAACAAATTATTATGTTTAAAAAATTCATGTAATCAAAATGTTTTTCTAAATAATAATTCCCATTCGTAATTTACATAAAATTTGAACATAATCATTTTTTAAGTTATACAACAAGAATGTTGTTTTCCTACCGTCATGAAAAATCAATGTTTTAAAATATAATTTATATGTTTCAATGTTTTTTTCAAAGAATACAATATGGAAAATTATTTATTAATTTTTATTTTGACCACATTATATTCAACAAAATCTTAATTTCCTTAAGATCTATTTTAAATTAATTTTTAAATCTATCATTATAATATTATAATGTTCTTTTCAACAAAAAGAATTTTGAAAATATTTTAGGTTTTAAAGAATATTAATTAAATTCAAAAAAGTTATTTTCATTAATAAATGTCCAATTTTATATTCTAAAATAAGCTTCCATCTAAAATGACATCGTTTAATGTTACCCATGATTTACTGGGGATACAATCAAGGGTTACCATTCTAATTATTTCTCAAGAAGGTTTATGTTTATGATGGTTATATTTTTATGGAACATGTTTTTATTCCACAAGTTATACCATCATACAATGCTTATGAAACATGCTTCATTCTCTATGGTTTATGATAATATTAAAGGATAAAATTTCTATGAAACTAGTATCTTTTATATTGGTTTTGTTATGATGAAATGTTTATGAAACACATTCCATTCAAGGGTTATAATTTGATAATGTTTTATAATATTTTTTCAAACATATGTATGATTTTCATTTATCTTATTGGTGGGAGTAGTATCTTTATCCAATTCACTAGGAAAATATAGATATCTCATCTAATAAAAAATGCTAGAATGGGTAGTGTTATTAGGGTTGTAATTTTTTTTAAAACTACTATATTCTTGGGGTGAACATGGATTACTAGTATGGCTTATTGATATAATTGATCCCACTATGAGAGTTTTGGATATGAACCATTATTACTAATGAAATTTTATTCTTGTATTTTTTTTCTGAAAAATAATGGCCTTATGACTTTTATAACACCCCCTGATTCCAGGATATGTTTCCCATTGAATAATGTAATAGAATACGTTATATGCAGCTTTGAGTTCTTACACACCATGAACAATCAATCTAGTTATTATAAATAGTAATACTCATTTTTTAAAATTTTAAATTATATATTTCAAAATTTATTTCATTATTATTCGTAATATCAAAATTAACATAGGGTGAATTTTTGGTATTTTTCTAAAAACATTCAAATTTTGTTGAATAGTGAAAAACTCTCTGTTATTCTTTAAAACCAACTTTTGATTTAAATAATTATTTATTTTATTTAAATATATATTATGTAAAAATAGATATATAATACCTATATATGTTCGATGTAATTCATTGATGTCATTTTATTATAATATTAGTAATATAAAATTTTATTGAACTTTTTACAGTCTTTTACCTGCCTTCTAGTCTCATTTTAAAATATTCATAAAACATAATTTTATTAATTCTGTGAATTGAATTTTAAAATTCCAAGAGACATGGTTGATATTAATATGTAAAATGTGGTTCAATAAGATTAAAATAATTTTTGTTGAATAGTTTCTTTTTTCTTTTATTTACTGTGGTTTAACGTAAATAGGGTCATTAAAGGTAAAAATGATATAATAATTACCATAACACATGTCCGGATTATATTGGATAATTGTATTTCGATGAATATATAACTTAGTAATAAAATATTCTCCATTTAACCCATTGGATTAGATTATGTCAAATATTTTTATTTTATTTAATGAAGAGTTAAAAGAGTTTACTTTAATGTTTAATTAGTAAACCCTTTTTAATGTAGGGTTATATAAAGATAAATTCGACTAGAAATATTCATTAGAAAGATAAAACTATCTTCTATATAATTTTATTTTATTTAAAATTTTTATTCCTTAAATAATTAAATTTAATTGTGACATAATGATGATTGAGTAATTATATTAATAATAAAATATTTAAATAATTGATCTTATAAATATCCAAATAAATGTAAATTTAGACTTATAATAAATTAAACAAATTTTATTAGTTAATATGACATTTTAGGATTTTTTTAATAAATTTTATTCTATGTAATCAAATTGTTAGGAAATTATAAAATATCAAATACCAAATAGTGTCAAAATCGACACAAATGAGTTTTTAAAACAAATATTGTATTATTAATTGATATAATAATTCTAAAACATTATGGTTTAGAAAAATGACACATATAAAGATAGATATATGAATAATTAATCACTTGGGGGTACTCCTGGATTTTTATTGTAAATTTATTAACCATTTATTATAATAATACACGAATATATGGTAAAACTTAAACTTTTTACCTAGGAGATAAATCTAAAAGATAAGGTTAATATACTAACCTAAAACAATCTAAAACCTATTATTTGAGAGTTTTTTGACCCATACATACATTATCATATAAATAAATCATTTTGGAGCCATTATAAACCTAATATGATTGTATAATAAAAATATATTTCAAATTTTTGTTAATGTGACCCCCACCTCCCTTATAAAAGGGGTTTTCCCATTATCTCAAAATCACACCTCCAAATCCACTTGGATAAGCCAAACTCAGCTCAAATATCATCCAAAATACCCTGACATTGACCTAGAGGCCTTAATTTGATCAGAAATCCAATCTATTGAAACATTATCTCCAACTCATAAGGAAACACCTAATGAAGAGGTAATAATTTCACAAACTCTTTCAATGTTATTTTCATCTTCCACTTCCTCTTTCATTTATGTTTATTAACTAAAATAAAAAATACAGTACCATATACATATTGTTATTTTATTATGAATATGGTACAACCATATTCATTATTCTATCCATCCTATTATTTTTTAAAATATTTGGGGCTGACGCCTCAATTTATTATTAAATAAAATACCTCTTTAGTATGGGTAGAGGGTGACCCATTACATTGCCCAAAGTCCCAAGGTCAAGTGGCCTGCATACAAGGATAGAACGCCCATTTTTTGGCCCAAAGGACCCCTCAGTGAATAGTATTGGTATAGTAACCGTGCTACGAACTTGATGAGATTCATTCCCCATCAAAATCATTCAACAATAATTTTCATTTTATGATTAAAAATATTGTTTATGAACATAATATAAAAATTTATAAGATTAAAATACATCCTATCCCTAACAAACATGGCTTAAATAATAATGAATATAAAGGAAAATGAATCAGTTAACACCCGAAGTAATGATATTACTGAAATATTATTAACAAAGCAATATTAAAAGGTCATATATATATAATATCATATTTATGTATTTGGTTCTTGTATATTTTAATAACAACTGTTGAACTATTGTAGAAGAGTTTAACATACCCTCAATCATGAAAAAGAATAATTTATGGGTTAATTCTATAATCTCTTCATTATCCTAGGTTGTTTATACGTGATTATCTACTAGGACCTCTTTATCCCCCGCATCAGTGTTTCTTAAAAATGTGTTTCAATTTTTTTTCTATTTCCTAAACTATGGGTTAATTTAATTTATACAATTTTTCGAATTTTTATATAATTTTAATAAGAGAACCTTTTCGTCATATTCCAAACAAGGTCCTTTACAACCATTTCGAAAAAATTTAAGGATAGAATATTTTTAATCTTATAAGGTGAGTACATATATTTTCTACCATTATAAAATCTTCAAAGAATCCATTAAAATATTCTAATAATATATTCAAAGTAAATGTTTTATTTATTAATTACATGAGTATTTAAATGATTTCAAAATATAAAGAGATATTTTTCTCAAATAGTTTTGATTTCATCTATGTCAACATCCTTTAATGGATTTTACACATGTTTGAAGTAGATTTATTATGATTCAATATTCCATATTTTATTGAAGGATTTTTGATATGTTTTACTCTGGATGTGTTATTTTTATACCATTAATTGTTTATGGATACATTATTAACATCCCATATGCTATTTTTAATAAAATTATTAATGTTATGTTTCAATATTTTCAAGTGAGGAATGCATTTGAACATAGAAAGTGACTGGTGTAGCCCTATCTCACTCCTCAATACATTTATATGTCTCATGAGACAATTTATTGTATTGTCACAAGTTGTTGACAAAATATTTATTTCTAGTCTTATCACGAGTCCTTGAGTATGTGGTTATGATTTCTGGCATTATGCATTGAAAAATTATGAAATTGGATATGGATATTACATGTGATTATTTTACTAGTTGAATATCCATGTGAATTATTAAATTACTTTATATAAATAATATTTTCTATATTATGATGAATTTTATGTTTAAAAGGATTATGTTTTAGACATACACATTTCCAGAAATGTTTATGATTATTTATGAATGTTTTTGTTATATTTTTATCCTTACTTAGCATCTGATCTCACCCCTAACTATGTTTTATTTTTCCCAGGATTTGAAGAATTATATTATTATTGGACTTTAGAGATAGTCTAAGGGAGATAAATGCGTTAAAATGATACACAATGTTGTTCATTTTAATTTGACAATATAATGCCAAAATTATGTATCCATCTAGTAATTCCATTGCTACTAAAGTGATCGGTAATTCGGAATTTAATTACTTGTGATAGGGACAATGTTATTTAATAATTCACTGACTCTAGGTATCTAGGGTCGGGGAATTACAATTTTTATTAGAGGATGTTTAGTACAATCCGTGGAAACTATATTTAGAAAAAAATTTTATTAGAAAAAATTACCCTAAGATAGAAATAGAGGATTTGTATAGAAGAACATCCTACAATTAAGGGAATGTCGAGATTTTTTTAGATTTATAAGAAATACATCCTTGTATGGATATGAGTAAGTTGACGCAGCTCTGGAGTAGATGACTGTATGAGTGAAAACTCCGACAAGGAGTTTCAGGTTTCACTCGGGGTATCCTGTTACACGACAATAGACTTTGCTTCAATCTTGGTTACGACACTCCCATGGTATATTCTTAGTATAACTCAAATTTTATTTACAAATAATTATCACGTATTTATCTGTACATACCGTTACAATGAAAACATTTTTATGATTATCGATTATATACATAAACTGTTCAATTTAAGATAACTGTTTTACATGTTTGGAATTATGTATTATGATTCATTAACTAATCTAGGGTATGCCATTTTTTAGTAATGTAACGTAGTGGAAGGAATGAAAACTATATCAACACATGTAATCCATGTCAGGATTTCCTTCATACCAAAATAATTATAGTGGAGATGGTGATGAAAATAGTGCTGACCAGCTTATCACCGTCTTGGGAAAACTTACTTAGGCTATGAATAATAACCATACCCATATAGAGCACCCTGATCACAAAATAGGGAAGATAAAAAATTGACCACTTCATGAGCCATCAACCCCCAACAATCAACGGGACTAAAAATATATTTGTAGCTGAGAAATGGATAATTTCCTTAGAAAAAATATATCATCCCATAGGGAGTAGCAAAAAAGAAACAGTTTTCATGTTATTTTATCGCCTCATGGGAGATGAAGATCAATAGTGGTATTTAATTTAAAATATAATTGAAGAAAAAGATTTATAGAATATATGATTGAGTATGTTTAAATATATTTTCTCTGAAAAATACTTTTCTCGGGACCTTCTATAAGATATGAAAAGACAATTTCTGAGTTCGAGGAAAAAGTAGGATGAAAATGTCGCATAATATGAGGCTAACTTTACAAGGTTAACAAGGCATGCAACAGATTATACATGTAACCCAAGGAGTAATATTTATCGATTCACAAATGGGATAAAACTATTTCTCTGTCAAGTATTAGTCTCACGGTCTTTCTCACCGTACAATGATATTTTCTAATTTTCAATCAAGAGAGAAAAGGAATTCTCCATGACTTACAACATTGAATAGAAACAAGAGAATAAGAGATCTGTTGAACACTCTAGAAACAGAAATAATGGGAAGAAGGGAAAAGTTGAATTTCAGTCATATGGTAAATGTGGGAAGAAACACCCTGGTACATTCTTGAAGGGAATGGGAGTCTGTTACAAGTGTGGTAAAAAAGGCCACCAAGCTCGTAATTTTAAGTGAAATAAATAGGTTATCAATGTTTAATGCTACATTTTTAGGGAAATGTGGAATTATGAAAAGGAATTTCCTAAGTGCCAAGGAAAAATACCTCAAGAAAGGAGAAAGGGGCGAGGCTAATCGTATGTAATCACTACTGTAGAGTTTGAAGCTCTGAATGATGTAGTGGAAGGTAATTTAATTGTTTCCTCATGTTTAGCCAATACTTTATTTGATTCTGGATCATCGCATTATTTCATATCTTTTCAGATCGATATAAAAACCAGTTATTTCCAATTTTAATTAACAAGGATTTATTTAGACAAAACTCCAAAGGGAAGTATCATTGCAATACTTTTTTGTGAATCATTTTTCATTAGGGTATATAAATTTTCTTTATCTACTGATCTCATAATTATACCCATGATTTAAATTGATATAATCCTCAAAATGGATTGGATTTCGAACAATGATATAAAAATTTATTGTAAGAATAAGGAGTTTACACTTTTTGATGATGATAAAGAGTACCTTATCTTTAGAGAAGAAACGTCACCACCTGATTCTTATCTAGATCCACACCCAGTTTCTCTACTAAATTCAATTATTGGGGTGGAATATAATGAAATAACTATGGGTGAGGAAAATAATGTTAAAATAGAGGATGTAACTATTTTTTCAAGAATATGTTGATGTGTTTACAGAGGATTTACCTAGATATTATATAGAATGAGAAATTGAGTTTTCAATTAATTTAATTCTTTGTTCAATACCTATATCAAAGACCCCATATAGACTGCACACTATGGAATAAGTGGAACTAAAGAAACTAATAGAGAAATTGATTAATTAAGGATTTATTCTCTATTGTGATTCTCTATAGGTAGCCCATATTCTTTTTATTAAGAAGAAAGATAGATCTATGAGGTTGTGCATTAACTACAGAGAGATCAATGCAATAACAATAATGAACAATTATCCCCTACCTCGCATTGATGATTTATTTGACCAACTTTATGTAACATAATATTTTTCAAATATTGCACTTCGATCTAGATATCATAAGTTGTCTGTAAAGAAGGAAGACATTCTGAAAACAGTATTTCGAACCAGGTATGGGAATTATAAGTTTAGAGTAATGCCTTTTGGACATACTAACGAACCCTCTATTTTCATAGATCAAATTTAAAGAAATTTCTAGGAATAACTTGATGACATTGTAGTGGTATTTATTGATGATATCTTGGTTTAATAAAAAATCTACGAAGACCATGAAAATCACATGTTCACTATTCTAAAAACCCTCAGTAGAAATGAATTATATGGAATGTTTATAATGTTTGAATTCTAGATTCAGGATATTTCTATTCTTGGCCATATTTTCTCTAAGGATATAATATATGTTGATCATTCAATGACCAGGTATATCCATGATGGGCCAACACCATCATGTTTAACAGAGGTACATAGTTTTATTGGTTTATCATGTTATTATCGACACTTCTTCTATAATATTTCATTATAGGATAACCCATTAACCAAGCTCTCATGTAAAGGGGTTAAATATTTTTGGACAAAAAAGTTTGAAGAATGTTTTGAATAACAGAAGAGAAGATTAGTCAATGATCGTATATTGACTCTACTATCGGGGAATGATGGGTTTGTTATTTATAGTTATGATTCAAAGAAATGACATTGTTGTGTCCTTATGTTGAATGATAGAGTTATTGCATATGCATCACGATAGATAAAAATTCATGAACAAAACTATCCTACTCATCTTCTTGAGTTAAAATCTTTAATCACTGATTTGAATATTTTGAGACTCATTCATGTTGGTGAATAATGTGATATATATACCTATCACAAGACCTTGAAATATATTTTCTCACAAAAAGAAATCAACAATAAGAAAATGTGATGGCTAGAGCAACTTAAGGATTATGATTTCATTATACACTACTACCAGGGGAAGGAAAATATGGTGGTAGATGCTTTGAGCATAATGTATAATGGAGTTTTCAACAAGATGAGAGATTAAAGGGATTATATGTTCATGGATCTAGTAAATATGGATATGGGAATAATCATAGAAGGTGAAGCATCAATTACTTTTCAAATGGTTGCCAGTCCAACTATACAAGAAAGGATAAAAAGTTCTCAAACTGATGATGAGGTGTTTCAAAATAAAAATAAGCTGCGAATGATGGGAGATTGATTGACATCGTATATGAAGATAGAATTTTGAAATTTGGGAAAATACTTTCTGTTCTTGATATACCTGATTGAAAAAAGGAATTCTTGGATGATGCTCATTGCTCCAATTTCTCTATACACCATGGAATCACTAAGATGTTATGTGATTTTAATGATCATTTTTGGTTGGACAACATGAATAGGGATATTGCGGATTATGAGTCAAGAATTATGGTTTGTTAATAGGTGAAGGCTGGAAGAAAACAACCTAGAGAGGTCATGTAACTTCTTCTCATACCTGAGTAGAAATGGGATGATATTACGATGAACATTTTCATGGGACTACCAACAACTTTTAAAAGGGGTCATGCAATATGGGACATTATTGATCGTCCTACAATGTCAGCACATTTTCTTTCTATAAGAGAAGATTTTCCACATGAACATATAACAAGACTATATATTAATGAAGTTGTAAGACTTCATGGAGTACCCCTGTCGATATTTTATGAATGTGATGCACATTTTACATCAAAATTTTAGAAAATTCATCAAAAGGCCATGGATACTGAACTTTGTTCGAGCACTGCCTACCACCCTCAAACTGATGGACAATCAGAACAGACTATTCAAACCCTTAGAAGACATGTTGGGATCTTTCTCAAATGACATTCAAGGTATGTGGGTTCAATATTTACCTTTGGTAGAATTTTCCCATAATAATAGCTTCCATTCAAGTGTTCATATGGCACAATATAAAGTATTATATGGAAAGAGATGTCGCACACCAACTTGTTCAGATTATGTTGGTGAATGAAAACTCATAGTCCCATAACGTGTTGATGAAATAATAGAAATGGTTAAGATTATCCAAACCCACATCAAAGCAGCTCAAAGTAGGTAATAGAGCTATGATGATAACCGAAGGAAGGATTGGTAATTTCAAAATAGGAGATCATGTTTTCTAGAAAGTGTCTCCATGGAAGTGTGTTATATGTTAGGGTAAGAAGGGTAAATTATATCCCATGTACAATGGTCCTTTCTGAATTATAGAACAAATAAAATTATTTTCTTATCTTTTGTTAATGATTCCAAGACACGCCAATGTTCTTGATGGGTTCCACATATAACATTTA
Organism: Viscum album; assembly: GCA_963277665.1. Lineage (NCBI taxonomy): Eukaryota > Viridiplantae > Streptophyta > Magnoliopsida > Santalales > Viscaceae > Viscum > Viscum album. The sequence goes on along the minus strand of OY728136.1, from coordinate 1,576,075,351 downwards.
AGAAAATACATGCATGAACCAATGAATGTACTCACATATAAAGAAATAGAATCTGAAACTGACCAATCTTATTAGGACAATCTGATCACAATTTTTGATAAAAGAGAACAAGTTTTGAGAAACCTAACGACTCGACTGCTGAATGTTCTATGGAGATACCATTATATGGAAGATGCAACATTGGATCATGAGGAAGCTATGATGAAAACCTCCCAAATCATTTTGTGTAGAAATATTCTAAAAATTTCTAGGATGAAATTATTTGAAGGATGGTAGAATATAACACCCCAAGATTCCACGGTGTCTTTCCCATGGAACAATGTAATAGATTGCATTGCACGCAACTTCGAGTTCTAACACACCATGACCAATAAAACTAGCTGTTATGAAAGTAATACAAAATTTTGAAATTTTATAAATTTTATTTTTCAAAATTGACATTGATTTTGGATTCAGAGCATCAAAATTATCTTAGAGTGAATTTTTGGTATTTTTCTGAAAACATTCAATTTTTGACGAATAATGAAAAAACAACGTAATTGTTTATAAACAACTTTTTATTTAAATAATTATTTATTTTATTTATATTTATAATAGGTAAAAATAGATACATAATACCTATATCTATTCAATGCAATTCATTTATGTAATTTTATAATAATATTATACCTATAAAATTTTATTGAACTTTTTACTGTCTTTTGCCCATCTTTTAGGTGCATTTTCCAATTTGCATAAAACATAATTTTACTAATTCAGTGAAATGAATTTTAAAAATCTGAGAGACACGATTGATATCAGTAAAAAATATTTGTTTCAATAAGATGAAAATAATATTTGGTGAATAGTAACTGATGACTTTTATTTACCATGGTTAAGAGTAAATAGGGAATTTAAAGGTACAAATGATCTAATAATTATCCTAACACATGTCCTAATTCTATTGGATAAGTTTATTTCGTCCAAAATCAAACTTAGGAATAAAATATTATCCTTTTAACCCACATGGATTGTATTAGGACATTTATTATTATTTTATTAAAATAAGAGTTAAAAGTGTTAAATTCAATGTTTAATAACTAAACCATTTTTAATATATGGTTATACATAAGAAAAATTAGACTATAAATATTCATTAAAAACTAAAAATATTTTTTCCATAATGGTATTTTAATTAATATTTTTAGACATTAAATAATTAAATTTAATTATGACACAATGACTAAACTTTAATTACCTTATTAATAAAATATTCCAATAATTGATATTAAAAAAATCCAAATAATTGTAAATTGGGAATTATGTTTAATTACACTAATTTTATAGGTTAATATGACATTTTAGGGGTGATTAAATAAATTTTATTTGATGTAATCAAATTTTTAGGACATTAACAAAAAAATACCAAATAGTGTCAAAATTTATTTAAATGAGTTTTTAAAACAAATACTCTATTATTAATTTATATAATATTCCTAAAAATCTATGGTTCATCCAAAGGTCATCAATAAGGATATATATATCAATAAATAACAACTAGGGGTTCTCTTGTATTTTTATAGTTTGTCTATTAACAATTTATTATAATAATACAAGAATACATGGTAAAAGATAAACTATTTAACTAAATGTTAAATCTATAAGATAAGGTTAATATGGTGACCTAAATTTGTCTAAAACCTGGTGGTTGAGAGTTTGTTGACCCACCCCTACCGTATCCTCAAAATATGTTATTTTGGTGCCATTATAAAGTAAATATGATTGTATAATAAAATAATCATTCTAGCTTTTCCTAAAGTGACCCTCACCCCCCTTATAAAAGGGTTCTTCCCCTTATCTCAAATTCACAAATCAAAAACCATTTGGATCATCCAACCCATGCTCAAATATCCTCCCAACATCCCTCACATCAACATGTAGGCATTACATTTATCAGAAAGCCAACCTATTGGGCCCTTTTGATCATCTCAAAAGGAAACACACAAATAAGAGGTATTAATTTCCTCTACTATTTCAATGTTCATTTATTCATCCACTTCCTCTTTCATTGTTTTTCCATAAAAAATAATATCTCCAGTACCTTATACAAATTGTGAGGTTTTTTTAATGTGGTACAACCATATTCATTATTTTATCCATCCTATGAATGACATGTCACCATATATGTGTACGTACAATATACCATCTCCACGTCGTTGTGTAGCTTTTTATTCAAACACTTCATTATTTGGATGGATATAATAATGATTATAACTGATATAAATAATAAATATAACATTTTATGGATTATTTATATATTTCATACCATCCAATTACATATTATTTCACCATCAATATGATGGTATTTTCGCTCGTGCATACATACGGATTACCATCCCCACGAACGCGATGAGATCCATTCTCCATCGAAATCATTCAAGAATAATTGTTATTTTATGATTAAAAATAATTTTTACGATATTAATACCATTATTTATATGAATCAAATAAATCATGTCTATAACAAACACATCTTACGTAATGAATTATATAAAGTAAAATGAATCAGTTAACACCCAAAACAATGATACTACTGAAATAATATTAACAAAGAAAAATTAGAAGATCATATATGATATGATATTTATGTATTTTTTTCTTGAATAATTTAAAAAAATGATTTAACTATTATACATGATGTTAACTTACCCTCGATAAAGGAAAATTAAAAGTTAATGGTTAATTCTACAATCTCTTCATTATCTATGGTTTTTTATATGTGAGTATCTACTGAGACCTCGTTGTCATTATCAACCATATTTATTAAAAATGTATTTCAATACATTTTAATTATCTCCTTGACTATGGGTTAATGCCATTTATACAATTGTTTAACCTTTTACAACTTGTTTATAATGGAACCTTTCCTTCATTTTCCAAACAAAGTCCTTCACGACCTTTTTGAAAAAATTAATGAAAAAATGTTTTTTAACATATTTGGGGAGTGTAGTTATTTTCCATAATTATAACTTCTTTAATGCTTCCCTAAAAAGATTATAAGAATATTTTTAAAATAAATGTTTTCTTTTATAATTACATGAATTTTAAATTATTTAAAGATAGAAAGAGTCATTTCTCTCAAAAAGTATTAATTTCACATATGTCAACATCCATTGATTTATTTTACACTTTATTAAAGTTTACATATTATGATACAATCGTACAAAGATGATTGAAGGTTTTATGATATGTTTCACTATGGATGTGTAATTTTTAGACAATTCTTGTTTTATGGTTAAAGTATTATAATTTCATATTCTAGTTTTAATATGATTGTTTAAGTTATTATTCAATATTTTCATATGAGGAATGTATTGGACATAGTATGTGATGGGTGGAGCTTACTATAACTCCTTGATGCATAAATTGGTTTCATGAGACAAACTATTGTCTGGGAACAAGGGCTTGACAAAATATTTATTTTTAGTCTTGGAACGAGGCCTTGACTATGTGGTTATGATGTCTGGCATTATGCATCCCATCAATATGAAATTGGTTATTGATATTACTTGTGATTATTCGATTTGTAGAATATCTATGTGAATAAGTAAATGGAATTATTTGATTTATATTTTCCATATTATGTTTAAGTTTAAGATTAAATACTTATGTTTTTGTATTATAAATGCCTTAAAATTTTTTGCTTATTAAGAAAGTCTCCTCTATATTGTAATCCTTACTGACCATCTGAGATAACCCTTTTCCGTGATTTATTTTTTCCCATATTTGAAGATATATATTATGACTGACCTACATGAATAGTCTAAGGAAGATGAATGTGTTCAAAGGAGACACATTGTTTTTGTTTTCCATTTCACAATGTAATGTAAAACTTATGTATCTATCTAGTAATTTCAAGGCTACTAAACTGATCGGTCATTCGAGATTTGACCCATTGTGATCAAGCCAAAGTTATGTAATAAAGCCACAAATATGGGTAACTAGGGTTGGAGAATTAATAATATTTTATATTCCCCTGGTTCATGTTTTTTGATTCCATTGCAATTCATGTATTATTATCAACCATGATCCATTACCTTACATATGTTATTTTATTATCTATGATATGTATTGTATAGTTTTTATATGTTATTATCAGGTTCTCATACCAACATGGTCATGATAGATTAATTTGTAACTTATTTTCCCTTAATGAGCATATGATACGACAATTTCTATTGTTTTCTTTAGCAATTTTATGAAGAATGGTTTTATGATGGGGATGTGAAAAGGTAGTTCTATATTGGATGAAATATATAGGAGATGTTGAAGAAAATTCCATAAATTAGATGATTTTGTTTCTACTCTCCAATGTAACTAATCCTATACAACAAAAGAATGCATATTTGTTAAATGTAAATAATATTAAAATAAAAATATAATATATATATATATACCCATGAAGATCTTAGGCCACAATATATAAGGATGACACATACTGATCATTGAAACCAATCATGATTGATGGTTCCTTTATCATTTTTGGATGAATTGGAGAACACTAATTAATTTACTATTAAACAATAAGAATAAATATTATGATCCCAATAATGAAACCAACAAATGAGATGATTAAGTGGTCTTTATGTTCTCTTTACCTATCCATGGTTAAAAAAAATTGATTAATGTTTTACATAAACATTTTGATTAAAAATGAAAATTTCAAAATGAATAACATAAAAATAAATATAGGAAATTAATCTATGAACATAATAATATTTTTAAATTATCAGGTGAATGCTCTGGTGAAAAAATATTTATTTATGGAATAGTTTAAGGGGCGGGGTGAACATAAAAAATAGGTTCTCATCAGTTTCAATGGATAATCTTTAATTATTTACAATAAATAGACAAATGTTCTCAAGTGAATTATTATAATTTAAATAATAAATAGTAAATAATAAAAATGATCTCAAATAAGAAATGTTTTAATTGAAAAATTCTAATGAAGCTTTTTTTACTTCCTCATTTTTGTGGTGGATCTGACATAATATTCCTTCATTTTTATTACTACATGCTCCAGGAATGTCTAAATAATTATGTTGAACCGCTATATAGTAATGAAATATAGGAAATCCATGACGTCTTATATCATTGATCACAATAATGCATTATCATTTTCTCTCACTATTTTGAAGAGAGAGGTAGGCTGATTTTAAATATTGGGGTTTAGTTAAATCTAGGGTCTCACTGTTCTACACAACAACCATAATTCACTAAGATGATAAAAAACAAAATATATACACACTATATATAATTTGTTAGTTGTCCTATAGAATGCCAAAAAATATTCTCTTTAAGTAATTCCCCATATAGAATAATAATAATAATAATATTCTTATGGAATTTGATATGAATATATTAAAATAGCATTCATTATATAAATAAATTTTAATTTTAAAAAATGTTATAAAATAATTTTGATCAATACTGGCTGGTAATTACATGGACTTGTTAATTCATACAATTAGTTATCTATTATTAAATTATAAAATAATTTTCAAATAAAATAACTTCATTCAATAAAAAATAAATATATATTATATAAAATTTACCCATACGTAATAAGTTATTTTAACATTTAAATAACTAAAGGAATATTTATATTTATATCATAACTAAATTATGGAATATATAAATATATTTTTAACACATAGTACATAATAAAAAATATTTATAATTTAAATTCCGTATTTCAAAAATGATTCCCATTTGATATAATTGTTTCAGCCTGAAATAATGTAAAAATTATTTTTCTAAAACTAGTGATTAATATTTATTATATTTATTAATTCCATCATAATTTAATGAGATAATTTATTCAAAATGTGTTTCTCCTTATCCGCATATGATCTATGGGAATTGGGATGACAAACATAATTTCCTTGGAATGTGACTAAAAAAATACAATAAACCCATAGATCCGAAAAATAAGTTCACAATGACAACAACATTGCTATGAAATGTACTTTGTAAAAAAATACATTTCTCTTCATATCACATCATGAAGTATGAAAATATATGTCATCATTCTATATTCTTGATATGTTTTTCAATAAAACTCTAAATTTAAAAGATTGATAATGTTAAATGGAATGGGATTTAATCTGATAACTACATATAAATCATTATTAAATGGGTAAATATTTTCATTAACATTGATGGTTGAATTCTATTCACGACTTGCTGAAATACTTTCATATCACAGATGATGAAACCATGTTATGATATATTATTTTATTTACATGTAATTATATTATTAATCCACATAAGTGCGTATAAATAAAAATTCATTCATTGTAATCTAATGACTACAATCTTATACGCATGCATATATTTAGGAATACCGATGAAACGTATAACATACATCAATTTTATTCCGGGATTTTTTAATCATAAAAAACGTTCTTGGGTGTTAACATGTATAGTCTTCTTTATTATAAGTATAAATTTATAATTATAATCCAATTCATTACAGTGAATCATTATCTATGTCTTTTTAGAAAGATATTATCGTTACCATATGATATTTGATAAAGAATTTTATCATATAACCTATAGGATTCTTTCATAATGAGAAGTCAATAAACAAATTTGAGGCAATGTATAACAACCCATGATTTAATGATAAGTATATTTTTGAAATAAATTTAATTTCTTTTAAATATTACATTACACACCACAAAAATCTTAAACAAACCATGATAAACAATTAAATATCATTATTTTAACACAATTGTTATAACGTAGCTGTTAAATGGGTGGGAATGAGTAATATTATAATTTTTGTGAAATAAATATATTATATATTAAAAAAAAGTATTTATATTCATCCAATATATTTAATAGTCATAAGATAATAATGAATTTAATTGTACTCATTAAAAGTTTATATATTTCTAGAAGGTACGCAGTTTTCCCCCTTTAAATGGTGTACTTTTTTTAAATCCATTTTTGGAAAAATTTACTAATTATATTTGAAAAAATAAAATACTCATTTAAAATATTTATCTAATAGTTTACATTGGATGACTTTTATTTATTTTTATGACATGTTTCGTGTTTTAATTAATAGAAAACAAATATTGAATTTTAATCAAAAAAAATATTTTCCTCCAAATAATTTAAAATACTAAATTATATTTTTGTTGGTTTTAAAGTATAATTAAATCAATTATGTATCATATAATCTAATTTATAATATTTTAATCCTTATTATATTTAATTTTGATATAAAAACATTTCAATAATATGAATGTCTTCACTTTAAGAACATGTTTTCTTGTCCCATCAAAATGATTAATTTTAAACTAAGTACTACAATATCTATGTTCAGAATTTTGAAAAATGGATTAAATATTTATAATAATTGTATCCAAATTATGTATGATGTTCCTTTATTTAAATTATGAATATTATTTTTTGTAATTATTTTATTAACATGGTTATGATAAATCAAGTAATTAATTGTAAAAATAATATTAAAATTTTTATAAAATTATCGTAACTCTTCTCTTAATAATATTGGACGAATTATTTTCCACAAAACTAATCCTTGTGATTATTTTAATTACTTTTTGAGAAACTTTAATTACATTAATCCTTTAATAGTATTTTATTTTAAGAACTACCAAATATGTCAACGCATTTTTAATAAGAATTAAATTTTTAATAAGGGGTCCTATAAAAGTTAATTATACTATATATATACATTCACTGGATATATAAAATATTTATATTCATAATTATAATATATTTATAATTTATATTAAGTAAATAATTACCTTAAAGGAAAAAAAGTGATGATATATAATTTATTTAATTAAGATAAATATCAAATTAATTATAATAAAAGTAATAAAAAATATAACTTTGAATAATTAATTTTAAATAAAATTTTTACAGATAATTATGAAATTTATGTGATAAACTATAAAGTGTTTTTTTATAACATATTGTTTAATTGTGTTTTTAAAAGTAAAAGTAATGAATAGAGTCAAAATTGTCATTACTATAGTACTAAAATAAATAATATGTTGTAAAATAATATAAAATTATAAAAAATTCCTAAAATTCATCCAAATTATTAGTATAATGATTAAAATTATATTCATTACTCATTTATGATTCTTTTTTAATTTTATAGTATATATATTAACCTTTAATAACTGAAATCACATGTTTTCATAATAATAGTTAACGAGTTTAAAAAAAGGTTAATGCGAATAGATATGGGAATTATTCAAAACTAGACATGTATTATCATTTTTGTCATATTAATTAGAAGTATCCCCATATTAGATTCAATAAATCTCTATTTGGGGCCAGTTTAATTTTAAAATTAATTTAAATTAATTAAATATTTTGATAGTTTCCAAAAGTTCCTCTCAACTCAATTTTTAAATGAAACCTTCTCCCTCACTTAATCACACAAAATTGAGGCTTATAGATAAAAAGATCATTAAAATTTATCCAAAAAATTTGATTATATACATTATAGAGGTCCTGGTCTTAAAAAAACAATTCAATATACTTGAAGAACATGTTTAAAAGAATTCCATTGATTAAGAGGTAATTTTTTACCAAATAATTATTGAACATTTCTTCATCTAAATCTAATTATTATTTTGTTTCATAATAAAGTAACAAATGAAGTATCATATGTGTTATGATATTTTATTATTATAATATTAAAATAATATCCCATTATTAATCTAACTTATGAAAATTGAAACCACCGCGCTTGCGTACGTATGACTTACGGTCACCATGTCATGGTGTTATTTTTTTCATCAACACTATATTTGTTTGGGTAAAATTATGGATATAATGGATATAATTAACAAACTTTAAACTATATGGATTCTTTATAATTAATATACCATCAAAACACATACCCTTTCACCAGTAAGGAAGTGACATTATTTCCCGTTTGTACACCCGACCTACTCCCTCTATGATGTGATATGACTCATTTTACATGGTAACCATTTACGAATAATATATATATATATATATAAAATATATAATATATATGAAATTTATATCCTTCCTGAGATGAAAGAAATAATTCCTATACATTTTAAATAGGTCTAACATGAAAAAACATGAAGAAGAAACTGAAGTAGTTAACACCTTAAATAATGGAAGTAATAAAATATTATTAACAAAAAATGATACAAAGATAAAATATGAAATCATAAATTTGGATATGGTTATGGTATTGGAATAATTAAATAACATTTGTTAAACTGTTATACATGTTTTAATGCACATTCAATGAATGAAATGTATAGGGTAAGGTTTGTTTCAAAATCTCATTATTATTCGAGATGGTTTATGTTTAAGTCTCCATCGGGGAGTATTTCTCATCCATGTCCTTTTTTTTATCAATTTTTTTACTATAATATTTTAAATGTTTAAATCCATTTTCATATTTTTTTACTTTTTATAAAATATTTTCAAAAAAATTTATTTATCCTTTTTCAAATAATGTAATTTATGAATTTTTGTTCAAGAATTAGAAAGGAATGTTTTTCTAACTTATACATCATGATTTTATTTATAACATAGTCAGGACGAATTAAATTTTTAATGATTTATTTACAGGTTTAAAATGTTTTTTCAATGAAAAGTTTATATTTAATAAATTTGATGATTTTAAATTAATGAAGGTATTCTCTAAAGGAATTATTAATGATTTTATTACAGTATTTTCATCTGGGTTAATATGATTTTTTGATTTTTTAATTGATTGAGGATGAAATACTACGATACCATCTATGATATGTTTTTGAATGGATTGTGATCTTCTTAACATTGGATGTCCCAATTTGATACCATTCATGGTTTATGGTTAAATCATTCACTTTTAATGTGACAGTTTTCTTATCAAAATGTTTATGTTGATTATGTTTCACCCTTTTCATTCACTATATGAATTCGACAAATTATGTGATGTAAAGGGCCCCATTAATCCCCTAGATGCATTATTAGGTCTCATGAGACAAACTATTGTGGGTATTGGTTTAGGAATTACCCATTTACGTATGGTTTATTGGCTATATTCATGACGGTGTGTTTATATTGTCTGACATTATGGATTCCGTCATTATGATATTATTGAGTGATATTTCATGTGACTATTAAATTTTTTTAATATCCATTTGATTATTTATATAGAATTATAGTATTTTTTATTAATTCCATATTTTTATCATTATTATGATTAAATAGCTTATGTTTTAGTTATATACATGTCAATATTAATTTTTATTTTATGTTTAAAATATAATTCATAGTAACGTTACCCTTAATGAGAATAAGAGACCACCCCTTTCATATGATTAATGTTCTTCATGATGAAATGATTTAAATTATGATCGATATATAGGATTATTCTTTGAAAATATGGGTTCTATAAAGGTATTGGATATATTTTATATTATAGTTTCTGTTGTAATGTATGTTTCAAGTATGTAATTTTGATTCCAAAACTGGTTAACTGGTCATTTTTAGGGATTCGAGTCATATAGCAATGCCAATGTAATAATGTAAGGCATTGGTATTGGACCACTAGGGAATGGGTCTTTACAATTTATATCAAAGCATTTTTAGTTAAAACAATGGGAATTAGATTTATTCCAGAATGAAACCTCATGTCATAATTTGAATATATATCCAAATAAAGTATTTTAATGATTTAGGGATTTTTTACAGCAAAACTTTTAATTTAGGTTCAATGATTTAGTAGTTTTGAAATTAAAAATTTAGTTTTATAATTTTATAATCTAATATAGTGTATAGAATTGGTTATAAATGGAACGTAGTGGAAGTAAGGGAAACAATATCAATGAATGTAATCCACGTAGAGATTTTCCTCCTCTATATGATAATGATATTGGACATGGAGATGAAATTGTTTCCGAACAACTTATAACTGTACTAGAAAAATACACTATTTTTATTTATCATATGCTTAACAATTGGGTGAATCCCGATCAATAACCTATTGAAACAACATTGGACTATTTCTTGAGAAAAATGTTTCACTATTAAATGGGAAAACATATCCATTTGTAAATGAGTAGTGAATATGTTCCATAAAGAATATATTTATTGAATTGGGATTTAGTGCAAGGGATAATGATATCATTGTATCAAAACACCTCTCAAAGTATTCATATCAATGAGATTCATTGATTCCAAACATGATGGAAGAAAAATAAATAGAATAATGAAATGGAATGATTTTATGAAAATTTTCATAGAAATATATTTTGCTCACAAATAGCGAGTAGATATTGATAGAATATTTTTTAATCTTAAACAATTGGATAATAATAATGTTTTTATTTATTAATTATACTTTATAATATTATCATGTCATTATTTGGATGATATTCATATCCTAGGAAGCATGATTTATCATTTATTTGATGTGTAAAATAAATTTCTATGAATGGAACCGGTATCCCATACATTCTCATAATATGAATATATATTATCATGTACTACCAAGATAGAAAATTAATTCTCTATTTATTGTGAATTTATGGGAAGACAATATAAGAAGATAATGTAATAAAAATAGACATATAATGGGAAAACTTGAAAGAAGTATTTTCCCACTCGTGATAATTGGGGAATGAAACAACTTAGTACCTTTCTAAAGGGAATTGGAGATTGGTACAAGTGTTGATAAAAAGGTCACCTGGGTCGTGATTGAAATGGAATGAAAGAAGTTTTAATACTATAATGTTTCATCTTTTAGGATAATGGACAATATGAAAATGAATTCCAAATGATTCAATAGAATATAAATATGAATACGCTAAATGATCATGGTCTATCTTATGCTATTCATATATCTGAAATACATGAAATATACTGTCTTACATTGTCATTAAATGAATTTTGAATCAAATAAGGATTGTTCTAAATCATTTCTTTTTTATTTATATGAGAGAATATGTTCAATGGTACCAATGTCTAAGAAAATTGATTTAATGGATGGTTGACCTTTTGTAAAACAGATTATTGATGAAATATAACCATTAATAAATTATTGAAGTAGATATAATAGTGAAAAAGAGAATTTTAGTTGATAGTATTTTTGATTTTGTGATTTTATGGAATATGTTATCTTTTATGGATTTGATAAATGTTTAGATTAAAAAACATTCTCAAAATTTAATTATTATAGGAAAAGATATTTTCATTAATGTATTTACAGTGATCAAATATTTGGTTTGTAAAAAGAAGGGACACATTATGTTTTTTTGTTGAAATATAAGGTTAAGTAAATTATATAAATTTAGTTACATTCTATATTACTTTTCCCCTTTTAAATTGGACAGAAGTATTTTGGGTGAGTGTAAAAATTAACTACAAATGGAATGAATTTTGTAAACATTGGATATTATTTTATGAGTTTAATGTTCGATTCATCATATTAGATATCCTAAACTTTCTATTTTGGTTTCGCTAAATATTAAAAATCATAAGGAATTACTTTTAGATCGTATGATTCATAAATGTGATTCAATGGTGGGAAATTCATTTTGAGCATTCATTTCTAATTATAAGGTACGCAGTGTAAATAGATCGAAGAACAACCAAAGGATGAGATTATTTTTATGACATAGAAAGAAATACAGTAAGTGATTATTTAAATAATAATAGAGTCCCATTTGTCTTAGAATACGATATTGGATAATTTTTTTTTATCTTTTTTAATTTTCATTCTATGAAATCAATAGCCTTTTATCCAATCACATAATTTACATTTTTTTTATAATTGATGTTTTAATTACCATGTTCTATATCACTTTCTATCAGAATATGATAGGTGGATTTATCTTCACTGTCCATGTTTTAATCTCCAACTAATTTCCTCCAATTAAAAATGCTATTTTTTTGACCTTATCATTTATATCTCCCACTTATTCAGTATATTTTTTAATAACCATATAAACTATGTGGGTTCCCAACCAAAAAAATTATATATCAATATTTTTTTAATGATTAATTTGAAATTTTATGGATGAAATTTATTGAAGTAGGGAATAGTTTAACAACCCAAAAATTTATAATATTTTTTTAAATAAAGTTAATTTCTTCTAAAGATGACATTATACACAACACCAAGATTAAAAAACAATGATATATAATTAAATATAATTATTTGAAAACAAACATTATAATCAAGAAATTAAATTGGTGATAATTGGTATTATTAACAAAATTATGGTATTTAAATATTATATATTTAACCAATTTTTTTAAATTAATAAAATATATATAATAGGCATGATATAATAATGAATAAAAGTTTAAGCATTAAAAGGTAATATTTTTCTAAACATAGTGCTACTTCATTTTAATGGTGAAATTGTTTTTAATATAGTTGTTGAAAATTTTATAATTTATATTTGAAAAAAATTATTATTTTATATAATATTAAAAACAAATACTTTGGTAGAATTTTGGGTATTTTTCTGATAAGCTTCAAGCTATATGAATAATAAAAACAATTATTTTAATTGAAAACATCATTTTAGTGAAAATAATTTCAAATGTTAAATTATATTTTTTTGGTTTTACAGTTTAATAATATCACTTGTTATTAATTTTTCCCATGTTGGTCATTAGAATCTGTTTCACATTTAATTTAAATATAAAAATATTTTAATCATTTGAACTTTTTCAATTTAAAACCATTTCTCTCATTCTATAAATTGGATTAATTTATAATTAATTACTCTAACTTTAATGGTTTGAATTTTGATAAATGTATTCCATATTTGGAATAATGGGGTCAAAATTATATATATAGTTCCATTTTATTTTTAGACATCATGAATAGTAACTATAGTAGTTTTTTATTTATTAATACAGTTAATGGAAAATTGAGTAATTAAGGGAACATGTAATATTATATATATTATAAATCAATCTAACTTGTTTCTTATTTATTTGGAGAAGTTATTTTTGACCAAAATCAACCCAGGAAATATTTTATTACATTTTTAATATGTGGTTATACATAATATAATCTAAAATATAAATAGAAATATAATATAAAATATATTTTTATTTATCATGAGGATTTATTTTTTATTTTTAAGAAATTAATAATTATCTTAACCGGTTACACAATTAAGTATAACAATTAATTAATTAAGGGAAATATCAAATAGATGAAAATAGAAATATTAAACTAAATATATTTTTAGACAATTAGTGTCATATATGAATTTTATAGATAAATTTTACATTTTATTGATATTTAATAAGTGTTTTTATGTAGAAATATTCTTTTAATGATTGTTGTAAAAGTCACTGTAAGGATTAGTATCAATGTTGTCATTAATGAAATATTAAAATAAATAATATTTTTTTAAATCATATAAAATTAATATTAATCCAAAACATTGTCATGTTATTGGGGTAAATATGAAAATGTCATACATGACTCATTTATGGGTTTTTAAATTTTATTTTAATAATATTAACCTCCAAAAGGAAAAAACATATGTTGTGATGGTAAGAGTTAAAGAGTATAAATATTAGGTAATAGAAAAATATAAGGTATATATGAAATGTAAACATGTTAGAAAATTTATTTATTTATATTGTTTGGAACCATAGTAATCATATCTTCTAAATAAATCACTTTGGAGCCATTTGAAATTAAAAAATAATTTATATTAATTTATTATTTAGAGAGTGTCAAAAAATGCCCTTCAAATTACTTATAAGAGAGAACATCCTCCCTCACTTATTCACACCACATTTATACTTCTTTATTCTCTAAAACCAGTTAATTTATCCTCAAAAAATCATAATAAATGTTATAGAGGTCTCGGTCTACCAAAAATAACAGCTTTAAATCTCTAAAGAAGATATTTAAATGAACTCTTTGGAAGAAGTAGTAATTGTTTTGCAAACTCATTGAAGTTCATTTACTTTTCTTCATATTATTTGTATGTTGTTTTAATAATTAATTTATATTGATTTTGTTTCTATAATAAATTACTATGTCTAGAATAATCTATATTCATAGATTTTATTATTATTACTGGTAATCAATATCCCACCTTTTACCTATCGTATATAAATTGAAATAACTGTACACGTGTTCACGTGAATACCATCTCCATGATGTGGTGCATTTTATTATTTACCACCACTTTATTTGGATGTGTATAATGATGTATTTAATTGATATCAATAATAAATATTAATCTTTTCTGATTATTTATAATCAACATACCTTCTGATTCCTTACCCTTTCACTATTATGGGAGTGATATTGTCACTTATCTATACCAGTGACATACAATCTCTTTGACACAATGTGATTCATTTTCCTTTTTAACCATTCAATTGTGATTATAAAAATTTATATAACCTGTAAATATAACATCTAAGAATTTAATATCATTAATTACATGAATTAATTATATCCCATGAATACAATCATGACTTACATGATAAAATATGTATAAGAAAATCTAATAGTTAACACAAAAAAGCATAATTACAAAATTTTATTAACCAAAAAATATAAGAATATATTATATGACACCATTAATATGTGTAAGGATATGGTTCTGGTATAAATTAATAACATTTATTAAACCAACATACAAGAGGTTAAATCACATTCATCTAATGGAATGTACAAGGTAAGGGTAATTTTACAATCTTCTTAATATTCTGGATTGTTTTATTTTTTGTTTCCAATAGATAAATTTTTTCATACATTTCAATGTTTTTTATAAAAATGATTTCAAAATTATTTTTACTATTATCATATAAAAAATTTAATTACTATTTTCAGTATTTTTTTAATTTTTTTAATTTTTTTTGGGAATGAATATTTTTATCATTTTCCAAAAGAGGTACTTTAGGAATATTTCGATGGAAATATGAACGAATGGTTTTTTAGCTTATACAGTATGAAAATATTTATCTACAATCATGATTCATTAATGTTTTGATTCTTAATTTATAATTTTACATGGTTTGTTTAAAAGAAAAAATTTTCTTTTATAAATTCATAGATTTTAAATAAATGATCTCAAGGAATAGAGGATATTTTTATCAAGAAATTTTTAATGACTTTATTACAATATTTTCATCTATGTCATCATCCTTTGTTTGATCTTATTATTTTTTGTTGTTTATCACATAAGATATGATCTACTGTAATTTATTTAAGGGTTTATTCTCTATATTTCTATAGATGTACTATTTTGACACTATTAATTATTTATTTTTTATGTATTCAAATTATGTATTCTAGTTTTTCAATACGAATGTTTACGTTGTTTATGGTTCACTATTTTAATAATAAGAATTCAATAGAATTTTTTTGTGATAGGAGAGGCTCACTATATCCCCTGGATGCATCGATACTTTTCATGAGTCAAACTAGTTTGGGTGTTGGTTTAATCCTTAACTGTTTATGTATGAATTCTAGATAAAGGACAAGACGACATGTTTATAATGGCCCAAATTATGTATTCCCTCATTATGAGATTAACGACTGATATTTCATTTGATTATACTATTTTTAGAATATCCATGTAATTTTTATAAAGCGTTATCTAATTTTAATTAATTTATTCCATATTATGATCAATATATGGTTCAAATGGATTGTTTTTTAGTTATATTCATTTCCATAATGTTTCTGGTTTAATATTAATAATAGTTTCGGTTGTACGCATATCCTTATAATATACCTGAACTCAACTATTTTTATGTTTAATTTTTTCCATCATGTGAAGATTTAGGTAAGGATTGATATGAAGTGTTAATAATTAATAATATTTGTGCTCTCAAATAATTGACTATGATTTATTTTAGTTTTAATTTTATTGAATGTTTCAAGTTTGTAAAATATTTTCTAAAATGTGTTAAACTGATTGGTCCAATTGTATTTGATTCATGTATCTTTCCCAATTTAATAATGTAATTCACCAAATTCGGGATACTAGGGTTTGGGTAATTAAAATATAAATAGTGTAATGGAATTATCAAATTAATGTCAAATAGAAGAAAAATCATTAGGTTATATCATATTTAAAAAAATTATGATAATAAAAAGTAAAATAACTATTTTTATAAGTAACTATCACTAAATATATGTATGTTAGATGAAAGGATTTATATTTGGGTAGAAAATTGAGTATACACTAGGCCATTGAGTTTGGGGGTCGAAAATTTTAAGGGTGAAACATTGGAATACAACCACTTGTATCACATTTTTAATCAATGCACGTTTGCTATATTATCATTATATGAAACATGGATTATTATCAAATATGTAAATTTTTATAATATTTTCGATATTATTATATGTTATTAGTGTTTTATTATGAAATATAATAATTAATTTTTGAATTATAGGTTTAATTTTATTTAATTTATAAAATAGTGACAGTTCTTGTTGAATTTTCTAAATAAATATTTCATTTAACAATTTTGTTCCAAAAACAGGTTAAATCATTCCCAATCCATTCTTATTGACACCTAATTATAATCTACAAATTTCGGTGATAGTAGAACATGAATTGGGTTTGTTCCAATCCAAATCATGTTGATAGAAGGTCCATTTTGGGTGATTATAAATTGTATTTGAGTCCGGATTTAGTTAACAAAACATTTCATTGATATGGTATATGATTAGAATTCAGGAGGTGTACAACACTTAAATATTTTCAATATATTATTATTATAGAATAATATTTTAATTGTTATTTTTATATTTTTGTCTCAGAACATTATATTTTAGTCAAATTATGTTTTAATAATATCCTATAGAAAAAGGGAAATACTATATATGAATGAATGTTCTTGATGTGTTGAAATATTTTTTTTCTTTCGTTCATTACACAATCAGTGGAATTATTATAATAGAAATTCTATTTATTATTATGTATATAAGTGACCAAATTTTAAAAAACTATTTCAAAAAAATATATAAATCAATGATATCTATAATAACTTAATAGGTATGAAAAATGTAATTTTTAATTTCATGTATATTATATTGATATTGGTTGGAGGATCTTGTTTGAGAAATATAATTATTCTATTGTTCAATTTATTTTTTATACTTTTGGAAATGAGTGAGAAGTCTACTATTTTGGAAACTAATTTTTTTAAATAGTTTGTTATAAATAAAATGGTATTTTGAAAGTAAATAATATTTTATGGAATGATTTTTTAACATAAGATAAATTTATATGAATTTTGAATTTTTTAATATTTTGTTCTTAATAATTAGGTACTGAATGAAATTACACTATAGTATATTAAATAAGGTTTTAAAGAAAAGAACGGTGGTAATGTGATGAAATATTATAGTTTATTTTGAAAACACATGTAAGATAATATAAATGTATATATTTTGTAATTATTATAGTGGTAAGTATATCATGGGTTTTGTAACGAATATGTAAAATAATATTGGGTTATTTTATAATATGTATTATAATAATCAAATTTTTGGTGTTTCGAAAAAAATGGTTGAGAGTGTTTTTTTATATAATGAATTGTATTGACAGTGTGAGGGGATTTTAATTAAAACACCCATCAGATCATTGGTATGGCTTCAAATTAATCTTTAATTGTCTTTTAAGTTGTTTTAATAGTTTTTGTAGAATGAGGGTAAAAAAATAATGATTTTTGAAGAAGATTGGTTAAGATTATGGTTGGTTTCTGGTTCATGGTAACTGTTTTGTAATCGTGCAGTATGGATATGTGAGGGAACATGGGAGTCCTGCATAGATTGAGAATGGAAAAACTATTTGTTTGGCAGTCCAAAAAAATAATATAGGGTATGGAACGTT
Source organism: Viscum album (assembly GCA_963277665.1). Classification (NCBI taxonomy): domain Eukaryota; kingdom Viridiplantae; phylum Streptophyta; class Magnoliopsida; order Santalales; family Viscaceae; genus Viscum; species Viscum album. Next base: position 1,576,056,446 of record OY728136.1, on the reverse strand, counting down.
TTCTATCATGTCACATGGTTTATGAATAGATTTTCCAAGTTTTATATATTTTCATAGGAGAACATGAAGATTTTCTTTTAATGAGATTGTATCCACACACAGTTCATGGAAGGTTAGACTAATAGTGCATCCTAATAGTTATAAGACATAAAATACTTAAAATTAATGGATTTCAACCATTCTCACTGGTTTATTTTATTTATAATCAACTAATAATCCTGATTATACATGATATCAAATTTTAATTTTTTTATAGAGTAATCTTCAATTTGATTAGTTTTGGAAATTCTTTATTCTTAGAAGATATATTCATTGTATGTTGCATTTTTCAACTAGTTTCTCTACTTCTTTGTAGATCATAATTAGGTATCCTCTCATCTTATCTCATTGGGACCCTATTATATTGTGGATTCTTAATCTAAAGGGTTTTATAAATGATTTATGTTGATTATTATGTTACTAGGACCATTAAGACCCAATTCAATCTTCCTTGATATATGTTTCTATAAGGATTAAATATCCCTCCATTAATTAGGTAGGGGTAAAAATAGAAATATTTATTTTTTGAATTATATTATTTTATTGTATATTCTATTGGTTTAATCAAATAAATTGATTAATTAAATTTTTATGATGTTTCATTGGATGAGATTCATGTCTTTAAATCTGTGTTTCATTAAGAACGTATTTATAAACACCAAGTGTTTGATGGAGTGCCTAAATTTTGGATTTGGTTTTAAAAATGATATTAATGTGTAAAAGTTGAAATTATTTTATGTGGAAAGGATTAAATAGATGTTATCAAATAATATAAATGTATTTTAAAAAATATAAAACATTGGGATACCATGGGTCATCCAAAAAAAGACTTGTAAATATTTTTTAGTGTAATGAAAATTGAAATTTTATGTCAATTTAGTGAGTGTAATGAAACTATATGATTTATTGGTTAGATCTTCTATATGAATAGATTGTGGATTTTATTTCTTTTATAGTACATATCTTTATTGTTTAGAGACAATTTTCTTTTTCATTTTTCCTTTATTATTTTTTTATCACATGATGGTAATTTCATGATTATTTTATCACAATATTTCATAATAGTGTACATATGTATGGATTTTATATTTGATTAAATTTTTTCATTTAATGACGAACTATTCATGGATTTTACTAATATTCTATGTTTTAGGAAAACCAATAGTTTGAATTAAATAATTTTTTTTATTTTGAGAAAAAAATTTAAATCTATATTTTTTCATAAGGGTATAGATAATTCATTCTTGTTTTTAGAAATTTTATAGATTCATTTGTGAAATCGTAAACATATTTTTACTCCATATCTATTTTTTTAATTAGGCAATTGTAGATGTTTGATTTTAGGAAATATGTAAAGGTAATTCAGTATGATTCATCCAAATTTATCATCTTGTCATCTTTGTAATCAAATGATGTTATAGATCTGATGGTTGGTCATAAGGATAATTATTTCGTTTCATCTTGTTCTATTTTTCTTCATTTGGTTTATCTATTTTTGATTATTTTTTTATGTGTCATGGATATTTTTCATTTTCTCCAATGTATTACTATATTTTATATTTATTAGTACTAGATATTATTTTTTGTTTGTGATCCTCAACTCATTGGGACCCTATCAGGGTACTTTTCTAGTAGACCAAGATTTGTTTATTAAAAATAGTAACAAAGGCAATACCAACCCTGATGTATTTTTACAATTCTTGGTTTTCATTTACAGTCACTTGTATATCACTGTTTTTAATATAAAAATTTAGAATGTATGTAATGGATGGTTTGTATAGAAAAGTTCTATGACTAAATCCATGTTACCAAGAAAGATCTAGTATTTTTCTGAATCTTTTTTTGTGAACGATGTTGTTTGAATAAATTGTATTTTGGTGTAATGTTAAATTAACAGTTTCCTCTTTTATGTTATTCATATTTTTTGTATAATCAATGATAATAATAAATTTATAATGTTTAAAGGAATTTTTATTAGGATTTTTAAAGAATTAAAATTTGATGGGGAAGCTACAAATGACCAAGATTTCCTTTTTATTTTGATTAACAGAAAATTATTCCTAGCGTATCCATCACAATTCTGAGAGTGGAAGTTGTGTGACTAGTCCCAATATAAAAGGATACAATGTAATCATCATTTAAGGAATTTATAATCCTATCTATTAATACATTATTTCATGTAGGTGTTTGGGACATGGGAAGGTTGGCGGATCATGTCATGCAATTTACTAAGAAACATACTCCCATCGTTCCTAGTGATAAAGGACCCAAATAATCAAAGTATTGGATTGTGAATATTCAGAGGATAATTATATTTATAAAGACTCATGAGGTTTCCATGGTGGGTTTTTCAAATACATTTTTAGTGGACCAGGAAGAAGGTGGTGGGAATCTATTGTCCCTGAAATGTTATTTGACGATCATACCAAGAATTCCATAAAGAAAATATTTAAATAATATATATTTATCTTGAGAAGTTGTTTATAGATGAATCTTGGGATTTTATATCTTTTAAAAAATATGAGTGTACCTTAATAGGGAATTGATCCCATTATTATAATTTTGTTAATTTTGCATAGGAGCATGTCATCAACGATTTCTTAAAAGACTAGATATTTGATATGGGTAAGAGGGATGATATTTGGTCAATGCGGGATTTTGTGTTCCATAAAATATTATTTTTTATGTTAGTAAATAACATATGGAATAGCTATAACTATTTGGATAAATAGGTTTGGGTGGATCTTTTTATTGTGTGGTTGTTGGTCAAGCAGTTCCTTTTGGGAGAAAATATTGCACAATGATAGCATGTTTTGTTTAGGACCCGTTTTAGGGAATCATACAAGACAAAATAATGTTATTTAATATTTTTTAGAGGTTTGGGTCATTCTATGAATATTTTTTCAGATCCCGCCAAGACTATCCATCATTATGGACTATCAAGCCAGGTGAGTTGTCATTTTGTTGAAGGATATCCCATGGAAGTAAAGATGGATCCATAATAACCAAGAGATCACATGTTCATTCAATTTTATCAATTATTAGAGGGTATTATCAGTAGGAAAATAGGTTTGTTCATATGGCTATGAAATATCATGGAAGTTCTATGAGAAAATCTATTTACGAGGAAGTGTTTGTATAAGAGTAATCTAAAGTAGGGAAGGAAAATGTTAGTGGAATTTCAATTTTTTATTCATAAATAGTACTAGATTATTTTGATATCGGTGACACTAAACCATTTATATCAAAAATGTAAATTGAATTTTTTTTCTTGTGTTTGAGAATACTCCATTATTAGGGGACCTTTACATGCCTTTGGGAATGAGGTTTGAACCAGGATAGAAATGACTCATATTCTAGGTGAATACAGAGTAATTTGATGCTATGTGAGATTTATTATAACCTGATATTTCTATATTCAGCATGCCTATTATAATATTCTTAATTAATATTATTCTATATTGGATATATTTTTATCATCATGAAGATTAGTGTTTATCATTGGATAGGGTTACACATGTATTTAAATATGAGTGAGACTCTAGGTCTGAGAGAGTAGGGCATGTTGTTCCTTATGATTGGGTAATATGAATTCATTTTTTAGATATGTTCTTGGATTCCATTAACACTTATTTTAAAAATATTGTTCATATATTAATTTTTCTATAATATAAGGTATTTTAACATGATTTTTGTTTCTTTTCACCATAGAGGGAGGTTATGTTTACTATTAACCTACTACCATGTATGATTCTCATATCAATTGCATAATATCATAAAAAATAAGATGAGTTGACGGATCCAAATTTACAGCATTTATATCTTAATGATATGGGATTTGTTCCTCCTTTCATATCACCATGTTCTTCACATGGACTCATTTCCATTTATGAAAATTGGAAAATTAGAAATTAAAAGTTTTACCAAAAGCAAAACCAGGTGACCAATAATAATTAATATATATTTATATGGATTGATGATCTCTTTTATAAAATAAGTGGGTATAGTTGGTTTTAAATGATCAACATTCAATTAGTGTACCACAACTTGATTTTTTTATAAGATGATATAAAAATATAGTGTTTATATGTTAGTATGCACATTTTAAGTTTTTGGTTATACAATTAGTTATCATTAATTCTTTTGTGGTGACTATGTTATTATAGAACCATTTCATTCATTAGGGTTTTGAATCTTTCATTTTCATGTTCTTGGATGATATTTTTTTGTACTCCCAATTAGAAAGGAGAGCATATAGTATTAAAATACCATTTTTTAAAAATTAATGGAAAATTATCAATATGGTAATCTTTGAAAAAGTAAATTTTATACTTCTGAGGCATTGTCTATGGGGAATTTTATATATGATAGTAAATTAAATATCGAACATGAAATGATTCAGGTTGTGATTATATGGGAGTATTCTTTTTTTGATATTTGAGTATTTTAGGGATTGTTGTCTATTATAGGTGGTTCATTGGAGAAATACAATTAATAGCATATCTGAATATAGTTTTATCCCTTTCAAGTGTAAATTCTGACTGGAATGAGAAATTTAAAAGATAATTTAATGATTTGAATTGTATTTTCATATATCTCTATTTTAGAATCATCATGAACTATGTTTAGTATATGATGTCTTCCTTAATGATTTCAGAATTTTTTTGGCATGTGTCTCAATAAAGGGGAAATATTTTGTCCCCTACACATCTCACTTGTTATGACCACATGAGATTAATTAACCAACTCATGATCTTATATTTTAATAGGCTATGAATTCCCTCAAAATGTGGTGTCACTATATCTTTTGGGAGTTCTGTAATGATATTTTAATTTGATCCTCCTAATATATTTTAACTTAGTGATATTTGAAAATGAATTACATATATTAGGTATGAATAAAATCTGAGCTTTGATTTATATCTTTCATGAACAATTAGGAAAGAGAATATAATCACTATTGCAATCAATATCAAATTACCTAATCAATTTTTAATTGAATCAGTGGAAGAGTAATCTCTTATGAGTTTTTTTACTAGAATGATATTGTAAGTTAATGAAGTTTTAGTACAAGTGTACAAGGTTTTTATAATGTATGATCCATAAATTTATTAGTGTGTTAAACTTGAAAATGTATCATTCACTGAGTTCATGTGCTTCAGTGAAATCCAAAATTCTAGGGAGTCCCTGGGTTTGTGCTATTGATCTCTCGATGGTGAATTCTGTATATGAATTAGGATAGTTGTTCCTTTATCTCAAAAGTGGAAATTGATGGAAATTGAGCATTGGTACTAATAATAAATATATCAGATGTTATACAAGATGTATAATTAATTGAAATATCACTATTTTTTATATGGATGAGATGGTTGTATAATGATTTTTCTAGGGTGACTAACTTAGAATTGTATAAATGTGGGAAGGCAGCACCAATATTGCTTTTTCAACACATACCAATTTCATTATTAATATTTGATGAAATTAATATTGAATTCATCATTGGATTAGAATATTATAGTATTTGGATGGATTTTATTTGATTGATCATTTACTGACTCCTGAAATTGACACATTCCATCCCGATCAAGGAGAAGATGGTGGTATAAAAACGTTAGATCATATATGTAAAAGAGTTTTTGAGATTCATGGGGTTCCATATATAGTTATTTTGGATAGGTACATGGGTTCCCATATAGGTTTTGGAATGAATTTAAATAAGCGATGAGTTCCCAGTTGAAATTGGTTATAGTGTATAATCCTCAAATAGATGGATATAAACAGAGATGCATTAAGATTCATAAGGATATGATCTGGAAATCTATGCCTAATTTTAGAGGGTTATTGGAAAATAATTTTCTTATAGATAATTATCATATAAAAATTTATTTCATACCATTATAAATATGGATCGATTTATTGATTTATATCGGTTTCCATGATGATCTCCTTTGTGTGGGGATGATTTAGGAGAGTAGTCATTAGATTGACTATGTCTTGTATATAAGACAATAGAAAGTGTTAAATTGAGCTATAAGAGGTTTTCCCCACTATATATTCATTATCACTGTTATGTGGACTGTCATTATTGATTTCTAGTATTTGAGTTTGCTGAACATGTCTTCCATTGAGTTCAACCTCACTTGGGACATCACAGATTGAGTAAGAAATTTATCTTGGCAATAGGTTTTGATGGACCCTTTGATATTGTAATGGTTCTTAGAATTGTGGCATATAGATTATATATACTGTCTTTCTTTTTTAGGACACAAGATGTATTAAATTTTTCTTAACTGGTGAAGTATAAAATAGACCCAAATCATGAGATCTAATAAGAATATAATGATATTGAGAATTGAAATTCATTTTTTGAGAGAAAAGTGAAAATTATAGATCATCGAAGAAATATATTATGAGGTAAAATTACAACTTATTTCTTTTTAATATGGTAGTGAATATGGGATAGCCATGAGAAGTGATAGGGGGAGTAATATATGAGACAATAATGGAATTCACATTCTATGAGTCTAGATATTTAGAAAATTATGTGTACAGAAATAATTACTATTAGGGAAAATTTTAATGCCCATTATACCACATGGTTGATTTAATATATGTTTTTTTAGGAAGTATTTTTAGACATTTCAAGAGAATACAGTTTGAATATGATGTTTTTGGGAGAAGCATGACTAGGTGAATGGTTAGAACAATATTTGTGTTAACCATGTGAAAACCATTTATTTCAGTATTAGATTAAATAGTATTTTCTATATATTGACCCTTTTTAAACTATCCAACAGTCTTTCAAAGGAAAAAATGTAGGGGTTGGATGATTTATACGTGTGTCAAAATTTATGAGGTTAGTATCCCAAACCATATTACTTGTACTAGGAGACTATGAATCAATACATTTAAATAAAAATTAACCATGTAAATTTTTTATATATTGAGAAAAATCCTATTTATAACATTAATTGACTCTACAATAAATAAAAAATTTGTATTTCAAAATCTTCCCTTTCATATTTTGTTGTATATTTACCCAATAATCCTCTTTAAAATGGATCTATAACTACTAAACCAAAATATTGGTTTATCCAAATAGATTCATGGGGGAATTACTTCATTCAAATATGACTGCATTGAGTTTTGTAATATTTTTAACATGTTTCCGATTTTCAGTGTAGATAATTCCTAGTTATGTTATATTAATTTCCCAATGCAAATAAATTGTTTTTTAGACTATAGATATAATTTTGTTGATGGAGAAATGATAATGTTTATTAGGTATCTACACACCTCATGTCATTATTTACTATTCTCAAATTTCTATTTTCAATTGTGGTTGGATTTATCTCTATTAATGAGGTTGATACCACTATAAATTGCATAATTCTTGATTTTAATTATGTTATTATAAAATAATTTAGTTCAACCATTAGAATATATTGATTTATGGTGGCGGTGGATTTATTGAACGAGATGAATGTTCATAAAGAAGTTATTCTATAAAAATGTATTTGTTCACAGAAAGTGTTTTATGAAATCATTCAATTGTGGTGTTGGTTTAATTTTTTTTCAATATCAAAAGTGAAATGGATTTCATCTGAACGTTATTTATTATAATTTAACAAGAGTTTTAAATATATTTTGAAAAAAATTGAACATTATTTAACCAAAAGTGCATTGGGAAATAGACGTGTCACTCTTTATGTGATTTTATAATGCCACATTAGGTTTTTTACCACATTAGTGTGTATAATTATAGTAGTGGATAAATTTTTTAGATCCACCATATAATAATATTATATATTTTCACTAATTTATTATTTGTATCTCCATATGTTATATATATAAATATATATTTACTTTCTAATTTATGATTGGTTGATCATGCGATGGTATTTTCTTTGTTATTATTTCACATTAGTATCTTTCTGTGGTTGGATTTTACCTATGATTTTATGTTTTCTTCTACACATAGAATATTCCTAGATTTTGTTAATATGGTGTTATTTTAAAATAATTTAAGGCTGATTTACAAAATGGATTTATTTTATAAAACATATAGTAATATATATTTTTATGCTGATATTTAAATAGTAATAATATTATATTTTTTAAATATTCAACGGTAAAATCCAATAGGGGTTTTTTCTCACTCCTTACATCAGACATAATATGGTTTTAGATGTTTTCTTTCATTACTCAGGTAAAGTTATTATAATTATATAAAATTTTAGTTTCTCCAATTGTAAACATCTGGAGAGAAATATTTTCTTTAAATGATTAATAGTCACTAGAATATTTTTTGGTCTTCCACTATTCTATATTTTTAATTAATAATATATTCTTTTCAGTATGTTTCTATATTTCATGGATAATTATTTATTTCATACTTATTTTAATCTATTTTATATTCATTTATACATGAAACGTTTATTTTCTATTATTCCTCACTACATAGAGAACACTCTCGGGTGGCTTGTCTTGTTTCCTAGTTATATCATTTAAAAAAAATTATCAGAGGAAATACATAGATTGATGTCTATTGAAACATCCATGATTGAGTTCAATGTATTTAATTTAAATAAGTTATTACTTTTGGAAAAGGGATATTATGTGTTAGATAATCATGAATAACATACTTCCATAACTGAACCGTAGTTAAAATCATTGGTCATGTATTTCTTCTGTGAATAGGATTTGTGTGCCGGTTTATTGAATATAATGGATTTTGGATTTATTTAAATGAAAATTATAAATTATATAGTGTCTTATATCATTCTAATAACACAAAAAATCATCACAATTGAATTTATTAAATACATTTTTATATGGATTTTTGAATAATGGTTTTTCAATTGTTAATTTACTGATCAGATGATTTTTAATCACTTAGGTTTAACAAAAAAAGAATCCAAGGAGGTCCTTACTAAATCTAATAGAGAAATATATGATCAGAGTATGTAAGGTGAATCCTCTGATAGACCATTTTCTAATAGAAGCTATAATGTACAGTATTCAATCTCCGAGTCTAAGAGGTGTTGGGATACTAGGATAGATAATGGATCATGGATCATAGTTTACAACCTAGAATCCACTCATAATATGTCATGAAAATAGATCCTAGTAAATATGAGATGTATATGTAGTTTATTGGTAGTATTTTTTAATTAATAAGACTCCTGAGGACTATATGACGTTCTAAATAAATTATTAAAAGACTAGAATGAAGGTGGTGGTACTATATTATGCATGATATTTTTAATGTAGATAATACATATAATTACTTCAAGTAAATAATCATCCAAAAATTTTCCCTGAGGCGTTGTGTGTGGAAAATGATATGGAATGTTTTCACTTATAGGAAGGGGAGTGTACTACTCGGGACTATTACACCCATTTTGCAAGGTTACTGCATGTTGAAAAAGATCTTGTTATCAATTACTACTAGAAAATTGATGATATAAGATAGAGATATGGGTTGATATTCATCAAATTATTGTTCTAATTTTCCATCCAAATATTATGAAGCCTTTTATAGAAGTTACTATGGTTGATGAGGAGTTACCTAGGAGAATAGGTTTTGGTGGATCTTCGATTAGTGTAGTTTTTTGTCCGGGTGTTTATTCATTGAAGAAAAGGAACCACAAAGGTATATTGTTTTTTAGGGATAATTTTAGTGACTCTTTAGAGACACTATAATATTTCTTCATATTATTTTCTATGTCAAAATCATTAAAACTCTAATAAATTTGAGGGTCAATGGAAATTTCATCATTGAGGAAAATTGGTATATATGAGTGAATTTTAAGAAATCGTTCCTGAAATATTTAACTATACAAATATCCTCCCAAAGATTTTTCAAGTACATAAGTATGCTTCCATGTGGGGTTCCACTTTCAATAATAAAAATTGGGTATTTTACAAAACTATGAATTATTATAGAGGGGTTAAAATAAGAATAATTTATATTGAAGTGTATGCATTAGAGGAATATGTATGGATGGATAATATATGATGTATGGGATATATTCCAAAAAAACATGAAATAGATTAATTTGATACATATGTCACGCATTATTTTATATCATCAAATTTATTTGGCATGTTAGTATGTCATTCAAATATTATGCCCATATTTTATTACCATTCATTTGGGAAAGATTGCCGAAGATGGATCCAAATGTCCATTATGTGGAGTTACGATATCTAACATCAATGTGGTGTGGGATTTCTTTTTTTATGATCTTGAAATCCTTAACATGATGATTAGCATGGGTTCGACGATCAGTGTGACATTCCAAATCGATTTTTTTGATAATCCATTTTAGTTCTTAACTTCATAGAGAGTCTCTACTGTCATTCAAGGTGAGTGTGATTCTTGGTTGGGGAGAGTGGTTCTTATTGTTCATTATCATATGGAGATCCCATGCCTCTTTTAAGATAAGATCATTGATTTCATTTATCTGTGTTTTTAAATTCAACATTCTTTTGTGGCATTTGTGTTCCCCATGTTCATTCGTGATTATTTTCAAGGTTTACACAAGATATTGAGGTCGAGTTTAACATTGGCATGATTCCTTGTATGATGTCCATTTAAATGACATATTATAATATTAAACCTACCATGTTGATGGAATTTAAAGTAAAATATTAGTATTTTGAAAATAAGGGATTCATTTCCCTTGGTATGTCACCATGGGATTCACTATTCTTACCTCCAATGTGTGTTGGTTAGAGCCTCATGAATTTCAAAGATTATGGAATGTAAAACTAAATTACCATTATGAATAAATATCATGATTTATAACGACCCATACTTTACATACATTGTTAATACTTCAAAATTGAAGCATACTTATTACAACATATAACAAAACCACGAAAGGACCGTATAGGTATAATGTCTTTAGAAACTGGGAAACATAAACAACTGGTTCATAAAGCGTCTACATTGTCTCCCATTTATTTCATCATATCTATAGTTACTTTTGGAATATCTTACTTAATAACCTTCTTCCTGACCTGGGGAAAGAAAACATAAAAGGGTGAGCTCAAATTCTCGGTAAGGGTAAACAAAAGAAATATCAATCACATCATATACATAAGCACATAACTTTTGGAAATCTTAACCTGCAAAAGAGATCATAATTTCATAACATGGGATAAATCATGGAAGTGAAATGTAATCACAATAATCATAACTTAAAACATGAAACTTTGTTTCATACACACATAATCATAGAGAATCATTTCTTTTTAGTCAAGACTCATTGCCAAGACTATCTTAGTGGACAAAGTCCCTTTCTGAACCGAGTCACCCTCGTTTCAGTCCTGTTTCACTGAACCGGTATAACCCACCATTCCAGCCATGTATATCTCATGAGATATAAAATCTTTACCCAATGCATTGGAGGGAGATATAGGTCCCACCCATCTCATAATGATACCATTCTTATGTGTGCCACAAAATCATAATCCATACATCATAGCATAACCCATGTAATAAAAATGGAATTCTTAAACATTATGACATCATAAAACAATTCATATAAGATAAAGGAATTCATAATTATAATTCCATCACAATATAATCAAATCAATGTAATAATAGGTATAAAAACAGAACCCTTTATTATCTTAGATGGAAAATAATTTTGATAAAACACTTGAACTCCATTCTTGAGGAAAATATCCTTTCTGCTTCAAAAATACCTTTCCTTTCTTAACATGTCGTACAATTATTAAATAAAAGAATTTGATTAAAAATAAAATTGAAAACTTTTAATGGAAGCTTCTTGAAAATAATGTTTTGAAAATCCATTCATGTCGTATAAGTTTAAAAAAAATATTATTCTCGTACATTTGTCGGAAAAGTCAAAAAAAAGTACCTCGTACGAAAAACAACAAAAGACTCCTTTCATATCTTTTACTAAAAACTCATCAAAGGGTAAAATAGGATTTAAACAATTGTAGGTGAATGGAAATAATATTACATATTGTGGAAACATGGATGTGGATGATAAAATACACCCCAGTAAATTCCAAGGTATAAACAATCTCAGATAAAAATAAGATTGTGATATTTCCCTTACCTTAGGTCCGATTTGCTTTGTGTGTGTTCGAAGCTCCTTTATAATGGTTTAAATAATGTTATTGACTTATTCCAGAATCATACATATTGATATGATATCATATATGGTCATATTCTTAGCTTTTTATTAGCAATATTTCATTGTTACTTGTTACTCGGGTCTTTATTGCCTTTTGTTCTTATGCGTGTTTTTCCGAATAAATTATTATTCTTCTTTTAAGGTTATAGATACCTTATATCCAGAATGGTATTAGTGTAACATATATCATATTTATTCATTCAATTCATTTATAAAATTACTATGTAATGATGATCATGTAGAACGAGTCACATCACATCGTGGAGACGATATTCCGTACGTACGCACGAGCGATGATATTGTTCCCATGATCGTGGAATTGTTTTTAAGAGTATTTATACTATTTCAGTATCAATATCACTTTATAATAATCATATATAGTTACTCATTACACCATTATACCCATCCTTTTAAGGTGATGGTGGAAAATAGATTACACCACGGCGTGGAGACAGTATTCCGTACGTATGAACGCGCGATGATTTCATTTTTCCGTAGGATGGATAGAAGATGAATTAGGGTTGTTTCATATTTATAATAACATATCAGTATGTAAGTAATACTGATGTTATAACTTTATCATGAAACATCTAAAGAAGAAGAAGTTGAAGAAGAATGAAATTGAAAAGATTGGTAATGGATATTACCTCTTCTTTGAAACGCCTCTTTGAATCCTCCACTTAGGGAACTAAGATTGGTCTTTGAAGAAGATCAAGACCTCTAGGATTATTCTAGGGAAGTGGAGAAGGAATTTTGGCAGGGGTTGTCCGAGCTTGAGTGCTCAAATTGGTGTGAGGAGGAGGGGGGGGGGGGAGGTGCCTTTTTATAAGGGAGGAGAGGGGCACCTTAGTAATATCTCAAAATATTATTTTATATTAAAGTCAAAATCGGTTTATAATCTTTCCAAAGGGTCTTATTTCGGAGCTAAAGTGGGGATGGGTCGAAATCCTATCAACAAATAGGATTTAGACAAGTTTAGGTTATTATTTTAACCTTATCAATTATATTTAACTCTAAGTTAAATAATTTAACTTTTGTATATTTGTTTTCTTAGACTATATGGTTAATACACTAACTATAACATGCCAACAGAACCCCAAGTTGTTTATTATTAATATATATATCCTTATCTAAGTCATTTGGCCGAACCTTAGATTTTTAAGAATAAAATAACAATTAATAATATAATATTTCATTTAAAAACTATTTTGTGTCAATTTTGACACTATTTGATATATGATTTTTGTGAAAGACATAATAGAATTATATGTTCGAACCAAGTTGATTAAATCAACACTAATATATCATAGTAACCTAGAAAATTAGTTGAATTCATAAAAATCTCAAATTATATTTATTTGGGCATTTATAACATCAATTATGTTAACATTTCCTTAAAAGGGTAATTACTGCATCATCGTTGTGTCATAAATAAATTAATTTATTTTAAGTCTAAAAATTATAAATAAAATATCATTATGTAGGAAATATTTTTAGCTTTCTAATTAATATTTATAATCGAATTTATCTTATGTATAACCCCATATTAAAAATGTTTTAGTTATTAAACTTTGATTTTAACTATTTTAACTATTCATTAAATAAAATAATATTAAATGTCATAATCTAATCCAAGTGGACCTAAATGGTCATATTATATTCATAAGGTTGTTTTTGGTCGAATTACACTTATCCAATAGAATTAGGACATGTGTTAGGGTAATAGTAATATTATATTTACCCTTAGTTACCCTATTTACTATTAACCGCGGTAAAAAAAGTAAAAAGTTACTATTCACCAAAAAATTATTTTTATCTCATTGAACTACATTTTAGTCCTTGATATTAACCGTGTCACTCGGATTTTCAAAATTCCACTCACAGAAGTGGTAAAATTATGTTTTATGAAAAATTCAGTTTTTTAACTACCACTTAGTGGTTTCACTATTCATCAAAAATTGAAAGTTTTCAGAAAAATTCCAAAATTTCACCTTAGGATAATTTCGATATTCCAAATCCAAAAATGAAGTCCATTTTGAAAAATAAAATTTATAAAATTTCAAAAAGTGGTTATTACTATTCATAACGGCTAGTATTAATAATATTTTAATAGCATATCGTTGTTTAGTGAAACTCGGTATTGCGTACGATGCACGCTAAAGCAAGTTAAGCAAGTGTTGTGTAGAAAAATACTCCTTTGATGATTTATATAACATAAAATTCTCAGGTGTTACATTCTTCCCCCCTTAAAATGAATTTCTCCCTCGAAATTCGTCACTTTGTAACAAACAGATGAGGATACCTCTCCCTCATCATATCCTCAAGTTCCCATGTAGCTTCTTCTAATTGGTGGTTCCTCCATAAAACTTTCACCAAGCGAGTGGTCTTGTTTCATAAGAATTTTTCGCTACGATCTAGAATCTCTATCGTCCGTTCTTCATAAGAATGATCTTGCTCCAGCAGTACAACTTCTGAGCTGAGTACATGTGAAGGATCAGGTATGTACTTTCTCAGGAGAGATACATGGAACACATCATGAACTTGAGAGAGATTTGGTGGAAGTGCCAATCGGTAAGCTACCTTCCCTACACGATCCAGTATTTCGAAAGGACCGATATATCTAGGGCTCAACTTCCCCTTCTTTCCAAATCTCATGACTCTTTTCCAGGGAGATATACGTAAGAAAACTTTATCGACCAATTCAAACTCTAGGTCTTTTCTTTGGCTGTCGGCATAACTTTTCTGTCAACTCTGAGCTGCTCTTATGTGTTGTTGAATATATCTGACCTTTTCTTCCATTTCATCAACGAGATCAGGTCCTAATAGATTTCTTTCCCCAACTTCATCCCAGCAAGTTAGAGTCCTGCATTTCTTTCCATAGAGAGCTTCATAAGGAGCCATTTGAATACTGAAGTGAATGCTATTGTTATAAGAAAATTACACCAAAGGTAGGTGTTGATCCCAACCTCCTTTGAAATCCATAGAGCAAGCTCTCAACATATCTTCTAGGGTTTGAATTGTTCTTTCAGACTGACCGTCTGTCTGAGGATGATAAGCAGTGTTGAAACTCAACTCTGTATCTAGAGTATGCTGAAGACTTTGCCAAAACTTCGACGTAAATCTCGGATCCCGATCAGATATAATAGAAAGTGG
The DNA here is from genome assembly GCA_963277665.1 of Viscum album. NCBI lineage: Eukaryota > Viridiplantae > Streptophyta > Magnoliopsida > Santalales > Viscaceae > Viscum > Viscum album. The sequence continues at coordinate 1,576,041,078 of OY728136.1, read as the reverse complement.
TACTCCATGCAATCTTACCACTTCCTTTACATATATCCTGGCAAGCTGATCCATAGAGAAATACTCTCTAATAGCAATGAAGTGTGCAGACCCTGTAAGAAGATCAACTATGACCCAGATAGCATTATTGCCTTTGGATGTTTTAGGAAGTCCTGTGAAAAAGTCCATAGTAATGTTTTCCCATTTCCATTCAGGTATGGGTAATGGTTGTAACATACCCTTAGACTTCTGTCTCTCAGCTTTAACTTTCTGACAAACCAAGCATTGAGAGACATATTCAGTAACATCTCTTTTCATGCCATCCCACCAGAAGTACTCTTTCAGGTCCCTATACATCTTCGTGCTTCCAGGATGAATAGAGAATGATGAACTGTGAGCCTCATCCAGCAGCTCCTTCTTTAATTTGGGGATGGGAGGAACACAAACCCGATTCCTGAACTTTATTATCCCATCACAATCACGGTTGAACTCAGGAACATTTCTCACCTTCTTTTGTAACTCGACATCTTCTTTCTGTGCCTCTTTAATCTTCACATGTATAGATGGTTGAACATGCATTTGAGAAAGATATGATTTTTCCCCTTCCATTATAATTCCAAGATCCATCCTTTGTAAATCCATAAATATTGTATCTTTTGTGATCTTCATCTTGGATAAACTAGCATGGTCTTGTCGACTTAATGCATCTGCCACCTTGTTTTCTTTCCCAGGGTGGTAATGGATTGAGCAGTCGTAATCCTTAATCAGCTCCAACCATCTTCTTTGACGCATATTCAGCTCCTTTTGTGTGAAAATATACTTTAAACTTTTATGATCAGTATAAATATCACACCTTTCACCATAAAGGTAATGCCTCCAAATCTTTAATGCAAAGATTACCGCAGCTAACTCCAAATCATGTGATGGGTAATTTTGCTCATTGATTTTCAACTGTCGTGAGGCATAAGCTATCACCATATAATTTTTCATAAGAACACACCCTAATCCCTTATTGGATGTGTCACTATAGATCACAAACCTTTCTACACTACAAGGCAGTGTGAGCACAGGTGCACTAGATAACCTTCTTTTCAACTCCTTGAAATTCTCTTCACATTCTTCGGTCCAGACAAACTTAACTCCTTTCCGAGTCAACTTGGTGAGTGGATTAGATAATCATGAAAAATCTTTCACAAAACGTCGATAATATCCAGCCAAACCAAGAAAACATCGGATCTCAGTTACTGTTGTTGGTCTCGACAATCTTTCGATAACCTTTGTTTTTGCTGGATCCACAGATATCCCCTCATTTGAGATTATGTGACCCAAAAATGCAACTTTTTGAAGCCAAAATTCACACTTTGTAAATTTGGCATAAAGCTTTTCTTTTCTCAGGGTCTTCAATATAATTCTCAAGTGATCTTCATGTTCTTCCTTGCTCTTTGAATAGACAAGAATATCGTCTATAAAGACTACCACAAATTGATCACGATAGTATCTAAAGACTCTATTCATCAGATCCATGAAGATAGCAGGGGCATTAGTAAGACCAAATGGCATCACTATAAATTCATAGTGTCCATACCTTGTACGGAAACACGTATTTGGTATATCCTCCCTTTTGAACCTTAGTTGATGATACCCTGAACGAAGATCAATCTTGGAAAAGTATTGAGCTCCGCGTAGTTGGTCAAATAGGTCATCAATGTGCGGGAGAGGATATTTGTTCTTGATAGTGATCTTATTAAGTTCTCGATAATCAATGCAGAGTGTCATTGATCCATCATTCTTCTTAACAAATAGAACATGTGCTCCCCAAGGTGATGCACTAGGACGTATGACTCCTTTATCAAGATTATCTTGGAGTTTCTTCTTCAATTCCTGCAACTCAATTGGGGCCATTCTATAAGGTGTCTTTGAAATAGGCAAAGCACCCAGTAGGAGTTCTATTGAGAACACAACTTCACGATTTGGTGGAAGTCCCGGTAATTTCTCCGGAAAGACATCATCAAACTCTCGTACAATGGGAATATTCTTAATCGTGAGTTTCTGACCAACCATTTGAGATAAATAACCTTCATTTAGTGGAATCAAGACCCATAAGATGGAAGAAATTTCCACTGGAAAGTTATGTTCATCCTTGTATTGATATACGATCATAGATTGATCTGGAATATGAAATGTGACTTCCCTTCTTTGAAATTGATATGAGCTCCATATAAAGAAAGACAATATGCCAAGAATCACATCAAATTCCACTATAGGAAGGATCACAAGATTTGCAGGAAGCACTTTCCCACAATCATTGATAGCAGAAGAATTATAAACTTTTGATGTGACTGTTGTGCCATTAGGTGTTGTCACAGCTAACTCAACATCTAATTATTGAGGTAATACGGTGATACCCTTAGAAAATTCTTCAGAAATAAAAGAGTGAGTGGATCCAGAATCAAATAAAACATTTTCTACTTTAGAGTGGATGGTATGTGTATCTTTCACCACATCGTTATCGTACTCCACATCACTGATAGAAATTGCATGTGACTTTCCTTTGTCTTTAGCCTTAAGAGTTTGTTGACGTCGACCATCATCATCAACCCTTGGATTAGGGCATTTATTGGCATAATGTCCCATATCCTTGCACTTGAAACATTGAAGTGTAGTAGGTTCATTCTGTGTATCCCTTCCTTTGTTTGCATCATTAGACATCTTCATCCCATCATCGCGGCATTCAAATGCCCGATGACCTTCCTTTCCACATTTGAAACATTTACTTGTCCCTTTAAGACAACTCCCTCCATGTTTCATTCCACACTTCGAGCATAATGGAAAGCTCATCTTCTTTTCAGTGTGCTATTTATATTTTCTATTGAATTCCATTTTCCTCTTCTTATCAAACCCATATGACGGATGGGTTACTCCAATCTCCATCTTGACTTTGAGAGCACATCGAACGATTTCCTCGTAGCTATTTAAGTCTCTTATGGATAACGCCCTTCGAAAACTTGGTTTTAAGCCACTAAGGAATCGATCGATCTTACTCTCAGGTTGGATAATAATACCAGAAGCGTACCTTGCAAGTCTTGTAAAATTTGCTTCATAGTTACCAACAGATTCATCATCCTTTTGCTTTAGTTCAAGAAACTCTTTCTCCATCTTTGTTCGGAGAATACTAGGGATGTAATTATTGAAAAATAAGTTCTTGAACTCGTCCCATTCCATGGAATAAATTTCATCCATTTGCCTCATATTCTTAATAAGATTCCACCATTGATCAACATCTCCTTCTAAATGATACACTGCTAGGATGACTTTATCATGTTCAGAACATTGAAGAACTGAAAATATCTTTTCAGTAGTACTAATCCATTGTTAACTAACTAATGGATCCGTAGACCTGCTGAAAGAAGGTGGACGCTAACTCATGAAGGATTCAACAGAATGTTGCTCCTTCCTTTGCTCGTTTGGAAGTCCTGCATGATTCATAGCTTGAGAAAGTTGTGTGAGCATGGCTACAAGATTTTGCATTCTAGCTCCCATAACATTTGGTTGCTCAGGGGGACAATCATTGCATTGCCCATCGTATTCTGCAATAACATGGTTCCTTCGGGACCCAGCCATTGACTAAGACCAAGAAGAATAGTGTGAGCAACACTAATTATAATAGGAAAACCACATAATCAAGAATAAAATTTCACACTTAAGGTCTTATCATAGGTTATTCATGGCCATTTCTAAAACACTAAGATTGTGTTCTATGCTTAGACTTATCCTTAGGGTTCTTACTAAGGCTTTCACATCCTAGTTTCCAAAGGTTGACTATACCTTTCCTCTGATACCAACTATAACGACCCATACTTTACATACATTGTTAATACATCAAAATTGAAGCATACTTATTACAACATATAACAAAACCACGAAAGGACCGTATAGGAATAGTGTATTTAAAAACTGGGAAACATAAACTACAGGTTCATAAAGCGTCTACACTGTCTCCCATTTATTTCATCATATCTATAGTCCCTTTTGGCATATCTTACTTAATAACCTTCTTCCTGACCTGGGGAAAGAAAACATAAAAGGGTGAGCTCAAATGCTCGGTAAGGGTAAACAAAAGAAATATCAATCACTTCATATACATAAGCACATAACTTTTGGAAATCTTAACCTACAAAAGAGATCATAATTTCATAACATGGGATAAATCATGGCAGTGAAATGTAATCACAATAATCATAACTTAAAACATGAATCTTTGTGGCATACACACATAATCACAGAGAATCATTTCTTGTTAGTCAAGACTCATTGCCAAGACTATCTTAGTGGACAAAGTCCCTTTCTAAACCGAGTCACCCTCATTTCAGTCCTGTTTCACTGAACAGGTATAACCTACCGTTCCAGCCATGTCTATCTCATGAGATATAAAATCTTTACCCAATGCATTGGAAGGATATATAGGTCCCACCCATCTCATAATGATACCATTCTGATGTGTGCCACAAAATCATAAACCATATATCATAGCATTACCCATGTAATAAAAATGGAATTCTTAAACATTGTGACATCATAAAACAATTCATATAAGATAAAGGAATTCATAAAAATAATTCCATCACAATATAATCAAATCAATGTAATAATAGGTATAAAAACAGAACCCTTTATTATCATAGATGGAAAATAATTTTGATAAAACACTTGAACTCCATTCTTGAGGAAAATATCCTTTCTGCTTCAAAAATACATTTTCTTTCTTAACATGTCATACAATTATAAACTAAAAGAATTTGATTAAAAATAAACATGAAAACTTTTAAAGGAAGCTTCTTGGAAATAATGTTTTGAAAATCCATTAATTCTGTATAAGTTAAAGAAATATTCTTCTCGTACTTTTGTCAGAAAAGTCAAAAACATTACCTCGTACGAAAAACAACAAATGATTCCTTTCATAACTTTTACTACAAACTCATCGAAGGGTAAAATAGTATTTAAACAATTTTAGGTGAATCGAAATAATATTACATATTGAGGAATCATGGATGTGGATGATAAAATACACCCCAGTAAATGCCAAAGTATAAACAATCTCAGATAAAAATGAGATTGTGATATTTCCCTTACCTTATGTCCGATTTTCATTGTGCGTGTTCAAAGCTCCTGTATAATGGTTTAAATAATGTTATTGACTTATTACAGAATTATATATATTGATATGATATCATATATGGTCATATTCTTAGCTTCTTATTAGTAATATTTCATTGTTACTTGTTACTCGGGTCTTTATTGCCTTTTGTTCTTATGCGTGTTTTGCCGAATAAATTCTTATTCTTCTTTTAAGGTTATAGATACCTTATATCCAGAATGGTATTAGTGTAACATATATCATATTTATTCATTCAATTCATTTATATAATTACTATGTAATGATGATCATGTAGAATGAGTCGCATCACATCGTGGAGACGGTATTCCGTACGTACGCACGAGCGATGATATTGTTCCCATGATCGTGGAATTGTTTTTAAGTGTATTTATACTATTTCAGTATCAATATAACTTTATAATAATCATATATAGTTACTCATTACACGATTATACCCATCCTTTTAAGGTGATGGTGGAAAATAGATTACACCACGACGTGGAGACGGTATTCCGTACGTACGCACGGGCGGTGATTTCATTTTTCCATAGGATGGATAGAATATGAATTAGGGTTGTTTCATATTTATAATAACATATCAGTATGTATGTAATACTGATGTTATTACTTTATCATGAAACCACTAAAGAAGAAGAAGTTGAAGAAGAAAGAAATTGAAAAGATCGGTAATGGATATTACCTCTTCTTTGAAACACCTCTTTGAATCCTCCACATAGGGAACTAAGATTGGTCTTTGAAGAATACCAGGACCTCTAGAGTTATTCTAGGGAAGTGGAGAAGGGATTTTGGCAGGGATTGGCCGAGCTTGAGTGCTCAAATTGGTGTGAGGAGGAGGGGGAGGAGGTGCCCTTTTATAAGGGAGGAGAGGGGCACCTTAGGAATATCTCAAAATATTATTTTATATTAAAGTAAAAATCGGTTTATAATGGTTCCAAAGGGTCTTATTTCGGAGATAAAGTGGGGATGGGTCTAAATTCTATCAACCAATAGGATTTAGACAAGTTTATGTTATTATTTTAACCTTATAAATTAGATTTAACTCTAAGTTAAATAATTTAACTTTTACCGTGTCTTTTTGTTTTCTTACACTATATGGTTAATACACATACTATAACATGACAAACGAACCCCAAGTTGTTTATTATTAATATATATATCCTTATCTAAGTCATTTGGCCAATCCTTAGATTTTTAGGAATACAATGACAATTAATAATATAATATTTGATTTAAAAACTATTTTGTGTCAATTTTGACACTATTTGATATATGATTTTTGTGAAAGTCATAATAGAATTGTATTTTCGAACCAATTTGAATAAATCAACACTAATATATCATAGTAACCTAGAAAATTATTTTAAATCATAAAAAGTCTCAAATTACATTTATTTGGGCATTTATAACATCAATTATGTTAACATTTCCTTAAAAAGTAATTACTGCATCATTGTTGTGCCATAAATAAATTAATTTATATAAAGTCTAAAAATTATAAATAAAATATCATTATGTAGGAAATATTTTTATCTTTCTAATTAATATTTATAATCTAATTTATCTTATTTATAACCCCATATTAAAAATGTTTTATTTATTAAACTTTGATTTTAACTATTTTAACTATTCATTAAATAAAATAATATTAAATGTCATAATCTAATCCAAGTGGATCTAAATGGTCATATTATATTCATAAGGTTGTTTTTGGTCGAATGGAACTTATCCAATAGAATTAGGACATGTGTTAGGGTAATAGTAATATCATATTTACCCTTAGTTACCCTATTTACTATAACCGTGGTAAAAAAAGTAAAAAGTTACTATTCACCAAAAAATTATTTTTATCTCATTGAACCACATTTTAGTCCTTGATATTAACCGTGTCCCTCGGATTTTCAAAATTCCACTCACAGAAGCGGTAAAATTAAATTTTATGAAAAATTCAGTTTTTTAACTACCACTTAGTGGTTTCACTATTTATCAAAAATTGAAAGTTTTCAGAAAAATACCAAAATTTTACCCTAGGCTAATTTCGATGTTCCGAATAAAAAATGAAGTCCATTTTGAAAAATAAAATTTATAAAATTTCAAAAAGTGGTTATTACTATTCATAACAGCTAGTTTTAATAATAATTTAATAGCATATCATTGTTTAGTGAAACTCGGTATTGCGTACGACGCATGCTATCGAGGAAGGTCGTGATTTCGTGTAAATCATGCCAAGCAAGTGTTGTGTAGAAAAAGATTCGTTTGATGATTTATATAACATAAAAGTCTCGGGTGTTACATGTTTCTTGGAATTATGATCAATTTGATCAACATAGAGGGGCTGATTAGTTTGTATGTTTTAGCATCCGTCAGGATACAAAAAAAATGAAATTATGAGAATTTGATATAACGAAGACATAACATAGGACATGTTATAGGAATATCATGTTTATTATTATGAAATATTTTCTCACTAAACTGAGGTGGTAGTTATTGAATTGATGAACCAGACAATTAACTAGATATTATAGTATTTAAAGGTCATTTTTTTGGAAAATATTATTATCACACTTGAATTCTTTAGTGTTAAACCAGGACCATATGGATACCATTATTATAACCTTGTGGGAACATGATTTGTATGGTAAGAATTATAAATATGAATTTTTGATCTATGATGTGAAGTTTCTTTCGAATGATATATATGAGAGGAATATCATCGTGGATCCTGATGAAATTTTGTTGATGAATCACTTTTTGTATCATTGAAACTTGTTTTAGATATAATGCTTCTTGTGGTTGGATATTTATTTCTAAGAGTTTATTCTGAGATTCTCCAATATCATGTCTAGGATGAATGATTTAACAAATAATGTATTCATGTTTGAGTGGAATGTTAATTTTTTGAGATATGTTGAGGAACAGAAGATGTGGATGAATTAATTTCTTTATTCTTTATGAATCTATTTTAGGATATAGTGTCATCTATGATTATTCTAGTTTAGGTTTTTAGTGTTTTTTGATGAAGGGGAAATAGCTGGTGGCTTATTACTCTCACTATTTATTCCATCATTATATAAAATACCCAACCTACAAAGTGGAGTTATCAGATGTTTATCAAGAACATAAAATGTGGCATCACTATCTCATTAGGGAGTGTTTTTTAGTATACTTTCTTCAGAAAATAATGATGCTTCTTTTCACTTAGAGTTATATGATATTTCTACCATGAACCTAGTTTGAAATTTTTTATACACTATATTTTGATAGTTTATATACTCATATGATGTGGAGTGTGGTGACTAATGTGTTGAATTGAAATTTACCTACTCAAGACTTAATAGAAAATGTGGAGGACAGGTTTCTGCAAATTTTTTGTCTATGTTGATCTTGAGAGTATTGAAATATGGTAGGAAGTTTTATGTTTCAATGATAAATTGTAAAACATAATTTTATTATTAGGTTCAATTCAACAAGGTACATTAAAACGAGTGATAATGACTCAGTGAAATCATAAATATCAGGGAGACCATTGGTTGGGGGTCTCAGTATCCCTATGGAGATCAATATTTCCAATATAATGTGGTTGTTTATTTATCTTTGAGGCAAGAATTGTTATAAAATATGAATTAGTTATTCTGGTCATATACCCTAAGATTAATAGGATTTATCATTATTTTAAATATTAATATTGGTATTTGGGGATGACAAGGTCGATTGATTTTTTTCATCACAGTTATAGAAAAGATAGAGAATAATAGTGGAACAGTATATACTATAGTTTTTCGTACTCCCAAAGACAACACAGAATGTATTTTGGATTAAATATTTATTTATTTGTCATTGTTTTGTCATAAAATTCTATTTTTAAGGAATCTATTTGAGTGATCATTGATCGGACCATGAAATCAGTACATTTCATCCTTAAAAAGGACATAAAGAAAGTAGAAAAATAAGGAACTTGTATACATAAGAGGTTATAAGAATTATTGGGGTTCCCACTATAGTTTTTTTGATAATGACCAGAGGTTTTCATCTTGGTCATGTATAGTATTGTAGGATATGATGGGTTCTTTATTGAAATTGGGAATTTTTATCATCTATAAACAAATTAACATACATAAATTCATATTCATATTCATGAGGATATGATATGGGAATGTTTTCATAATTTCATTGTTTATATGAAGGTGTTTTTATATTAATTTAATCAGAATATACCAACAATTATAGGGCCTTGATTACTGTGTTTCCTTTTTTATGTGTTATACTAAGGTCATACAATTCTCACTTGTGATGGTAAATGTTGGGATATAGGTCGTCAGTAGGAAAAAGCCTTATTCATAGGAAATAAAAAAAAGGAAAATCTGAGATGGAAGAGGTTTCTCAAAACACAGATTTGAAATAAATATTTTTCCCAATCTATGTTGGACAACATAGTTTGATGTTAGTGATCAGGTCCTTAATTGAGCTTGAAATCCTATAGGTCTTCACATGTTGTGTAAGGAGTGTTTGTTGATAATGAGGATAAGGTGAACATTTGAAATTATGGGGCATCTTGGAATGGGGTAATGTTAGTTGGACATACAATTTTACATGAAATTGATTCATGATTTGTTCATTTTTTTCATCTGAGTCAATATCAACAAAACAATTATCATGTGTTTGAGTGGGAAGATATTAATTCAGAGGAGACACCACTATAATTGTTAAAATAATTCAAATTATAGATCACTGAGAAATTTTATTTTCAATTAAATTATCTGTTTATTAAATGTATTGTGGTTGTTAGGCAAGATAGACCTAATACACGGGATGAGGAGTTATGTTTATGGGTATTAGCGGCATTCCCTTTTTGAGTGTCCACAAACATGTTTTTTTGTTGATCGAAATATTTAATGGTACAGAGAATTATAATACCCACCGTAAGACTTGTATTTGATAATTTATATATAGTTTATATTTTAAGTAATTCAAAATGTTTTGAGGTAAATAGAGGTGAAATTTTATATTTTTTGAGAATAGTGGTTTGGTGTAGAGTTGGTGAATGTTTTGTGGTATCTATTCTATAACCATGCATTGTTACACAATGAGTTAATAGTGGATTTTTACAATGTTATAGAATGGTTAAACTAAATATGAGGCTTAAAAAGGAATCCATGTCTGGTTTGGGTGATTTTATAGTGGTGTCACATAGTTTAGGAATCATTTTCACAAATTTTATGGATTTTCCCAGAAGACCACATGTCTTATCATTTGATTTAACTATAGACAGATGTGGTTGGTGTAAAGTTAGTGAAATCAGGTTGTATCACCCTAGGAAGTCCCTAAATAATTAAATATATAAATTTTCGTATTTCCCTTGGTTATTTTTTTTCCATAGTCACCCATGATATACATTAGTAAATAACTAAACCTTCCACATAATTATTCATTTTTATCACCATATATGGATGGGGGAATTCCAACATTCTTGTTGATTCTCTTTGTGGTATGTAACATATTCAATCTTATATTCCCTTTTCCTTGTAGATCCTCACTAAATATCGTATCGCCATATATCATGGGAATAAAATTTGGTGTGGATTATATATATAATTATATTATGTAGTATTCATGTTCTTTCTTATAGATCTAGGATAATGTGGACTCAATTTACCCTTCCACGATATTATTTTTTTAGGTGAATACTTTTACATCCAGTAGTTCGGTATGTATCACAAATTTTTTTATAATTCCTGAATTTCAATATTTTATTTTAATTTATTTTGGTTTATAAAAATATATTTATTTATATACTGTTTTTCAGTTTTTATTAAACGAGGTAAATGTTTTTAAAGGATACGTTCTTTAGAAAGGGATTTGTTCAAATCCATTGTTCAAAAAATATTATTAAAGAGTTGGTCTAGTTTCAATATATTTTTTAATACAATAATTGTAAATAAGTTTGTTTTAATATTATTTAAAAAATGTTATCATATTTTTTAAATTGATTTTGATAGACCTAGAACATTGGTTATCCTTGGGTGCATTAGTAAAGAGAGTATTAACTCTTTGTTTCTGAAATGACAAAATAGGTTTTATATAACATTAGTATCTGTAGATTAATTAGATGTTATGATGGATATATCAAACTTAGTCATGGATTAGATATTTTCATTATTTTGTAGTCCCTATCCATTTATGTTAATTTCCAAAGTGGTCTTCTTTTTCATTTATTGTTGGTTTATCACAAGATTTTATTTTCATGGTCATTTACTCACATGCTAACCTTAATGATTATCCATTGTTAGACATTAACTATTCTTACCTTATTTATATCAACAAGAAATATTCAATGATTTAGTGAATATAGATTCTTTTTATGAAAAAACTTATTATTTAAAAACTGTAATATTTTATAATAATTCATTATAAAATAAATTTCTTTTCAAGCTGTATATAATGCATTATTGATATTATATTTTCCACAAATTATTTAGTGAAATAATGTTGGGATTTTTCTCATACTATATTTCTTCATTTTCATGGTTTTAAATATTTATTTATAGCACAATAGAAAACGTAATTGAAATATACATCATGTCGGTTTCTCTTTTTTTATCTTCATAGAAAAATGTTTTGGATGTGGTTGTTGGTCACACAAAGGCTTATTTTTCTCTAATTATAATGTTTTTTCATTGGGTTTATCCTTTTTTGTCTTGGAATTTTTTGTTTCATAATTATTTATTTTTATCTTCCACCATTCAATAAATTCTATCCCGAATAATACAAGTTACTTTTCATTATTTTTACTCTTAACAGAGTGGTAAACCCTATAGGGTGAATTTTCTAGTTGAAGTTGGTTGGATCATTAAATTAATTGGAAAAAAATAAATTGGTGACTATTTTTATTTCATCGATACGAAAAAATTATTTTTTTAGTAAATAGTGTTGATTGGTCAAATTAAACGAAAAAAATATTATTAATTATTTATATATTAAATTTCGTTGTTAAAAATTAGAACACGAATAAATTTAATGATTTCAATAGTGTATCAATAATCACAATATTTTGTGGAGTTATTATCATTTTAAATATTTTATTTATATGTGAAAAATAATATATGTTGAATTTAGATGTTTTTGTTGAAGTTTTGTTAGAAATAAGATAAGGCTCTTCTATGTGCATTAATGTGACACTAGGTACCAGATGAGTAAAATAGTGGGAGTACACCATTTATATAAGAACTAGTATCATGATGAGAATCCAATAATGTTATAAATATCAACAAATTTATTTTGTATGGTTACTAGTTATCTAATAATCCAATTATTATTATTTTTTAAATGAGTAAAATAGAATGATTTAAATATGTTATATTTTTTAATACCCATTATAATTGTACATAAAAGACCTACTTTTTAATAATTTATTATAATTAGGAGGTCCCCATTTCCTTTCCAATATGTATAAAATTTACTCTAATCAGGATATATATTATAACGTTGATTTTATGATCCAATGAGAGATAATTAATCTTTCCACTTCTTCCTTGAATATTTATTTCTCTTATTTTGATTTTTCATCTAATGGGTTTGTGATTGTTTTTATATGATATTATATTTAATTAACATTTATTAATAAGGTTATATTATCTGCTTGTAAATGGATTATTTAAAATAAATCATTAATAGATTTTTCAAAAGATGGTAGTTTCATGGTGTAATTTTTTATGAGATTTATGAGATTAGATGAACATTGATGGTGTGATGTTTGTTAATTTCATTGAAAAATTATTTGTGTTATTTAATTATATATTTATTTCTTAATGTTTGTTTTGAATGAGTACTTTTCATTCACTAATGATGTGTATTTCTTTAAGTGTTATTGGTTATGGAAAACTGGTTTATTATTATTTTAAACTAGAATGTTGTTACAGTACTAAGATTATCTCAAATGTAGATTATTATTAAATCTAGAATAAAATCCATGTTGGTTATATTAAGTGTTACCAATTTTATTTCGGTAATTTAATTTTCTACAAATAAATAAAATTTATATGAGATTTTATAAATTTAAATTTATGCAATTTGTAGATGAATTTTCTAATTAAAATTATTACCTTATATTTAAATTTTATCATATCATCTTTTTAAATATTTTATATGCCTGATTAATTTAATGTATAACTAATGTTAATATTTTAAATTTAAATTCATATATAATGACCCTATTTATATCATATATAAATTTATTTTTTATGTTAATTATCATTATTTATCATTTTTATAGGAATGATACTTATTAGTGTTTATAATTATTTATCCTTGAATATATATTAATTATATTATTCCACAATCAATTTTTATTTATCTTTAAAATATTTGTTTTTATATATATAATGGTTTCTATTAACTATTAATTTTGTGATCCTTTGATTATATAAAAAGAAAAAATATTTATGTTCTATAAATTAAGACTTGAGTGAATAATATGTCAATGAAAAATGCATACTTTTTTGTTATAAGGTCACATTAGTTGATATATAATATTTTGTAATGGAAAATCATATATAGATGAATAATACTTTTTATACTAATATTATATTTTTTAATAAATTCATTTAATTGAAATTTAATACATTTCTTACAAACTAATATACTAGTATTGGAAGTCAGTGTACAAAATATTTATCAAAAATTGGTTTAAATAGATTCCCAATTTGGTCTCTTATGATAACTAAATAGAATTTATTGATACAAAGTTGTTGTTTTCTAATTATGATGGTTTTGTCTTCTATTTATTTATCATTACATAATTAATTATTTGGGACATTGTGTCTTAGAAAATCACTATTCTAATTATTAGAAATACTTATTTTATGGATTGTTCCACAGAAGTTAATTTTCATTAATTTTAAATTTAATTTAACGTAATTTTTTTCTTTGTAAAACTATTTGTCTTAGTTTTTTCCATATTGATAAATTATTATCTTTTAATTATTCAATGATAATATCACTGTATATATTCTTACTTTTCCTGAGATGAGGTATTAAATTTATTTGTATATTTTCATGTCCTTATAACAAGAGCTTTATTGTATCATTCCTTTTTTACAGACTACAAAAAGCTGTTTACTATAATAGGTGTTAATATGATTTATTTTGTAGAGAATAATCTAAAAAATAATATTTTTTATTCTAGATTGGGTAGTAATATGAAGTGAGATATGGAAATAAATTTGGAAATGTAATAATTGAGTTATGTTTATTTTATAGTTCTTCATTTATTTATTAGATTTTATGTAATGCTGACTATTTAATGAGGAGCTTGTGATTTGTTTTATCGAAAAATTTTATCGACTTCTAGAATTCAAAATTTTGATAGATTTTTTTAGAGTAATTAGAAATATTTTTAATTATTAGGTATACATGTTCTTATAACATAAAAAATAGGGTATTTTTAAAAAATATCTCATTAGAATTTTTTAATTAAAAACGATTCTCCAGTTTATGAGTTAGTCACTCTATAATGATATAAATTTTGTTATTGTTTTTATAGTTAATGATATTCATTTTTTATGGGTTATAGTAATTTAATATGATCATTTGGAATTATTCAGTTTAGAATTTATATTTTTATTCCCATTAACAGTGTGTTATCACGACATGAGGGTGATGTATATAAAAATATATATAGATATATGTTATTACATATAATTTTATTAATTAATACATATGTTATTGATGAAAGAATTAGTAATAAAGAAGAACATATTGAATCCTAGGATGAGAACTCTACTTTAATGTATCTTATTAAAATGTTTTACATTTTTTTGAGATGTTAATGGAGATTCTCACTATATTTTTCTCGTTATTCCCCTCCATATTAGATTGGTATAGATGTGGAAATACTTATATATAATCCCCTCACCCAAAATGAATGTCCAATATATGTATTCATTTATGTTATTTGGTTTTAAATATTATTTTATACTTCTCATCTCCCTTGGAATAAGGCCTTCATATTTATAGTTTTTGAGGCATTATCCACTATTATTATAATGCATGTTTTGTGTATTTTTATGAATGATCTATTCAATTGGTTTCAGGTGAGAAATATAAATTTATAAATATAACACATACATGAATGCACTTGGTTAGATATACTTGTAGAGATTTAGGTAACGTTTTTTACTGATTCTTTTTACTTGTACCCTATATGATCACCTTGGTGGACTTGAAATTTCAATTAAGAAATTTTAAATTATGTGGAACTGCAGGTATATTACTATATATGGGGTCTTGACATGGAATTTGGGTGGTATAGTTTTTCTAATATCCATGATTACATAATAGTAATTAAATTATACATAATATGCTTTTTTCACAATACAAGCATTATTATTTAAATATAATTTTACAACACGTATTAACACAATAAATAATCCATGTAATTAAATTTATAATTTAATTCAAAAATTATACCATACAGAATATAGAACATTGTGGAAATTCAATAATCATTTACTATAGCGGATAATACACCATCAATGATAAAACTTATATGAGATTCTACACAATTATTAATATTAAAATGAAATTGAAATTGAAATATTATAAGATATTATAGAATGATATAATGGGAGGTTGTGGTTCACTTGTATACATAATGATTAATAAAAAATTGGGGCTTTATGAATAATGTTAAATATTACTTCTATAAAATATAAAAATTGGGAATTATGATTTTTTTCAATATGACCTTAGGAATTAGAAATATTGGAGTAATATTGATTACAAATATACTATTATGGTTAGTCCTTGTTAATGTTAATGATAATTTTTAATTAGAAATAATGGATATACGTACGTCTTCAACTATTAAAAAAACTCATTATTATGAACATTTATTATATCATCGGATGGTGTATAACCCTTGGGGTTTTCCCGTGACCTTTCCCAATAAAAACTAAATCAAATGAAGTAGGAACAGAATTACTTGCTGGTAAATTTCATGTAAATAGGGAACACCACTAATTCAATGTCAGAAAAACCAAAAAATAAGTATACTAAAATTTAACACATTACCCTTTGGAATTATTTCAATGTGATAATAGGTTCTCTATTTTTCTATCAAGTTGTGTTATATTGTAAATTCATTATGAAATTAAATGGATGTTAACTATTATACTTTATTTTGATGAATGTATCTATAGGACATAAATAGAATAATATTAGTAATTAGAAACATAATTTGATAAGATGGAATACATATTTTCAATTACTAGGTTGAAATTCTCCAATTGGTGAACTTATGTAATTATTCAGTCAAATATGCTAAAATGGTGGAATATAATATAATATAGATAATGATGTATATACGAAATCCTATTACTGTATGAATTAATAATTTCTAACAAGGTTGGTATATTTTTATATTTATTTACCCATACTCATAAATTTGTCACATAGGGTCTTAGAAGGGCCTAATTTTTTAGTAAGGCACTTTGGGAAAGTAGAATAATAAAATAATTAACATACATCTTTGAAATTCTACTCACCACACCTGTAAATACCCAACCCTCCACCCATTTATAAATGCCGAAATTAATGTTACCTATTCATTTATCTCTCAATAAGTCTCTCCTCTACCTATATTATAACACCTATATATATTAAAAGTACATTATCTTTGATATCTTATATCACATAAAACACTAAGATTAAAAAAACTCTAAAATATTATTATTTTAACATGGCCATTATAATATAGCCATCAAATTAGTGGGATTAAATAGTAATACACAGATTATGAAATATATGCCTTTGTATATAATTTGTTAGATATTAATTTATTCTTAGTAAACAAACACATAATATTTAGTAAAGTTATTTTTTTCATTAAATATATTTTTTCTTCATGAAATATTCTTAATGTCTTATTAGGGAATATATATATATTTAATTTTTTAAACATTTATAAAATGAATGTTATTAAAGTACAATAATTTTTTTTATTCATCATGTCAGATTTACCAAATTATAAAATGTTTATATATTTTGAAAAGATTAATTTTTTCAAAGAAGTATGAATGTACAATTTTTTTAAATGTCAATTCGGATTGATAAATTATGAATGGAAAAGAAAAAAAATAATATATTTCCATGTAATATAAGAATAATTTATTTTTAGTTAATAAAACATAATTATTTTTAACAAAAAGTATATTTTATTTTAGAATATGTTTATTTTTGGGTTTAGTAAACGTACTTTTCCCTAAAACAATTTTAATAGAAATTTTTTTTACCCTTTCTATGTATTTAAAAAATACATAAATATTAATGTTTTAGATGAAATGTGTATATATAAAAAATAAAAAATTAATTTACATTCATTCAATGACAAATATTAAACATATATATAATATAATGTCATATTTTTCATGAATAATGCAATTATTAAAAACCGTCATTTTCATCACGACTACTGGTATGATGTTATATATAATTTTTACAATTATGTGAGTTGAATTCATCAATATATATTAAATAATTTTAATAATGAGGTAAAAATTATTTCTTGTGTCCATTTTAATTTTTATTCAAAAAAAATTTATAATTGCAAAAAAATGATCTACCGTATGATAGTTAAAATAATTAAACAAGTTAAATCTAATAGGAAAAATATTAAAATACTTAAATAATACCTATTTAAATGGGGATATGTAAAATCATTTTTTGACGTTTGTAACCCTTTATTATTATATTTTATTTTCTTAATGTTTTTGGGGAATTTTTCAAGGAGTTTTGGAATGTATTGAAAAAGTTCGGAGGCTTTTTAAAGGATGCACGGTTTGAGCAATGCTAGTGGAAACCATAAATATTACCCAATTAGCAGTGTAACATGAGATAGTGGGAATTTGAATTTTTTCCAATTGCTTTTCTAAAGATGCGATGAGTTCGTACTATGTTCCCTTTGAGGTAGTATTATGTGCACAATTAGCGCATTGTTTTCAAAACCGTGCGAGCTAGCAGTGTACAACAATAAAAGTAGGGTTTTTAAATTTGAGATTGGTTGATATTTTACTTAAAACATCTATTCTTCCTCCCACTCATGTGTCACTCTTGATTCATGGTTCTCAAGGGTTAGAGGGGTTCTCTCACCCATTCTAGAAGTGATTCAAAGGGTTTTCAAGATGTGGTGAAGGTGATTCTTCCATTGTAAGTATCCTCTCTTGGTGTTATGTGAATTTCTCTAAATCTATTATTATATATCTCTTTGTTTTATAAATATATCTAGATATATGGTTTTTCATGATAAATATGAAGAAATTTGGGCTAGTTCATGTTAGGAAAAGTGAATGAGAGCGATTTGGTAGAGACTTCATCCGGTTTTGTATGCGTTTTGTAGTGGGTCAATTTTTCCAAAACCCTTAAGTAGGTGGATTCTATATCAACTCCACCATTACATAAATATGATGTTTTTTTCAATTAATTTGTTATTATTACAATTCATAGTGTTTATGATGATAAATTATTTTGGAAAATCCATTTTGTGATGATGAATGGATTTTTGGGGGAAATGGGTAATTAAGGTGATATGTTCTTGTTGCTAGATAGAGATTTTAAAATATGTTGCTAATTTTGATTTGTGAAATGGGTTTAAAAAATTTGTTTTAATGAAGATATATTGTTTTATTTATGGTAATTTGGCATGGATACTATCCAAAGGTATTTTTTTGTTTTGTAATTTTTTGATGTATAATGTTGTGGCCTTGATGTGTTATATGACTGTTGTCAGTTATTTATTTTTTCATGAAAGTGTGATGGATTTTCTTAAGGTGGTATATACCACTATAAAAAGTGGACTTATAGTGAATGGAATATATATAATTTGTGATTAGTTTGGGGGATGTACCACTAGATTTGAATGTAATACA
The DNA here is from genome assembly GCA_963277665.1 of Viscum album. Taxonomy (NCBI): domain Eukaryota; kingdom Viridiplantae; phylum Streptophyta; class Magnoliopsida; order Santalales; family Viscaceae; genus Viscum; species Viscum album. The sequence continues at coordinate 1,576,022,007 of OY728136.1, read as the reverse complement.
CGTGCTTGGATGGGAAGTTCCACCGTGATTGTGTTTACTAGGAAGCATAAATTAAAATATATGGTTATGATTTGATTGTGTGTTTTTTTAATGATGTAAATAATCTTTCTAACATTTTATGAAATTGGTTATGGCTTGGTTTATTTTATTTCACTTTTTTTTATTTGAGTGGGAACTAGATTTGAAATGGTGTGTTTGGATTTTTGGAAATTATTTCACTATATAAGGTTCTATATAAACTATTATAATTAAATGTGCTAATTTTTTTATCCAAGTGAAATGTGTAGGTAATTCCTTTGGGGAAAACATACTGTGTATTTTTATTCACCCATTCTTTGTAACTTTGGTTCTTTTGTAGATGATTTTTTCTGGGACACATGTAAGTAAAAAGAAACTAATTTTTGTAGTGTCTCATCGTGATACTATGGTGCTGTTTTGGTTCTAGGGGAATGGATCATGACATGGAACGATTGGGTTGTGTCATTTTTTTCGTGGTTTTTTTGTATTATCCCACTTTTTTACTTTGATTAAGGGTTCTTGGGGTTCAGTTGTATTGGTCTGTTGTTTTTTTTGAGTTTTAAACCATATTTACATGCATCATGTAGTTTGGTTGCTTATAAATATTAAGGTTGGTTGAATTTATTCAATGTAAAAATCATTCCCCTGTCATTCTTGAAGCCCTCAACATTAATTTTCAACTTTTGGCTCCTTGTGAATGTCACCTATTCCCAAGTATCATCTCATGGCCTTCCCAAGAAAGTGAGAATGGGATGAGATGTTATAAGTGGTATCATCATCTTCAGTCCATGACGTACACATAATGTTGGTTTTCTTCGGTCTTAATATCAGTTCTCTTTCTTGGTGTTTGCATTCATTTTTTGCCATTCCATCGAGTCGGGATGGGACAAAGTAGTAGGATTGTCGGAATATAATATTTTTATCATAAAATGACATCCCTAACCCTTTTTTCTGAAAATAATGTTACCGGGGACTTGTTTATGTATGTGTCTGGGAGATAGTAACTGGAAGTGGAAATCTCATTTTTATAGTTGTCTCCAATGGGATGACAATGGCATGCATGGTATAATTGACCTCCCAATAGGAAGAATATTTCATTGGGTATAGTAATTTATGTTGTGTTATGAAAATGTTGATTAGTGAAACTTTTAGAAATTATTTTCATATGTGTTGATTTTAAATTGGGATAGATGTGGTATTTTGAAAATGGTTCGATTTTCCAAAACATTGTGTATTTTTTACAAATGTTGAACAATGGAAATTATGAAATTAGGGATAGCTTGTTTGTGACTGTTGCAATGTAATAGAATTTAAAATTCAATGAATTTTCCTTCTAGGGGACTGATACTTATTGTTGTTTTTTGTTTCAAAAAATGAAACTGGGTAGGCATTATAAATTCCAACCGGAAGAAGATTTGAAAAATGTGTTTTCACCTGAGTGCCATGAGAATCAGTAGCTAATATAGAGTATTGTGAATGATTTACATAATGTGTAAGGTGGGAATAATATAGATGTTATAAAGAATTTGAATCATGTGATTTAGTTCTAATAGAATAATCCAACTATCTTTTTGGATGGTTTAGAGAGAGAAATGGAATAAATTTTCTTGAACAGAATGACTTGATTACTTGAATTATTTAGAAAATCAGTGGATCATAGAGTGAATCTTGCAACTTACATGTTGGAAGATCTTTCCCTTCAGTGGTGGTAGTTGGACGACCATTCTATAATGGACTAAGGGATGATATGGGTGGGTTTTTAAGAAATGTTTAATAAAAAATTATACAATCCTACATTCAGAATTCTATGGACAATAGATTTTTCCTTTTGAAGCTTGAAAACCTATCAGTAATGGAAAGTGTTGTTAATTTTATAGACTTTGTGTAGTTTTCACTTGAGTTGGAAGGTAGTACATTATTTAATGAATTGTTTTGATGCTAGTTTATGGTAATAAAATCATTCTAAAATAGTGTCAATCAGGATTTTTGATTACAAAAAAATGGTAAACATATCTATAGTGGATGAAAGATACATTTAAGGGGCTCTAGGAGGGGGAAGCATAGTGGTACCCATGGGGAATAGTGGGAAATATAATGTTTTTTTCAAGAAGAATATGGAAACTTATCTATAATGTGGGATTATTGCATATATCCCGATTCCAGGATCAATAAATCTCTATCTAAATCCCCAATGTAATCCAGGATGTTTTCAGTGTTTCTTTATTGGTCAGATCAAGTGATATTGTATGACACAACCATGATAATTTCATAACTGTAAGCACATGGGCCATCTTCAGCATTTTTGTTGGAATGCTTTGAGGATAGGTGTTTATGACACTCCTCAAGGGTCACATACATCTTATGCCTCAACTAGATGGTGGGTCCAACATACCCCTCATTAGTATATCAATGTTATTAATATTGATTCAATAGAACCAAACGACTCCTCATAAGTAAAATAATGACAAGAGTGTGTCAAGAAAGAAGTTCTTTGTAGTTAAAAAGGATGTGATAAATTATTAGTAAGGACTACTCAAAGTGACATGTATGGTTCAATTACATTCAACCATGAATAATGAATTGGTCGATTAGGGTGATTCACATTCATTTAATGATGATGGTGTTATTAGTTGATGGATTTAATTGAGTAAATTATGCCTTTTGTTTTAAAACATCAATGTCCTTAGGGTAGAAGAGGGTGTCAAGAATTATTGTGTAGATAAGGTTGTATAATATTCAATAGAGTTGAGTTGATGTGAGATTTATTATATCTTTATATGTATTGGTTGAATATGTTTAAGTCCCACAACAACTATTATGTGAAAAAAATGAGTTTTAGGATGGATGATGGCCTCAGAAATCAAGTTAGAGTGAAGAAGAATGAAAACATGGGTACACATGGCTAGTTGTCACCGACTATTAACATGAGATCTTATCATTTCATGGTTTTTGTTGGAATGAATTGATGGTGTTCACCATAAAAATTTTCAAATGGTTGATGATTAGTTTTTTTATGTCTGTCCCAGAAAATTTTCAAAATTTCCACCTGTGAGAGAAGTGGATTTTATGATTGATCACTTCAAGGGGACCAATCCAATATCACATTCTCCTTAACTAATAAATCCACTATATTTGTGGGAATTGAATGTATATTTGGAGTAATTAGAAAAAAGGGTTCATCAGCCCTAACACCCCTCCATGCATATCACCAGTTTTGTTTTATAAAAAGTCATATGAAACTCTGTAGCTGTGAGTTTATTATTTTTGGCTTCATCATGTTATGATAATGAAATGATATCCCCTTATGCACATTGAATATTTTTTTAATGAGTTGAGGTGATATTATCTGTTCCTCAAGATTGGCATGTAGTTAGGATATCATCAATTGCGAGTGTGAAATGAAGACATTCAAAAAAAAAGCCTTCATGAGTTGATATGGCCATTATGATTAAGAATTTATACCATTTGATCTGATGAATTCACTAGTGGTGTTCATGGAATAGATGAATCAGTTATTTATATGATATATAGATTCTTTTGTGGTGGTATTTTTTAATGATATATTGGTGTATTCTAGGAAAATGGTGGAGTACGATAATGACTTGGCGATAGTGTTGGGGATATTGACATATCAACAATGGGATGCCAAATTTTCTATGTGTGATATTTGGATATAGTAATTTTTCTCCACATACATATCATTTTTGTGAAAGGTTTTTCAGTAGATCCATAAACGATATAGGCTGATTTTTCATGGAAACCGCCAAAGAATGTTTTTAAGATAAAAAGTATCCTTGGTCTATCTGAGTATTATATGTGTTTTGTTCATGATTTCTCACAGATGGGTTCACCAAGGAATGCTTTGACAAGGAAGAATGTTCCATTTATATGTAATGAGATGTGTCAGAAATGTTGTGAATAGTCTAAGGGTCACCTAAAATCATCATCAATATTGGCTTTTATAGAACATTAAATGTGTGCGTGGTGTATTGTTATGCATCAGAATCTTGTTTGGGGTGCGTTCTCAGGTGACAAGATCATTTTGAGGAATATTCCCCCCATGAAATTTGCGGGAGAAAGATAAGAATTACACAAAATTTTATTTCGATATGGAAACAATAATTCATTATTTGAAAATATGGCATCATTATCTCTTCGATGAGAAATTCATGGTGCTTTCTAATCCTAAGAGTTTAATGAGTATTTTCTCACAAAGTAATTTGAGCATGAGGAAATGGTTATGAATGGAGTATCCCTGTATGTTTGATTTTGACATAATGTACACATCTGGTAAGGGATATTCGATGGTAGATACATTAAGTAGAATGGTGTATGCTCAAGTGGTGAAAATAGTATTGGATCAGTGGAAGTTGATATCGATTTTAGCCAACATGCAATTTGATTGTAGGGACTAGGGTGATAGAGAGGTTCTCTTTATGGGTTCATTGATTTTTTACTTGGTTGGAATGGTTAAATAGGCAAAGATGCCTAATTCAATGTGTTTTTTGATGATGTGGAAACTCAAATTTTGGGAGACCATTGGGGTTGGGAACTGAATGGGAATTTAGTTTTGTGTATTTGGAATCGTATGGTAAAACAATTATATTTTCATGAAGAATTTATCATGGATTATAAACAATTTATGTGGTTGGTCCACCCTAGAATTAATAATATATATAAAGAGATGAATGAATAGTTTTTTTGTGCTATAATGAAAAGGAATGTTGATGAGTTTGTATCGAGCTATCCAATACTTCAGCAAGTCTAGGAAGTGCATCACTAGCTGGCAGGTATGTTAAAATATTTACATATCCTGGTTTGGAAGTGGGATTAGATTGTAATTGATTTTTATATATGTCTCCAATGAAAAATTAGTAATCATGATGGCCTATGGGTGATAGTGGATCAACTAGCATTGTCGGTCCATTTCACCCCATTTGTAAATCTCATACGGTGGATGATCTATTAATAAATCTATATCTGCGAGGTCATAAAGAGGCATGGTGTTCCAATTTCAATTATACAAGATAGCTATATATGGGTTACATCCCTATTTTTGTAAATCCCTGTAGAAAGACCTAGGCACATAGTTGAAAATGATTTTCTTGTACCATTCTCAGATATAAAGGAAATCTGAGAGGATGATACAAACTTTTGAAGATATTTTGTGGGAATGTATGATGAATATTGGTGGTTTATGGGAAGAGAAATTTCAATTGGTGTAGCATTTTTATAATAATAGTTATTAGACCTTGATACCGATGGCTCTGTTTGAAGCAATGTATGGGTGTCCGTGTCATTCTCAACCTTGTTGGGTGGAAATAAGTGAAGAAACGATGGTTAGCTAAAGCCATGTCCAAGAAACTATGGGGAAGATCAAGTGGATCAAGAAGATAATGAAGATGGATCATACTACTTATAATCTTATGAAGACCACATCCAATTAACATATTCATTCTAGGTTGGTGATCATGTGTTCTTGAGAATCTCTCCGAGGCTTGGACATCGTCGGTTTGGGAAGCAGGGCATGTTCACTCTAAATTTTATTAGTCCTTTTGAAATACATTAGCATGTTGGAGAGGGGTCATGTTTGATGTCTTTTCCACCATGGTTTAGTACAGTACACAATGATTTCACTAATTCCCAGTTGATTAATTTTCAATCGGATTATAGCCATTTTATTCGATGTAATCATGTTGAGCATGAGGTGGATCCTTCCTTGGTGCATGTGCCAGTGTGGGTTTTGGATAGGCAAGAGAAAATATTTCATAGTACAATATTCTATCTAGTTTGGGGTTTGTGGTAGCATGATATGATTTAGTAAGATTTTTGGGAATGATAGAAAGAGATGGTCGAGAAATGGCCCAAACTCTTTCGACAATGAAATTGTTATATAAATTATGAGGATCAAATTTCTAATGGCACTGAGAATTTATCACCTGTGGTTTGAGGTAAATACCACATTTTTATTCCTTTTTATGTGTTTAATGTTTTTTGGTATTGTTTGGGAGTGTTTAAAAGGTTTTGTAATTTTTTGGAATCTTTTTAAAGGGTGTACGGTTTAAGAATTATTAGGGGAAACCATGCGGAATCCCCAGGTCACCATGTAGCATGAGACAGTCTGCCTTCACACAATTTGTGAACATTTTTTCAATCCATTTTAGGAGGCTAGGAGAAGATCCATTCATGGAAGAAACATGTGCACTGTTAGCACATTGATTTCCTAACCATACGAACTAATCATAGTGACACTAAATATAGCGTTTTAAATCCCTGAATTGTCGCGATATTCACTATACCCCTAATATATCCTCCCACTGAAGAATCACTCTAGATTCTTGGTTCCCAATGTAAATTGGATCTCTCCCTCCAATTAAAGATGTGATTCAATGATTTTTCAAGGTGTAGTTAAGGAGATTATTCCCCGGTAATTCTCCTCTCATGGTGTTTTGTGGTTTAATCTAGATCTACTCTTCTCTCTATCGTGGTTTTCTAAATCTACATTTTTTTCATATAGATATAGGGATGTTCAGGGAAAATATGATAAAATTTGGGCTTCTTGATGTCATTCAAAGTGATTGAGAGCAATTGGGTCTGGATTTCACTTGTACTTGGTGTGCAGTAGTGTGGTGGGTCAATTTCACTATAACCCTATGGTAATTGGCTTCTCCCTCGACTAAAAATTGGTTGAACTAGATTTTTTTTCAATTAATCGGTTTTTATACAATTAGTTTTGTTTAGGATGTGAAAATCTTGTGGAAAATCCATATTTTGATGATGTATAGATTTTAGTGGGAAATGGGTTATTGCAGTGATATGATCTTATTGTTGGATTTTAAAATGGAGATTTTAATATTGGTTGCATGGGTTGATTTATGAAAATGAAATGGAAAATATTTTTCAATAAATAGTTGTTGTTTTGTTGATGGTATTGTTTCATGAAAAATATCCAAAGGTATTGATTGGTATTGAATTGGTAGTTGCACAATGTTGTGTCATTGATGTGTTATGTGCTTGTCGTTGGTTAAGTATTTGTGCATGAAATGTAATGGATTTGTATTGGGAGGTAAGTAACACTATTAAAAGGTGATTAATAGTGGATTTAAGGTACACCATCAAATATTAGTTGGTGTGAAGTACAACTAGTTTTGAAAGTAACACACATGCTTGGATGGGATGTTCCACCGGGAGTGTGTTTACCAGGTTGGGAATGTAAAAATCTATGGCTATGATTTGTTATTTTATATTTATGAAATCTATGAATTAATGTGCTAACATGTGATGGAAAATGGTTTATGGAATGTTTTTTATCATTATATATCTTTTTGAAGATTTGGGTGAAAAATTTCATGGAAAGTATGTGTTTATCTTTTTGGGAATTTTTCTTCTATTTGTGGTCTTATATAATTTTATTACATAAATTTTCTAATGGTTTAATCCTAGTGGAATGTGTAAGGAATTACATTGGAGAAAATATAATTAGTATTTATAGTCCCAATAATTTGGAACTTTTTTTCATTTGCATATGATATTTTCTGAGACATTGGTATGGGTAAAACATCTCATCTAGATAGATGTTTATCATGATGATTGGATGGTTTTGTGGTGCTTGGAGCGTGGATATTGGAATAAAACTATAGAGTTGGTTCATAGATTTATAGGTTTTAGTTTTTAAAAGTTCAAATATTTACTCTAATTATGGATTCTTATGGTTTAGACATATTGGTCTTTTGGTTTGGTCTATTTTAAAAACATGTTGACATGCATCGTGTATTTTGGTTGGTTATGACTAATTTGGTTGGATTCTTTTATTATAAGGTAAAATCATCCCCACTTGTTCTTGAAACCCCCAGAATTAATTTAATGCCTTTTTTCCTTGGTAATGTCACCTATGGCCATGTATAATTTCACGGCCTTCCCATGCCAATGAATATGGGGAAGGACTATACTAGTGGTATTAGCATGATCAGCCCTTGACGTATAAATAAATTTGGTCTTGTTCGGTCTCGACATCAGCTGTCAGTCTTGGTGGTGGCTTTCTTTATTGATATATTCCTCATGTTAGGGTGGTAGAATGATTTATCATTGTCATTAGATGAAATGTATATCATAAATGGTTATAGGTAACCCTTTTATGATGAATATTAGGTTAACAAATTTTTGGGTACAGAAGTTTTTTTGACACACATATAGGAATTTGAAATCTCATTGACATGGGTTTAACTAATGTGATGACCATGGAATGCATGATAGAAATTAATTCCCACATGGATTCGTATTTCATTCTCTATAATTGTTTACGTTGTCTTATGAATATGTTAATTAGTGAAAAATATGAAAATTATTTTCAAATTTGTGGATTTGAAATGTGTATTGTTGTGGTAATTTTAAAATGTGACGATTTTCAAAAAGGTTGTTAAAATTTCAAAAATGGTGCAACATGGGAAATGTGAAATTGATGAATGGATGATTGTGATAAATGCAATGTAATTGAATTTAATATTTTAATTTTTTCGTGCAAAGGTAGTGAGAGTTATGGATGTATTTATGTTTATAGAAATGGCACCAGGTATGCATCATATAGACCAATCAAAGGATGCTGCTGAAAATGTGGTTGTACCTTAGCCCCAGGTGAACCAACAGCTAGTGCAATGTATAGTGAATTCTATCCAAAAAGATGAATGTGAGAAAAAATTATAAGGGAAAAATCATATGAATCATGCAGTTATGTTCCAAAATCATAATACACCTATTATTAGGGGTGATTTTTAGTTTTAATGGGAAGAATCAAAGATAATAAGAATGAATAGATTATTTAAATTCATGGGAACATCAGTTGATAAAAAAGTAACTCTAGAACCATACATGTTTGATGATATTTCCCTTCAATGGTGGGAGTTGGCGATCCCAGCTAGAATGGACCAAGGGATGACATCAGTGGGTTTTGAATAATTGTGTAATTAAAAATTCAACCCTCATAAATTCTGAATTCAGTTTATAATGGGTTTAGGTAAGATAAAGCAAGAAAACATCTCAATAATGGAGAATGCAATTAAGTTTACGAACATATTGTGGTTTTCACTTGAGGTGGCATGTACAACATTGTTGAAGGCCCTTGTTTTTAATCTAGTTTGAGGGGGGAAATTCATTCTAAAATAGTGGTGCTCTATATAAGGGATTGCACCGAAATGGTAAACTGAGAAACAATTATTTAAAGTGATATTTTGGGGGCTCTAGGAAAGGTAACCTTGTTAGCACCCACATGGAATAGTGTGAAATCTAATGTTAGGTTCAAGATAAATAGGGACTATAATTTCTAAGGTGGAGTATGGCACAAAATCAGATGGCTGGATTGGTGAATCTTCCACCATAACCCCAACACAATTTGGGATGTTTTTGGTGTGGCACTATGGGTAACATCAAGCGAGATTTAAAGGAAATACCAAGAACATGTCATAACAGTAATAAGATGGTCCATCTATAGCATTATTGTCAGAATGATTTGAGGTAGGGTGTTTGTGACACTCCTCAGGGGACGTAGGCATCCTATGCTTCAATGGGATGGGGGCAACATCATTCCCCTCATCATCATATAAAAGTTATTCATTGTGATTCCGAAAACCCCACAACTCATCATCAGAGAAATAAGGACCATATTTTGGAAAGCAAGCAATTATTTGGATTTGATAAGGTTGTGAAGGATGATCAGTCGGAACCATCCATTGTGAGAGGTACTATTATTTTAAATTATACCTTGATGTTATCATTGTATTTAAATTAGTGATTCCCATTATCTTGTTGACTCTTATAATGTTATTTTGATGTAAACACATTTTCAAATGATACCTTTGATTTTAAAACATAAAACTCCTTTGGGTCAACGAGAGTGTCGAGGCTTCATGTTTTGAGCATTATGTATAGTTGTTGATAAGGTTGGGTTGATTTTCTATTTATCGGTGCTTTAGGAAGATGATTATGTTATAATCCTAGCAATGTATTTTTTGATGATGTATTAGTCCCGCTGAATATTTTATGCATGAACAACTTTGTTTTATGAAGAATGATGACATCAATCATCTCTTTATAGGCGAAAATAATGAAAAGTTGGGTGCACCAGGATTATTGGCACAAACTATTAGTGGGAACTCTTATAAGTTTGTGGCGATATCATTTGTATCAATGGACAGAGTTCAACATAGCATTTTTATAATGTTATTTGATTTTTTCGCATGTATTTCCTGATGAATTATTTGAGTTTCCACCCCTGAGAGATATAGAGATCACAATTTATCTCTTTTTTAGAGACCATTCTAATCTCACATCCTTTTTACCAAATAGAAACAATATAATTAAGGGAATTGAATGTGTGGTTGGAGGAGGGAGAAAATAAAGGGTTCATCAAGTATAGAAGTCTCTATTGAAAATTCTATTTTTTTTGTGAAAAAGATAGATGGAACTCTTCAACAGTGTACTGAATATCGTAGGATTAACGAAGTTATGATAAAGAACTAATATTCACTTCTGAGAATTGACGATTTATTTGATCAGTTTATGGGAGCTCAATGGTTATCCAATATTAAATTTCTGTCAGGATATCATCAATTGAGAGACTGATGGGACGATATTGTAAAAACAACCTTCAAGAGTAGATATGACAATTTCAATTATGTGGTTATGCCCTTTGGTATGATGAATGAAATAGTTGTGTTCATGGATTTGATGAATCATAAATTTTATAGATATCATGATTCTTTCATAGTGGAATTTGTGGAGGATATAAAGTTTTATTCCAAAATAAGGGAGGGGCATAAGCATCACATGGTGATAGTATTGGGGATCATGATAGATCACCTGATGTATTCCAAATTTTGAAGGTGTTACTTTTGGATACATGATGTTTGTTTCCTTGGCCTTGCTATTATTGGAAATTGTGTTTAGTAGATCCAGGAATGTTAGAGTCTTTTATTTCATAGAAACCACCGAATAATATTTTAGAGATACAGAGATTCCGTGGTCTTGTGGGTTATAATCGGTGCTTTATTTTTGATTTATCAATATTTAACATTCCAATTTAATTTTTGACAAGGAATAATGATCCATTTATATGGAATGTGAAGTGTGATAAATGTTTTTAAGAGCATAATAGCCCCCTTAAAACAACACCAATTTTGGTTTTTCTATAACCAGGAAAAGGATATGTGGTGTATTGGGACACAACATGACCATAGTTCAGGTGTGTTCTCGTGGAAGGGGATCATTTGGTGATATTTGAATCAGAGACATTGTTGGTAAATGAGATGTACTACCCAACACATGAATCAATGTTGACTGTACTTATTTGTTGTTTGAAAATGATTCTTCATTATCTCTTCGGCATGAAATTCATGGTGTTTTTGAATCATAAGATTTTAAAGCATATGTTCTCCCAAAGGTATTTAAAAACAAGGAAATGGAGATAGTAAGTATATGTATAGATGTTTGAATTTTAATTAATGTACACCCTGGGTAAAGGAAATTTAGTGGCGATTAATTAAGTAAGAATTACTATGCCCAGGTGGTGAAACAAGCATCAGATCAGTAAAAGTTGATGTCATTTATATCCGTCATTTGTTTGGATTTTGAATAAAATTGTGATACAGTGGATTTTATTCTAGTTTCATTGATTCTTGTCTTAGTTGGATTGGTTAAACAAGAATATAAGAATGATTATGAGTGTTTGGGGATGAGGATGAAACTCAATGGTGGGGAGACCCTTGAGTGTTATGAATTGGATAGAAATTAAATTTTAGTTTTTTAAAATCATATTGTTGTACTAGTGTCTTCTCAGGAAGAAAGTTATAGAGATTATCATCATTTTAGGTGGTTTTCTAGCCTATAATTCAAAAAAGGTATAAATTGTTGATAGTGATGTTTTGGTTGGTCAGTATGAATAGGAATGTGGTTGTGTTTGCATCTATATGTTTGAGTTTTCAAAAATTCAAGGAAGATCATCAATGACCAGTGGTATTATTGAAATCATTACCTATCCCTATAAAGAAGATATAGAATGTAGTGATGGAATTTGTTATGTGTCTCCCAAGAATGTTTAGGAAGAATGATTCCATATGACTGATTATGGATCGACCCACAAATTCATCCCAATTCATACCCATTCAAAAATCTCATATGGTGGAGGATCTATCCATAATCTATATCCATGTGGTGGTAAATATGTAAGGGGTTCCAGTTTCATTTGTATCATATAGAGATATGAAGTTCAGATATTGATATTGAAAATCCTTACCGCAAGACCTAGGCACGTAGTTAATAAAGAGTGTTGCATACCATCATCTGATAGATGGGAAATCTAATAGGATAATACAGACATTGGAAGATATGTTGTGGGATTGTGTGATGCATATTGGTGGATCATGGAAGGATCCATTCCATTAATGAATATTTCTTATTATAAAAGTAATCATGAATCAATACAAATGGTGTTATTTGAATAACTATATGGGTGTTAGTTTCATTCTCTACATTGATGGGTGGAAACAAGTGAAACATCAATTGTTTATATGATCTGTGTTCAATAGACTACAAAGATGATCATGTGGATTATGATGATAATTGAGATGACTTAGAGTCATCGAAAATCCTCTACCAACCATCATTGATTATTTTTTTCATTTGAGGTGGGTGATCATGTTTTCTTGAGAATCTCTCATTATATTGGACATCATATGTTTTGAAAGCTTGGAAAGTCATCACCAAGGTATATTGGGACATTCGAGAAACATGAGCAAGTTAGAGTGGTGGAATATCGGTTGGATATCCCCCTTGATTTAGTATGGTGCATGATGTGTTCCATGATTATTGATTGAAGAAGCATCAGTTCTATCATCAGCATGTGATTTCATGAGATTATGTTGAGAAAGAGTTGGATGCTTCTTTGGTGCACATGATAGTTCATATTGAGGATAGGCAAGAGAAATTATTGCATGATAAAATCATCATCATGTTTTGGTTTTCTTATGCATGGTTTTATTTTTGAGGATACATAGGAGTGGTAGAAATGGATTTCTGAGAAATAGAAAGATCTTTTATAACAAAGCAATAGTATCTAATTGTGGATGATGGAGAGTCCAATGGTGGGAAGAATGTAACACCCATTATTTGAGTTATGTAACCCTTATTATGAAGTTTAATGTGTTTAATGTTGTTGAGTAACGTTGTTGGAGTGTTTTTTAAGGTAATGGATATTTTTGTAAGCATTTTAAAATGTACATAGTTTGAGAACATTTAGGTGAAACTGTAAAAAAATTCCCAGGTAAATGTTTTTCATGAGAGAGTGGGCCATCACACATTTTTCACATAGTTTTTCTAATCGTGCGAGGAGACCATGAAATGTTCACATCAAGCTAGTACCATGTACACAATTAGTCCATGATTATCATAACTATGTGAGCTAATCATAATAAAAAATAGAAATATGATTTTTTAATCTGTGACTGGTTGATATTTTCCATAAACCCTCTATTATACCTCACACTGAAACCTAACTCATGATTCATGGTTCTCATGGGTTATAAGGGCTCTCCGATCCATTTCAGCAGCGATTCAAACTGTTTTCGAGGTGCATTGAAGGTGAATATTCCCTGATATGTATACTCTCATGGTTTATTGTGGTTTTCTCTAGATTTACACTTGTCTCACTCTAATTTTTAAAAACAATATCTATCTCATGTATATCTAGGGTTATTCTTGCCTAATATGATGAAGTATGGTATTGTGGTTTTTTTAAAAGATATTGTGATCTATTTGGCAGGGATTCACCCGAATCTATTATATGGTTCTGTGGTGGGTCATTTTCATTAAAACCATAAGGTAGGACGAATCTCCCTCAACTCCACCTTTCTAAAAATGGAATATTTTTTTTAATTAATATGGTTTTCTATAAATTCATTGTGTTTATGATGTACATGTATTGTGGAAAATCCATTTGGTGTTGATGTATGGATGTCATGGGAATAATGGTTATTGTGGTGAAGTTCTTAGTCTTGGATTTGAAATTGGATATTCTAAAATCATTTTTAATGTATGAATGATGAAAAGGGTTTTTAATAATGTAATTTAATAAAGAAGGATTGATTTACTTATGGTAATGTGGAATGGATAATGTCAAAATGAATTTTTTTTCGTTTGGTTGTTTTTTTATAATGTTGTGGCCTTGATGCATTATATGAGTTTTTTCAGATAATTATTTCTGAAATAAAGTGTAACTGATGTGGAGTGGGTGGTATGTACCACTATAAAAAGGGGATTTATAGTGTATGGAATGTCTACTATCCAAGATAAGTTATAGGGAAGTACCACTATATTAGAATGTAATACATGAGCTTGGATGAGAAGTTCCATTGTGAGTGTGTTTACCATGATGAGTATGTATAAATTTATTTCAATTATTTTTCAGTGTTTTTTATTCAATATAGAAATTATTGTGCTACCAAGTGATGTAAATTTTTTTATGTCCTAGTTTTTTGGCATTCCCTTTCATTACAAGTATTTTGGTGGAAAATGGATTGGTAAGGATGTTTTTGGATTATTTTTTTCTTCTACACTATTTATGGTTTTATTTAAAATATTTTAAATAAGTTTTAAAATGTCTTTATCCAAGGGTTGTGTATAGGTAAGTAATTTGAAGAAAACGTTATGAGCCTATTTACTCACCCCCTAATTTTTAACTTTGGTTCTTTTGCAGATGTCATTTTTCGAGATATAGGTATGGGTAAATCATCTCATTTTTCAAGCAGTTCATCATGATTCTTGGATGGTGTTGTGGTGTTTATAGTAGGGAGCATGTATTTGAACTATGGAGTTGTGTCATAGATTTTTTGTTTTTTTAGTCTTTTACTTCGTACTATGATTATGGATTCTTATGGTTTTGTTGTATTGGTCTTTTGGTTTTGTTGATTTTTAAATCCTTTTGAATTTCATAATGTAGTTTGGCTGGTTATGGCTTGTAAGGATGGTAGCATTTATTAAAAGGGAAATTCATTACCCAATTGTTACAGAAGCCCTCATTATTAATTTTTAGGATTTGGTTCTCTGAAATGTCCCCTAAGGCCAAGTGGTATCTCATCACCTTCCCAAGCTAACGAGGAAGGGGCATGACGTTACATGTGTTATCGTCCTGTTTGTTCCTTTACATACAAACAAAGTCGACCTTGTTTGGTCCTGACATCAATTTTCATTATTGGTGTTGGAAATCTCTATTGGTCTGTTCCTCTTGTCAGGATGGTACCATGAAGTAGGATTGAGGGAACATGATATGTATTCCATAAAAGGACATAGCTAACAGTTTTATATAGGACATCAAGTTTCTAGGGATTTGGATACAAAAGTGTTTTTGATAGACTTATTGGAATATGAAATATCACGATCATGGGTGTAGCCAATGATATGACCATGTCATTAATGGTTCAAATGAATTACCACTAGGATTCATATTTCATTGGGTTTAATGATTTTTGATTTTATATGATGATATTGATTAGTGAAAAATGTGTAAATTATTTTCAAATATTTGGATTTGAAATTTTTATAGTTGTTGTATTTTGAAAAATAATTGATTTTCAACAACATGGTAGATTTTCAAAAATGGTGAAACATGGGAATTGTAATATTATGAAAAGTGTGTTTTTGATAGTTTCATTATAATTGAATTTAAAATTGTAATAATATTCTATCTAATGGAGTTAAACATATGGTTGTTTTTGTGTTCATAGTTTTTCCACTGGGAATGTGTCGTAAAGACCAACTAAAGGAGGTTGCTAAAAATGTGGTTTCTTTTGAGCCCCCAGTGAACCAGTATCTACTATAGAGCATATTGAAAGCTTTACATGAATTGGAAACTGGGAATAAAATTGATTAAGTAAAGAATGTGGATCATGCAGTTCAGTTACAAAAGGATAATCCACCTATCTTTAGTGGTGATTCGGAGCCATAGTGGTCAGAAGCTTGGTTGAACAGAATTAATTTAATTTTTTAATTCATGGGAACAATGGTAGAGCTAAATTTGATTCCTTTAAAAAACATGTTTGAAGATAATTCCTTTTAGTGGTTGGCATTGGTGGTCCAAGTAGGAATGGACCAAGGGACGACATGGTAGGCTTTTGGGGAATTATTTAATAATCAAATCTTCCCCAATATGATAAAAATTCCACTAACAAAAGGTTTATTTAGGATGAAAATAAATAACCACATGACAATAGTGTATGTGGATAAGTTTATGAACTTAGTGAGGTTTTTTCACAAGGTTCTTGGTAGTGCATCATTAAAGGAATGTATTTTTGAATATGTGTTGAGGTATGAATTTTTTTAAAATATATGTGCTCTCTATAAGTGATTACATAAAACGATAAATAGTAAAACAATCGTTGAAAAAGATATTTCAGGGGATCCTTATGGGGGAAGCATGTTGGTACCCATAGGGAATTGTGGGAACTCTAATATTGGGTTTAAGCAGATGATGGATAGTTATTTCTACCGTGGTAGTATGGATCATAATCTAATGGTATGATCAGTGAATCTTTCACTAATGCCACAATGTAATCCATGATGTTTTTTGTTTTTCTTGGTGGGTCACATCAAAAAGGATTGTATTAAATAACCTCAGCCATGCCAGAACTGTAAGATGATGGGCCATATGTAGTGTTATTTTTGAAATTCATTGAGTTCTGATGTTTGTAAAAATCTTTGGGGGTAACCGACATCGAATGCCACAAGGGTATGGGAGAAACATCATACACCTTTTCAGTACTGAAAATTTAGTCATGGTGATTTTATGAACTCCATGATTCATTTGTAAAGAAATAAATACTGTATTGTGGCAAGAAATATTTTTTTTAAGATGAGCAGTTGTGATGGATGATCGGACAAGACTATCCATAGTGAGAGGTGCAGTTATCATATCTTATACATAGATGAAATAATTCTTTGATATGAGTGCTTCACATTCTTTTATTGATTCTCATTCTATTATTTTTATGGGTTTAACAATGTAAATTATTCCATCACTTTTAAAACATCAAACTCCTATGGGTCAAAGAGAGTGTTGAGCCTTCCTATGTAGATCATGCTATAAATTTGTCGATGGGGTTGAGTTGATGAGGTATTTCATAGTGCTTGATAGGATGTTTATGATACAATTCTTAGAATCTACTAGTTGATGATGTTTGAGTCCCATAGTGACTATTATTCATGAATAGTGCATTTCACTATGAATGTTGGCATTGAAAAACTCATTAGAAGGCAGATGAATGAAAAGGTGGGTGAAAGAGTCTTATTGGCACCAACTATTGGAATGATTTCATATAGGTTATAAGCTTCTTCTTTGGAATCAATGGATGAAGTTCATCATGGAATTTTCCAATGGTTGTTGATCAGTTTCCGGATTTAATTCTTGAAGAATTCTTAGTGTTTGCATCTATGATAAAAGTGGATTTTATTATTGATCTCATTCCGAAGACCAGTCCTATACCACATACATCTAACGAAATGTCACCAACAGAATTGAGGTAATTGAAAGTGTTGTTTGAGAATTTTGAAAATAAAGGGTTCATCCGGCCTTGCATGTATCTGTGGTTAGATCTTGTTTCTTTGTTAAAAAAGATGATTGAACTATTTAGTTATTTGTTTACTATCATTTTCTTAGTAAAGAAACTATAAATAACCGATATCCACTTCTATGCACTGATCATCTGATTGATCATTTTAGGGGATTTTAGGGGTTCACTAAGATTTTATTTTGGTTAAGAGATCATCAATTATGAATGAGAACTAATGATATTCCAAAAATATTCATTAGGATTAATAGTTTCCATTAATAGAATGTGGTTATGCCCATTGTTTTGAAGAATTAACTAGTGGTGTTAATGGAATTGATGAATTGGATGTTTCATATATATATTGATTCTTTCGTGGAGGCATTTATGGATGATATATTGGTGTATTCTAGAAAAATGGCAGATCATAGGAGGCACATAGAGCTTGTGTTGGAAATCTTAATAGAACATCCGGTATATTCCAAGTTGTCTAAGTGTGACTCTAGGATATTGGAGGTTCATTTCATTTTCTATGTTATTTTTGAGACTGGTATTCATGTTCATCTGAATAAGACAAAGGCTGTTATTTTCTGGAAACTACCAAAGAATGTTTTTGAGATATAAAGCTTCCTCAGTCAAGCTAGGTATTATCGGTGTTTTGTTCATTATTTCTTATGATTGGCATCCCCAATGATAGCATTGACAAGGAATAATGTTCATTTTCTATGAAATTAAGAGTGTAAAAAATGTTCCCTAGAGCATAAAGGTGGCCTTATAGTAGCACCGATCTTGGTTATTCCAAATCCATGAAAAGGGTATGTAGTGTATTGTGACGCATCAAGATCGGGGTTGGGGTGTGTTCTTATGAAAATAGACTACGTTGTTGTGTAAGGAACATGGAAGTTGGGGGTGCATCAAAGAAATATTCAACCAATTATTTAGATTTGGTAGTAGTATTAAATTATGTAACGCCCCGACCCTAGTTACCAAGAATTTGTGTATTATTTTAATACATTGGCATGATTTCAAGGAATCAAGTCTTAATGGACCTATCAGTTTAGCATTCTTGAAAAATAGATTACATACAAGAACTTCACATTACAATTTGAAACCTAAAATATAGCTTAGACAGTTATTTCAGGACTCCATTAGGCCCTTAACATAACCCTGCATCTTAAACAAAAAACACTAGTTGGAATCCTTGGAAAAGTAAAACATAAGAAATGGGTGAGCTCAGAAGCTCAGTAAGGGTAAATAATTTAGTGGAAACTAAAAAATTTAAATGAAAGATGTGTAATAAAAACCATATCCTTTTAAAACATAAACTTGAAAATAAAATGGAAAAAATAAATCAAACATTACCATATAAACAAGCACATGGATATTCTACTAGTTGAATAATCACATGTAATGTAACGCCCTGACCCTAGTTACCCAGAGTCGATGCATTATTACATAACATTGGTATGATCATGAAAGATCAAGTCTCGAAAGACCGATTAGTTTAGTAGTCTTGGAAACACTATATTTTTTAATGAGTCTAACATTATATCATAAAGTAAAAAAATCTACTATAACAACATGTCTTCATATCCCCTAATACTATCCCTACAGGTCATTCATAAATTACTTCTTCACATCCGGGAAATAATAAAACATTGAAAGGGGTGATCTCAGATGCTCAGTAAGGATAACAATATAGCAGAAACTTTCATAAATGAGCATAAACATTTAACGAAATGTATAACTAAAACAAAAGCCTTTTAAACTTGAACATCAACATTATATGGAAAGTATAAAATAAAATAATTTCATTACTTATTTACATGGATATTATACTAGTCGAATAACCACATGCAATATCAATAACGTCATTCATCATGATGGAATGGATAATGCCAGACATTCATAACCACATAGTAAAGGCCCCGTTCCAAGACTACAAAAAATATTTTGTCAAGGTCTTGTGCCAAGACACTAGTTTGTCTCATGAGACCAACAGATGAATTAAGGATCAATATCAGGCTCCACCCATCACTTACTAAGTATAATGCATTCATCATATGAAAATTTTGAAACATAACATAAACATTCATATTAAAACTAACATACGAAATTTCCATAAATTATCCACAAACCATGAATGGTATAAAAATAGCACATCCACAGTCAATCATAAATCATTCAATAAAATATGGAAGATTGTATTGTACCAAATTAACCTCAATCGAGAATAATTAAGGATATTGACATAGATTAAAATAATCGTCAAACTATTAGTAAAAATATCCCCCTTTTTCATGAAAACATTTAAAAGCCACACTATTTATCAAGACGAAATTTAAAATATATTTTTGAATCAATGTGTTTCATACCACTTTGAAAATTGTAAAAGTAATTTTGATTTGAAAACCTTAATGTCCATATAAATAAATCCTTAAAACCATATTTTATACATGGACATTAATTAGAAATATTTATAATAATAAATCATCAAAATATATTAAAATGATATTAACTTAAATTTCCTCACCAAAAGAGAGACACTTGAATACAAATAATTGAGGTAATAAATATTTTTTAATATCATGAGAATAAATTTATTCATGATATACTATGTCAAAGTACATTATATACACCATATAAAAGTGATTTAGTGTATAACAACAAATGAGTCTCAATGGAATGTAAATATAGATGAAATATCTCATAAAGGCCATATACTTAGTTTAAGGATAAATCAACGAAATAATAATGTGTGAAAAGTATAAATACCCACATTATTATTGGATATTCAGTGTAAAATAATCAAAGGAGATTCACACATATTCTTGTAAAAACAACACCAATGAATTGGATGTTTAACTCAACAAAACATGATTGAGAAAAAACTACTCTTAACAAGTTCATACCGATAACTTGAGAATTTATCAATGAAATGATTATGTGTATCAAAAGTATATCCATAGAAAGGGGAGTGGAAATTATGGAATAATCAAATTAATAGTTATTCCACACATAATCTTGTAGTAAAATAATCAATGAAGTATGCGTAAAGTCAAATGAGTGGAAATTAAAATTTCAAATTCCTTTATTGATTTGGTAACTTATGAAACATACACCCATGAAAGAAAGATCATAAAATGATGATGTAAATATTCATAAATTAACGTATATTACACAATGAATTCAATCTCGGGTAGTACACACACCATATGAAATAAATAAGTGGTGAACAATTGAAATCTCACAGAATGAAATGTGAGATAAGAAACCCCTTACTTTTTACTTTTTCCATGGTCGAGGGTAGGTTATCCTCCTGTATAATAGTGAAATAATTGTTATTTAATTATTCAATGATAATATACATTAATAAGATATCATATATGATCTTTTAAATTTTTTTTGTTAATAATATCTTAGTATTATCATTGTTTTAGGTGTAAACTTACTCATTTTATTTTATATGATTTGTTACATATGTCATGTTTATTATGGGTAGGTTGTATCTTAGTCATATAAAAAATGATATAAAGTCCTTAAATATTATTTTTAATCATCAAATGAGAATTAGACTTGAATGTATACGATGGAGAATGAATCTCATCGCGTTCGTGGAGATGGTAGTCCATACATAAGCACGAGCGACAATATCATTTATTTGATATTAAAAAAATATATAATAGGATTCAATATAATATATACAGAATAATTATCATGTTATATTTATTATTTCCTTTAATTACACATAATTTTTATACGCATCCAAGTAATAGTGTATTGAATAACAATTACACCACGACTTGGAGACGGTAGTTCGTACGTATGCATGTATGGTGACATGTCATTGAAAGGATGGATAGAATTATAAATATGGTTGTACCATATTTATAATAACATCAAATTATATAGAAGATACTTGAGTTATTATTCAATAATGGAAAAAAATAAGAATAATTTGATGAAGAAAGGAACATGAAAAAGGGTGGTGAAAACATTACACCTTCTTTGGGTTTTTCTTTGTGATTTGATCAAAATGGATCATTAGGTTGGCTTTACGACTAAAGGAAGGCCTCTAGGATTAAGGGAGGATAGTTTATAGAGTATTTGGGTAGAGTTTGGCCGACCCAAAAGGCTTTTAAGGAATGATGAATTGGTTAGAAGTGGTGCCCTTGTATAAGGGAGAGGACTGGCTCTTTAAGAAAAAACATAAAGTATTAATTTATAATAAATTCATATTCGGTTTCCAATGGCTAAAAAGTGGATTATTCAAAGTATAAGGTGGGTATGTGTGTAAATACCTTCATCCAATAGATTTTAGATAGGTTTGGGTCACTATAATAACCGTATCATTTATTTTTTAATAGTTTGACATTTACCATGTCACTTTATATTTTTATATTATATCGTTAATAAATGTACAATATACTTCCTAGAGACCCCAAAGTGGTCCATTAATGATAAAAAATTTATTATATAAGTCCTTTTTCTGAAAAATATATTTTTAGAAATAGAATATCAATTATCAATATAATATTTGTTTTAAAAACTCATTTTTGTCAATTTTGACAATATTGAATAATTAAATTTTTTTAAAGTCATACCAACTTTATTAATTAGAAAAAAAACATATTTAAGTAATCCTAACATATCACATTAACAAATAAAATTCTTTTATGAAATAAAAACTTTAAATTATATTAATTTTAACATTTATAATACTAATTATGTGATTCTTTAATTAATAAGGAAAATACTGCATCATTATTGTGTCATAAATAAATTTAATTATTCAATATCTAAAAATTATAAATAAAATACCATTACGTAAGAAATATTTTTATATTTATAATGAATATTTATAGTAGAATATATAACATATATAATCCTATGTAAATTTTTTTTTCTAAAATATATATGCTTTTGTCATTTTTGTATTTACTTTAACTTAATTAATATAAAGTGTCATTATCACTTACAAGTAGATCCATGGGGTCCCAAAATCGACCAAAATATTCCCATGGTCGTAAATGTATAAACCAATTGAGTTTGGACAAGTTTTAAGATAATTCATTATTATTATAATATTATGTTTTAACCTTATTTACCAGATTTACACTTTAACCATGGTAAATAAAATATTTACAGAAGTAATTATTCAAAATGCCTAAAAATAAAGGATACTTATTTACACAATTTGGACATCTGGATTCTAAATATAGAATCCATTTATCTAAATTCAAAACACATAAGTGACATAAATTAATTTAAAATTAATTCCCGCTGTCAAAAAGAAAAAATAAGTTTTTAAGAAATAATAACTATCAAATGATTGATGCTTGTTTATGTCCGGTTTAAGTGATAATTATGTCGAATGACCAACATTGTATTAAATGGTATAAATATATTCCATATATACTTTAAAACCACTCAAATTCATAATGTATCCTTAATAATTATATTGATTAAAATAAATTTCTTTAATTAAAACTTCGTGATTTTCACTATTCATAAAAAATTGACAGTTTTTAGAAAAATAACAAAAATTAACCATAAGATAATTTAAATATTCCGAATCCAAAAAAAATAAGTCCATTTTGAAAGGTAAAATTTTCAAAATTTCAAAAAGTGAGTATTAATTTTCATAACGGCTAATTTGATTGGTTGTGGTGTGTGTTAGAACTCAAAGTTGCGTACAACACAAGCTACTGTATAATTCAAAGAGAAGCATACAATGGAAGTTTGGGGTGTTGCATTCTCCCCTCCTACAATAAATTTTTCCCTCGAAATTTTTACAATTGGGCTTGGGAATATAATGAAATGTCCCACATCAGAAAAATATTCAATAAAACAATCACCTTAAAAGAAAGAAAGAGAAGTACAAAGGTCACCTAAGATAACTCATACTATGAGTCATTGTGAGAAATCATGAATATGGAAGATAAAATAAGTGTCACATTCTGATGGAGAGGGATATAAAACATGCTCAGGAGAATGTTAACAACAAGAAAGCCACAGAACTTGTGATGGTACAAACAGTCATTAGTTTCCCAGTAGGAAAATTATATGGACATCATTTTTTTAAGTTACATTACCTAAATATGCGGAATTAATTTATGAGATTGACTATGAAAATAAATAGATATACTTAATTTTTAAGTAGAGTTTCATTCTAAAATAAATTTCCACCACTAACTCATTTTTTTTAAACGCTGAGTATTCAAGAAGACTTGGTCACACTAGAAGAGCTAGAATAAACTTCTATAGAATCACATGATCCACGAAGGATAAATTATATATTTACCTTTTCTTTAGAGATTATTCAAAACCAAAATAGTTAGTACAAGATCTGATGATCCCCCAAAAGGATATTCATTTAGAGAAAGAAACACTAATCTAAATTTCTAAAATTAAACCATCAATACCCAAAAGTTAAATAAATACCATTAAATGAACAATTTTCTTTAAAATACTTCAATATAATCCAAAATAATAT
The DNA here is from genome assembly GCA_963277665.1 of Viscum album. Lineage (NCBI taxonomy): Eukaryota > Viridiplantae > Streptophyta > Magnoliopsida > Santalales > Viscaceae > Viscum > Viscum album. The sequence goes on along the minus strand of OY728136.1, from coordinate 1,575,997,908 downwards.
TGAATCCCAAAACATAGAAGAATTTGGTTATGTAGTCTTCCATGTTAAATTGTATCTCCAAATGACATCAACTACTCCTAATTTCACATACTAAAAATTTATTAACCTAATCGGGTATTCTCTATTATATGGTAATCATTTCTATAATAAAAAAAATCACTATAAATCCAAAAAAATGTAGATAAAAATACACTATTACTCCTAAAATGAATCCTCATAGTATTCTATTTTTCCTGGGAATATAGTGTTCCCAACAAAGTGAACTTCTTCTAAAATAACATTTGTCACTTAATCACCAAAACATTTTCTTATATTAAGGATATTCATTTGATAAGACATAATAACCCAAATCAAATTATTATTGATCAATAAAAACATTTAACAAAAATTAATTTTTCACACTAACCAGGGACATCAGTAGTCTAGTGGTAAGCGATAAGTCCAAATCTCACTACGGTTGTGGGTTCAATTCCCATAGCTTTGTCCGATGTGACGGGTTGTGACATGATATGCGTGTTTTCCTTTTTCAAAAGAAATATTTTATAACATTACCACAATGAGATAAATTACTCAAAATAACCATAACATAATTTTAACCAGAAATTTTATCTCATACCTTGCATTTTCATCCCAAAATTTAATAACTTGTAATTTCCTCAATCCCAATGATCATATAAAACCAAATGGTTATTTATAACAATATACAGTATGGAAAATATAAGACTTCCTCAAATATAATTCTCACAGGGAAAACTACGGGGTTAAAAATACAATAGAATATTATTCCAAAGTAATCCCATCAACAAGGAGCACTAATACTTTTAATCATTTCTCCAACCATAAATTTCCACAGAGCTTGTTCAATGACCAAGAAAATATCCTATATAATAGGGAATTCACTCGGGTAATGGGTAGGTCCCCTACATTTATGGCAAATGACTGTAAATGGATTCTTGGGACCATTTTTATTTTCTTCTATAGTACTCTTCATTTTTCCTGATCAATTATTCACTTTATGTCCTTCTTTCCCGAACAAATAGAATTTGTTTGTTCAGTTGAAACACTTTCTAGGGTGTCTCCTTCCACATTTCCTATACGAGGGAAATTTAGGATTTTTTCTCCATGGTCTCCACTGCTGGAGCTCTTATCATTCATCACCTTTCTCTTCTTTGTTGAGTCCGGGAGTTTGTTAATATATATATTATTGATCATATTTCTGGAAAACTGATTTTTCATTAACATGATATCTTCTACACCTATCAACATTAAATTTTTGTTCTCATTTCCACCATAGTTACCACCTTTTACATCATTCTGAAAGTTAATATGACTTCCTTGGACTCCATCCATTGACTAAAAACAGAACGAATTGTGTGAGTAACGGTACACATAAAATCATTTAGAAAACATCATGACACCATATTCTCAAATAGAAAAATTATTGGTTTTACCAAGGACATTTAATAGGATCTTATATTAAAATACATCAAATTGTTTTGTAAAGAAAATTTAAATTATCTAAAGCATATCCCCCGAGTGAGTCGTAACCAAGAGTGCATCAAGGATTGTTGTCATACACCTGTTCCCATTCAAGTCTAGATCAAAGAGGTGTTTTCTGGTTTTAACCCAAGGTACATCTGTGCCAGAGCCACATCTACCTGCTCGTATCAAGACAGGTATTTATTACTTTGAAAACTCGCAAAATCTATAAAATACCAAAATTATAGGATGTTCTTCTATACTAATATTCAAATTCTGTCATAGGGTTATGGGCTCTAATCAGAGTTTATTTAAATTTAATTTCCAAGGTTTGTACTAAACATCATGTGATACCAACTGTAATTCCCTGACCCCAGTTACTCAGAGATTGTGTAACACCTCGAACTTCCACAATACGCTTCTCATTCAATAATGCAATAGCTTGCATTGTACACAACTTCGAGTTCTAAACACCGCGACTAATCAAAGTAGCCGTTATGAATATTAATAACCAATTTTTAAAATTATAGAATTTTTATATTTCAAAATGGACCTCATTTTTGGATTCGGAATATCGAAATTAGCCTATGTTGAAATTTTGGTATTTTTCTGAGAACTTCTAATTTTTTATGAATAGTGAAAAATAATTAAAAACAACATTTTTAATAAAAATAATATATAGTGATAAATTATACTATTTAGTGGTTTTAAAGTATAATTAGAATATATTTTTACCATTTTATACAATGGTGGTCATTATAATTAATTTAACATTGAAATTGGACAAAAACAATTGCCAATCTTTTGATATAAATTGTTTCTTTAAAACACGCTATTTGTTGTGACAGCGGGAATTAATTATAAAATTTATTAATGCAACATATATGTTTGGAATTTTTTAAAATAGACATCATTTTTGAATTCGTAATATCAACTATAGCTTAGGGTGAAATTTTGGCATTGTTCTGAAAAACTTCAATTTTTGATGAATAGTGAAACCACTAAGTTGTAGTTAAATAACTGATTTTTCGTTTAAATGAAATATTACCACTTCTGTGTTTTGATTTTCAAAAATCCGACATACATGGTTTTCATTAAGAAGTAAAATGTGGTTCAATGAGATTAAAATAATTTTTGGTGAATAGTAACTTTTAAGTTCTTAATCACAATTAGAGTAAATTATTGTAGTTTAAGGTAAAAATAATGTTTTAATAATATGAGATGAGCTTGAAACATGTCCTACCCTCATTGGATGTGCCATGGCCGACCAAGAAAATCCATGGGTCAACTTGGGGACCCCATGGAGCCACTTTAGTTGGAAAATGACATAAATACATTTTATTTACTGTTAAAGAAAAAAATGACACAAACGTGAAATTTTTACTAAAACAATTTTTACATGGGGTTATACAAGTCATATTTTTTACTATAAATAGTCATTTAAATATAAAAAGATTTCCTACATCATAGTATTTTTTTTATATTTTTTGGACTTTAAATAAATTAAATTATTTATGACATCATGATGATGCAGCGATGACCTCATTATTTAACGATTTAAATAAAATAAAAAGATAATGTAAAATCCAAGGCCTACACTTGTCAAAAACCTATTGGATTAGTATATTTCGAACCCTTATCACCTTATCCTCTAATTATATAATTGTGGGACCTTTAGAATCCGAAAAGCATTGTATAATAATGTAAAATTTCCTTACATTCCAAGAGTACCCCTCCTCTCCTCTTATAAAAGGCTCCCACCTCTACCACCTCATTCACACATTCAAGACATTTTCCTCGGCCACAATCTGGCCAAATACTCTCCCAACATCCCTCCCGAACTCCTAGAAGCCTCAATTTTGGAAGAATTCTTCCCAAGGAAGCCTTTGTCTCAAATCAAAAAGAGTTACCCAATTTGAAAGTAATGTCTTCTCTAATGTTGTTTTGTTTTATTTTTCTTCTCCATCCCCATAAACACTTTTTATTAATTTATTTTGTAACAACACCAGTATCTACAATATACTAGGATTTTGTTATGATAATGATTTGTTTTACACTTACACACACCTTCTTATAATGGTTAATGAACATACTGTTTCTGTGGGTGGCGAAATAATGCCTCACGAAATGATGATTGTTCAATATTCTTTTAACACCTCTAATGGTGGCCATTTTGATGAAACTATTTTCATATATGATATATATATTATGTTTATGTTTTCCTTATGCTTCTGTATTTCTCATTTATGGAATACCTTTATGGTTTCCATTATGGGTAAACGCGATATTTTCATTTTAGGAATTGCGGACTACCGCCCCCTCAAAGTGATTTGAATCGTTAATACCATATGTGGGATGTATAAAGGATGGAGTAAATGGTATTATATGATATATTATACTGGAATTATATTATACATTTATATCATTATGATATCATTACATTAAATACGAAATAGAAATGAAAGTAGCGTCCATGCGTACGTACGGCTTACCGTCTCCATGAACGGTGCATTTCATTTCTTACCTCTAAATGTTACGTAATATTATGAATGAATGTATATAATGGATATATATGATTTATATGATATCTAAACCATGAATATAATTCTGGATATAATGGATATTTCACCACATGAACAACTTGTAATTATAAGAAGTTTATTGTTGACACAAGTACCAAATACCGACAAAACGACCGTTATTAACTTAAATAATTACATAACGTTCATAACATTGTAATAAGTGATATAAAAATGATAATGAAATTGAAAATGGTTCTTAATAAGGAAGATATTATCTCTAGTTTATTATTCAGGAGGTTAAAGAATGGTTGAGTCAAGTCGGACACGAGGTAAGGGAATTTCTTAACCCAACTTCTATTCTTTGGGTTAATCTCCTACTTTCAAATTATGTCATGATATTATTATGTCCTATTTTGTATTTTTTTACGTTCTTTATGTGTACCTATAGTTAATACACATAATAGATCTATTTTATTTTAAAAATTATCTTTTTAAGGACTTCATCTCAATCTCCTTTCATTGAGGCATATTTGGTTTTCAACACAATTTTCTTTTATACGGTGTATAAACCCCTTTGACTTTTACGTTTATTCAAAAGGAATCTATTTTATACGAAGCATTTTAATAAATGACAAAAAGGGAATGTTTTTCTTTCCGTACATATGCGGCGACAATGACTTCTCCGCCACCGTGACCATTATTTGAGTTTTGGCTTCCTTTACAAGCCATACCTTTTTTTAAAAGAAAAATAAATACCATGTTTTACATTTCTTTTATTTTGGTATTGAAAATGGCTTTGAAAGCGTTTTTATTATATCAATTTTTTGTATTGAAATCTTGTGATTGAAATGTGGAAATGTTATGTTTCCTTTATGCATGTTTTTTGTGATACGATTATGTTATGGTTTATGATATTTTTAAACCCATTCATATGAGGAATGCATTGGACTTAGTAAGTGACGGGTGGAGCCCGCTATAGCTCTTCGATGCATTGGCAAGACTCATGAGACAAACTAGTGTCTTGGCATGCGGCTTTGACAAAATCTTATTTTTGGTCTTGGCACGAGGCCTTGGCTACGTGGTTATGATAGTCTGGAATTATGCATTCCATCATTATGAAAGCGGTTATTGATATTGCATGTGATTATTCGACCATAAGAATATCCATGTGAAAGGTGAATGGAATTATTTCATTTTACTTTTGCCATATTATGTTGAATTTCATGTTTAAAAGGATTTTTATTTAGTTATACATTGCCTTAAATGTTTATGTTTATTGATGAAAGCTTCCTCAATATTGTTATCCTTACTGAGCATCTGAGCTCACCCCTTTCAATGTTTTAATATTTTCCAGGATGTGAAGAAGTATTTTAGGAATGACCTACAGGGATAGTCAGAAGAGGATATGAGTGTGGACTATGAAGACTTTGTTATTTTTTTCACTTTATGATGTAATGTAAGACTTATGAATGTATCTAGTGTTTCTAAGGCTACTAAACTAATCGGTCTTTCGATACATGATCTTCTGTGATCATGCCAATGTTACGAAGTAATGCACCGACTCTGGGTAGCTGGGGTCGGGGCGTTACTGTTGGTATCAGAGGCAGTTTAGTACTAACCTTAGAAGCTAGATTTAGATAAACTCTAATTAGAGCACATAGCCCGAAGATAGACATTAAGGATTAGTGTAGAAGAACTTCCTAGAATTTCGGTATTATAGAGATTTTCTGAGTTTTCCGAGCAATACATCCCTATCTAGATAGGAGCAGTTAGAGGGGGCTCTGGTACAGATGTACCTTGGGGTAAAACCCGAAAACACCGCTTTGAGCTAGACTCAAATGGGAACTGGTGGACGACAACGGGTCTTACAGCACTCTTGGTTACGAAATTCACGGGGGATATGATTAGGATAATTCTTGTTTTTTACAAACCACTATGAATGGTAATGAGTATATACTTCCTCAAAGAAAACCTTTTTATTATTATGGATTATATCCATAAATAGTTCTATTTATGTTAAGTATTTTATAAGTATGGAATTATGTATTTTGATTCATAAACTAATCTAGTTTATGGAATTGTATAGAAATGGCGCCCAGTAGAAGGAATGTGAACTCCATCAATACATATGATCCAAAGAGTAAGAAGGATCACATCTTTCATGGTATTAAGCCAATATTTAGAAGGGAAATATTCTCCCATGTGTTATCAACATATGAAGAAATAGTATAATGTGTTAATAAGATAAGTAGAGAATTCTCTGAGTCTTATGGATTTGAAGGGATGAAAGAGAAGAAAAGGATGGAAGAGATAATGATGGATCAAGGGACAAGGGAAAAGAAGAATTTTCCAATATGTGATAACTGTGGGAAGAAACACCTTGGAATTTGCCTGAAGGGAATGAGAGTTTGTTATAAGTGTGGAGAAAAAGGACACCAAGTGTGTGACTGCAAGGGAAGGAAAAAGGTTTCAAATGTCCAATGCTTCATCTGCAAGGAGTGGGGACACTATGCAAACCAATGTTCAAATCATCAGAGTATTCCCCAAATGATGTTATTGGATAATAATCAAGTTATGATACTACCACAGATGAGGAGGAATGATTATATTTCTTATGTTTTTATTAAAGAATTTTGTAATTTGAGTGTTGCATCAATGATGTACTGGTTATAATAATTATGGAGTATATAAGGATTGTACTGCAGTACTATTTCATCTAGGACTTAAGATTGGGTGGAACCAAGAAAAGTGACTCCATAGTAGGTTAAATTTTTGGAAAATATATGGTTGAGAGAAAGATAAACCATAATATGGTTCTGATACCGAGATAGTGATTTTGGAATAATACATGATTGATTCAGATAAATTATGTTGGATATTCTTAACATCCTTGAATCCGATTAATGATTTGTATACATTTTTTGATATAAGGAGTATATCTAGTTTTCTATAAAAAATAAGGGATCATGAATGTAATCAATAAGGATTTATGGTAATACAGTATGTTGCAGGGTTTTAAAAGAATACATGATGAAGGTGTTTACATGTTGTTACGCCGAAAAAAAGGAGCTTCATTATGTTTACCTTCCTCATAAAATCTGGACTGTGAGTTGGACAGAAGTATTTTGGATAACTATAAATGTTGGAATGGATTATATTTTACATTGGATACTATTTTTAAGGTTATTTTTGGACATTTATAAAAAGGACAACATGCAGACCGAGTGACAACCCATCGCGTCGGACAAAGCTGTGAGAATCGAACCCACAACCATAGTGCGATTGGGATTAATCGCCTACCACTGGACTACGTGAAGTCCCTGGTTATTAAAAAATAATTTTACTAATCTAAATGGTATGTGTTAACATTTTAAACCTCATACAATTAGGATAAGTATAATATTTTTGAGTTCTATTATCTTTTTGAGTGAAAGATGAGTTGAAGGTTGAAACTCTAATTGTCAAGCATAAATATATATATACTTATCTCTTATTCAATGAATAAATTAATTCTTAAACTTTAGTAAAGGGATATTAAAACAAAAAAATGTGTCATCCTAATACCTTATGTCTTGTTGAACTGATGATATTTTAAATTAACATAGATTGAAGGCTTTGAGGCCCACAATTTGACAGTTGATTGTGATTGATGACCTCAATCACCCCTACAAATATTTACGTTTTTCCTCTAATTATATGTCTCTAATTTCCACCAATGCTCTCCTAATCGAGATCATAATTGGGTGGTGACTTTTTCATTTCTCTTTCCCTCTTATTAAGGCTAAATTTAATTAATCTTATTTCCGATGTGGGTTTTCGACAAAGGTATTTTCTATTTTCAACCTTTTATTTTCCAAGAAAAATTTCAAATTGCGAGGATGCAATTTACTAAAGGAGGGGAGAATGTAACACCCTGAGCTTCCACAATACGCTTCTCATTCAATAATGCAATAGCTTGCATTGTACAGAACTTCGAGTTCTAAAACACCGCGACTAATCAAAGTAGCCGTTATGAATAGTAATAACCACTTTTTAAAATTATAGAAATTTTATATTTCAAAATGGACTTCATTTTTGGATTCGGAATATCGAAATTAGCCTATGTTGAATTTTTGGTATTTTTCTGAGAACTTCAAATTTTTATGAATAGTGAAAAATACTTAAAAACAACTTTTTTAATGAAATTAATTAATAGTGATAAATTATATTATTTAGTGGTTTTAAAGTATAATTAGAATATTTTTTTACCATTTTATCCAATGGTGGTCATTAGAATTAATTTAACATTGAAATTGGACAAAAACAATTGCCAATCTTTTGATATAAATTGTTTCTTAAAAACATGCTATTTGTTGTGACAACGGGAATTAATTATAAAATTATTTAATTCAACTTATATGTTTGGAATTTTGTATAATAGGCATCATTTTTGAATTCGGAATATCAATTATAGCTTAGGGTGAAATTTTGGCATTGTTCTGAAAAACTTCATTTTTTTATGAATAGTGAAACCACTAAGTCGTAGTTAAATAACAGATTTTTCGTTTAAATGAAATATTACCACTTCTGTGTTTTGATTTTAAAAGATCCTACATAAATGGTTGTAATTAATAATTAAAATTTGGTTCAATGAGATTAAAATAATTTTTGGTGAATAGTAACTTTTAAGTTCTTAATCACGATTAGAGGTAATTAGTGTAGTTTAAGGTAAAAATAATGTTTTAATAATATGAGATGAGCTGTACACATGTCCTACCCTCATTAGATGTGTCATGGCCGACCAAGATAATCTATGGGTCAACTTGGGGACCCCATTGAGCCACTTTAGTTGGAAAATGACAGAAATACCTTTTATTTAATGTTAATGAAAAAAATGACACAAACATGAAATTGTTTACTAAAAAAATTTTTACATGGGGTTATACAAGTCATATTTTTTACTATAAATAGTCATTGGAAATTTAAAAAGATTTCCTACATCATATTAGCTTTTTTATATATTTTTTAGACATTAAATAAATTAAATTATTTATGACATCATGATGATGCAGCGATGACCTCATTATTTAACAATTTAAATAAAATAAAAAGATGATGTAAAATTCAAGGCCTAAACTTGTCAAAAACCTATTGGATGAGTCGATTTCTAACCCTTATCACCTTATACTCGAAATATAAATGTTTGGGACCTTTAGAATCCGAAAAGCATTGTATAATAATGTAAAATATCTTTACTTTCCAAGAGTGCCCCTCCTCTGCTCTTATAAAAGGCCCCCACCTCTACCACCTCATTCACACTTTCAAGCCATTTGGATCGGCCAAACTCTGCCCAAATACTCTCCCAACTTCCCTACCTTACTCCTAGAAGCCTCTCTTTGGGCAGAATTCTTTCCAAGGAATCCTTTGGCTCAAATCAAAAAAAATTACCCGATTTGAAGGTAATGTCTTCTCTAATGTTGTTTTGTTTTATTTTTCTTCTCCATCCCCTTAAACTCTTTTTATTCCTTTATTTTGTAACAACACCAGTATCTACAATATAATAGTATGTTGTTATGATAAGTATTTGGTTTACACTTACACACACCTTTGTCTAATGGTTAAATAACATACTGTTTCTGTGGGTGGCGAAATACTGCCTCACGAAACGATGATTGTTCAATATTCATTTAACACCTCTAATGGTGGCCATTTTGATGACACTATTTTCATATATGATATATATATTATGTTTATGTTTTCCTTATGCTTCTGTATTTCTCATTTATGGCATACCTTTATGGTTTCCATTATGGGTAAACGTGATATTTTCATTTTAGGAAGTGCGGACTACCGCCCACTCAAAGTGATTTGAATCATTAATAACATATGTGGGATGTATAAAGGATGGATTAAATGGTATTATATGCTATATTATACTGGAATTATATTATACATTTATATAATTATTATTTCATTACATTAAATACGAAATTGAAATGAAAGTAGCGTTCATGCGTACGTACGGCTTACCGTCTCCATGAACGGTGCATTTCATTTATTACCTCTAAATGTTACGTAATATTATGAATGAATGTATATACTGGATATATATGATATATATGATATATAAATCATGAATATAATTCTGGATATAATGGATATTTCACCACATGAACAACTTGTAATGATAAGAAGTTTATTGTTGACACAAGTTCCAAAGATCGACAAAACGACCGTTATTAACTTAAATAATTACATAACATTCATAACATTGTAATAAGTGATATAAAAAGGTTAATGAAATTGAAAATGGTTCTTAATAAAGTATATATTAACTCTAGTTTATTATTCAGGAGGTTAAAGAACGGTTGAGTCAAGTCGGACACGAGGTAAGGGAATTTCTTAACCCAACTTCCATTCTTTGGGTTAATCTCCTACTTTCAAATAATGTCATGATATTATTATGTCCTATTTTTTATTTTTTTAAGTTCTTTATGTGTACCTATAGTGAATACACATAATAGATCTATTTTATTTTAAAAATGATCTTTTTAAGGACTTCTTCTCAATCTCCTTTCATTGAGGCATATTTGGTTTTATACACAATTTTCTTTTATAAGGTGTATAAACCCCTTTGACTTTTACGTTTATTCAAACGGAATATTTTTTATACGAATCGTTTTACTAAACGACAAAAGGGAATGTTTTTATTTCCGTACATATTCAGCGACAATGACTTCTCCGCCGCCATGAAAATTATTTGAGTTTCGGCTTCCTTTACAAGCCATAACTTTTTTTTAAAGAAAAATAAATACCATGTTTTAACTTTCTTTTATTTTGGTATTGAAAATGGTTTTGAAAGATTTTTTATTATATCAATGTTTTGTATTGAAATATTTTGATTGAAATGTGGAAATGTTATGTTTCCTTTATTCATGTTTTATGTGATAAGATTATGATAAGGTTTATGATATGTTTAAACCCATTCATATGTGGAATGCATTGGACATAGTAAGTGACGGGTGGAGCCCGCTATAGCTCCTCGATGCATCGGCAGGTCTCATGAGACAATCTAGTGTCTTGGCACGAGGCCTTGACAAAATCATATTTGTGGTCTTGGCACAAGTCCTTGGCTACGTGGTTATGATATTCTGGAATTATGCATTCCATCATTATGAAAGCGGTTATTGATATTGCATGTGATTATTCGACCAGTAGAATATCCATGTGAAGAAGTGAATGGCATTATCTCATTATACATTTTCCATATTATGTTGAAGTTCATGTTTAAAAGTATTTTGTTTTAGTTATACATTGCCTTAAATATTTATGTTTATTAATGAAAGCTTCTTCTATATTGTTATCCTAACTGAGCATCTGAGCTCACCCCTTTCAGTGTTTTAATATTTTACAGGATGTGAAGATGTATTTTAGGAATGACCTGCAGGGATAGTCAGAAGAGTATATGAGTGTGGACTATGAAGACTTTGTTATTAGTTTTTCACTTTATGATGTAATGTAAGACTTATGAATATATCTAGTGTTTCCAAGGCTACTAAACTAATCGGTCTTTCGAGACTTGATCTTTTGTGATCATGCCAATGTTACGAAGTAATGCACAGACTCTGGGTAGCTGGGGTCGGGGCATTACAGTTGGTGCATTATTACATAACATTAGCATGATCCTAAAAGATCCTGTCTCAAATGACCGATTAGTTTAGTAGTTTTGGAAAAACTAAATATATTTCGAAGTCTTACATTACATCATAAACTAAAAAAAACTAAAATAAAATATTGTATTCATATCCCCTTATACTATCCCAACAGGTCATTCATAAAATACTTTTTCAGATCCTGGGAAAAATAAAACATTGAAAGGGGTGAGCTCAGATGCTCAGTAAGGATAGCAACACAGTGGAAACGTTCATAAATGAGAATAAACATTTAATGCAATGTATAACTATAAAAATCCTTTTAAAATGGAACTTCAGAATTATATGGAAAATATAAAATAAAATAATGCCATTTACTTATTCACAGTGATATTATAGTAGTCAAATAACCACATACAATATCAATAATGACTTTCATAATGATAGAATTCATAATCCCAGACTATCATAACAACATATTCAAGTCCTCGTTCCAAGACTACAAATAAGATTTTGTCAAGGTCTTGTGACAAGACACTAGTTTTCCTCACGAGACCTACCAATGCATAGAGGAGCTATAGCAGGCTCCACCCATCACTTACTAAGTCAAATGCATTCATCATATTAAAAGTTTGAAACATAACATAAACATTCGTATTAATACAAACATATGAAATGTCAATAAATTATCCACAAACCATGAATGGTATAAAAATAGCACATCCACAATCAAACATAACTCATTCAATAAAATTTGGTAGATTTTATTGTAACAGATTAACTTCAATTGAGAATAATGAATGATATTGACATAGATTAAAATAATCTTCAAACTATTGATAGAAATATCCCCCATTTTCTTAAAAACATTTAAAAGTCACACTATTTATCAAGACAACATTTAAAATAGATTATTTAATCAATGTGTCCTATACCACTTTGAAACTTTTAAAAGAATTTTTCTTTGAAAACATTAATTTCCATATAAAGAAATCCTTAAAACCATTTTTAAAACATGGACATTAATGAGAAAGATGTAGAATAATAAATCGTTAAAACATTTTAAAACGATATTTCAGTTAGAGTTTCTAACCAAAACAGAGAAACTTTAATACAAATAATTGAGGTCATAAAAATATTGTAATATCATGAGACTAAACGGATTCATGATATACTATGTCAAAGTACATTATATACACCATATAAAATTGATTTGGTGTATAACAACAAAGGAGACTCGATGGAATGTAAATTGAGATGAAATATCTCATAAAGGCTATATCCTTAGTTTAAGGATAAATCAATGACATAATTATGGGTGTAAAATATAAATACACTCAATATTATTCAATATTCAGTGTAAAACAATCAATGGAAATTCATACATATTGTTGTAAAAATAACACCAATGAATTGGATGTTAGCTCAACAAGTCGAGATTGAGTAAAAATTATTATTATCAAGTTCATACCGATGTCTTGAGAATTTATCACTAGAGTGATTATGTGTATCAAAAGTATATCCGCAGAAAGGGGAGTGGAAATTATGACATAATAAAATGAATACTGATTCCACACATAATCTTGGAGTAAAATAATCAATGAAGTACGTGTAAAGCCGAATGAGTGGAAATTGAAAATTCAAATTCCCTTATCGATTTGGTAACTTATGAAACATACACCCATGAATGAAGGATCATACAATGATGACATAAATATCAATAAATTAAAGTATATTATACAATGAATACAATAATGGTAAGTACACACACCACATGAAATAAATAAGTGGTGAACAATGGAAATCTCACAGAATTAAAAGTGAGATAAGAAACCCCTTACTTTGTAGTTATTCCTTGGTCAAGGGTAGGTTAGACTCCATTATAATGGTGAAATAATAATTATTGAATTATAAAAGGATCATATACATTAATATGATATCATATATGATCTTTTGGCATTGCTTTGTTAATAATATCTTAGTATTATCGTGGTTTTGGGTGTTAACTTACTCGTTTTCTTTTATATGTTTTGTTTCATAAGTCGTGTTTGTTATGAGTAGGTTGTATATTATTTATATACATAATGATATAATGTCCTCAAAAATTATTTTTAATCATCAAATGAGAATTATACTTTAATGGATACGAGGGGGAATGAATCTCATCGCGTTCATGGAGACGGTAGTCCGTACGTACACACGGGGGGACAATATCATTTTTTTATATTAAAATAATATATAATAGGATGGTATATCATATATACAGAATCATTATCAGGTTATATTTATTATTTACATTAATTACACATCATTATTATACCCATCCAAATAATAGTGTATCTAATAACAATTACACCATGATGTGGAGACGGTAAGCCGTACAAACGCGTGTATGGTGACATGTCATTCAAATGATTGATAGAATACTGAATATGGTTGTACCATATTTATAATAACATCATAGTATATATTAAATACTTGATTTATTATTTTATAATGGGACAACAAATAATGAAGAAGTTGAAGAAGAAAGGAACTTGAAAAAGGGTGGTGAAAACATTATCTCTTCTTTGGGTTCTTCCTTTTGATTTGATCAAAAGGGATCCTTAGATTGGATTTATGACTAAAAAAAGGCCTATATGATTAAATAAGGATATTTGAGTTAGTATTTGGGTAGAGTTTGGCCGAACCAAAAGGATTTTAAGGTATATAGGATTGGTTAGAAGTGGTGTCTTTTTATAAAGGGGAGGAGGGGCTCTTTAGGAATAACTATTGGATTAATTTATAATAAATTGATATTCGGTTTATAATGGCTCCAAAGTGGATTATTGAAATTATAAGGTGTGAATGAGTCAAAATACCTTCATCCAATAGATTTTAGACAGTTTTGGGTCACTATATTAGCCTTATCATTTATATTTAACTATTAGTTAAATAGTTTGACATTTACCATGTCACTTTGTATTTTTATATTATATGGTTAATAAACATACTATATACTTCCATTAGATCTTAAATTGGTCCATTAATGATACACCTATCATTATATATGTCCTTATATTGATCCTTATATTTTTAGAAATCAAATATCAATTAATAATATAATTTTTTTTTTAAAAAATCATTTATGTCAATTTTGAAAATATTTAGTAATTGATTTTTTCAAAGTCTTAACAACTTTATTAATTCGAAAAAAATTTATTTAAGCAATACTAATATGTTAAATAAACTAATAAAATTATTTTATGGCATAAAAACTATGAAATTATATTTATTTAAACATTTCTAATAATAATTATTTGATTCATTCATTTATAAAGAAAATACGGCATCATTATTGTGTCATAAATATATTTAATTAATCAATGTATAAAAATTATAAATATAATACCATTATATAGGAAATATTTTTATATTTCTAATTAATATTTATAGTCTAAAATATAACATATATAACCCTATGTAAAAAATGTTTTTCTAAAATATATATGCTTATGTCATTTTTGTATTTACTTTAACATAATTAATATATAGTTTCCTTATCACTTACAAGTGGATCCATGGGGTCCCATAATTTACACAAAGATGCCCACAGTCAGACATGTATCAACCAATAGGGTAGGGACATGTTTTACTGTAATTTATTATTATTATAATATTATTTTTTACCCTTTTTTATCGGATTTACCCTTTAACCATGGTAAATAATATATTTACCGAAGTAATTATTCAAAATGTCTAAAAATAAAAGTTACTTTTTTAGACAATTTGTACCTCCTGATTCTAAATATTGAATCCATTTTTCTAAATTCAAAACACAGAAGTAGCAGAAATTAATTTTAAATTATTTCTTATTGTCAAAACAAAAAATGTGTTTTTAAGAAATAATAAATATCAAAAGATTGACTCTTTTTTATATCCAGTTTAAATGTGAAATTACATACAATGAAAAAAATTGTTTTAAATGGTAAAAATATATTCTAAATATACTTTAAAACCACTAAAATTCATAATTTATCACTATTAATTATTTTGATTAAAAAAGATTTTTTTAATTAAAATTTAGTGATTTTTACTATTCATCAAAAATTGATGGTTTTCAGAAAAATACCAAAAATTCACCCTAATATAACTTCAATATTATGAATCCAAAAATGAAGTCCATTTTGAAAGATAAAATGTATAAAATTTCAAAAAGTGGGTATTACTATTCATAACGGCTAGTTTGATTGGTTGTGGTTTGTGTTAGAACTCGAAGTTACATAAAACACATGCTACTATATTATTCAAAGAGAAGCATACCGTGGAATCTTGGGATGTTACAAGTAATAAATAATTTCATAATGAGGTAATGTATAGTACCAGAACTTAATTTCTGTGTTAATGCCTCGTGCTAGGACCTAGGGGATAAATGTAATCGGACCCCAACCTGGAGGTCCTCTGTAACTGGACTCCATCCCAAAGAGCCTTTGTAACTGGACTACAACCAAGATTGCCTTTGTAACTGGACTCCAACCCGAAGGGCCTCTGTAACCGGACTCCATCCCGGAGGGTCTGCTTTAACCAAATCCCAACCCGTAGGGTCTACTATAAATGGACCCCATCCTCTAGGGCTTACTTTTACCGGTCCCCAACTAGTAACATACTAGTCCAATACATTGATCTTATGAAATGGTTTTAACATAATCTAAACATTCATATTAAAACTATTATACAATGTGTCAATTACATTAACCGTATACCATGAATGGTATAAAAATAACACATCCATAGTCAAATATATCACAAAACATTCAATACAATTTGGAAGATTTGTATCATAATAAGTCAACTTCAAACACATTTAAAATCCATCAAAGGATGTAGAAATAAATGAAAATGATTTGTTAAAATCATTGAGATAAATATCCCTTCTTCATGAAAAAATTTAAAAGTCACAAATTTATAAAGGATATAATTTAAAAGAGATTACTGATTAAAAGTGTCTCATACCACTTTGAATCTTTTGAAATGATTTATCATTTCAAACCATTCATGTCCATATAAATAAATCCTTAAAATCATTTTGAAAAAATAGACATTAATTAAAAATATTTAGAATGATAAATCATTAAAAATTTTAAATGATGTTCTAGTTAAATAGACCCTCCCATAAAATCATAAAATATTCCTTTTTAATAAATTTAATTAAATATGGGTATCAGTAATAAATATGTCCTTGTAAATACTTACACATAATCAATCTCCAATAATAGTGAGATTTGAGAAATAACCCTTACCAATTTGGTAACATACAAAACATACATCCCGTGAAAGAAGTTTCATATAATAAAGATATAAATACACATTAATTAATGTTTATTACCCAAAGTATACAATTATGGGAAGTACATACACCACCCAAATGTAAATAGTGGCATTATAGCATGAATATCATGGGAATAAGGAGTGAGATGAAAACTCATTACCTTTCACTTTCCTTTGGTCGAGGGTACGATTAACCACATTTATAATAACCATAGTGTTTTATTAAATTATAATATTACCATATTCATATTTATTACATCATACATGAATCATTTAGGACTTTATAATAACCATTTAATAATTAATCCGATGTTAAATTATCATTTTAGGCAGTAATCACTTTCATTATCATACGTGTTTTAACTTGTTATTCACAATCATATCATTTAGATCACGATTTAAATACTTATATAATAATAAATTGGATTTATATATAATATATATTTAGAATATAAATATGTATAAGTGTTCTATATATGAAATGGAAGGAACCGTTTATGGAGATGACAAGTCGTACATACACATAAACATTGTTTCCGTTTTCACTTCGTATTGAATAGAAGTAAGTTAATAAGATATATGTATGTAAATACATACATACATACATAAACACACAAACATATATACATATATCCAGTATCATTATTATGTCATATATTAGATACTTATTAATAATATATATTTTTATAATCATTGTTGAATGGTTAACATTGAAATGAATCTCATCGCGTCGTGGAGATGGTAATCCGTATGTATGCACGAGTGACAACATCATTAGTTTGATATTAAAATAATATATAATTGGAAGGAATATCATATATAATGAATCATTAACATGATATATTTTTTATTTACATAAATTATACATCATTATTATACCCATCCAATATAATAATGTATTGAATAACAACTATACCATGGCGTGGAGAAGGTAAACCATATGTATGAACATATTGTGACATGCCATTCATTGGATGGATAGAATAATGAATATGGTTATAACATATTTATAATAACATCACAGTATATTGAAAATACTGGATTTATTGTTTTATAATTGAAAAAACAAGGAATGGAGAAGTGGAAGAAAAAAATAACATGAAAGAGGGGATGAATTATTTATCTCTTCTTCAGGTTCTTCCCCTTGATTTGATAAAAAAGGATCCATAGATTATTTTTCCGACCAAAGTAAGTCCTCTATGATGAAGTGAGGATAGTTTAGAGGATATTTTAGTAGGGTTTGGATGAGCAAAATGGTTTTGAAGGTGTGAATTTGATTGAATGGGGATTCCCTTTTGTAAGAGGGGTGAGGGGCACCATAGGAAAAGATTGAAATATTATTTTATAATAAAATCATATTCGGTTTATAATGGATATAAATTGATTTATTTTGATGCTAAAGTGGGTATATGTCCAAATCCTATCATCCAATAGGGTTTATACATTTTTAGGTTACCATTTTAACCTTATCATATAGATTAAACATTGAGTTAAATAATTTAACTTTTACCATGTCGTATTATATTCATACACTATATAGTTAATAAACATACTATAAACAACAATGAGAATATCAAGTGGTTAATTAATGAGATATATAAAATTTGTTTTAAAAACATTTTTATGTTAATTTTGACACTATTTGATATTTTGTTTATGTTAAATTTATAACAACATTATTACATCGAAAAACATTCATTAAATCAACTCTAACATGTCATGTCAGCCTATAATATTAGTTAAATTCATTAAATGTCTGAAATTACATTTATTTGGATATTTATATTAACAATTATTTAAAACTTTCATTAACAAGGTAATTACTGCATCATCATTGTGTCATAAATAAATTTAATTATTTAATTTCAAAAATTTATAAATAAAATAAGTTAATGTATAATATCTTTAAATATTTGAAATTAATAATTATAGTCTAATTTATCTTATGTATAACACTAGAGTAAAAATGGTTTATTTATTAAACATAGAATTTAACACTTTTAAATCATCTTTAAATAAAATAATAATAAATGACCTAATCTAATCCAAGTAGACTTAAAGGATCATATTTTATTTCTAAGTTTGTTTTTCATAGAAATAAACTTATCCAATAAAATAAGGACTTGTGTTAGGGTAATTATAATATCATTTTTATAATTAATTGTTGTATTTACTTTTAACCGTGGTAAATAAAAGTTAGAAGTTACTATTCATGAAAAAATATTTTTCTCATATTGAACCACATTTTACTTACTGATATCAACTGTATCTCTCTTATTTTTTAAATTAGACTCAAAAAATGGTAAAATTATGTTTTATGAAAATTTGCAAATGCTCCTAGTCGGTGGGTGAAAAATGATAAAAAGTTCAACAAGATTTTATATATCTAAACTTATTATAAAATGACTCTGATGAACTAAATTGAACATATATAGGTATTATGTATCTATTGTGACCGAAAATAAATTTAAACATAGTAAATAATTATTTAAATAAAAATTCAGTTTTAACCAATAACGTAGTGTTTTCACTATTCATTAAAAATTGAAAGTTTTAAGAAAAATACATAAATTTCACCCTAAGATATTTTTGATATTCTAAATTCAAAAAAGAAGTATATTTTACAAAATTGAAAACATAGATTTTTAATTTATTAATTTAAAATTATTTCCCATTTTCAAAACCAAAAAACGCATTTTTATGAAATAATTAATATCAAAAGATTGCCACTTTGTTATGTTCTATTTCAAAGTGAAATTATTTCCAATGACCACAATTGGATTAAATGGTAAAAATATTATATAATTATACTTTAAAACCACTCAAATTCATAATTTATCACTATAAATTTTTTCAAATAAAAATGTTGTTTTCAAATAAAATTATGTATTTTTCACTATTCATCAAAAATTGAAAGTTATCGAAAAAGTTCCAAATAGTTATCCAAACTAAATATTTATTTCCATATTCTAAAGAAGAATTTAATTTACTTAAATTTAATATATAAAAGTGTCAAATAAGAGTTTCAAAATGGGGTTTCCATTAATAGGTGGTAAAATTACATTTTTTTTAAAATAATTCTTTTAACTAAAGAAATGAATTTGGTCTTATAGTATGTCTAAGAAACATATAATATGGATTATAAAATTATATGGAGTATGTAAAAATCAAAATTCATTTATCATTATTCATAACAGTTAGTTTGGTAAGTCGTGGTGCACTTGAACTCTGTGTTACGTGTAGCTCAAGTTATTGAATTACTTTGAAGAAATAACATACAATGAAATCTTAGGGTGTTACATTCTCCTTGAATTAAATAAATTATATCCTCAAAATTTTAAATTGTTATTCAAAAATAAATGGAAAAAAATATAAAAATACCCTTGTGGAAAACCCGCATCAGAAATTGGGTTAATAAAAATTAGTCTTAATAAGAGGGAAATGAAAATGGAAAACTCGCCAACAAATTATGATCTCTATTAGGTGAACATTGTTGGAAATTAGAGACAAAAAATTTGAGAAAAAAGATAAATATTTATTGGGAGTGATTAAGGTCATCAACCACAAACAATTGTAAAATCTAGGGCCTCAACGCCATCAATATAAGATGATGTAAAATATCATCGGTTCAAAAAAACATATGGTATTATGGTAACACATTTTTGGCTTTATGATCCCTTCCATAAAGTTTAAGAGTTAATTTATTTATAGAATAAGAGAATATATATATATATATATATGCTTGAAAACTATAATTTCATCCTTCCAATTATTCCTACCACTACCTCATCTTTCACTCCAAAAGATAATAGAATTAAAAAATATTATATAAATCATAATTGTAAAGGGTTTAAAAATTGAATTTTATATTCTTCATTCCGACTATTTAAAAAATCTACATTATAAAAACTAGGACATAATGTAGGCTAGTGGTAGGTGATCCATCCTTGTCTCCCTTTGGTTGTGGGATCAAATCTTGCGACCTTGCTAGACACGACAGGTTGTCGCCCGACCTCCGGTTTGTCCTTTTTATGACAATCCAAAAATAATCTCAAGAAATTATTAATCATTAAAAATAGTATCCCATGTCATGCATAATATATTCTAACCATTAGTCTAATCCAAAATACTTCTTCCCAAACACACAATCCAATATTTATAAGGAAGGTAAATATAATGAAGATCCTCTTTCCCAAGTAATAACTTGTGAATACTTTCATCATGTATTCTTTTCAAACACGGTAACACCCTGAATTACCATGTTTCCATATTGATTACTTTCATTCTCCCTTATTCTTTATAGAATACTGGATATACTACTTATATCCAAAAATGTAGCAATCTTCGACAATGATGGAATATAAAAATCATTAATCAGTTTCAAGGTAGTGAATGAATATCCAATATAATTTATCTAAATAAAAAATATTTTATTCCAAAATCACTTCCTCGGTATCAGAATCTTGTTACTGTTTATTGTTCTTTCAACAAAATATTATCCAATAAAAATTTAACCTTCCATTGAGTCACTTTTCTTGGTTCCACACAATCTAATGTCCTTAATTAAATAGTACTCAAGTACAATCCTTATATACTCTATGATTATTATAACATGTACATCATTAATACAATACTCAAATGGAACAATAATTTAATAATAACAAAAGAAATAATAATCATTACTATTCATATTTGGTATTATCATCACTTGATTATTACCTAATAACATCATTTTGGGTATACTCTGATGATTTGGACACTAATTTGCGTAGTGTCCCAACTCCTTGAAAATGAAGAATTTTAAATTTGAATCTTTTTTCAAACCCTTGAAATCACGTACATGGTATCCTTTTTCTCCACATGTATAAAAAACTCCCATGCCCATCACGTATTTACCAAGGTGATTCTTTCCACAATTTTCACATATGGGAAAATAATTCATTCTCGTATTCCATTTATCCATCTTTCTCTCTACCATCCTTTTCTTCATTGGATTCCATTCAAAGCAATAAGACTCAGAAAATTCTTCACATATCTTATTAAAACACGATACTATTTCTTCATATGATGATAATAGGTGGGAGACTATTTCCTTTCTTAATGTTGTCTTAATACCATGAAAGATAAGATCCTTATTATTCTTTGGATCATTCATATCACTAGAGTTATCATTCCATATGCTGGGATCCATTTCTAAACAGTGACATACAATAGGTTAGATTATAAATTGCAATGCATAATTAAAACATGTAATGTACCTAACATAAATTAGAAGGTTTATTCATATAATCTATAATCATAAAATTTTTTCTTTGCAGAATTATTTACTATTCAATCCTTCATAATGGCTTATAATGAAAATTTTAATTATCCTAAGCATATCCCCAAGGAGTGTCGTAACCAAGAGTTCATCAAGGCCCGTTGTTGTGCACGGGTTCCCATTCGAGTCTAGCTTAAAGTGGTTTCTTCAGTTTTTACCCCTAGGTACATCTGTGTGTGAGTCGCCTCTACCTTCTCGTATCCAGACAGGGATGTATTTCATGGAAAACACATAAAATCTCTAAATTACCAAAATTCTAGGATGTTCTTCTATAATAATATCCAAATTATATCTTAGGGTAATGTGCTCTAATCAGTGTTTATCAAAATCCAGTTTCCGATGTTATTGTTAAACTTCCTCTGATACCAACTGTAACACATCCACCCTAGTTACACAGAGTCAGTGCATTATTTTAATAAATTGGCATGATTATAAGGAATCATGTCCCGAAAAACAGATCAGTTTAGAAGTATTGGAAAATAGAATAAATACATTAACTTCACATTACAATTTCAAATATAAAATACAAATTGGGTAGTTTTTTTAGGACTCCATTAGTCCCTTAACATAATCATGTATCTCAAACATAATACACTTCTTGGAATCGTATGAAAAATTAAACTGAAGAAAGTGGTGAGATCAGATGCTCAGTAAGGGTAAATAATTTAGCTAAGGCTATAAACATTTAAGGAATTATGTGTAATAAAAACCACAACCTTTTTAAACATAAAAAAACAAAATATGGGAAAAATAAATCAAACATTACTATATAAACATGCACATTGATATTCTACGAGTCGAATAATCACATGTAATAACTAATTTTATAATGAGGGAACGTATATTACAAGACTTTAATTTTTGTGGAAAGGCCTCGTGCTAGGACCTGGGGAAATCTATAACTATACCCAACCTGGAGAGCCACTTTAACCGGACTCCGTCCTAGAGAGCCTCTGTAACCAACTCCAACCCGGAGAGCCTCTGTAACTGGACACCAACCCGGAGAGCCTCTGTAACTTGACTCCAACCTAGAGGGTCTGCATAAACTGGACACCAACCTGGAGGGTCTTCTATGAAAAGACACCAACCCAGAGGGTTTACTTTTACCCATCCCCAACCTGGAATATACTAGTCCAATACATTTATCTTTATAAAATTTGTAAACATAACATAAACATTTGTATTAAAACTATAATACAAAATGTCAATTACTTTAAAAATAAACCATTAATGGTATAAAAATAATACAACCACAGTCAAATATATATCACAAAACATTCAATATAATTTTGATAATTTGTATCAAAATAAATCAACTTCATACAAGTTTAAAATCCATCACAGGACGTTGACCGAGATGAAAATGATTTCTAAACTCATTAAGTGAAATATCCTTTTTTTATGAAAACATTTAAATGTCAAAAATTTATAAAGGAAGTTATTATGAAAATATTTTTTAATCAAAGTATCCTATATCACATTGAATCTTTTTAAAAGAATTATCATTTCAAAACATTCATGTCCATATAAATAAATCCTTAAAATAATTTTGAAAACATGGACATTAATTTGAAGTATTATGAAAGATAAATATTTTAAACATTTAAAATGATGATCTAGTTCATTAGACCCTCCCATAATATCTTAATTGATTAATCTTGAATAAATTTTAATGAAATTTGGGTTTCACTGATAAATATGTCCCAGTAAATACTTACACAAACACAATCTCAGTTAATAATGAGATTGAAGAAATAACCCTTACCAATTTGTTAACATACGAATCATATACACCCCATGAATGAAGTATAATACAATGAAGATATAAATAAACATAAATTAATGTTTTCTAAACAAAGAATAAAATTATGGGAAATACTTACACCACACAAAAGGGAAAAGTTGCAATATAGCCTGAATCTCACCGGAATAAGGAGTGAGATGATAATCCCTTACCTTGATCTTTCCTTTGGTCGAGGGTACGATTAACATCATGTATAATGACTATAGTATGTTATTAAATTATTATATAAAAAAGTTCATATTTATTATATCATACATGATTAATTTATGATTTTATACCTCCCATTTAATAATTATATCCATTTTAAAGTAACATTTTATGTAATAATTATTTTCATAATCTTTCGTGTTTTAACTTGTTATTTGTTATTGTATCGTTTAGATAATGATTTAAATACTTCTATAATATAATCCTTTATTTATAAATCATTTATATTTACAATATAAATATTTATAATAGGTGTATATATGAAATGTAAGGCATCGTTTATTGAGACGGTAAGCCGTACGTACGCATAAATGATGTTTCTGTTTTCATATTGTATTGAATGGAAGTAAGTGAATATGATATATGTAAGTACATAAATACATACATACATACATACACACATATCCATTAGAATAATTGATTCATATATTAAATACTTATTAATAATTTATATTTTTATAATCAAGTTGAATGGTGAACATGGAAATGAATCTCATCGTGTTGTGGAGGCAGTAATCCGTACATACGCATAGGAGACAATAACATTATTTTAATAATAAAATCATATATAATTTGAGGTTATATCAAATATAAACAATAATTAACATGCAATATTTATTATTTACATAAATTATACATCATTATTATATCCATCCAATATAATAATGTATTGAATAACAACAACACCACGACGTGGAGACGGTTAGCCGTACGTATGCACGTATGGTGACAAGTCATACATATGATGTATAGAATAATGAATATGGTTGTACCATATTTAAAATAACATCACAGTATATAGAAGATACTACATTTATTTTTTGAAAATAGAAACAACCAGGAAAGAAGAAGCAGATGAAGAAAAGAACATGAAAGAGGTGATGAAATATTTACCTCTTCTTCAGGTTCTTCCTTTTGATTTGATCAAAAGGGATTCATAAGAAAGTTTTATGACAAAATTAAGGCCTCTAAGTTGAAGGGAGCATAGTTTAGAGGATAATTAGGTAGGTATTGGCTGAGCCAAATGGATTTTATGGTGTAAATTTGTGAGAAGGGGGAGTTCCCTTTCATAAAAGGGGTGTGGGGTACCTTAGGAAAAGATTGAAATATTATTTTATAATAAAATCAAATTCGCTTTATAATGGATCCAAATTAATTTATTTTGAATAGAATGTAGGTATGGGTCGAAATACATTCAATTAATATGTATTATACAAGTTTAGGTTACCATTTCAACCTTATCTTTTATATTTTACTCTATGTTAAATAATTTATCATTTAATGTGTCTTCATGTATTCTAACACTATATGATTTATAAACCTAATACAAACATTCAAGATAACCTCAAGTGGTTAATTAATGACATATATAATATTATTTAATCCTTTTTGCCAAACCATATATTTTTAGGAATAGAATATAAATTAATAATATAATTTTTTTCTAAAAACTCTTTTATGTCAATTTTGACACTATTTGGTATTTTGTTCTTGTTAAATTCATAACAGAATTATCACTTCAAAAATTTAATTTAATTTACAATAACATTTTATATCAATATTGATGATGAGTTCAATTTATTAAAAGTCTCCAATTACATTTATTTTGATATTTATAATATCAATTATTTCAAAATATCATTAATAAGGTAATTACTGCATCATCATTATGTCATAAATATATTTAATTATTTAAGGTCAAAAATTTATAAATAAAATACCATTGTCTATGAAATATATTTTTCCTTCTAATGAATATTTATTGTCGGATTTATCTTATGTATAACCCTATATTATAAATGGTTTAGTTATTAAACATAGAATTTATCACTTTTAACTCATCTTTAAATAATATAATAAAAAATGTCCTAATCTAATTGAAGTGGACCTAAAGGATCATATTTTATTCCAAATATATTTTTTGTCAAAATAAACTTATTCAAAATAATTGGGACATGTGTCTGAGTAATTATAATATCATTTTGACATTTAATTACCCTATTTACTTTTGACCGTGGTAAATAAAAGTTAAAAGTTACTATTCACCAAAAAATATTTTCATCTTATTGAAACAAATATTAAATACTGATATCAACCATGTCTCTCAGAAATTTTAAATTCAACTCACAAAAGCAGAAAAGTTATGTTTTATACAAATTTGCAAATACTTCTAGGAGGTGGGCGAAATACTGTAAAAAGTTTGATAAAATATTTTATATCTAAACTTATTATAAAATGAATCCAATGAATTACATTGAACATATATAGGGATTATGTATCTATTTTGACCTAAAAATTTAAATAAATTAAATAATTTTTTAAATAAAAAGCCAGCTTTAACCAATGACGTAGTGGTTTACACTATTCATAAAAAATTGAATGTTTTCAAAATAATACAAAAACATCACTCTAAAGTAATTTTGATATTCGGAATTCAGAAATAAAGTCCATTTTAAAAAATTAAAAACTTTGAATTTTTTTTTATTAATTTAAAATTAATTTCCATTGTCAAAACCAAAAAGCGTATTTTTAAGAAATAATAACGATCAAAAGATTGACACTTATTTATGTTCAATTTCAATGTGATATTATTTCCAATGATCAACATTGAATTAAATGTTAAATATATAATCTAATTATACCTTAAAACCACTCAAATTTATAATTTAACACTATAAATTATTTATATTAAAAAAGTTTTGTTCAATTAAAATTTAGTATTTCTCACTAATCATTAAAAATTGAAATTTATCGGAATTGTTCCAAAATGTTATCCAAACTAAATTTTTATGAATTTATTTTAAAGAAGAATTTAATTACATTAAATTGAATATATTTAAGTGTCAAATATTAGTTTTAAAATTCGTTCGCCATTAAAAGGAAAAAATACAATTTTTTTAGAAATACTTTATCTGATGAAATGAATTTTGTCTTATATTATCTCTATGAAACATATAATATGGATTCCTAAATTATAATAAGTATATAAAATTCAAAATTCAGTTAACACTATTCACAACAGCTAGTTTGGTTAGTCGTGGTGTTCTTGAACTTGGTGTTGCATGTAGCGCAATTTATTGAATAACCTTGAAGAAATAACGTATTGTGAAATCTTGGGGTGTTACACATTATTTGAAAATGTGGCTTCATTTCTCTTTGGTGAGAAATTCATGGTGATTAATAATAATAATTGTTTAATCATATTTTCCCTAAAATATTATTTAACGTGAGGAAAAGGATGTGGAAAGAGTATATCAAGATATTTGATTTTTAATTAATGTACACATCAGGTAATTGAAATTCCGTGGTAGATACATTATGTTGAAATTTGTCTCCTCAGTTGGTGAAACATGCATCACAAAAGGGTAGTTTATATTAGTTATTTCTGAATAGTGGATGGACTTTTAGGACTAGGGTTATTGAGATGTTTTCTTTCCGGTTTCTTTGATTCCTAACATGGTTGCCTGGGTTAAAGGGGCATAGATATCAGATTCCATGTGTTTGTCTATGAGTTATAAACTCAATGGTGGGGAGAAAATTTAGGGTATGGAACTGAGTGAGAAATCATTTTTATGTATTCGTACTCGTATTGATGTACCAGTGGCTTATCAAGAGAAAACAAACTCTCATCCCCTCCTCATGTAAAAAATATCACCCTCGATTATCCCATTTCATATAAAAATGCTTTAATATTCTCAAATATTGGAAAAATAATCTAATCCCTAGTCACCCCACATCAAAGTTCTTTTTCTCTCACCAAATGACCAATTCCATGGTTGTTAAGGGATCATTGAAGGTGGTGATATTCAAGAGGTAATTTTCTCAAACCACATCTCTAATATTATTTTCATCTTCTCCTTTCTTATCATATCCTTAATCCATAATTTAATTATAATGAAAAAATCATTTATTTAATTTAATTAGATGTTTCAAATGGAATACATTATGTCTAAATTTTTTATTACATCCTCTTATTCAAATAAAAGATACCATTATAAAAAATATAGAGGTTAACCCTCTTCGTTAGTAGTGATTATTTGTTTTCCACTACCACCATCAATGATAGAAATATAGTACTATTCATTTCAGAAAAGATTGAAAAATATATATTAAGAAATATTTTATGTTATGAAAATAACATATATAAATATTATTATATAAAATAAAATTATTTCATGATTCTTGGAAAAACCGCCCAAAAAATATATCATTAACATGTTATCTAATAAATCATCATAATTTCCAAAATAAGAATAATATGTTCTAACATTTAAACCTATGGTTGTTCAGAAATACCAATACATTTCACATTTATTATTTCATTTCCATTTTAATTGAGAAACCATTAATATAAAAAAATTAACAAATCAGGTATCCATTAAACGAAATCACATGAAATAATAAAAATCATGGTATATTATTAGATAATAGGTGGTAAGATGATATTAATGTATCACAAAAGATATTATATATAGTTATATAGTTTTAGAAATAAACAATAAAATTACATATACCTTAATAAATTAATTAAATATATTCAAATATAATATGAAACGTGAGGTAAGGGTTTTTAATAGCACATTTACTTTTGTGAAATATATTCGACATTCACTACATATTTATTTTGTGTATTTTATGTACTTTTTATTGATAAATAATATCCTCAAATCTAGTATCATTGTGGCATTCAATGCTAAATTTGATAATTTCTATCTTTTATGGGGCATAAGATTCAACAAATCACAATGTGGGATGGGAATTCTTAACCATATTTGCACTCTTTTGTTTAAACATCCACTACCTTGATTATGTCATACTATGTTTATTGTGAATGTACTAGTGGATATATTATTTTTAATTTCAGAAATTTTTTGTCTCTTCATAGAAAATACACATATTCTATTCATCTTAAAAATACTAACATCAATAATATAATATTTATAAGTGACAATCATTTAAAAATTATCATTATAGTTTCCTTTAAAACAGTATTTTTATTACATGACCATGTTTTTTAAACATGTTTACAAATATATTTTTTACAATTATACTACTATTATATAAAATCATTTTTAATCATGTTTTAATTTTTTTTAATTTTTTTGAAATTGATATTTTTTAATTTCATAAACAATTATCTTTTATACTTTTATAACTAAAATACAAAATAATATTTTTAACATATACAACATTTGATGATTTTCCACCCATTATGACTCATTAATATTTTAGAACATAAAATAAATGTTTTTTTGGATATTTTTAAAATTAATTTTTTTCTTATATCAAATCACAGTGTTTTAAAAACAAGTTGTTTCATAATGAATAAGGGTATTTTCCCTATTGAATTTTCTGTTATCTAATTTAATATATTTTAATTTATATCAATATACATTGATGGATATTATTATTCCCTGAGGATGATATATTAGGATACCATATTCCATGATTTACTATATTTTTTATGATTAGTTTGATTGGGGATGTATTTATTTCCCATAGGACTAATTCTCTCATATGGATAGTTTTTGATTTTTTAATGGTATGTGGATTCTATTGTATTATTTAAAATGTGATCAACGAATTTAAATTAATATGTGATAGATGGTTCCTGATACATCAACTAGATGCTTCATTAGGTCTCATGAGACATATATTTTGGAAAATACCAATCAAATTTCAACCAATAGTTTAAATCATTCTTGTGAATGTTTGTGTAAATTTATATAAAGTTGGATAAAGCAATTAAGTTTTTACCATATAGTCTTAAATCATCTTTTAAAATTTATCAATGGTAGAGGTATCATTAATCCTCAGATAAGAAAGTCCCCTAATTAAAAATGTCTTTCATTATGATTTTTTTATTATTATGAAGGACTTTTTAACTATGATATTATTCTTGGAATTATTTCATTCTCAATAATATATTATGTGGTATGTGTTTTAATCATTTACCTCTCTGTAATTGTTATTTCATATCTTATAAACCTTATTCAAATTATAACTCTTAAATATTATTTTACATCTCCAATTTATTACATATTACTTTTATAAAGGATTCTAGGATATTTATTATGAATGATATTCATGGTTAATATAGATGAATAATTTTGTTCTATAAGGATTATCAATAATGCATTTTATATTTTAATATGAAATGTAGTGTTAAAGTATGTATATAGTTTTTAGACACTGCTAAAGTTTTTGGACTTTCTGGATATGATTCTTTGAATGTTATGACAATGTAATAAAGTATGAAAAAACTATTGAATATAAGGATCGGGGAAATCATAGTAGGTATTAGAGGTATGTTTTTTAGAAACCATGTAAACTAGTGTTATAAAAACATAGATTATGGAACATAACAACATGAATGAATTTCGGGATATGTATAACTATAATATAGTATCCTATATATTTGTAATGAACATAGATAACCTCAGTTAAACCAAAAAAATTATATATTTTGAATAACATGTCATTATTTACACATACATTGAATAATATTATCTCACTCAAATTAGTGTACTTCTATGCATACAAATTTATTTTTGGTTAGTTAATCATGTGACCCAAATGGAATTGAGTTAAAATTTAATGTTATAGACAATGTGTGGTTGAGAAATAAAATGTTATGACAACTAGATTAAAAAAAATTTAAATATTTCCTAAAATGTTTTCTTGATAAATGGTTAAAACATGAACTTTCGCCAACTCTTAGACACACACAAAAATCGATCGATATATTTCTACAATAGATCAAGTATTGTAGATCATAGAGAAAAGAATCTTATGTTTTTTATATGTTTATAATGTTGTAATAAACACCAAAATGAATGTCTTAGTGGAACAATAATATGTTTTGGGAGTTTAATGAATGAAATAATGTAAGAAATTAAAGTCAGAAAATGAACTTTTAGAATAACATTCTACCTAACTCATAATTAGTATTTGAATGTTTTATATGTGGAATGTATGATAATTATGATAATATATTTCATATAGGGGAACTAATGAAGATATTAATTGTGTTTATATGTGTAATATTTACACTACTGATGATTGTGATATTACAATTTACATATAATAGGAATGTTGAATACAATGATGAAGTGTAGTAAATGTATTTAGAATGATGTGGAATTATTATTAATTGTATAATTTCATTCAAGAATTATGTCGTAAAATTTTCGATACAATTCGGGTATAAATTATGAAGATATATATAAGGATTGTACTAAAATATACCTTTTTTAATTATTTTCAAGCATGTAATTAATAATAATAGTAATTTATATAAGTGATTCTATTTCTAGTTGCCCTTTTGGAAAACACATGGTTTTTGGAAGTTAAGCATATTACATTTTTGATGTTGATATAGTTGTGATAAAGAAATTTTATATGGATTTTATTGGTGAACAATAAGGTCATTAGTTATATGATGGTTATAAAGAATTATTAGATGTTTGATTTTATGTAATATAATAAACATCCTATAATTTTATTTTAGGAGTCATTAATATATTCATTAAATTATAATAGAGATAAACGTATTATAAAATTTGGTACAAAATATTATTCACATTATTATGTTTCTTAGGGAATATAATGTTATGATTATTTTACAAATTTAGTGACATTCCTTCTAAAATATTTTGAGTTTTAATTTGCAAGTACATATTTTTTATGAGCTATGAGATTAAATACCTATAGATTATATTAAGATTAAATATGATATTTTTTAAATAACTTAGGATATAAATTTATTATTTAATAAATATTTATTGGTCAAATGAATGAATTTTTGATCTTATGATTCATTAAAAGTGCATGAGGCATGAAAAAAATCATATTGAATATACATTTCTTGGTGTATGATATGTAGTTGAATTATATTGAATCATAACCAAAAGATTGATATTTTTTATACGAAATTCAATGAAATGAACTATGAAAATTTCATGAATAATTTATCTAGATAGTAAAATAATGTCACAACTACAAGGAAAGGATTATCAAACAAATATTATTAATTTATTTGTCATACATCGAAATGAATGACCTTTTTTAAAATAATCGATTAATAGTTTTTGAAGGTAAAATTTATAATTATAATTTTATTTATCACTCCCCATAAATAATTCATAGTCATATTTAATTTTCATGTCAATTATTCAACTTCCCATTAATTTTATCTTATACGAAATCCCTATTTTGTAGTGTCCTTCATATATTCCTTTAGGCCTTTTTAAGGGGATGTTTTATTTACCCTTTTTATGATGTTGGATTTTCCTAAAGGTATTAATGAATTATGAAATTCATGATTACTAAAAAAATGTTTATTTTTCATGAAAGAAATTTATTAAAGGAGCGGTGAATTTATTGACCTAATATTTTAAAATAACACTATGTTTGATGGATTACATTGCAAAGAACACCAAGCATCATTGAACTCCAACATAACACTATTTTTACATGATTGTTACAATCTAGCTGTCAATTTAGCTAGAAAATATTGCAATCACCACATTATGATGTATATAATTTTGTAACTCATTTTTAATATATGAATTTTTTATTATGACAGAAACACCTAATTTTTAGGAAAGTCATTTTGAACTGTAAATATATGTTTTCTTGGAAAAATTATTTTTATTGGTATCTTTTGGAATACAAATATAATTTATTATTTAAAAAAAATAAAAAATTTATTATATAATATTAAAATATTTTTTGGATTCATAATTTCTAATTTATATTTCGATAAATTTTTTAGAATATTTGGGAATTATTACTTTTTTAATGAATAGTGAAAAATAATGATTTTTATAAAACTAACGTTTCTTGTCAATAAGTAATGAAATTAAAATTTAACATTATTTTTTGTAATATGGTTTAATTTAAAATATTTATATTTTTCTATTTAATCAACCTAATTTTTTTTAAATATAAATTATAAATTATTTTAGAATACATTTATTTTTTTTAAATGATATTTATTTGAAAATTATTTTAATGGACATAATATTTATTCATTTTATATAATCAAAATAACACATAAATTGGATTGTTTTAAATGTAATTTATATATTATATATCCATAAATATTAATTAATTTCATTGAAATTATAATTTTTAGTCATAGATATAATATAAAATAAGATTTTTCTTGAAAAATACTCTTTTTGAAAACCTGATTGATTGTCTCCACTATGGGTTTTTTAAATATAATTATTCCAATTATGTGAATTGCATATGTTAAAATAAATTTAATGTTTGGAATCAAAATATTCCAATTATTATTTATGTTAAATTAAAATTTAACGCATAAATAATTTTTCATGGTAAAAAACATTTATTAGAATCCATGTAAAATAATGAGACTTGTTAATGTAAAAAGATTAAAGAATAAAATATATAGAAATGAAAACTTAAATGGATGGTTGATTTTTTTATTTACCATAAAAATAAATTACATTTTTTATTATCAATCTAATATATTGGATTTATTTCCACCAAAATGAGGATGGATTTTAATATAAAATTAAAACTATTTTATCACCTAAAACCACCCTTATAAAAAATAAATAACAATCCTCACCATATAATTTTCCCTAAAATATGTGATTGTTATCCAATCACTAAAAAATACACTCTTCGCCACTTTATCAATGTTAATATTCTTCTTTTCACACACAATGATCTATTTCATGTTTATTTTTATATTCTTCATGGAGGTGACATTCATGAGGTAACTGCATTCAAATTTAAAAATGAGTGATTTCAAAGTGAACAAGTGTATATTCCTCAATAAAATTTCAAACATCTCGTTTATGGAATTTTCATCTATCTAACATAATTTATTGAATCGTGTAATTCATTGAGGTTGATCTATTATGATACCATCTTCCATATGTTATCAAATCGTTTTTGTTCAATTTTACTATGGAAGTATTGATATTTCATATGGTTTTTTCTTTAAATAAGGATACTTATTGATTATTTTAAGGCATGTTGATTTAATTAGATTATTTATTTATTTAAGTAATGAATTAGACTTAGTACTTTCTAGGGGAGAGACCCTAATTAGTTCATCGACACATCAGTATGTCTCTTAAGGTAAATTATATTGAAAAACATAATCAGTTTGTGCCATAGAGTTTTGAACTTCATTGTGAAAGGAATTCAAATTATAGATGAAGTTGGCCAAACCTAATAGGTTTGTACCCATTAGTTTTAAAACATCTTCTTGAAAATGAGTAATGACTATTTTAATTCCATAAAATATATAAACTATAATACTTTTTAAACATTAGATTCCTAACCCATTATGAGACCTATATAATCTATAAGGGCGAGGTGTGAAAAAATGGTGACTTCATGGGTTAGTTAAACCATCATTTAAATGGTATTTATTTCTCTTAGAGTAAATGTGTCATGTAAATTTTTCTTCTCCATCCACAATTAATATTTTTTTATTTGGGCATAGTCAAGGGGGATTATTTGTGATTTCACCTCAATCCTAGACTCACGTAAATGACGTTTATATGGAAAGATCATATTTTTCCAAGACACAATTATGTTTAATAGTGATAATTGTGAATTTTATAACCCATAAAAGATAGAAATCATAATTTTAACATTATAATAGTAAAATTTACAAATTTCATAAAATCAAAAGATAATGATGACTAATGGTGATAATTATAAAGTTTGATAATGACTGACAATAAGAATGGTCATTCATA
Organism: Viscum album; assembly: GCA_963277665.1. Classification (NCBI taxonomy): domain Eukaryota; kingdom Viridiplantae; phylum Streptophyta; class Magnoliopsida; order Santalales; family Viscaceae; genus Viscum; species Viscum album. The sequence continues at coordinate 1,575,962,890 of OY728136.1, read as the reverse complement.
CTTTTTATAAATTCAATCACCATAAAAATAATTCCCATTTTAAATATGTGTATAATGTAGTTTTTATTATTCATTTTTGTACTTTTATTACGATAACATTGGTTTATCATTAGAAAATATTATCTTTAACCGAAAATTATTTTATTGAATAAATTTTCATTTTCTATTTCAAATTAATAGGAATAGTGGAATACATCAATTATTAAAATGGATTTTTTAATGAAACACTATATAATAATTTTTTTCATTCCATTTAAAAATTTTATATGTGTTACAATACAAAATTTTAAATATATTCTCAAATTTTATTTTAATTTTCATTATAATAATAAAATTGATAAGTTAATTTTAACAATATCTTGAAATAACTAATCTAAAATTTTCCATAATCTTTTTTAATTTATTCTAATCAGATAATTCATAGATGAATATTATTTATGGAGTTAGCATATCCATTTTACCCTAAATTATATGAACTAAAAATTAGTTAATTTAAAAAATATTTATATATAATTCCAAAAAATTAATGAAATGTTTCAGAAAAATCATTAATTAATATGCATCCAAATAACGTTCCTATACACAAGGTGATATATACTTCTCATTTTATATTCCAAAAATCAATTAACTAATTGTTTAAATTAACCATAATTATGTCTGTTTAAAAACACATATATCCCAAAAGGTTATATATATCTCAATCATGTATTAATCATGGAATACTATATAATTTCTCAAAATATTGGAACTCATATAAATCAAAGAATTCCCTAAATTATCATCATTAGCATTGAAAATTTGATCAAAAAAATTTTATTTACCATTGATGGTACCAAAAATAATTATTTTATAGACTTTATTTTATAATTTTCTAACCTCTAAATTTATCTAGTTGATTCTTATTTCTACCTAAAGATAATGGTTTCCCCTACATGGTGGGATATGATGTTATTACACAACGATGATGTCAAACTAGTTTTTCTATATGGGAAATTATATTTTTTTTAAATAAGATTTCACTATTTTAATATATTCATAATCTTCCCTGATCATGTATGTGCGTCCATGATTTCATTTGGGGGGAAGAAAATACACTTATTTCAATTGCTTCCTCTAATTTTGTAATATTTTATTTTTTGATTATATAATATATTTAATTTTTATGTGATGAGCACTAAGAATTATAAACAATGATAAATAATAATTATTCATTTATTATAAATATGTGTCATGTAATCTAGAAATATTTTGAAAATTTATTATGTGTTATCATATTGTCATGTCACTTACTATATTCTTCTAATATATTTCATATGGTTTGTTCTAAAATTTCATTGATACTGACAATAACAAATCGAATCCATTATACTAGTTATGGTGGTTATTTTAATATAATGGTATAGAATAGTTATATTACAATGCAAAAGGTAATGTAGTTCTACTATCAGATGAACTAGATATATAAATTGATATTACATTAATTTATAAATGGATCACATATCAGCTGAATAAGTGAAAATTGATATATTTATACTTGAACATAATTATTTAAAATGTATTAATACCAACAATCTTTTGGTAGAAATGAAAATTTCTTAATGGGGTGCGCTCAGAAGTTCTGTAAGGGGTCTCATAGGTTAAAAGATATCATTGAATAAGTTATATTATGGAAAGACCCAAAAAAATAATTCCACAAAAAATAATAAATCTATTTAAAATATAACTAATTAGTATGTCATCACCTAATGAATGAAGTTTTAATCATAAATTAAAGAATACATAATAAACATATCATTGAGGTATTTTATCTATGTCATGATACATTAAAAGGAAATGATGTTATAATTTCCACATATTCTTTGTAATATGAGATTAACTATTATTTGAAGGGGTACTTTTAGACCCCACTCATCAAAAATATTTCCAACACATTCCATAAAAAACTGAATAATAATATTCTATAAGTGTTATGTTAAACATGGATGAATAACATAGAATTATATTTCTTATTTTCTCAAATAATATTATCATACATGACATTCCCATATAAAAAATAGATTATAAAAACTAATAACTGGTTTCCCAAATACTGTAATGGATAATGGTTTCATTGTCAAATTGACAATTCATATGGTTAATGATTATGTATTCATAACTTCTATATAATTATCATATTCATGTCAAGAATATTGATTAATATTTATTATGGTTATCATAAAAAATATAATTATCACTCGGTTTGGGAACTAGAAATAGTATATATAAAATTGTTTGAGAAAAAAAAATAATATGAATCCCCAATGAAAAATAATAAGATCATTTATTATGGTAGGTAAAAATAATTTGAGTCATCTATAACATATACATCTGTTTTTTGAAATAAGGTGTGCTTCATAGACCTCTTATTGTGCACCAAGTGAAGATTGATTTATTAAAAGAAATTTCATTATTGGTATTATTACCACTAGGTTTATCTATTCAAGGGTCACATCCACTTTTGTGTGTGTTGATATTGATTTCATTTATTGTAGAACTAAAAAAAATTATATTATCAATATTTACCATTGTTTTATAGGTATTGGAAATAATAAGAATTAAAACTTCATATCAATTAAATATAATGGGTGTAAATTTTTATCTCTCATTGATAATATAATATGGAAATTAAACATATATATATATATATATTCTAATTGAAATAAAATGTTGTTGGAAATTATTTTTCAAAAAATAGGAAGATAATATTTAAAGGATCCTTACTATGAAAAAAGAAAAGCATTGTTAATAGTCATAATGAGTGGGAATACAAATTATTTAATTAAAAACATATAGATGCGGTGATTGAACCATTTAATTATATTTATTGATATAATTGAATTTTAATTTAAATTTATTCATAATAAAAGAATTGAAATTGAATTAAAATTTGAGGATTATAAACCCTTAACATGAATGGTATCTTTAAAATTCATGGGATGAGAACCAGAAAACCTAGGTAGTTTTATAGATAGTTTTTTGAGAAAATTTGTCACTGGATATTCACATTTAATGGATTTATATTCAAGTGAAATTAATTAATTTCTAGTATTTAGAACAAATTTGGTGGAGTTATTTATTTCTAAACATATGTTGATGAAATACCAGTTTTGGTAATGGAATAAACATTTCATTACCGTTGGTTTTAGTAGAGGTTTTTGACATTTACGAAATGTGTTTTTTTGTTTTACTTTTCTAGAACCAAACTCAAATGTTTTAATTACAGTATTCATGAGAATATAACATTTTCAAAAATTATTATCATTAAAAACACACTTCCCATTATAGCAATTCAAATTTCATTACTAGTTTTGGAATTTATTTTATTTTCATAAAAAAAATTATATATTATATATACAATTTTTTTTGTATGGAATCAAAAATTTTAGTCACTAATTCATTTGGAAACCATTATAATGATATAATAATTACTATATCAGATTACATTATTTTAAAATTTGGTGATAATTTTGACCCCCAATAAATTTATAAAAATATTCATATTAAATTAATTGAAAACGTATATTAAAAATTTAACATAATTTTAGGATTTTTTTTCAATATATGTTAATGATAATTATCATAAAAAACATGTTTGATATTTTTTAACCATGAATTTAGTGAAAAAATAATAAAAACACATTTTTTTAATAATTTTTATTTTATGGAGTATGCATACATTTATATTAATGTTCTTTACGCAAAACTTTTAATTGTATTTCTTATTAATGATTTTTCTGAAATAGTTTTATTTGTTTTATTTTTTACTTGTATGTATACTATAAATATAACTATTTAAACATAGAATTTATAATATCTAGACTCCCATGGTAAATTTTTCTCGTGGTTAAATTATTACATTCATCATTCAAATAATATATATAGTTCTTTAAATAATATAAAATAATTAATATACTTATATTATTTCATATAATAATTCATTAACATTGTGAATATATAATGAAATGTATATGACATATATTTCATGATTATTTCATCATAATAGAAATATATGTCATAAAAATTTCATTATATATTCAGAATGTTCAACCAAAGTAAATTATTATGGTGATGTGATATTTTTTTCATGTTGTGTTGTAGATGATTTATCATTAATTATCAATATATATATATTATTATTTACTATAATGAAAAAGTGAAATTATTATGAAATAATAAATTGTACATGTTATTTTTAATAAATGTGTATATTTATTAAAATAAAATATACGTTTGTATAATGTTAATTTATTTTATGATAAACTAAATTATATAAGACTTAACTCAATAGAAATTTATTAATTTCAAAAAGAACATAGTAAAAAAATTGAACATATGATAATGAAAATTATTACAATTCGATAAAATACAAAAAATAGAAAACCTAGAATTAGGAATGTTTGGTCCTCCCAATCTTGTAGACATTTCAATCCAAAAAAATATCTATAGGAATTTTTTTTATGAATCATAATTTTATAAAAGGAAAATACTGATCATTCGGTTGAATTGTTGAGAATTAATTATAAATGAATTAATAGGTATTTAGTGGATGTATTATAACTATTACAGTCATTATAAAACCATTGTAATAGTATACTGACTATCAGTAATTATAATATTACTATTACAATAACAATTTAACTAATAAACATGAATTTTATAATTTAAATATAATTCACCCCCTATAAATAAATTGACATGTAAAATTAGTGTCCCTAAAAACATATATAAAAAAATATATGTTTCAAAGTTTTTTTTTTGAAAATTCGGTTCTGTATATACCATAATTTTATATTAATTAATAAAATTTAGTAATTTATAAAATTAATTTCTTAAAATAAATTGTACTTTTTTGATATGTGTAAAAATATTCACTTAGGGTTTTTTTGGTAATTTTTTTAATTACAACTATTTAATGTAAATTTTAAAAAGAATTTTTTTTATAAGACCATAATATTGTAATTAAATAATTTAAATTAAAATAGTGAAATAATAAATTTCATAATTTATATAATCATAAAAACTAGTTTAGTATGATTAATGATTAATTTAATAATAAAAAAATTAAAATACAAAATGTTTTTCCAAATTTCCAAAATTATATATTGTTCCATTAAATTAAAACCTTTCAATTTTAATCAATCATTTTAAATAGACAAATTACATCATATTTAAAAAAATTACAAGTATTAAAATATATTCATCACATCCTTATATGAATACAAATTTCATGAATTTCATTATTAAAATATATATGATGTAAAATATATTTTATTCAATATATTTTGGAAACAAGCCTTCCGTCATGTATTAATACCCTTATCCCTCCCATTAGAAATCCACTTCTAAAACACCTACCAATTATATAAAGAAAAAAATTCACACACCATATGAAATTTTTATTTTTAAGGAAATTTTGGATTCACTCAACTCATGACTTCGAGGAGATCGTTTTTGATGAATTGAATCAACATAGAGAAGTGGGTAATGATTCTTCAAATTTAATTCACATTTTCCATTCCATTTCATAATTATCTATATTAATTTCAATCACAAACTTTCTAAAAATAAATAAGTGTTTTTATATTTATATTAATTATTTTAAACTATAATAATTATTACATTTATGAAATATTTTTTTTCATACTTCTCATTTTTCCATTTAGAAAATATATTGTTAAAGGTTAGTTAACTAAATATTAGGATATTACCAGCTCTCTTATTGTCACCACCATTGTGGATGGGTAATGTGAACTATATATAATAAATACATTTTCAATTATAATAATTTATAAATATTCTATTATTAATATTAATAATGTATAAATGATCTTGACCTAAGTTAATGAATTAAAAATAATTTTGGACACTTTTCGGAATGATAAACATCGTAAAATTTCATTCATGATAAGGATTACTATAGAATTTTCTCCCATAATTATAATGATTTAATTATTAAATTATTTAATATATATATAATTGTGTTTCATTTTTTAACAAATATATTATTATTATACATGATTTTTTGACAAGAAAAAACATACCACGATTCTACGTTATGGGTTTTTCGTACGGAACACTTTTTTATATTATCTCATATATCACATTGTTTTTAGTGTGGATATATATATAATACCCTATATGATTTAAAAAACATCCCTTATCTATATAGGGATATAAATTTTTAAATCTAGATAAAATTATTTCCAATCCATTTAAAATGATTTATTAAAATAGTTTGATTTCAATATCAGTTTATTGATTACTTTTAAGTTGTTTCTTCTCTACTAAAACATTGATGATGTTTTTGAAAAAAAATATTATTATTATTAATTTGATAACCATAAAGTATAATCAAGTGATCAACTATGTAATTTTTAACATAATATTTTGTCATTATTTATTAATATTCATTAATTAAATTTTATGGATTTGTATTCTCAATAATTAATAATGACGATTTTCATTCAATATGAAAAATATTTATTCTAATAAAATTTTTCTTTCATATCTAACATTATTTCCTTGAAAAATACAAATCATATATTTTATATTTTTAATATGACAATTTTTATTATTTTTACTCCACCTTAGAAAAATTTTCTTAAGGTTAATTTTTTAGAATTCAAAGTAAGCATTTATGTTTCCAATGAAGAGGAAATTAAAAATTAATATTTAAAAAAGAATTTTCATTTAATGTATTTTAATATTATAATTTTATTAATAAGATCATATTAGATTAAAATATGAGAAATTGTTTTATATTAAATCCAATTTTTTATATTTGTCAAAAACAATAATCCTTTATTTCGTATAAGTATATCAGATTCTATTTGGAAAGATTCTTATTATCGTGTTTTGAGGGAATAGTGAAAAATTAAATTCTTAATAGTATATGATTTTTTGTATTAGAATAATTAATATTATATGACAAGTTATACATAACATTTCAATCTAATCAATAGTAAAAATAATAGAAAGAATTAACATTTTAATATTAAACTTGGTTTACCTGATGTTTAAAGAAAATTTATAAGGATTGAAATCACCTAAAAAATTACCTAATCCTAGTCATGACCATTTTTAGACCCTAAATAAACAAATATTTTAATGTAATCCATTTTAGATTAATATTTTTTTAATATATTTTTATATTTTTATATTTTCAGAATTACAATGTATGTCATCTCCCCCACTAGTAAAATGAAAACCTATATTATTTCATAAAGAAACATAAATATTGAGTATGATTATTGGATAAAAATCCAAATCTCGTCCTAAATATAAGACATAATTAATTTTATAATATTATTTTGGGCATAATATCACCCTTAAAGTGACTACAGCGTAATAATAAGTAGTCTTTTCGAAGAAGAGGCATAAACTTTAACAAAAAAGTATGTTTAATTTGAATTTAAACCTATTTCAAGACTATTATAAATATTATGAAATAATAAAATAATCATATCCCTTATACTTAGAATTATTTATGATGAATTATTAACATTAATCCATCACTTCAACAATCCAATTTGAAATGAAATAAATGTTTGTGTAAACAGTAGACTACAACCTCATTGACCAATGTAACTTTGTTTCTATCATTGCCTATAATATATAGTTATAAGGATTGATTTAACTTATGTACCACCCCAAAATTATAATGTAATATCCTTGTATTCGATATCATGTATGTCACAAGACACCACGTGCGACAGGTAATATAATATCCAGATATTTTATAATACGTTTTCTATAAAACAATTATTTTATATATTTCAATATATGAAACAACATGTTATCATGTGTTTAACTTAATAGATATCTTCCTTGATAGTGTTTTCTATATGTAAGAGAAACCTTCCTCGATAGCTTACGTTACACATAAGACTCAGTTTCACCAAATAATAATGTGTTATAAAAATATTATTATTTAATATAATTTCATATAACCTAGCCATTAGGTTAGTGTTTATTAATATTATTAAATAACATATACAAATTATGTTTTATAATATTATAAAATAAATTCATTTTATATACATTAATGAGGAATAAATTAAAAAAAATTTGGATATAAAAAGACAAATTTTTATGTTTTTTATTCTTAAGGAACGTTTTATTAATATACATAATTAAATAAAATTATTTAGTGAATATAACAAAATATATATTTTATATTTTCAATAATTATTTTTTTATTCATCCAATGGATTTTATAATAATAATATAATAAGAAACTATATTTTACAAAGGAAAACCTATAATTTTTAAGGAATTTTTACTCCCACTCTATGGTGAACTAATTTTAAAATATAAAATTTGATGAATTTGTGAAATGAGTTTGATAAAAAAAACTTCATTTTTGGTTTCATAATATAATATTTTTCTTTGGATTTTTTTGGGTATTTTTCTATGAAACAACGTTTTTTGATAAATAGTTAAAAATACTGTTTTTAGTTAAAAATACATGTTCATATAAATATTTATTAATGATAAATTATATATTTAAATTTAAAAGATAAAATTATATAAATTTTTAATATATTAAAACAATTATTTCATTTTTCAATTTGAAATTGAATATAATAACATAACAATCTTTTGATCACATTTCTACTTAATGTAGTTAATTAATCAATAAGTGAGATTATCATTAATTTTTTTTACCTCTGTGAATTAAATTTCATAAAATTTACATACATCATTGTAATAAATATGTTATTAAGAGTATATTAGGGAAAAATTAATTTTTGACTACAAATATTACTGAATGTGATTAAAATTAATCACTGTGATTAAGGTGTATTGAAGCTAAATAGGTATTAAACCATAAATTTAATGACCCAACTGACCTAGAAACATTCCAAAAAAAAATTTTATGGATATTTATCATCCATAAATGTTTTATTATATATTTACAGGGTTTTTTATTTATTTATTTTTTGTGAGAACATTTGTATGCCTAATTTTCGTGCATAAATTATAAGTCTTTTTTCCTTCCCTATAAAAGGACACCACATGTCACGACCCCCACCCCACAATGTGTACCCCTCCTGGGCCGGTAATGAGAGAAGGGAGATAATGACCCCCGAGCCCCACCTCTAGTAGGCCTCGGGTTGGCGACTAGCACCGAGGGTATAATACACACACAAATGGGAGGCATTACCCTCTAAGAGAACACATGCAGAAGAGAGAGATAGAATAAACTCCAATCGACTCCAAATTAGAACTGAGATATAAAAGGAAACCAAGTACATATATGAAATGTCATGCAAAAGTGCTACAACTGAAAGGGGAAACTAAAAGTACCCAAAAGAAAGTAAAACGACAGCGACCACAAGCCCGAACATCTCCTCCTCCAACCGCAAGCTAGTAGTAACCAGCTTGATCTCCAACCTACTCAAAGTCACCTAATAAAAACAGTTTATATATACATAAGGTGACTGTAAGAGTATACTCAGTAGGATCCTCCTCAAGCCTCTCGTGAAAAAGTAATGAAAGCATGTTAAAGCCCAGTGAACAACAAGTGAAACTAACTCGTTACCTAAACAGGTATACTAAGTTCCCAACCTCACCATGGCTACTATCACCAAGTAACACATACAAGAATATAACATATAGTAAAGAATATCAAGGGTACCCCGCTACTACTTCCCCACTGTTTTTCCGCTTTTCCCCAACGACATACGTCCTGTGCATCTCTCTCCAAGGCTTCCTCGCAAACACCTGGGCTAAGCTCCACAATATGCACCTCGTGCACCACATAGGCTTACCCGCAGACACCTGGGATAAGCACCACACCATCCTCACAACCAAAAGTAACCAGGTAGTTTACGGGAGCCACCACATCCCGCATAACGTGTATCATACGTCGGGTATAATACCTCAAGCCATTACAACCCATACTCTGAGTAAGGATCCTCAAGCCACCATAGCCTATACACATTACACCTATAGTAGTCCATAGGATACTATATCCAGAATATATGTGTGTGAATAACCACAAGCCATTACAGCCATCTACACACATATATGGGGTAACTAACCGTTGTGCCTCATGGAACAAGTATCTACCAAGAGAAGAGAGTGGGGCCAAAGGGGGTAGTCAGGCATTCAACCTCCCATCAGAATGTTGGGGAAAACACCCCCCAGGGCTCCGAATCCCCGAGGTGTCAGTTGACCTTATCGACAGGTTGGAGTAGCGTATAAAAACACAAATCCTACAGAATATATTTAACTCACAACCACACTATAGGCATTACCTAGTCATATGCACAACTGCAGCTAACGTCTCTCAGACTCCGGGCTACTACTTCTAAGACTAGGCATCCTATAAGCACACAACCATTTGAAGAGCTTTATTATATTACTCCATTCTCATTTTATCATTTCCATTGTACATTAATTAATTATTTAAACATTAATTAACCATGAACAATTTACCACATTAAACTAAATTGGCATCACATTCAAAAACTGCTCCTTTTTAGGATTCACATCACTATTAAATTCCAGTTTCTCCATCCCGATGGATAATCACCATTTAAACAAACATTCATTTCTGAATTACATTTCCATAATCCCAGGCATTCTAGAAAAGAATCCTAAGCTACTAAACACAAAGGGGCTCAACACGGAGTGTAGATATACTACCCATCGAGTCTTTGCCGCTTATAGCAAGAGCATAGACCCATCCTCCATCGAGAGGCTAAACACGGAAAGCACGTGGCATGCCCCACGTGTCTCCGCCTCCTTCGGAAAGAGGGTAAGCAATACCAGCTGCCTTGAGCAGTGGGGAAAAGTAAAGTAGATAAACTACCAAACCAAACCACCAACATCAAACCATCACATTCATCTCATACCATCATCCTTGGTGTCCTCCCCGACACCCACATGCATAAACCGATGCATCTCGCCACACTAGGCGTCATCTGCTGCCACAACCACAAGTCCCCACACCTCCACATATCACAACAGCCATCTAGGTCACATCAAATCACAAGCAGCAGGAAATCAAAGATCACAAAATGGGCTCTCGGCCCTTTAACAAGGCATTTAGCCTTCATAAAAAATGAGAACTCAGAGCTCCAAACCACAAGGCATTCAGCCTTACAAGCATGCAGGTAACTCATAACCCTTTTGAATTTATCGAACTAATAGTTCTTTAATCCATCTTGAATTAACAGATTCATTAACATGCCTCTTTATCTTTAGCCAATTATTTAACAAATAATTCCGGCTTTACGTTATTTATCAATTTCCATCATGAACGAGCAACTAATTAAAGAAAAATCATAGATATCACTCTATCTAGTAAAACATGAGGCAAACTGTTATCACGGTACAAGGCAACAACATGCGATCAACCAATTATTTTAATCTGGTTCAAGTATTTAATTAGGTCAATTTCATTGTGATCCAAAGAACTAAATCATGATAATTCTACGATTGCACATACACAATTAGAGAAGACATGAATCCCCTACCTCAAATAGTTCCTCACATTCTTTATCCACACAACAGGTCACGATCCTCCCCTCGTGACAACTGCATCCACCGGAGGATGCTGCGGTACGACAGTACCAACCACCCCCTTGAATACCCATTAGAATCTTGGGAATTACATGGTATAATTATGGAAAGGAGGATAGGAGATTATAAACCCCAAAAGAATGATGATATAACATACCTTATATGGAAGAATGATGGACACAGCTTGGTAGCATCAAACAGAGCGGAACTGATCCGAGTAACGTTTGATTGTGAAACTCCTACGGGAAGGATTGAATGGTTCTAGCGTCTTGAATATGAGAACCAGGAGGAAGAACAACGAAGAATGATATCTCGTTCCTTTTAAAAAAAATTAGAGAGGTGACAGTTTAAGATCCGATTTATTCTCCATTAAAAACGTATCGCATTAACCCACGCGGTTTGACCATGAAAAAACATTCTGGCCTTAGGAATAATTAATATAGAATTTATGGCCTTTGAATCGGCATTAAAGTCCTTAAAATAAGTTTTTAAAAATATTTTACGTCAAAGAAAACGTCAAATTTACGAAGCTGGAAACACTGTTCACATACTCAAAATTTGGCAAAGTGTGGAATCGGTAGCTCTCATAAAGTCTGGAAACACTGTTCATTCGTGAAATTTGGAAAAGTATGGAATCAGTAGCTCTTATGAACTCTGGAAACACTTTTCACTAAACCTCACTGATAGAAGTCCACCGATAGAACCTCGCCGATAGAAACACTATTCACTAAACCTCACCGATAGAAACACTGTTCACTAAACCTCACCAATAGAAGTCCACCGATAGAACCTCACCGATAGAAACACTGTTCACTGAACCTCACCGATAGAAGCACTGTTCACTGAACCTCAACGATAGAAGTCCACCGATAGAACTTCACCGATAGAAACACTGTTCACTGAACCTCACCGATAGAAGTCCACCAATAGAACCTCACCGATAGAAACACTGTTCACTGAACATCACCAATAGAACCTCACCGATAGAAACACTGTTCACTGAACCTCACCGATAGAAGTCCACCGATAGAACCTCACTGATAGAAACATTGTTCACTGAACTGGAAATTTGGCAAAGTGTTAGCCGAGCTAACTGCGGCTACCAATATACGGAGCTATCAGTACGCTGCGGCTACCGGTAAACCCAGCTACTGGTAAGCGGTGGCTACCGGTAAGCAGTAGCTACCTGTAGACCGAGCTACCGGTAGGCAGCAGCTACCGGTGGACCGGCTACTGCTAGGAAGCAGCTACCGGTAGACAGCAGCTACCGGTAGACCGAGCCACCGTTAGGCTACAGCTACCGGTAGACCAAGCTACCAGTAGATAGAAGCTACCGGTAGACCGAGCTACTGGTAAGCAGCAGCTACCGGTAGGCAGCAGCTACCTGTAAACTGAGCTACCGGTAGGCAGCAGCTACCGGTAGACCGAGCTACCGGTAGGCAGCAGCTAGGGGATAAGTCACCTTGACCTCCCGGAACACCTCCAACATCATATTTTCACAATGTAATGGACCAGGGAGGTCCATGCCATTACATTAGATACCTCTCAAAACATTCTCTTCCTTGAGAATTAAAAACCAACTCAGAGGAACAGAGGGGTCCGAACAGCCACCCCATAATATACCTCTCAGGGGAAAACCATCATGAGTTGTTCGAAAGCTGGAACAAAACTACGACATCCGAGAACATGGAAACAAACAATCCATATCCAAACAATTCATCCATAACATCACACAAAAAAAGGTACATAAATAAAACATGAAAGCTCTAACCATAATGGAAACGTCATTACATGAAAAGTGTTAAACATTAAACAACTCTGGGTACTGAGCACGTATCTGTAACTCACGCTCCAAGGAACTCTCCTCCATGCCACCATGTCTCCACAAGACACGAACTAAAGGAATAGAACGCCCACGCAACACCTTCTCCTTGCAGTCTTGGATCTCCAAAGGTCGCTCCTCGAAGGCTGCATCATCGTTAATATCGGTCTCTCCCCAATCAATAATATGAGATTCATCATGAAGATAACGACGGAGCTGTGATACATGGAAAACCTCATGTATCCGACTCATCTGAGGGGGAAGTGCTACTCGATATGCCACAGCTCGAGCACTAGCCAACACCTCGAAAGGCCCAAAAAACCGGGGAGAAAGCTTACTTCCACGACCAAACCGTCGCTGCCCACGATGGGGAGTCACCTTCAGAAACACATGATCCCCAACATTAAACTCTAAGGGTCTCCTCCTTTGATCAGCATATGATTTCAGACGATCCTGTGTTGTCTCCATCCTCTCACAAATAACCTAAACCATCTATGTTGTATTCTCCACTTGTTCTGGTCCGAGAATTGCTGACTCTCTGACCCCAGTCCAGCACAACGGAGAATGGCATGGCCGGCTATACAAGGCTTTAAACGTAACTATACCGATGGTAGAGTGGAAACTATTATTGTAAGCGAACTCTACCAAGGGTAAGTGCTTCGTCCATTAACCTCCAAAATCAAGAACACAAGAGAGCAACATGTCTTCAAGAGTCTGGATGGTTTGCTCTGTCTGACCATCCATTTGAGGATGAAAAGCAGCGCTAAGGCACAGTTGAGAGCCAAAGTCATGCTTGAGACCTCTCCACACCCTGGAGGTAAAACGAGGATCTCGATCAGAAATGATCGTCCTAGGTACTCCATGGAGTCTCACCACCTCCTCTAGATACTGCCTCGACAAAACTTCCACTGAGCTCGACTCCTTGATCGCTATGACGTGGGATGATTTTGTTAAACGATCCACTACCACCCATATAGAATCATGTCCTACCAGTGCTCGAGGTAAACCTGTAACAAAGTTTATTGAGATGTCCTCCCACTTCCACTGAGGAATCTCTAAGTGCTGGAGAATACCACCAGGAACACGGTGTTCGGCGTTCACCTTCTGGCAGACTAAACATCGAGACACACATTCTGCAACTGTACGCTTCATGCTAGGCCACCAAAACTGACTCCTCAAGGATCGGTACATCTTCGTCACACCAGGATGTACCGCCAAGGGTGAACTATGGAACTCTCAGAGAACCGTCTCGCACATCGCCAATGGAACAAAAAGCCTTCCATGATACAACACTCGGTGTTGTTCATCCTCCGACCAACCATCAGGGGCTTCACCACCTACAACTCTGTCTCTCCAAACTTCCACCTCTAGGTCACCCAACTGAGACTCTTCCAGCTTCTACATCAGGGATGACTGCACCGTCATCTGGAAAAGACAACCTCTACCCCCAACTTCTCCCATATCAAGAATGCAAATCTGATAGCTCTTCCATCACTCTCCAAGAATCACCAGATTCACGCACAACATCATTACGTATATTTCAGCTTAGTGCGTCAGCTACAACATTCCCTTTTCCAGGTGTATACAATATTTCAAAGTCGTATTCTTGCAAGAACTACATACACCGACGCTACCTCAAGTTCAAGTCACATTGGGAGAAAACATACCTCAAACTCTTATGATCGGTGAAAACCACAAAGTGATCACCAATGAGGTAATGTCTCCACAACTTTAGAGCAAACACCACAGCTGCCAACTCAAGATCATGGGTGGAATAGTTGCATTCATGGGGACGAAACTGCCGAGACCCATAAGAAAAAACTGACCTCTGCTACATGAGAACACAGTCTATCCCCAGTTGTGAAGCATCACAGAAAACATAAAATTGGACTCCCTCCGCTAAAAGACAAAGGACTAGATCACTTACCAACTTCTCCTTTAGATACTCGAAAGATGTCCGACACTAATCAGTCCATATGAACGCTTGATCCTTCCTGGTCAAAGCTGTCTGAGGAGTCGCATATCGGGAGAGATTAGCTACAAACCTCCTATAATAGCCTGCGAGACCCAGGAAACTTCGCACCTCTGACACGGTCTTGGGGGCTGGCCAAGACACCACTGCTTCTATCTTCGAAGGATCCACATCTACTCCTTGTTGGGACACAACATGTCCCAAGAAATGAACTTCTCGAGCCCAGAACTCACACATGGACAACTTCCCAAACAACTGATGTTGGCGAAGAACTCCCAAAACGGCTCGTAGATGCTCTGCATGCTCCTCTCCAGATGTGGAGTACATAAGGATGTCGTCGAGGAAAACCACAACCAACTTGTCCAAGAATTCACGGAACACATCATTCATCAACCCCATGAAAATAGCTGTAGCATTCGTCACGCCGAATGGCATTACAACAAACTCATAATGTCCATGACGACAGCGGAAAGCAGTCTTCAGGATATCCTCATGCTTTACACACATCTGATGATATCCTGACCGAAGTCTATCTTTGAGAACCAACTTGCTCCCTTCAGTTGATCTAATAGGTCATCAATCCGCTGGAGAGGATAGTGGTTCTTTATTGTCACTTTGTTTAACCGACGATAATCGACGCACGACCGCAATCTTCCATCAGCCTTTTTCACAAACAAAACTGGTGCACCCCACGGTGACACACTTGGCCGAACAAAACCACACTGCAACAGACCGTCGAGCTGAATATGTAGCTCTCGTAACTCAAAAGGGGCCATCCTATATGGAGACATAGAGATAGGATAATCTCTTGGCTGTAGCTCGATCCCAAACTCGATCTCTCATCGAGGGGGTAAGGATACAACCTCTATTGTAAAGACGTCAGGGTACTCCTCTACGACCCTAGGAAACACCAACTGTTGAACCTCTGAAGAACTCAGCGTCATCCCAACCATCATGGATGATAAGGATGGAACTCGTCTATGACTCATCCGAGGATCTCTCTCACCAACAAACACCACTTTCTCTCCATCTTCATCAAAGAAAACGACCTTCTTCCTGTATCAATCCACAACAGCATGCACCGAATACAACCAATCCATGCCAAGTATGACATGATATGGTTGTATTTGCAAACATAGGAAATCTCCCCAAGAGAGGTGTTTCCCCAACACTAGCTCAGAGTCACTACATACTTCAAACAAGTCAGCTCGACCTCCAACTGGCGTAGTCAACGCCAAGGGCACTGGAAGCCTCTCTACCTCAAGTCCCAAAGCATGGACAAGGGTAGGTGATATGAAGGAGTGTGTTGCTCCTGAATCAAACAAGGCATAAACCAAGGTTGAAAACAAGGAAAGGTTACCTCGAACGACATCTAGCTCGCCTGGGGCTGGTAACGCTAGAGCATGAAGCTGACCACGACCTCCTCCACGGCCTCTCTGACCCTGATGACGAACACCACCACGGCCGTGCTCTGCTCTCTGAGGACGGGGAGCGTCATGGGGCTGTCCTCTGTCTGCTCCATCTACCCTTTGGTGATCTAAAACTGGTGCAACCTGCTGCTGCTGCCTCGGCTGGAACTGCCTCAACGGAGGAACCTGGAGTGGAGTGCCCAGTGCACGATGACTGCTCTAAAAAGTCGGGCACTCCCGCTGATGATGACCACGACCACCACAAGAAAAACAAGCTCCTGATCCCTTGGCATAGGTCTGAGAGTTTCTGCCTCCGGAGAAACGAGATGGGAAGGGCTGGGACCTACCCCCAGGTGAATGGAAACTCTTCTGTCCTGAAAACCGGGAACCCTGGACCACAGCTCTGCTTTGTGAGGAATCATGGTGATTCCCCTCTTGTGACGATCCGGTCCTGGCCAAAGTCCTCTCAACAACCTATGTCCTCGCCAGCACCTCAAGATATGTTTTCAGCATAAAAGGGGTGACCTGGCGCTGGATCTCTGGATGCAAATCCTCCTCAAAATGCCTCGCCCTGGCCTCATCATTTGGTAACAGCTCTGAAGCATATCGTAGAAGGTTCCTGAAACGGATTCCAAACTCTCGAACACTGATGCTCCCCTATCGAAGGGTGAGAAGCTCCTGGCGACTGGACACCTTCGCAGTCGACGAAAGAAACTCGACTCTAAACCTGTATCGAAACTCCTACCATGATATTGCTGACTCCTCACGATCACCAAGGAACAAGTACCACCACTGCCTCGCTGCTCCATGCAGCATCGTCACAACCAAGGACACCCAGTGTTCCTTCTGAGCACGAATCGAACTGAAGCCTATCTCGATATCCTCCAACCAGTCTTATGTGACTGCATCTGAAATGGATCCCTCGTACATCTATAGACTCTGGCGCTGAAACTCTCGCATTTTCTTCCTCCAAGTGTCATCGTCATTAACCTCTACTCGGCGACGATCAGCTGGAACAGCCTGATGGGCATCTTCTGCGCAAACCTGACGAGGACGTCGACAGGGAGCCATACCTGTAAAATAACAACTGTTAGAAATCCTAAGCCTGGAATATGGAAGACTCGACATTAATTAATTAATTGTTTTCTTTTGTTCATTTTTGGTTAACCTATACCAAGGTCTACCCATTCAAACACATACGCAAAGAAGAATGATGCATGATCCTTTCCTAGGTCTCTACCCAGCAACCAATATCACCTTCTTTAGTAGTCATCATAAACATAAAGGTCCGTTCAACAAGTCATTGGGGGCCCTAAACGCCTATTCCTCTACCGGTCTCCAGTGTTTACCCCACTTGCTAAACATGAATGACACTATTGCCCTACCAACCCATGCAACCTCACCTGTGCCTAACTCCAAACCCCATCCTATCCCTCAACCAGACCTCTGATACCACTCTGTCACGACCTCCTCCCCAAAAAGTGTACCCCTCCTAGGCCGGCAATGAGAGAAGGGAGATAATGACCCCTCGAGTCCCGCCTCCAGTAGGCCCCGGGTTGGCGACTAGCACCGAGGATATAATACACACACAAATGGGAGGCATTACCCTCTAAGAGAACACATACAGAAGAGAGAGATAGAATAAACACCAATCGGCTCCATCTTAGAACTGATATATGAATGGAAACCTAGTACATATATGAAATGTCATGAAAAAGTGCTACAACTGAAAGGGGAAACTAAAAGTACCCAAAAGAATGTAAAACGACAGCGACCACAAGCCCAAACAGCTCGTCCTCCAACCGCAAGCTAGTAGTAATCAGCTTGATCTCCAACCTGATCCAAGTGACCTAAAAAACAGTTTATATATACATAGGGTGAGTATAACAGTATACTCATTAGGATCCTCCTCAAGCCTCTCA
Organism: Viscum album; assembly: GCA_963277665.1. NCBI lineage: Eukaryota > Viridiplantae > Streptophyta > Magnoliopsida > Santalales > Viscaceae > Viscum > Viscum album. The sequence continues at coordinate 1,575,944,194 of OY728136.1, read as the reverse complement.
TGCAAAAGTAAAGAAAGAATGCTAAAGCCTAGTGAACAACAAGTTAAACTAACTCGTTACCTAAACAGGTATACTAAGTTCCCATCCTCACCATGGATACTCTCACCAAGTAACGCATACAAGAATATAGCATATAGTAAAGAATATCAAGGTTCCCTCACTACTAATTCCCCACTGGTTTGCCTCTTTTCCCCAACGACATACGTCCTATGCATCTCTCTCTAAGGCTTGCCCGCAAACACCTGGGCAAAGCTCAACAATCTGCACCTCGTGCACTACATAGGCTTGCCCGCAGACACCTGGGCGAAGCACCACACCGTCCTCACAACCAAAAGTAACCAGGTAGTTTCCGGGAGCCACCATAGCCTTCATAACATGTATCATACGTCGGGTATAATACCTCAAGCCATTACAGCCCATACTCCGAGTAAGGATCCATATGGCAACCCTGCTTTTTATTACAACTTAAACATGCTTTATTACATAAACATCACTTGATCCAACAAAGAAGATCGAGAGGTTTAGTTTATTTGGGGCTTAGGATCATTACATAAAAACTTTAAAATTGAAATACAACATCTTTATTGAAAACATCCTTTACATGACCACTACATTCCTTCGCACTTAGCATTGCATGGGATAACCTGAGGACATACATAAGAAAAGGGTGAGCTATAAAGCCCATTAAGGGAGTAAACAATGAATAACATGAGGAGTGAAATAAATGTTAGGCAATAGGCATATCAATAAAGAATAATAGAAACATGAACATAAAGGCATGACAAAGCATGATAATCATAACATGGAAATGTGGCAACAACACTTAACATTGAATTAGCATGAGCCAAGGCTCATTGCACATGGAGCATGAGTAAACCCTCATTGCACTTGAAGAACGAGTAAACCCTCATTTAACTTGAATTAGCATGAGTAAACACTCATTTCACATGACGTATCATGATACTATACTTTACCCAATGCATTGTTGCGCTATAAAGGGCGCACCCTTCTTAAACATTTCATTTCATGCATAAGTGTGCCACATGGATCATAAAACATGGATTCATAAAACATAATCATTTCTTCCACGATAAAGGAATGTGGAATTCATTCATGAAAATTTATAATCAATATGTTAATGTGCATAAAGGTGAATACCCTTGATTGAGAAATGTGCATGGTATTCACTACACAAAGACATTGGCTTAGAAAATCGGTGCGATTTCGGCAGCGTAAAGGCGTGACATAAGAATTCATAAAAAAGGTTGATGAGAGAGAAAGGGGTTCCTCATCATATTTACATGTAATGGACAGTAAGGAGATCATATATATACATGTCCCAACAATAGAAATGGAATTTAGATTCATGATACAAAAGTATTGCTTGAATGTAAAAGAAGAGAGAGAAGTTCCTTTCGGAATTTCGGCATAGTTACAGGTGTACATGGGAGGCATTTAATGAAAGAGAAAGGGTTCTCCCATCATTAAAACAATAATAGGGCAGTATGGGGGAGGTGCGAAACCATACCCCAACATTCATAATTGAAATAAAAAAAGGCAATACAACTTAAAGAAAATTGACAAAAATGAGAAAGGAAGAAAACCCCTTACTTGGAAGTGTGCTTCCAAAGGCTAGAGAGAGGCTTGTGAGAGGCTTCTTGGGAGCTTGGGGCACCTTTATAGGATTATAGAGAGAGTAGGGAAAGGGTTTGATGAACTTCAAGGGCATTGAGTGAGGAGGAAGTGGGAGTTTGGGTGGGTTTATATAGGAAAGGTGAGAGAATTATTTATTATTTAGGTTTGGGACACCTTATATTAAAATAATCCAACCCAAAAACCATCCCATGGTTTCTGGAAATGGAAAGAGGAAAACAATATTTTACAAGTCCAAGGTCCGAACTTATTAAAAAATTAGGGTTGCTTATGTGGAGTTGAGTCACACTCCCATGGAAATTAATTTAAAAAGGCAAAGTGTTGAATAAGTCTTGAGGGCTCCATTAATGCTTTGAAAAGTAAGTCAAACAAACCCAAACCTCATTATGTTAATGAAAAAACACATATTGGCCGAACATAAGGATTATGGTATTTTATTACATCACCATTGGGTCATTATGATGTCATAAGACACATTATATATTTAAATGGTATTTAATTTTTACCCAAAAATTTGACTGTCTCAGAAAATTATGAAAAATTCACCGTTGGATAATTTCAACGTCCTGATTCCAAAAATAATATTTATTTTATCTAAATAATTTTCTAAATATGTGAATTTTTACTTTTAAAATAAAAACCGACATTTATAAAAAATTCACGGGTTTTGACAGAAATGGCTTTCAAACCTTAATAAAAATTTTAATTGCATTCATAAAATTATAAGATCATTTATATTTAATAAAAATTAATTTAATATTAATAATAATATTTTATTAAAATAATATTTAATTCAAAAATCCTTTAATTTAATTAAATATAATTCTTAATTAAATAATAACTAAAAACCCCATTTGTACTTTAAAAACTAATTACAATGTAACAAAAAAATTATATTCATTATTATATACAAAAAATAATGTACATGAACATGGTGCTACGTATTTGTTACATACCCCCTTAAAATAGCCGCATAAGACCTAAGGGTAAGGTGTGTGATGGTGAGAGACTCTTGGGGTTGCTCGGATAACATCGCTCGAGTGATAATCTCTATCAACATCCATTTTTCCCGTAGACGATCAAGTTCGAGCTTGACTTGATGAAGCTCAGCTTGGGCTTGGTCAAGGGGAAAGCCCAAAGACTCCACCTCTTTTCCGAGCTCTGACAAATGGGCTTCGTAAGGGGCAAATCTACTGGATGAGGCCATCGATTCCTTTGTCTGAGTAGAAATGGTTTCGTTAAAGCCTTATATTTATACTACTCAAGTGATCACTGTTCAACGACTATAAAAGTAACTGTCAAAAATCTTAACATAAAACTAAAGAAGTTGACATCTTATAAAAACATTTTTTGTATAAAGAAAAATTTAACTGGATCAAGAGGGATTTTCCATTAATGAAACTTTGTGTCGTTACAACATTCCCCCCTTAAGAAATTTCGCCCTCGAAATTTTACTTTTCCCACACTAAAAAAAATGTGGGTAACTTAGCTTCATCATATCCTCCGACAACCAAGTTGCTTCTTCAAACTTGTGGTTTCTCCACAACACCTTGATGAGGGGCATTGTCTTATTTCGTAGAACTTTTTCTCTACGATCTAAGATCTTTACTGGTTGCTTCTCATAAGAAAGATCATCTTCCAATTGTACCACCTCGGAAGAGAGTACATGTGAAGGGTCCGGTATGTACTTCCTTAAGAGGGATACATGAAAGACATCATGCACCATGGACATAGTCGGTGGAAGTGCTAGTCGATAGGCCATAGCCCCAACACGATCAAGAATCTCGAATGGGCCGATGTACCTTGGACTTAACTTCCCTTTCTTTCCAAACCTCATGACCTTCTTCCACAGAGATATGTGTAAAAACACCATGTCTCCGACTTTAAAATCAAGGTCTCGTCGAGGATTATCTGCATAACTCTTCTGTCGACTTTGGGCTGCCTTGATATGCTGCTGAATGGTTTTCACCTTCTCCACCATTTCTTCGACCATTTCTATTCCAAGCAGCTTATGTTCACCGACCTCATCCCAACATGCCGTTGTTCTACACCTTTTCCCTTACAGGGCTTCATATGGTGCCATTTGGATGGTCGAGTGGAAACTATTATTATAAGAGAACTCAACCTGAGGAAGATGTTGATCCCATCCTCCTTTAATGTCCATTGAGCATGCTCTCAACATATCCTCAAGTGTTTGGATAGTCCGCTCGGATTGGCCATCCGTTTGAGGATGATAGGCCATACAGAAGTTTAGTTCAGTATTTAGAGCATGTTGAAGACTCTTCCAAAACATAGAGGTAAATGTTGGATCTCGGTCAGACACAATAGATAGTGGTACTCCATGCAACCGTACCACTTCCCTGATATATATCCGTTCCAGTTGATCCAAAGAGAAATCCTCTCGAATAGCAATGAAGTGTGCAGTCTTTGTAAGACGATCCACAACAACCCATATTGCATTGTTGCCTTTGGATGTCCTTGGAAGTCCGGTGACAAAGTCCATGGTGATGTTCTCCCATTTCCATTTTGGTATGGGCAGTGGTTGCATCATCCCCTTAGACTTCTGCCTCTCTACCTTCACTTTCTGACACACCAGGCACTTTGATGTATATTCAGCGATCTCCTTCTTCATATTATCCCACCAAAAGTTTTCTCGGAGATCTCGATACATCTTTGTGCTCCCTGGGTGAATAGAGAAATTTGAACTATGTGCATAATCCAAAAGTTCCTTCTTCAGCTCCGAACGTGATGGAACACATATTCTTTTCCCAAACCGCACAATTCCTTCTTCATTAACATTAAACTCGGAGGATTTTCCCTTTTTAATAGCTTCCACTTTTTCTTGGATTCTCGCATCATCCTTTTGAGCATCCTTTAACCTTTCCAAAAGAGATGGTCGAGCAATCATTTGTGAAAGGATTGATGATGTTCCCTTCTTTATGATTCCCACGTCCATCTTCATCAAGTCTAAGAATATTGGATCCTTCTCAATTATCATCATTGATAGAATTTCTGGATCCTTTCTACATAGGGCATCCGCCACCTTGTTCACCTTCCCAGGGTGGTAATGTATTGAACAGTCATAATCCTTGATGAGCTCTATCCATCTTCTCTAGCGAATATTAAGCTCTTTCTGTGTGAATATATATTTAAGACTCTTGTGGTCAGTATATATCTCACATTTCTCTCCATAGAGATAATGCCGCCAGATTTTCAAGGCAAAGATCACCGCCGCCAACTCCATATCATGCGTTGGATAGTTTCGCTCATGGATTTTCAACTGCCTTGAGGCATAGGATATCACTTTATCATTCTGCATCAGCACACATCATAAGCCCTTCTTCGAAGCATCACTGAATACCACAAAAAGCTCCCCACTTGTGGGTAAAGTGAGCACAGGTGCAGTGATAAGCCTCCTTTTCAACTCCTTGAAGCATTCTTCGCATTCATCACTCCAAGCAAACTTTACTCCCTTTCGAGTTAGCTTAGTAAGAGGGTTGGACAATCGTGAGAAATTTCTCACAAATCATCGATAATATCCAGCTAACCCCAAGAAGCTACGGATATCAGTTACCGATGTTGGCCTCGACCATCCCTCAATTACATCTGTTTTGGAGGGGTCCACAGATATCCCATTGCTTGTGATGATATGACCCAAGAATGAGACTTCCTTCAACCAAAACTCACACTTGTTGTAGTTTGCATAGAGCTTCTCCTTGCGCAAAATCTCTAGTACAGTTTTTAAATGCTCCTCATGGTCCTCCTCAGTTTTGGAGTATATTAGAATATCATCTATAAAGACTACCACAAATTTGTCTAGGTAATCTCTAAAGACTTTATTCATCAAGTCCATGAAAATTGCTGGAGCATTGGTGAGTCTGAAAGGCATTACTATGAATTCATAGTGCCCGTACCTTGTACGAAAAACAGTCTTGGGGATATCTTCCTTCTTCACCCTTACTTGATAATATCCCAACCGCAAGTTGACTTTGGAGAAGTATTGTGCTCCACGCAGCTGATCAAACAAGTCATCGATTCTTGGGAGAGGATACTTGTTCTTTATCGTGATTTTGTTAAGTTCACGATAATCGATGCAAAGCCGCATTGACCCATCCTTCTTCTTAACGAAGAGGACTGGTGCACCCCATGGTGATGCCCTTGGGCGTATAAACCCTTTATCCAGATTCTCCTGTAGTTGTTTCTTCATCTCTTCAAGCTCAACAACAGCCATTCTATATGGAGTCTTGGATATTGGTAGCGCCCCAGGTATAAGTTCAATTGAGAACTCAACATCTCTTCTAGGAGAAAGACCAGGAAGTTCCTCGGGAAATACTTCAGCGAATTCCCTCACAATAGGCATTTCTTCAAGGGTGGTTTATTCCTTGGACTTAATCATCTGAGCCAGATATGCGTGCTCATAAGGCAGTAATATCCATGCTTGAGATGATGGAGCTAAAGGAGATTCATCTTCCTCCTGACACTTGTAAAGAATCGGGGGTCAATTCTCCATATGGAGTGTGATTTACCTCTCCCGACAATTTATGTTGGCTCTATATAAGTAAAGCCAATCCATGCCAAGAATTGCATCGAATTCCACCAATGGGAGTATGACGAGGTTCTCTGGGAAATTCAATCCACATATTATAACAGGGGAGGACTTATACTCATGGGATGAAATGATTGTCCCATTTGCCGTACTCACCGAAATCTTTACTTCCATGATTTGTGGTGGTGCAGGGATTGTTCTACTAAACTTTTGAGATATAAAAGAATGCGTAGAACCTGAATCAAAAATTATGTTCGCTATTCTTGAATGAATAACTAGCCTACCTGTCACCACTTCGTTTTCGGGGTTCACTTCGGAAGAAGTGATGGCAAAAGCTCTTCCTTGTTGTCTTGTAGGTTGTTGATTGCCTCCGATAACCCTTGGATTAGGGCACTGATTCGCAAAATTACCCGGTTCTTTGCATTTGAAGCATTGAACAACGCGTTGAGGTTCGAACGGAGCGTTCCTCTCCTCTGTCGCAGCCGCGGGTCCTTCTTGCTGATAGTTAACATCTAGGTGTCCTTCTCTTCTACACTTGAAGCATTTTCTTGTCCCCCTAAGGCAATTTCCAGGGTGCTTCTTTCCACACTTTTGGCAAGTGGGGTGCTGGAATTTCTTAGCACCGTTGGATTTATCCATTGGACCACCAGCATTGAAGTCCACCTTACGCTTCTTGTCCCCATGATACCCCTGTGATTCTCCGATCTCCATTTCAACCTTGAGGGCACATCGGACAATTTCCTCATAGCTGTCGAAGTCACCGATCACTAATGCTTTCCGCAAGCTAGGCTTCAGCCCACCAAAGAAGCGGTCAACCTTGCATTCGGGGGTAACGACAAAGCCGGAAGCGTATCGTGCAAGCCTTGTGAAGTTTACATCGTACGCTCCCACATATTCTTCATCTTTCTGTTTGAGGGAAAGGAAGTCCCTTTCCATTTAATGACGGAGGGTGCGTGGAAAATATTTATCGAAAAACATCTTCCGGAATACCTTCCATTCCAAAGCCTCGATCTCCTCCTCAGGCTTCGTATATTTGATCAATGTCCACCATTGATCAGCTTCACCCTCCATATGATAAGATGCCAGGAGAACCTTCTCTTTTTCAGAGCATTGGAGGATGGATAATATCTTTTCAATGGATTTGATCCATTGTTCAGCAATCGTGGGATCGGATGATCCACTAAAAGTAGGAGGCCTTTGTCTCATGAAGCTTTCAATAGCGACTTGTTCTTTCTTAGGGGGGGGGGGTTGAATGTTCCTCTTGACCAGTGTTTCTATTCAAAACTTGAGTTAGCTGAGAGAGAAGTGTGACAAAGTTCGCGATTCCCGCTCCCTTTGGATTGGGCATCTCATAAGTACAATCATCACAATAATCTTTACAACGATTGTTAGCCCGAGTTCTCCTATTACCGGCCATTGGCTGGAATAAAAGGAAAGTTAGGGGCAACACATAAAGGGTAATCCAAAGACAAAAGTTGATGACTTATAAATAAACCTTAATCTCTTTAACTCTTGAGTCTATAAGATTCAATCTAGGCTTTTCATGATCTTCCTTCTAACATATATTCTTAGGGGAATTTTTCCCTTAATAAGGGTTCATACTAAGATTGTGAATTTATCAAAACATATCCCCCGGGAGTGTCGTAATCAAGAGTACAATAGGTCCCGTTGTCGTGCACCAGTTCCTGTTCGAGTCTAGCTCAAAGCGGTGTTTTCGGGTTTTACCCTTAGGATACATCTGTGCCAGAGCCGCCTCTACCTGCTCGTATCCAGACAGGGATGTATTTGTTTGATAAACCACTTACTTAGTATTTACCAAAACTTAGGGATGTTTTTATTATGCATAGTCTTGTATCTAAGGCTTTACTAGGGTTTCCTAATCCCAAAAATAACTAAACCTATCCTCTGATACCAACTATGGCAACCCTGCTTTTTATTACAACTTAAACATGCTTTATTACATAAAACTTCACATAATCCAACAAAGAAGATCGATAGGTTTAGTGTCTTTGGGGCTTAGGATCATTACATAAAAAACTATAAACTTGAAATACAACATATTTATTGAAAACTTCTTTACATGACCACTACATTCCTTCGTACTTAGCATTGCATGGGATAACCTGAGGACATGCATAAGAAAAGGGTGAGCTATAAAGCCCAGTAAGGGAGTAAACAATGAATAACATGAGGAGTGAAATACATGTTAGGCAATAGGAATATCAATAGAGCATAACAGAAACATGAACATAAAGGCATGATAAAGCATGATAATCATAACATGGAAATGTGGCAACAACACTTAACCTTGAATTATCATGAGCCAAGGCTCATTGCACATGGAGCATGAGTAAACCCTCATTGCACTTGAAGCATGAGTAAACCCTCGTTGCACTTGAATGAGCATGAGTAAACACTCATTGCACATGACGTATCATGATACTATACTTACCCAATGCATTAGAGCGCTATAAAGGGAGCACCCTTCTTAAACATTTCATTTCATGCATAAGTGTGCCACATGGATCATAAAACATGGATTCATAAAACATAATCATTTCTTCCACGATAAAGGAATGTGGAATTCATACATGAAAATTTATAATCAATATGTACGTGTGCATAAAGGTGAATACCCTTGATGGAGAAATGGGCATTGTATTCACCACACAAAGACATTGTCTTAGAAAATCGGTGCGATTTCGGCAGCGTAACGGCGTGACATAAGATTTCATAAAAAAGTTTGATGAGAGAGAAAGGGGTTCCTCATCATATTTACATGTAATGGACAGTAAGGAGATCATATATATAAATGTCCCAACAATAGAAATGGAATTTAGATTCATGATACAAAAGTATTGCTTGAATGTAAAAGAAGAGAGAGAAGTTCCTTTCGGAATTTCGGCATAGTAACGGGTGTACATGGGAGGCAGTTAATGAGAGAGAAAGGGTTCTCCCATCATTCAAACAATAAGAGGGCAGTATGGGGGAGGTGTGAAACCATACCCCTACATTCATAATTGAAATAAAAAAATGCAATACAACTTAAAGAATATTGACAAAAATGAGAAAGGAAGAAAACCCCTTACTTGGAAGTGTGCTTCCAAAGGCTAGAGAGAGGCTTGTGAGAGGCTTATTGGGAGCATGGGGCACCTTGAGAGGATTCTAGATAGATTAGGGCAGAGGTTGGACGATCTTCAAGGGCTTTGAGTGAGGAGGAAGTGGGAGCTTTGGTGGGTTTATATAGGAAAGGTGATAGAATTCTTTATTATTTAGGTTTGGGACCCCTTATATTAAAATAATTCAAACCACAAACCATCCCATGGTATTTGCCCATGGTTTCTGGAAAAGGAAAGAGGAAAACAATTTTTTACATGTTCAAGGTCCGAACTTATTAAAAAATTAGGGTTGCTTATGTGGAGGTGAGTCACAATCCCATGGAAATTAATTTAAAAACGCAAAGTGTTGAATAAGTCTTGAGGGCTCCATTAATGCTTTGAAATGTAAGTCAAACAAACCCAAAACCACATTATTTTAATGATAAAACACATATTGGCCGAAAATAAGGATTATGGTATTTTATTACATCACCATTGGGTCATTATGATGTCATAAAACGCATTATATATTTAAATGGTATTTAATTTTTACCCAAAAATGTGACTGTCTCAGAAAATTATGAAAAATTCACCGTTGGATAATTTCGACGTCCTGATTCCAAAAATAATATTTATTTTATCTAAATAATTTTCTAAATATGTGAATTTTCACTTTTAAAATAAAAACTGACATTTATATAAAATTCACGGGTTTTGACAGAAATGGCTTTCAAACCTTAATAAAAATTTTAATTGCATTCATAAAATTATAAGATCATTTATATTTAATAAAAATTAATTTAATATTAATAATAATATTTTATTAAAATATTATTTAATTCAAAAATCCTTTAATTTAATATAATATAATTCTTAATTAAATAATAACTAAAAACACCATTTGTACTTTAAAAACTAATTACAATGTATCAAAAAAATTATATTCATTATTATATACAAAAAATAATGTACATGAACATGGTGCTACTTATTTGTTACATAACTCCTTAAAATAGCCGCATAAGACCTAAGGGTAAGGTGTGAGATGGTAACAGATGCTTGGGGTTCCTCGGATAACATCGCTCGAGTGGTAATCTCTATCAACTTCCATTTTTCCTATAGACGATCACGTTCGAGCTTGACATGATGAAGCTCAGCTTGGTCTTGGTCAAGGGAAAAGCCCAAAGACGCCACCTCTATTCCGAGCTCCGACAAATGGGCTTCGTAAGGGGCAATTCTACTGGATGAGGCCATCGCTTCCTTTGTCTGAGTAGAAATGGTTTCGTTAAAGCCTTATATTTATACTACTCAGATGATCACTGTTCAATGGCTATAAAAGTAACGGTCACAAATCTTCACATAAAACTAAAGAAGTTGACATCTTATAAAAAAAATTTCATAATGAAACATTTAACTAGATCAAGAGGGATTTTCCATTAATGAAACTTTGGGTCGTTACAATCCTCAAGACACCATAGCCTATACACATTACACCTATAGTAGTCCATAGGATACTATATCCAGAATATATGTGTGTGAATAACCACAAGCCATTATAGCCCTCTACACACATATATGGGGTAACTAACCGTTGTGCCTCATGGCAAAAGTATCTACCAAGAGAAAAGAGTGGGGCCAAAGGGGGTAGTCAGCCATTCAACCTCCCATCAGAAGGTTGGGGAAAACATCCCCGCAGGGCTCAGAATCCCCAGGGTGTCAGTTTCCCTTACCGACAGGGTGGAGTAGCCTATAGAAACACAAAACGTACAGAATATATATAACTCACAACCACACTATGGGCATTACCTAGTCATAGGCACAACTGCATCTAACATCTCTCAGAATCCAGGCTGCTACTTCTAAGACTAGGCATCCTATAAGCACAAAACCATTTGAAGAGCTTTATTAGATTACTCCATTGTCATTTTATCAATTCCACTGTACGTTAATTAATTATTTTAACATTAATTAACCATGAACAATTTACCACATTAAACTAAATTGTTATCACATTCAAAAAGTGCTCCTTTTTAGGATTCACATCACTATTAAATTCCAGTTTCTACATCCCCGTGGATTATCACCATTTAAACAAACTTTCATTTAAGAATTACTTTTCCATAATCCCAGGCATTCTAGAAAATCATCATATTCTAATAAACACAAAGGGGCTCAACACGATGAGTAGATATACTACCCGTCGAGTTTTTGCCGCCTATAGCAAGAGCATAGACCCATCCTCCATCAAGAGGATAAACACAGAAAGCACGTGGCATACCCCGCGTGTCTTCGCCTCCTTCGGAAAGAGGGTAAGCAATACCAGCTTCCTTGAGCAGTGGGGAAAAGTAAAGATGATAAACAACCAAACCAAACCACCACCATCAAACCATCACATTCATCTCATACCATCATCCTTGGTGTCCTCCCCGACACCCACATGCATAAACCGATGCATCTCGCCACACTAGGAGTCATCCGCTGCCACAACCACAAGTCCCCATACCTCCACATATCACAATAGCCATCCAGGCTCACATCAAATCACAAGCAGCAGGAAATCAAAGATCACAAAATGGGCTCTCGGCCCTTTAACAAGGCATTCAGCCTTCATGAAAAATGAGCACTCAGAGCTCCAAACCACAAGGCATTCAGCCTTACAAGTAAGCGGGTAACTCAGAACCATTTTGAATTTATTGAACTTATAGTTCTTTAATCCATCTGGAATTAACAGATTCATTAACATGCCTCTTTATCATTAGCCAATTATTTAACAAATAATTCTGGCTTTACGTTCATTATCAATTTCCGTCATGAATGAGCAACTAATTAAAGAAAAATCATAGATATCACTCTATCTAGGAAAACATGAGGCAACCCATTATCACGGTACAAGGCAACAACATGCGATCAACCAATTCTTTTAATCCGGTTCAAGTATTTAATTAGGTCAATTTCATTGTGATCCAAAGGACTAAATCATGATAATTCGACGATTGCACATACACAATTAGAGAAGCCATGAATCCCCTACCTCAAACAGTTCCTCATGTTCTTTAACCACACAACAGGTCACGATCCTCCCCTTGCGACAATTGCATCCACCAGAGGATGCTGCGGTACGACAGTACCAACCAACCCCAATAAAACCCATTAGAATCTTGGAAATTACATGGTATAATAATGGAAAGGAGGATAGGAGAAGATAAACCCAAAAAGAATGATGATACAACATACCTTATATGGAAGAATGATGGACACAGCTTGGTAGCATCAAACAGAGTGGAACTGATCCGAGTAACGTTTGATTGTGAAACTCCTACGGGAAGGATTGAAAGGTTCTAGCGTCTTGAATATGAGAACCAGGAGGAAGAACAATGAAGAATGATATCTCGTTCCTTTTAAAAAAAAATTATAGAGGCGACAGTTTAAGATCTGATTTATTCTCCATTAAAAACGGATCACATTAACCCACGCGGTTTGACTATGTAAAAACATTCCGTCCTTAGGAATAATTAATATAGAATTTATGTCCTTTGAATAGGCCATAAAGTCCTTAAAATAAGGTTTTAAAAATATTTTATGTCAAAGAAAACGTCAAATTTACGAAGCTGGAAACACTGTTCACATACTCAAAATTTGGCAAAGTATGGAATTGGTAGCTCTCATGAAGTCTGGAAACACTGTTCATTCGTGAAATTTGGCAAAGTATTGAATCAGTAGCTCTTATGAAATCTGGAAACACTGTTAACTGAACCTCACCGATATAAGTCCACCGATAGAACCTCACCGATAGAAACACTGTTCACTGAACCTCACCGATAAAGACACTGTTCACTGAACCTCGCTGATAGAAGCACTGTTCACTGAACCTTACTGATAGAAGTCCACCGATAGAACCCCACTGATAGAAACACTGTTCACTGAACCTCACCGATAGAAGTCCACCGATAGAACCTCACCGATAGAAACACTGTTCACTGAACCTCACCGATAGAAACACTGTTCACTGAACCTCACCGATAGAAACACTGTTCACTAAACTGGAAATTTGGAAAAGTGTTAGCCGAGCTACTGCTAGACTGCGGCTACCAGTATACCGAGCTATCAGTACGCCGTGGCAACCGGTAAACCCAGCTACTGGTAAGCGGTGGCTACTGGTAGGCAGCAGCTACCAGTTGTAGAGACCTGAAGGCTGATGTACATTGACATTACATTACATTTGCGGAATACTTAGTACATAACAAAAACACACACAAAATGATTGTAATAGTTTAGTGTCTTTGGAAACTCAGAATATAATCTTCTAATTGTGGTGAAAGATCTTCAACATCTCCCATAAAGATCTTCCCTTTTTTTACCTAAAACCTTTCTTTATATCCTGGGGAAAATAAAACATAAAATGGGTGAGCTCAAATTCTCAGTAAGGGTAAACAAAAGAAATATCAATCACATCATATTCATAAGAACATATCTTTTGGAAATCTTAACATGCAAAAGAGATCATAATTTCATTACATGGGATAAATCATGGCAGTGAAATGTAATCACAATAATCATAAATTAAAACATGAAACTTTGTGGCATACACACATAATCATAGAGAATCATTTCTTGTTAGTCAAGACTCATTGCCCAGACTATCTTAGTGGATAAAGTCCCTTTCTGAACCGAGTCGCCCTCGTTTCAGTCCTGTTTCACTGAACCGGTATAACCTACTGTTCCAGCCATGTCTATCACATGAGATATAAAATCATTACCCAATGCATTGGAGGGAGATATAGGTCCCACCCATCTCATAATGATACCATTCTTATGTGTGCCACAAAATCATAAATCATATATCATTGCATAACCCATGTAATAAAAATGGGAATCTTAATAATCATGACATCATAAAACAATTCATATACGATAAAGGAATTCATAAAAATAATTCCATCACAACATAATCTAATCAATGTAATAATAGGGATAAAAACAGAACTCTTTATTATCTTAGATGGAAAATAATTTTGATAAAACACTTGTACTTCATTCTTGAGGAAAATAACCTTTCGACTTCTAAAACACTTTTCCTTTCATAACATGTCATACAATTTTAAACTAAAAGAAGTTGATTAAAAATAAATGTGAAAACTTGTAAAGGACGCTTCTTGTAAATAATGTTTTAAAAATCCATTCATGTCGTATAAGGTAAAAAAACAATTTTCGCGTACTTTTGTCGGAAAAGTCAAAAAGTACCTCGTACGGAAAACGACAAAATATTCCGTTCATATCATTTACTAAAAACTCACCGAAAGGTAAAATTGGATATAAACTATTGTAGAAGGATATAAATATTACATATTGAGGAAACATGGATGTGGATGATAAAATACACCCCAGTAAATTCCAAAGTACAAACAATCTCGGATAAAAATGAGATTGTGATAATTCCCTTACCTTAGGTCCAATTTTCTTCGTAAGTGTCCGAACCTCCTGTATAATGATTTAAATAATGTCATTGACTTATTACAGAATCATATTCATTGTTATTATATCATATATGGTTTACTTATGTCTTTATATTACCCGTTCTTTTGTAAATTCATGTTAAAGTAGCGTTTTGGGTAAAATCGTTTCATTTGTCGTTCGTGTTTTAACTTGTAATTATTCATATGATTACATAGATCATTATTACTTAATTATAGAATATAAAACATGATTTATATATAATATATATTCAGAATATACATATATATAATGGATCGATAAATGGAAAGAAATACACCGTTCATGGAGACGGTAGGCCGTACGTACGCATGAATGCTGTTTTCCTTTCGTTATTGAATTGAGTGGAATTAAGTAGATGACATAAATATATATACACATAATTCCAGTAGCTTTATAGTGTCATATATTTCATTATAATTGCTTATATATACTTTATAATCATTCTTAAATGGTTAACATGGAGAATGAATCTCATCGCGTTGTGGAGACGGTAGTCCGTATGTACGCACGAGTGATGATATCATTTCCATAATTATTGAATTGAATTGGAGTGGATGATACAATATATCATAATCAATATAATTTTCTAATAACTATGTATAGTTATTCTTTACACCATTATACCCATCCATGTAAGGTGGTGGTGGAAAATAGATTACACCACGGCGTGGAGACGGTATTTCGTATGTACACACGTGCGGTGATTTCTTTTTCCGTATGATGGATAGAAGGTTAATTAGAGTTGTTTCATATTTATAATAACATATCAGTATATAAGAAATACTGATTTTATTACTTTATCATGAAACAACTATAGAATAAGAAGTTGAAGAAGAAAGAAATTGAAAAATATCAGTAATGGATATTACCTCTTTTTGACGCGCCTTCACTTAATCTCCACATAAAGAACTAAAGATAGGATTTGAAGAAGAAAAGGACCTCTAGGATGATACTAGGGAAGTGGAGAAGAGATTTTGGCAGGGGTTGGCCGAGCTTGAATTCTCAAATTGTTGTGAGGAGAGGGAGGAGGTTCCCTTTTATAAGGGAGGAGAGGGGTACCTTTGGAATAACTAAAAATATTATTTTATTATAAAGTCATGTTCGGTTTTAAATAGCTCCAAATTCATATATTTCGATTATAAGCTGGGGATGGGTCACAATCCTCTCATCCAATATAATTTAGACAAGTTTAGGTTCCTATTTTTACCTAATCATTTAGATTTAACATTAAGTTAAATAATTTTACTTTTACCGTGTCTTCTTGTGTTCTTACACTATAAGGTTAATAAACTTACTATAAGAAGCCAAACGAACCCCAAGCTGTTTATTATTAATATATATAACCTTATCTAAGTCATTTTGCCGATCCTTATATTTTTAGGAATAAAATAACAATTAATAATATAATATTTGTTTTAAAAACTATTTTATGTCAATTTTGACACTATTTAGTAATTGTTTTTTGTAAAAATCATAACAGAATTATAAGTTCGAAAAAAAGTTAATTAAATCAATAATAACATGTCATGTTATCCTAAATAATTAGTTTAATTCATAAAAAGTCTCAAATTATATTTATTTGGGTATTTATAAGATCAATTATTTCAATATTTCATTAATAAGATAATTACTGCATCATTGTTGTGTCATAAATAAATTAAATTATTTAATGTATAAAAATTACAAATAAAATACCATTATGTAGAAAATAGTTTTATCTTTCTAATTAATATTTATAGTCGATTTTATCTTATGTATAACCCCATATTAAGAATGTTTTGGTAAATAAACTTTGATTTTACCTCATTTAACCATTCTTCAAATAAATTAATAATAAATGTCCTAATCTAATCCAAGTGGGCCTAAATGGTCATATTTTATTCCTATGTTTGTTTTTGGTCGAATTACATTTGTCCAATAGAATTAGGACATGTGTTAGGGTAATAATAATATCATTTCTACCCTTAATTACCCTATTTACTTTTAACCGTGGTAAAAAAGTAAAAAGTTACTATTCAAAAAAAAAATTATTTTCATCTCATTGAACCACATTTTAGTCCATGATATTAACCGTGTCTCTCGGGATTTAGAAATTCCACTCATAGAAGCAATAAAATTAAGTTTTATAAACAATTCAGTTTTTTTTAACTACCATTTAGTTGTTTCACTATTCATCAAAAATCTAAAGTTTTCAGAAAAATACCAAAAATTTGGCCTAAGCTATATTTGATATTATGAAGTCAAAAATGATGTCTATTTTACCAAATTAAAAACATATCAGTTGCATTAACTAATTTAAAATTAATTCCCGTCATCAAAACAAATAGCGTGTTTTTAAGAGATAATAACTATCAAAAGATTGAAACTTGTTTATAACTGGTTTAAATGTGAAATTACATCCAATGACCATCATTGTATTAAATTGTAAAAATATATTCTAAATATACTTTAAAACCACTAAAATTAATAATTTATCACTATTAATTATTTCGATTGAAAAAGTTGTTTTTAATTAAAATTTAGTAATTTTCACTATTCATCAGAATATGAAAGTTATCCGAAAAATACCAAAATTTCACCTTAGGCTAAATTAAATACTCTGAATCCAAAAATTATGTCCATTTTGAGAGCTAAAATTTCTAAAATTTTAAAAGGTGGTTATTACTATTCATAACGGCTAGTTATAATAATATTTTAATAGCATATCGTTGTTTAGTGAAACTCGGTATTGCGTACTACACACGTTATCGAGGAAGGTTGCGATTCCTTGTAATGAAAGGCAAGTCAAGGATGTGTGTTGTGAAATATCCTTTTGGTGTAGCGTACAACACAAGACATTAATAAGATTAAAAAGAATATTTTTCATAAAATCTTGGGATGTTACATTCTACCCCCCTTAAAATGAATTTTTCCCTCGAAATTCGCCTGGGTTATAAATGGTTTACTACTCGAAAGTTTGTTTAATAGAAACCCACATTGTAATAAGGAATACCAAAACCAATCTTTAAATACCAAAGTATGAAACGTAATGGTTACCCAAATAAACTAATCATTGGGTTTCTACATAGGTGAAAATATGGATATGGAAGAAAAATCTAACCATCATGTTCTGATGGAGAGTGGTAGAGAACATGGCTATGGAAAATCCAACAATCACAAATCCATAAATTTGTGACGATCTAATGTACCATCTAATTAATCAGATATAAGAGCACTAGGACAACATTTTTGGTTTTCAAGATCGTTTCCCTAAAGTTGAAGAATTTTAATTAGAATAAATACTCACTTTATTTTGGTACAATCTCACTGTTGTTCGTGCCTTGAACAATTTCCACTTCATCTCATAAAGAAATGAAGTTGAATTTGTCATTCATTATGTGTTAGCAGATCATGTGATAGAATGATGGGTCATTCCATCTCTTTCAAACAAAAGGTAAGCAAAAGTTATAAGTCCAACTTATAGTTAATCGTATATATTTCCAAAAATGAACTTATACATCATATATCATACCGCTTAATAAAATAAAACTAGTTTCTACTAACCAGGGACTTCCTGTAGGCCAGTGGTAGGCGATAAAGGCCAGTCGCACTTCGGTTGTGGGTTTGATTCCCACAGCCTTGTCCAACGCGATGGGCTGTCGCCCGTCCTATAGGTTGTCCTTTTTCTAAGGCTTTATTACTTTAACATCCCATCAATAATATCAAAAAAAAAACGTTTTATCCTAACTTATGTATAACATAAACCATTCTAATCTTTAGGCTAATCTAAAATACTTCGGTCCAAGCTCATAGTATAAAGAAAATGATTACTTGAAATTTCACAGAACAATCACGTGAATGCCATCATTTATCCCCCATATATCATAAGATATATCTTTTTGGTCAAATTACAAACATGTGAATACCTTAATCATGTATTGTCTTGAAGAGTGAATACCCATTGAACCTTAATGAAAACATGAATGTTGTCAAAAGTTAACTTTTTCCACATACCAAAATCCAAAAATTCTATATACTCAAACCATGATATAACCTTCTCCTTATATCAGTCATGAGCTTATGAATACTATCAAACATTTAATTTTCTCCTTATCCCTTCATTATGCGCGTATCATCTACATTCCAAAAATATCTGAATAACCTTTCATGGATACTGGTAACATTAATCCTACACTTTCAAAACTCAAGGAAAGACAACAGTGTAACAATCCATAGATGTCTCTTTATTCCATAGTAGCAGGAGATTACTTATACAACATTACACATGATAAACATGTAATCATTCCACTACATTCTTAAACCATTGACCGAGCTTCAACAATTCTTTCATCTCACATATCATTTGTAGTCTGTTCATCATCATCCAAATAAATACTACCCATACAACCATACTAATTCTCTTCATGAGACTTTCCCTTAGGGCATTGGTTTGCATAATGCCCGTACATTCCACATTTAAAACATTTAACCATTGTTGATGTCGTAGAAATACCATTATCCTCATCCCTGGTGTTAACTAAACCTTTTCCTTTGCACTTACTGGCTTTGTGTTCTTATTTTCCACACCCAAAGCATCTTCCAGTTCCTTTGAAACATTCTCCTTGATGCCTCTTCCTACATTATTTACATAGGGGAAATTGAACTTTCTTTCCTCTATGATCATCATGAAACTCCATCTTTCTCTTATTAGCCGAGTCAGGAAACTTACCAAATTTTACTTTATTGATCATATTATGAGATTGCTGATTCGGCATAATAATGATGTTTGGACTTCCAAATCCCATTTCATTTGGTTTCTCATGAAGAATATCATTCCATTGTCCATCATATCCTCCATTATCGTGAATCATCTTGTTTCCAGCCATTTTCTAAAACCCAAAAAGAATAGTGTGAGAGGAAAAAATCATAATAAAGGGGGAGTAACTTCAATATCTAACATCTTTGGTTTAATCTAATATCGTTACCATAGTTCTAGGACTATATCCTATACGTATACTTATCCTTTGGGACATCCCTAGACACACCTTAGAAATATCTCTAGGGATCTCACTAACGTTTTCGCATCCTAGTTTCCAAAGGTTGACTAAACTTTTCCTCTGATACCAACTGTAGGGACCCGAAGCATGACGTACATTGACATTACATTACATTTTCAGAATACTTAGTACATAACAAAAACACACACACAAGGGTCGTAATAGTTTAGTGTCTTTGGAAACTCGGAATATAATCTTCTAATCGTGGTGAAAGATCTTCAACATCTCCCATAAAGATCTTCCCTTTTTTGTTACCTAAAACCTTTCTTTATATCCTGGGGAAAATAAAACATTAAAATGGTGAGCTCAAATTCTCAGTAAGGGTAAACAAAAGAAATATCAATCACATCATATTAATAAGAACATATCTTTTGGAAATCTTAACCAGCAAAAGAGATCATAATTTAATATCATGGGATAAATCATGGAAGTGAAATGTAATCAAAATAATCATAACATAAAAGATGAAACTTTGTGGAATACACACATAATCATAGAGAATCATTTCTTGTTAGTCAAGACTCATTGCCAAGACTATCTTAGTGGACAAAGTCCCTTTCTGAACCGAGTCACCCTCGTTTCAGTCCTGTTTCACTGAACCGGTATAACCTACCGTTCCAGCCATGTCTATCTCATGAGATATAAAATCTTTACCCAATGCATTGGAGGGAGATATAGGTCCTACCCATCTCATAATGATACCATTCTTATGTGTGCCACAAAATCATAAATCATACATCATTGCATAACCCATGTAATAAAAATGGGAATCTTAAACATCATGACATCATAAAACAATTCATATACGATAATGGAATTCATAAAAATAATTCCATCACAACATAATCAAATCAATGTAATAATAGGGATAAAAACAGAACCCTTTATTATCTTAGATGGAAAATAATATTGATAAAACACATGAACTTCATTCTTGAGGAAAATATCTATTCGACTTCAAAAACACTTTTACTTTCTTAACATGTCATAAAATTTTAAACCAAAAGAAGTTGATTAAAAATAAACTTGAAAACTTGTAAAGGAAGATTCTTGGAAATAATGTTTTAAAAATCCATTCATGTCGTATAAGTTAATAAAAACATTTTTCGCGTACTTTTGTCGGAGAAGTCAAAAAGTACCTCATACGGAAAATGACAAAAGATTCATTTCATATCTTTTACAAAAAACTAACCGAAAGGTAAACTTGGATATAAACTATTGTAGAAGGATATAAATATTCCATATTGAGGAAAAATTGATGTGGATGATAAAATACACCCCAGTAAATGCCAAAGTATAAACAATCTCGGATAAAAATGAGATTGTGGTAATTCCCTAACCTCAGGTCCGATTTGCTTCGTAAGTGTCCGAACCTCCTGTATAATGATTTAAATAATGTCATTGACTTATTACAGAATCATATTCATTGTTATTATATCATATATGGTTTACTTATGTCTTTATATTACCCGTTCTTTTGTAAATTCATGTTAAAGTAGCGTTTTGGATAAAATCGTCTCATTTGTCGTTCGTGTTTTAACTTGTAATTATTCATATGATTACTTAGATGATTATTACTTAATTATAGAATATAAAACAGGATTTATATATAATATATATTCAGAATATACATATATATAATGGATCGATAAATGTAAAGAAATACACTGTTCATGGAGACAGTAGGCTGTAGGTACGCATGAACACTGTTTTCTTTTCTTTATTGAATTGAGTGGAACTAAGTAGATGAAAAACATATATATACACATAATTACCATAGCTTTATAATTTCATATATTTAATTATGATTTATTATATATACTTTATAATCATTCTTAAATGGTTAACATGGAGAATGAATCTCATCACGTCTTGGAGACAGTAGTCCGTACGTACGCACGAGCGATGATATCATTTCCATAATTATTGAATTGAATTGGAGTGGATGATACAATATATCATAATCAATATAATTTTCTAATAACTATTTATAGTTATTCTTTACACCATTATACCCATCCATGTAAGGTGGTAGTGGAAAATATATTACACCACGGTGTGGAGACGGTATTCCGTACGTACGCACGCGCGGTGATTTCCTTTTTCCGTAGGATGGATAGAAGGTTAATTAGAGTTGCTTCATATTTATAATAACATATCAGTATATAAGAAATACTGATGTTATTACTTTATCATGAAACAACTAAAGAAGAATAAGTTGAAGAAGAAATAAATTGAAAAAGATCGGTAATGGATATTACCTCTTTTTGACGCGCCTTCACTTAATCTCCATTTAAAGAACTAAGGATGGTCTTTGAAGAAGACCAAGACATCTATGATGATACTAGGGAAGTGGATAAGAGATTTTTTCAGGGTTTGTCCGAGCTTGAATTCTCAAATTTGTGTGCGGAGGAGAGGGAGGAGGCACCCTTTTATAAAGGAGGAGAGGGGTACCTTTGGAATAACTAAAAATTTTATTTTATTATAAAGACAAGTTCGGTTTTAAATAGCCCAAAATTGATATATTTAGAAGCTAAGGTGGGGATGGGTCTAAATCCTATCATACAATAGAATTTAGACAAGTTTAGGTTTCTATTTTAACCTTATCATTTAGATTTAACATTAAGTTAAATAATTTTACATTTACCGTGTCTTCTTGTGTTCTTACACTATAAGGTTAATAAACGTACTATAAGGAGCCAAAAGAATCCCAAGTTGTTTATTATTAATATATATAACCTTATCTAAGTCATTTGGCCGAAACTTAGATTTTTAGGAATAAAATAACAATTAATAATATAATATTTGTTTTAAAAACTATTTTATGTCAATTTTGACACTATTATGTAATTGATTTTTGTAAAAATCATAACAGAATTATAAGTTCTAATAAAGTTAATTAAATCAATAATAACATGTCATAATATCCTATAAAATTAGTGGAATTCATAAAAAGTCTCAAATTATATTTATTTGGGTATTTATAACATCAATTATGTCAATATTTCATTAATAAGATAATTACTGCATCATCGTTGTGTCATAAATAAATTAAATTATTTAATGTCTAAAAATTAAAAATAAAATACCATTATGTAGGAAATTTTTTTATCTTTCTAATTAATATTTATATTCGATTTTATCTTATGTATAACCCCATATTAAAAATGTTTGGGTAAATAAACATTGATTTTACCTCTTTTAACCCTTCTTTAAATAAATTAATAATAAATGTCCTAATCTAATCCAAGTGGGCCTAAATGGTCATATTTTATTCCTATGTTTGTTTTTGGTCGAATTACACTTGTCCAATAGAATTAGGAAATGTTTTAGGGTTATAATAATATCATTTCTACCCTTAATTACCCTATTTAATTTTAACCGTGGTAAAAAAAAGTAAAATGTTACTATTCACAAAAAATTATTTTCATCTCATTGAACCACATTTTAGTCCTTGATATTAACCATGCCTCTCGTATTTTCAAAATTACAGTCACAAAATTGGTAAAATTACGTTTTATGAACAATTCAATTTTTTTTAACTACCACTTAGTGGTTTCACTATTCATCAAAAATTGAAAGTTTTCAGAAAAATACAAAAATTAGGCCTAAGCTATATTTGATATTATGAACTCAAAAATGATGTCTATTTTACCAAATTCAAAACATATCAGTTGCATTAACGAATTTAAAAATTAATTCCCGTCGTCAAAACAAATAGCGTGTTTTTAAGAGATAATAACTATCAAAAGATTGAAACTTGTTTATAACTGGTTTAAATGTGAAATTACATCCAATGACCATAATTGTATTAAATTGTAAAAATATATTCTAAATATACTTTAAAACCACTAAAATTAATAATTTATCACTATTAATTATTTCGATTGAAAAAGTTGTTTTTAATTAAAATTTAGTAATTTCCACTATTCATCAGAATATGAAAGTTATCTGAAAAATAACAAAATTTCACCTTAGGCTAAATTCGATACTCCGAATCCAAAAATGAAGTCCATTTTGAGAGCTAAAATTTCTAAAATATTAAAAGGTGGTTATTACTATTCATAACGGCTAGTTATAATAATATTTTAATAGGAAATCGTTGTTTAGTGAAACTCGGTATTGCATACTACACACGCTATCAAGGAAGGTCGCGATTGCGTGTAATGCAAGGCAAGTCAAGGTTGTGTGTTGTGCAAGCTCCATTTGGTGTAGCGTACAACACACGACATTAATAAAATTAAAAAGAATATTTTTCATAAAATCTTGGGCTGTTACACCGGTAGACCGAGCTACCGGTAGGCAGCAGCTACCGGTAAACCGGCTACCGGTAGGCAGCAGCTACCAGTAGACAACAGCTACCGGTAGACCGAGCCACCGGTAGGCAGCAGCTACCGGTAGACCGAGCTACCGGTAGATAGAAGCTACCGGTGGACCGAGCTACTGGTAAGCGGCAGCTACCGGTAGGCAGCAGCTACCGGTAGACCGAGCTACTCGTAGGCAGCAGCTAGGGGATAAGTCACCTTGACCTTCCGGAACACCTCCAACACCACATTTTCACAAAGTAATGGACCAGGGAGGTCCGAGCCATTACACCACATCTCCCACTTCTTCGGACATCTAAAAAATCTTATCATCAACCTAGATATGAAAAAATATCTCCCCCTCTACTTATATGCCTCATTGTATCACAAATATTTCCACGAAAGACTTTTGGTAAAAACCAAAAGATATTACCAGATTAAGAGGTAACATCTTCTCTCAATCTTTTTAGTTTCATTTCCATTCTCATCTCCCTATACACTTATTATTCAATGAATAGATAATAAAATTATCCTAAAATTTATGATGTTTTTATGTTAATATTTTTACATGAACATATACACAAATCCATCAAATGGGTAACAAAAAAATTATTTCGATGTAAGTTGAACTATTGAATCACGAAACAATGATTCTTCATTTTTCCCTTACCACATTTCATGGTGTCCATTATAATGAAAAATATGTCTATATATGTTAGATATGGTATTTATAATTTCTTCATTAATCTTTATTTTTTTATAACATACTTTTATACTATCCATCTTATGTAAATACGATAATTTCATTTGAGGAAGTGTGGAATACCGCCCCATCAAAGCGATATGACTCATTCATGCCATACATGGAAGTTATATAGGAGTGTTTTAGAAATAATATGTAACATATGTAACACAAATATTTTAATTTAATTATAATATAACAGTGTATCATTTATCTTTTATTATTTTAATAAGAAATGGAAATGAAATAAGTGTTAAAGCATAAGTATAGTCAACCGTCTCCATGAACGGCACACCTCATTTACAATATATTAATATTATAGAATACAATAAATAAAAATAATATATATATATATATACACTAGATATTAAAATCATTTATTACATTCTATAGATGAAAAATCAATGAAATTTTTAATAATTAATAGAAATAACACGTTAAAACATACTCGAAAAACTAGCCAATTGACACCTAAAATAGATAAAATAACAACGGGTTATTAGAAAAATGGTAATAAGATATTATAACAGGATCATATATTTCACCATAAATATTAATATGGTTCATTTACAACTTATTAACATGTTTTAACCAACTATATAGTAGGATAAAGACCACAAAACATAATGAATTTTATAGTAAGGGGCTCTTGTCTTACATTCCATTTAATGAAGCATAATATATTGTTATTCACCTACAATATTATATTTGGTGAAAATGAATCCAATTTGACATTAATATAATTTATTCTATTATCTTTATATTATTTTTATGGTTCAACTGATGACTATTATTTTTTGTTCTTTCAATTTATATGTAAGGGATTCTCATCTCATTGTTTACATCAATGAGATCACTGTCATGTTCACCACTTACATCTTTTGTATGGTGTTTGTAATACCCCTTTTATTGTTATATATCAAAAATCATTTCATCTTAATGGTATTATAAATAATATTTTAGTTTTATTACTTTACTAAGATTATTATTTAAGATGTTTCAATGTGGTATGGAACACGTTAGAATGATTATAGACTATTTTCATAAACTATAAAATTAATTGTTTTTCAATGGTATTTCCATTCAAGGAAATTATATGACCTTTATTCAACAAAAACATTAATTTTAACTAATATAGTAATTAATATAAATATTATGTATTAGTACCATTCATCCACACTTTGGTAAAAAAAAATTATTAGAGAATGTATTTCAGAAATCCAGACATTATGTCTCTCCTAAGTCGGATAACGAGTTTCCTTCTAAAAGAAATGATTTTTTAATATGTTTTAAAAACATTTTTAAATTGATTTGGTAATTATTTTTTAACCTATATGTCATTGAAATATGTTTTCAAAGTTATATTCTTTTCACTTTCTGAATAAAGAATCTCTATATTCACTAACTATGAAAAATGAATCCTGTTTTTTAGCGTACGACGTGTACAGATTTACCAACATTCCTTTATTTGATGATTTAGTTTTCATGATTAAAAGGATAATATTATTGAAAATGTTTTCAAATGTGATTTTCAAGAATGTTTTTTCAATATTTTTTAAGAAATTATATTTTAGTTATAAATGTTTTTTAAAATGTATTTTTTCTATTATTTCCAAACATCAGTGATAAAACATTGTATTTTACTCCACTTTGGTTATGTTGTATTGATACCATCAATAATATTACATTGGATGGTTTATGAATTATTTGGACAAGGATACTATTCAAATTTACTTCCTTATTCCTTTTATCCCCTTTTAAGTGTTCAATTTTGTATGATCATTGAAAATTGCATTTCCCCAAAATATCTATAACATTCTTCATGTATATGATTATTGCGTGAACCATATAAAATTTTTGAAATGGTGTTTTATTTGAATGTTATTTGATTATATGGGGATATATTGATGAACCCTTATTCTTTATTCAATATATATATTTTATAATGATCATTGTTTATTTAAAATTATTGGGCACACACTATACAGGATGGGGACTGATTAATGCAAGCCAAATGGTTACGAAAATGGTTAATGAAAGATCTTAGGGTTGGGGACCAGTTAATGATATCCCCAAGATGTATTATTAGTAAAATGGGATTAATTAGTTTTGAAAATTGATATGGATGAACTGTCTATTGATGATATTGTATTCAAGTATCTGGGAAACATTATATCCAATAATAAATCATTTAAATCATTTATATTCACTAATTTTCATCCATGATATTTTTTATCATATATATGGATTTATTTTATTTTTAGTCCTTAGTTATTATTCATCAATGAGATTTTGCATTATCATATCAATGGGTACATTTCATTTTCCTCTATTTTGATGGTATGTGTTTTAGTTTCATACCTTGATATATTTATTTTCTTGGTCTAGTTAATTTAATGAAATGTGTATTCAGTTATTACCTTTCCATATATTTTACACACATCCATTAAGTTTATTGATTATATGGACTGTGTGTTCAATTATGTGCATTTTCATATTAACTATTCTCATTGTTTCATTATTTATTTCTCATTACAAACCCTTATTGAGAATTTGAGCTCACCCTTATTTTGTTTCATTACCCATGAATCCAAGAAACATACTATGAAAGGTATAAAGGGATTTAATAGGGAGATTAATGTTTACCTTGAATTATTCATTAATAAGGAAAAAAATATGTTGTAATTAGTGTAATTTGGTAAGAAAATATTCATTATGTATCTAGTTTACCAAGACTATAAAAATTATCAGTCCTTCATGGATTGATTATTAATAATCATTCTAATGTAATTGATTAAAGACAAAGACTCCATGCTTCTAGTGTTGGGTCGCAACAGTTTGTATCATAGAATATTTAGAAACAACCATGGGAACTAGATTTATTAAAAGAAAGGTTAGAGAACATAACCCTAAGGTATAATTTCCAGATATGTTTATAAGAACACCCAAATGTTCTGGTAACATATAGATTATGTGGGATTTCCTAGAAATTCAACTCTATCTTTATACTACATGTGAGCATGGTTTTGGAACATATGTACCTAGGAGTAACAAATCTGACAAGGTGTTTTGGGCCTGACTTGGGGTGACTTGGTATAAGACAATGGTCCTTAATACACACCTAAATTGATATCCCTAGGAGACATTCACAGGATAACCATCCATTTGTTACAAACAATTATGAATAATTTCAATAGGTAAAAAAATCAGTATCTTAGTATAATCCTAAGGTGTTTTAGAATATAAAAAAGGATTCTTGATTTAGATATCATATAAATGATTTAATGGTTTACTATATACCAAGGAAGGAACTTTTTGAAAATAACAGTATGAGGTACTTTTTTATTGAGGATTAATTGAAAATCATATATAAGATTATATTTAATGAATACATTTTAAATATTTCTATCACTTTTATTCTATAAATAATATTATTTTTCTGGTATGAAAGGAAAACATGTCTTTTTTGGTAACCACCAACAAAATCCAGAAAGGCAGTGTGTCTTGAACTCATGACTTAATGACGATAAGGGTTTCACGCAAACCACAGAACTATGAAATGTCAAGTTTATTTTTTCATAGTTAAAAAATTTAATGGATATATATTAATGATGAACCATTATTGTCAACTTGGAGTATTAAAAATTACTCAATTAACTGTATTAATTTTATAAGATAGACGAAGACAAAATATTTTACTTTTTACACTTCTATGGTCCTTAAAAACTATTAGAAATGTATTATTGATCTTCAAGCATCAATATTTATTTTTAGATGAATTTGAATTTGATCAAAGAACAACCAAATTTTTATATTTTTTATATGAAATTAAAAACTATCAGGAATGAATATTTCCTAATATTCTTGGTTAGTAAAAGAATTATCCAGCATTTGGAAAATGACTTATAAATGAAGTTGATCCTAATAATTTAATTCTTGTTGAACCAATTGTATTATAAATCACCTCATATATATGTATTTGAGGCCCTCAAAAATCTATTGATAATTCACTTGTTTCATATTGAGTAACTCAATCACACACTATAAATAATTACACATTTTTTCATGGTATATATCATAACATGCCACTCATTCTCTCCTACATAGAGAACTAGATACATCGTAGTCCATTTGACGTTTATACTTCCCATTTTCTCTTTTCTGGAAGAAGAGTGATAAACCCTTCATGCGATTTTGGATTCCAATGTAGGAAAAATCAAAAAATATATCACCAATATTGAATATAAATTTCATGGACACAATTTCATTAAGGTTGGTATATTTCAAAACACCGAAATTATAATGTATCATCATTGTAATCAATAGCATGAATGACACACGACACCTAGAACCTAAAGAATATAATATATAAAAACTTTATATTATGTTTATAAATAAAAAAAGATTCTATATATTTTAATGGATGAAACAATGAGTTAGTGTGTGTTGCACACAAAAGTGACCTTACTCGATAGTGTGTGTTACATGTAAGAGAAATCTTCCTTGATTGCTTGTGTTACTTGCATGATTGGGTTTCACCAAATAATAATGTGTTATTGAAAAATTATTAATTAATATTATATTACATAACCTAGATGTAGTGTTAGCGGTTATGAATCGTATTAACTAAATTATTAAATGTTTGGGTTTTTATATATAAAAAACAATTTAATTGGATACTAATTAATGAGAAATAAAACTAAGGTAAAATTGGATATAAAAAGAATCAATATTATTTTTATGATTCCAATGTAAATTTTTTATATTAAACATTATTAAAAACTTTTTTTTAATTATTATAATGAAATATATGTGTTATATATTTAATAATATATTTTTTATATTCTCAAATTTATTTTATAAGCCTAATATAAGAACAAACTCTATTTTACTCATAAGACAGTATATTTTTATTAAGGCCTTTTTAATTCCTTTTAATTGTATACCTATTTTAAATATTAATTTTTAAACAATTATGAATTTATTTTGATAAAATAAACATAATTTTTTAATTCATAATATTGAAATTATATTATGATGTTTTTTTTATTTTTCTGAGAAACATCATTTTTTGATGAATTTTGAAAAATACTGAATTTTATATAAAAAATACCAATTCATATAAATAAATATTATTGTTAAATTATATATGTAATTTATTAATATCACATAATATAAATTAAAAATATATAAATTAATTTTATTATATTATAAACCATTTATATTAGAATTTATTTTAAAAACATGGCAATTTTTTTATAATTTATATCCTAAAACAATTTAATTCGTTAGTCAGTGAGATTAGAAATAATATTAATTTTGATAATTATGTGAATTTAATTTTTAAAAATAGATATAAATTTTCTTAATAAGTTTCATATTTAGTTTCATATAAGGAAAACATAATAAATGACAAAAAATATTAGTAAATAATATTAAAATTAATTATAGTGATTGAGGTGTAATTATTCTAAAAATTGACTAAACCCTAAATTTAAGGGCCTAAATGATCATTCCATATATAAATAAACCATTGAATTTTAATATGTCATCCATACAGCTTCAATTATAACATTCTTCTGGTTTTCTATGTTTTTTATGTCAGATCATGTGTACACCCAACTTGTTTCCAAAATTTACAAGTGAGTCCTTTTACTTCGATATTAAAGGTCACCACCTATCCCACTTCTTAAAAACTCTCAAAAAACAATATTTTATAAAATATAATCCCAAATATCTTCTCAAAATCCCACCCCAGTATCTAGAATACTCCATTTTAATATAATTGTTTTTAAAGAAGTCTTTTGGTATAAACCAAAACAAATCACCTGATTAAGAGGTATTGTCTTCTCTTATGATGATTAGATTCATTTACATTATCCAATTCATATACTAATATTATTAAATTTTTACAAAAAAAACACTATTATAATCAATATAATTTTAATTTTTTATTATTTTCACCCATACATACATAAACATCTATCTTATGGGTAACAAACATATTGTTTCTGTATACGGCAAACTACTATCACCTGAAATGATGATTGTTCATTTTTCCCATACCACCT
This sequence comes from Viscum album, assembly GCA_963277665.1. Lineage (NCBI taxonomy): Eukaryota > Viridiplantae > Streptophyta > Magnoliopsida > Santalales > Viscaceae > Viscum > Viscum album. Next base: position 1,575,913,251 of record OY728136.1, on the reverse strand, counting down.
ATCATAGTTTCCATTATGATGAATAATATGTCTATATATATATAAATATGATTTTTATAATGTATTTATTATTCATTAATTTTTTTAGAAGATACCTATATGCTTTCCATCTAGAGTAAAAACGATAATTTTGTTTAAGGAAGTCGGGACTCATGTCCCTTCAAATCTATATGATCCGTTCATTCTATACATGGATCTTATAAAGTAAGGTCTAAATGAAACCATTTTACACATACAACATATATATTATATAGTAATTATATTATCCATATGTATCATTTATGGTTCAATATTTTAATAATTCATTTCAATAAAATTATCTTTCATCCGTACGTACGACCTACTGTATCCATGAATGATGCACTTCATTTCCAATATCCAAATATTATAGACTAAAATAAATAAATATGTACTAGATATATGTATTATTAAAATAATTTTTTAAATTATAGGTATAATGAAACCATGAAATATTTTATATGAGCGGAAAATTATATGTTAAAATATACTCGACAAACTAGGCTATTATCATCTAAAGTAGTTAAAATGATGAAAGGTTATTAACATAATGGTAATAAGATATTATAATAGGACCATATATGATATAATAAATATTAATATTTTTTTTAATGTTAGTTTAATTATTAAACAGACTTTACAATATAATAAAGACCACAAAACAAAAATAATTGAATGGTTATGCACTCTTTTCTAACTTGTCTATCCATGAGGAATAATTTATTATGAAGCACATAATTTATTAAATATGGTGTACATACTACCAAAATTACATTAATAACATGAATTATATTAAATTCATGGTATTTGGATGTTTTAATTGATTATTATAAGTTTTGGGGATTTTAATTCATATGTAAGGGATTCCCATCCCACTTTTTACTTATGTGAGATAAATGTCATGTTCAACACATACATATTTGGTGTGGTGTATCTAATTATCATTTGTTATATTATAACATTGATCATTTTATCTTCATGTTATATTAAAAATGAAATTAATAATATCACATTATTGTTATTATTATTTAATATGTTTCAATGTGGTATGGGACATTTTGGAATGTTTATATATTATTTTCTTCATTAAAAACATTAACGATCTTTTAATGGTATTTAAATTTTTGTAAATTCTATTACCATTGTTCAATAAAATAATTAATTTTGAATAATATGGCTATTCATTACCATTTTCATTTATTGGTTCTCGTTTCACTCATTTTAACTCTAAATGTTTACGGAATGGTTTTCAGAAAATCCAACACTGTATCTCTCTTTAATTATAGAACCAGTTTCCCCCTAAAATCCATATTTTATTAAAATACATTAATTTTTTTTCAAAATTATTTGTTAATGTCAATTTTACACTTTATGTATTTTACCAATGTATTAAAAGGAATATTCTTGTCACTTTTAAAACTACTAATATTCATAACCTTTAACCAAGAAAAAAGAATTTTATTTTTACCTCATATGACCAAAAAATATTTACACACCATCATTTATTTCATTCTTTATTTTTTGGATTAAAAAGTATTTTATTAATAAAAATTAATTCAAAAGTTATTTTAAAATATAATGTTTTTTTCAAAAGGTTATTCAAATAAAAAAGATGTTTTCTGAAAGTATTTTTTTAAAGATCTTATTATAATATTTCATATGGTCAATGACAATAAATTTTCATGTTACTCCATTTGGTTTATGAAGTATTGATACCATCCTAAATTTTCATTTAGATGGTTTATGTCTAATTAGAGAAAAGTATAGTATTGAAATTCACTTCCTCGATTCCCTTTTTACCCATGAAATATTCAATTTCCTATAATCATTGTGCATTTAGTTTTTCATAAATGTTCATATCATTATTAATGGATATTATTATTGTGTGAACCATATATTATTTTTCATGTATTATTAAATTTTAATGTTTTTTTATTATAATTATAAATATTGATAAACCCATATACTTCATTCAATAATGATATTTTATAAGGAACATTGATTACTTAAATTCATTGTACATGCACTATACGATCTATGGATTGATTAATGCTAGCCCTATGGGTTAAAGAATGTTTAATGGAATATTAATAGGTAGTGGACTGGTTAATAAAATCCCCTTGATGAATTGGTATAATCATTTGATTTATTAGTTTCACAAATTAGTATGGATAACCTATATATTGACGGTACTAGTTCCATGTACCTTGGAATCATGGGGTCTAATAATAAAGAATTTCCCTCATTTATATTAAGTAATTATTAATGATAGGTATTTTTAATTGGCATGTCAATGAATTAATTTCATTTATAGTCTTCAATTATTAATCATCAATGACACTTTCATCGACATATCTATGGAGACATTGCATTTTCAATTATTTATATGTCATGTGTTTTAGTTTCTTACCTTTCCAAATTTATTTTGACTTATCAATTTATATTAATGGAATGTGTATCTAGTACTTTCCATTAAATATTGTTTATGAATTAAAATTTAGTTAATTGACTATATAGAAGTGTGTGAAATTATTGATTATTCCATATTGACTATTCTCAATGATTAATTATTGCTTTATCTTTACTTACTCTTAATATGATTTTGATAACAACTTATTATCTCTCATTCCCCATGAATCCAAGAAGCATCATATGAAACATGTATAGGGATTTACTAGATGTATTAGTGTTATCCTTGAATATATTATTCATTTTTAAGAAAAGGGAAAAATTATTTATAATTATTGCATCCTTTTGTAATTAAAGACCGATTTCTATATATTGATTACCAAGACTACTAATCTGACCTGTACTTCCGTGATTGATTCATTGTAATCATGATAATGTAATTAATAGAAGACATTAACTATATGATTCTAGGGTTGGTTCACTAAAATGTATATATATTGTATTCAAAGTATAGTTATCATTATTAGAATGTAATATATCATTGATTTATTGAAGTTACATCGAATGAAAAATGATAACATCATCCATCCATACATGTGGATTGTGACCTCCACAAAGTGATGACATTCGTTTCTCATCGCCTCATAACATGAATGATAAATATTATCATATTTAATGTTTAAATATAATATATGTGTTATAGTAATAATTTTTAATATATAAAAATTTATTTAATTTTTTTCTCTTTTAATCATTCAAAATTGATATATTTAATCATTTAAATTATGACCTCCCTTCTGCATGATTATAAAATAATTAATTTTTCATAACCATATAACATTGTAGGCACATAATATTTATTTCATGTATATAAATGATAATTTTTACATGGTTATGATTTTGTAAATTATATAATCATGATACATTCTTTTAAGGTCATTCTACATAATTCAAATCGGACATATTAACCAAACATACACAAAATGATTTAATTAAACCTTATCACTTTTGAAATTATGTAAAAAAATATACATAACTAAGATTTAAGTAAAAATAAACAGGAAAAACTTATTATTCATGTGCATAATTAACATCTATTTTTTATTTAGGATGATCATTAATGTGGGTGAGAAGTCTGAATTTAGGTAAGAGTAACTCTACTATTAAAATATCATTAAATATGTTTTAATGATTTAATTTAGAAATGGATTTCTTCCATTCCCATACTCATAAAATCATTTTAGGGAAAAATTAATTTGGGATAATTATTTATAATTTACATTATATACATATATATTAATTTATTTAAATTCTTAAAATATATAATTTTATATATTTTATGAACAATGTCTGGAATTTCATTATACTAGAAAAAAAGATTGTTCTATTTTAATGTATAATTCATCAAAAACATCTCTATACTATGAAATTTATATTAGATTTTTAAAATAATTTATATCCGTTAATGGATTATTTAATAATAAACCCCACTTATCTATGTTATGCGTATTTTACTTTTGTAATATTTGTTTTAATGTAAAGAGATATATCAATTCTAAAAATGAGTTAATTACAGATAAAATTTATATTTATTATGGGTTTTATGAAATGAAATATTTTTGATCTGTTTATTTAAATTTATTCTGATTGGAAATTATTTATTGAAGTTAGTGGAGCCCTATTTGGATTCAATTACGGGTATGATCAATATATCTCTTCACAAAATTGAGCAATAGTTATTTTCTATAATGAATTATATTTGATGTAGACCATGTTGGTTATTCAATGTGTATGGGATTTTAATGGATTATTAAAAAAATTATATAAATATAATGTTCCAAGGAAAAATAATTATTTATTTTGGGTATTTACTCTATATGGAAAACGTTTTATTTCAAAAATTAAGCTATTTATCGATTATTTAAATGGAATTTTTTTCCATTCTATGGTAAGAATAGAAATTTTTTTGAAAATATAATTTAAGGGTTCTTATGTTTTCATAGAAACCTTCATGATTATGAATTTTACATATTGATTTCATATGATGTGTTTTCTAGAATATATAGACTACAATAACTATTCTCATTTGTAACTAAATGACTATTTGAGTTCAATTTTTTTGGAAAAAGGAATAAATCCCTTTTGTGAATCGATCATTATGAAGTGGACTAAATGATTATATATTATTTATTTTTATGTTCATTAATTATATTTTAGTTCCCATCCAAATTTATGAATTTTTAATATCATTAATAGAGAAGTATATACAATGATGAATTCATGTTCAAAATCATGATGATCTGTCCTGAAAAAAAAACTTGTTTCATTATAAATGTTTTTTACTATGGGTATAATAGAAACAAATTGTAAGTTTCGAACTTCTAATTTTTGGGTTTATTATATACTTATTATATCAAAATTATCTAATCTATAAAAGTGAATTGATCTTCTAGAATATAATAAAATGGGTTTTTCTTATATAATGATATTATTGGTTGGATAAGGATTAGGTCCTTATAGTTAGTATTTGAGAAGGGTATAGATAATTATACTGGTTGGGATCATGTATGTACGTACCCTTATGAGATTAAAATTTACAATTATCTGGATATATCATTAGAATATTTACATGTTTATTTATTATAACTATGTATGTATAGATACATTTTAGATAATATTAATTGTTATAATAAATAAGAAAGGAAATAAGAGGACAATATACATAAAAATTAGCAACCTTGAATTGTAGGAATTAGAATTGATTAGTTTTTAACATTATTTTTTCTGTTTAAGGTGGTTATAAATTATAATGGAATCCATGATAGATAAATACCACCATCAGTATAGTGGAAGATCTCAATATTTTAACATTTCATAAAAATACACAATAAAATAATCTGTAGATCATCTCTCCATTTGATAGTAAAAATAGGTCTAAATTACTATGTGTATAAATAGAATGTATTTAGTTTTTTAAAAAATAAAAAACATTAATAATTATATTTATTGATTTTATGTTACTTTTGACAAGTGGTGGTCAATGTTTAAGAATATCAAGGAAAGATAAATGATTGATGCCTTTTAATGATAAAAATATAATTAATCATTCTTGAAAAAATACTTTCCTAATGATATTAGACATTGGATTTGAAATTATTTATTTTTATTGTGGTCAAAGGATAATGATTTAGTATATGTTTATGTAGAACATTTTACTTCATTAGAATGTTTTGAATGAATTTTTTTTGGAATGTTAAAAAAATTAATTATTGATTTTAAAAATGGATTGATGTTAATAAATTTAAGGGGATTGGATTCCTATAAATTTAAATGTGATGAGAATCTTTTTAAATGTGATGAGGATGTCGAAATATTTTTTTTAATGAATATGTTTCCTATGAAAAAAAATATATAAATAAATCTTGATGGTACAAAAAATGAGAACATCAATCAAGGAAATATGAAGCTAAGAAAATCATGTTTCCATCTTGACAAAAATATATTGAAAAGTACTATTCTGAATTTCATTCAAAATACAGGAATTGTATTTGATGTGTTATGTTATGAAATATTCATTAGGATTTTACCGAAATCGGTCATTAGTAATAATCATTTAAATAATGAAAATCCATTACAACGGTGGTTTAATTATAATGGAATTGGTTATTATCCAAGTACATTTAGGAAGATACATGAAATTGATAGAAGTAATCAATATCATAAGAATAATGGTTTGGTTATTTAATTTTTTACTATATTGTTATATGATAGAATGTCATATAGTCTGTTGATTTGTATGTTACTCGTGTATTTAGATTATGACACATTCTTTTTAGATGTATGTACTAGATATTATTTCATTTTTAAATTTTTTTTTAGTAAATTAGAAATTTCACCTCAAAAATTAAATATATGAAATTATGTAAAAATATATTGTGGATTTATGATGGCAAAAAAAAAGTATAATAATTTTAATTTAGTTTTTTTGTGGAACCATTTTTCCAGAAAAAACTTATTGAATTTCCCCTGGTAGAGTGTTATGTTTTTTTTGACATGGATTGGAATTATATTTAATATGGTGTGAAATATTTTAATCAAATGCTGTATTATATAGTAATGAGTTTTTATTTATATAAATAATTGAATTAATACTTATAATAACATATCAAAGAGTAGGAAAATTTGGTAGGGATGAAAATGAAGGTTAACTTCTACATATTTATGAAATAGATGATAATGTAAAAAATAGTGATGTTCCTATAGAAAACGAATATCTTGATATATTTAAAAATAATACTCCAAGTATTATTCATCATAAAAATATTTAATTTATTATTAAATTAGATTATGATTCAAATCCATCATCAAAATCCTTTTATTGAATCCCTCATGTATTACTTTCATAAAATAAAAACTTTTCATGAGTTTCATGAGAAGGGATTCATTTTTACCAATATTTCACCATTGGGTTTTTAAAAAGTAAAATTTTTTCATTAGAATTTTCATTTAATATAAAAATTTAAATTCTGTTAATGATAATATTAAATATCTAGTTCCTTATAAAGATTACCTGTTTGAACAGATATGTGGATCATAGTTTTTTTTAAAATAGTTATCTCTAGAGTGGGTACCATACACTAATGGGAAAGGAGGAAAAACTAAGAACGTTAAATTTTTTAGGTACATGAATTATGTGTTTTTTCATTAATTTTGGGATAATATAATTTTTTAATTATTTATGGAGCATATGAATAAGGATTCACATGTGTTTCAAAGTAATGTTTTGTTTTTTTATCTGATCATATCCTGATATCTTTTAAATGTTATTGTTAACATGAGAAACATTTGAGAGTTATTTGTTATGACTAGAAAGAGAATATATTATACGAAAAATTTATTATATTTTAATTATATTTTTGTTACATTTCTTTTTGGTACTTATTCAAAATAAATATGGAAAAACAATTGATCAATATAAAAAAATTATTGAGCTGTGTCCAACACATACACATTTCACATAGATTCAAAACATTAAATGTTTAGTGGGATACTACTAATGGTTATTTGAAAAACTTAACTAGTTATCTAAACATATAACTATCTTAGATCAAACTGAATTTAAATTCATATAGATGATATAATGTTATGAATTTCTTGATGTATTGAAGATAAGATAAATTAATTCTATAATTTTTCCATTCCATTTAGAAATGGTGATTTTATTATCTACAAAGTGTATTATTTGGAGGGAATTGGTTATGTTAAAATGAAAAAATATAAAATAATTGATTATAATTTGGGAAAATTAAAACCATATATGTAAAATTTTTCTACACATGGCTAAAGACTGGAGACTATGTTATATTTTTAAAAATTTTAAAAAATCATTTATACAGATTAATGTGTGAAATTGATATTTTCTAAAATTATAAAATTATAAATTCCCAAAGAGATATTTGAACATGAAATAGAGTGTTTAAATATAACTTAATAAGTATTATAAATCCATGATTCAATACCCTCTATGAATGGATAATTGAGTAGATGGTGCATTTTATTGGAAAGATAATTTATTATTATATATTCTTTATCCGGAACATTATCCATTTATAATTTAATTGATTTATTTTTCTCTAATAAATGTTTATTCATGAAAAACAATTTTTTGTTTCAAGATTCGATGAATTATTGGTCCCCAGAATGAATTATGAAACTCTAAATGAGGAAAATGTATACGTGTAATGTATAGAATCATAAAATAATGGTATGTTACTAGATTCGGATGTTAATGAAGAATACATTATGAAATTGGGGATGATTTTATGTGTTCTTGTTGATACCATTATTAAGATAAAATTCCCAAGATAAGATAATAGTTGCATATTTTCCATTTTTCTTGGCATCTGTAAAATTTACAAAGAAATTTCAGAACATTTTTTGTTTGATAAAATGAATATATATATATATATATGAAATTAAAATAAAATGTTCTATTTTTAACTATGTTAAATCACAAGGAATACTACCAATGTATATTGTTCAATGTTTTCACGTTCAAGAATGGAAATGGGAAAACATATATATGGATTTCATTGTAGAATTATTAAATACATGTTAGGTTAATAATGTGATATGTGGTATTTTAGATCATTTATCTAAATCTATGTATTCCCTTAATAATTATGTTACCATTTTTTAGATCATTATTTTCAATTGTATATCACAGATATTTTTAGGTTATATGAGGTTCCTCTCCACATTGTATATAATGAGAATTTTAATATCACTGATTATTTTATAAAATCATTCAGAAATCATTTTGTATGGAATAAAAATTTTGTACATATTTTCATCATCAATCGGAGGTACAATCATTGTGAATGACTCCAATAGTGGAAGAAAAAGTTTCAGGATTTCCAATTGATTACTAAGGATGTTGGAATCAACATATATAATTAATTATAATTACTAATTCTAATTGTTTTAATCCCTATTTATATAAGGATCCTCTTTATGTACCATAGGAAGGATATTTAATTCATGGTATTTGAAAATATCATTTATAAAGTATTTATTTGGAATTTGTTTTTGAATTTTCATAAATTAACAAAATTTTATTTTTATGATTCACTAGTCCACATGAAATCCTAGAGAATGTTGGGTTAGTTTACCACTACATAGACATGATTATGAGTTCCCATGTACATTATATGTTTCTTATTTCATTATTAACAAAACATGTGTAAGATGTATCTCATCCTTTGGTTCCTATAAGTAGTTAATCATGAAGGAAAAAAATCGTATGGGGAACAATGAGTATATATTCTTAAGAAAAATATAGAGATTATTGAATAATTAATTTATTTAGAAGGTTATCAATTTTTTAAAACACATACGACTGATGATGAATAGTGGGAATTAGAAAACTCCAATGTGGAATGATATCCCAACATTTATAAATAGTAAAACAATTATGAGGACACAATTTCTAAAAGGGAAAATGAATTTCGAAACACATTTAATGTTAAAAAAATAAAAATCATTTTAAAATATAATTAAATAATTATATCTCATTTATTTATAGTTATTAAAATATAATTATGTAGTTTTTTAATTAAAATGAAGATACATCATTTTAGAAACATTTTGTGTGTCTTGTATTGTATATTTTTTTATAAAATTCATAAATATAGAAATTTGAATTTAATTTTTTTATTTTTTCATTCATCACGATAAAATATATTTGTGGAGTTTTTTTATAATTTTTTGAATGTTTGGTTTTTAGAATGAATACTGAAAATTAATTATTATTTTTTAAATAATAACTTTTCATTCCATGAATTTATAATGTTACATTTTATATTAAAATGTGTTGAAATTAAAATCAGTTATTTTAAATTATTACTAATATAATTATAGTTTCTATAATTGATTTTATTTTCAATCATTTCATAGTTTCTTTTTATATATAATTCATTTTTATAACAGGTTTACATCAAATCTATAACTCAAAATTCTAAAATAATATCTATTATATATTTTAATTTATTAATATATTATGGATTAAATATTTTGAAGCACATTAATAAATTTTTTATAATAAGGTAAAGTTAATTTTTTATCATAGAGAATATTAAAAATTGAAAAAAAATCATTTACTATTGATAATCTTAAAAAGGATTATCTAGGGTTAAAATGACATTATAATGGTGAAATAGAATAAAAACTATAATAATTAATTATATAAATTATTATTGATAGCCTATATCATCTCTTCATTTGAAATGGTCCATTTTATATCCATTTAGAATAATTCGGACATTAATACGGTTTATGAAGTTTAAAAATACATTGTGTGTTATCTCCCTCACCAATAAAATGGTAACCCATACTATATCCGATTAACATTGGATGAACCATATTTTGTGCCTATATGAATCTATATCCATTAAAAACATCCCTCCACAAAACCAATAAGTCTTAATTTCAGAGGAATACTAACTATATAGGGTTTATGATATAATGCGAAAGAGGTTGTATGAAGATGTTGTATATCTTTTGAACTAATGTATTAATTTTATTTTATCTTATTTTTCCTTTAAAATTATATATTCTATCATTTAATAATAATATTAGTATATCCAATATACTAATATGTAATTATGTCAATGGATTTACCTTAATCATTTTCCTCTTCAATCAAATGGAAAATGAAATCATCATTCATGTTTAAAGAGGAATTAAATACCTTGAAATAATGAATATATATGATATTGTTAGAATAATTATATTAAAATAATGGTAAAACATCAATTATTTTGTTCACATCATATACATTAAAAATTATATATTTTTTAGGTTCGTGTGTGAATTAACACATCCAAAAAGCTATAATTTTTTTTTCCATCACCTCCTCATATTGATGATATATATTTTTTTCTAATAGTAAAATATTATAATTATGTAATAATCATTAATCATGAATGATAATATGAAAAGTAATTTCTTTCCCTCGCATTTGAGGAAAAAAGAAGTTTTAATCATGCATATATATGACCTATCATCACTATGAGTATAACATAATTAATATTTCAAAACCATCATTAAATGTAAGTTCAAAAAGTATTATTATTTTATAAAAAATTATAATAATAACTTTATTATGACTGTAGATTTATAATAACATCGACACATTTGACAGAATTCAACATAATGATGTCATTTTGGTCTTACAAACCTAACATCCTCAACATGTATAAAGTAATCATGCTCAATTTGGTAATTACATAGAACATGAACATTTGTGAAATAAAATAAATAATAAACATGAATGGTGTATGATTAATGTAAATAATTAACAAAAAAAATTATAATTTAGGATTATAATTAATTAACATGGGAACGAGGATGGGTGGTAAGAGAAATAATACCTTAAATGCCTCATTTTATATAGTATAATTTATTATTTTATAATTAATTTTCTTCTAAGTTAATTTTCTAAAATTATTTATTGATTAATTTTTATAGAAAAAAATGAATCCTTAAATACATTTTATATTTAATTTTCATCTTTATTTTAATGTTATCTAATAGGAATCATTTTACTAGTCTTATAAGAATTGTTCTGACTTTTATTATAAAAACTAAATACTAGTGTCCTAATATAACATTTATGATGTCATGTATTTTTTCCACCATTATAACCATTATTTAATATTTATATCATATTACAATATTATGTGTCTTCATCAGATAAAAACCCTCAATCAATTTATTCTAAAAAGTTATCTTCAAAACAATATTCATTAATTGAAAGTATATATCAACATCTAGAAATTTTTTATTTATATATTCTGAATGATGGTTATTATGATCATGATAATGGAAATGTGTTATTTCATGTGTATCATTCATTATAGGGTCTTTATAAATTGATTATGAAGGACATATAATCCCTATATAGCTCTAATAATAAGTTATACACATATAGCTCTCCAATACATTGTTTAAAAAAATTATCTAAAGTTAATTATATCCGGTGTTGGACATGTGGGTTATTACATTTATTTGGGATAATAAAAGGGTTATATAAATAGGATTTCACATGTTTAATATATTAATTTTATAATAATTTCATTGATTTATCCAGGAATTATTTTTTTCATTGGGTACGTAATAAATTTATTTTTAAATGGAATGAAGATTATTTTTTTCTATAAATAAATTTTTTTGTGAATATGTAATTAAATGGACCTCAATTTTTCAAATAAACCAACATGATTGTGATTTTTAAATAATATATTAACAATAAAATGTATTATGTATAAATTTAGGTTGTAAAAAAGATTTAATTTTTTAGTAATTAATAATTAGAGTTCAATGATTATTATGTAAGGTAAAAATCTCCTATAGGATATCATTTTATAGAAATGATTTCTTATATCTTTTTATTCATTATTTAGTTTCAATTCCTTCATTTTAGGATAATAAATCATTTTCAAATATGGTTCACAGTGTTTGATGATGAGTAGAAACAATGATGATTCCATGATTAAATACATGATGTTTTTTATTAAAATGAATCAATTCAAATTTCAAATATTTAAATTTTGAAAAAAAATTTCTTAGAGGAAGCATCAAATATGTAATTAACAGTTTTTTATGTAGGTGTTATAACATAATTCTATAAAACTCCATTCCTAAATTTTTCTTTATGTATTGAAGATAATTATTTATTTTTGTAAAATGACATAATGGGATGAATAAAGATTATGTTATTATAATTAATTAATGAATTATTTGTGAATAATTTATTAAGCCATATCATATATTTTATTCTATTGGTTAAATATGATTATTCAATATTTTCTATCCATTTGAAATTCATTATTATGAATATTTAATAATTTTATTGGTGGTACCGTAATTATCAATCCTTCTAATGTATTTTTAAATGTGATATATCTTGTGAGATCATGTTTATTATTCATTAAAATGATAATCTCATCATTCATCATTACAATATAAGGATTTATTGCCATATATTTTGAAATAAGAAGTTTATATATTTTTTCAAAAATATATTTTGTGTGTTACAACTATATTATGATGATTTATAATTATGAATATTCAATATTCCATGAATGTTGTTCAAATATATACTTCATTGTCTTTCTGATGATCCATTAATAATGTTGTATCGATAATTATTGTTCAATCAAATTTTCTAAATTATATATCATCTCAATTAATTTCCTTTTTCCCATATTACAATTATCTTTAATAACTCATTCATTGATGTATCTCCTTAGATTTATACATGTACTAAGAACAAAAAATAAAAAAATATGATTACTATGCAATGGAAATTAAATAATGGTTAATTTTATATGTATAATAATGTTGTACAATACTAATTTTTGAATTATAATAAACCATTATATCTTAAGTTGTAATATTATTATTCTTTTAATTTAAAATATGGGATTTTAACAATGTCATAACGTGGGTTTCTTGAGTTAGTATAATGTAAATGAATTTATTATTTTGGTAATTTGGGCTAGGAAAAATTAGTGCAAATCCTAGAGAAAATTACACATAAATTTTATAGTATAAATACTATAAAATTTTGGATTTTGTTCTCTCTATTCTGTTAAATGCATACATAGATAATATATGTGGATGTGGATATCACACAAATGTTCCTCTGGATAATAACACGAAAAGGGTTGGTCGGTTATTTTCATCATCTTCACCCTAGGCATGAGTTTTTGTTTATAATATACACCAGAATAGAGAGTCTATAGTGTTATTCTGATGTATAGTAACATTATCTACAAATAAAATTATTTATGACTTATAAATGAGAAATTTTATTCTCTAAAATATAGAAATAGATAACTGTATGTTATCCTTCAATAATAATTTTATAAGTAACCTAAACTCTTGAATCCAATCTAATATGAATTAAAATTGACTTTCATATGAGAATAAATTATATACCCATTCTTTTATGATTTTTTGAGATCAAAATATTTAAAAATTATAAAATTATGGTAACCAAGATAACATGAAAAAAACTACGAGAAACATAATATGATGTTTTTGGAGTTAAATTTCAAACACAATGAGAGGTGGAGTTCAAGAGTTGATCATTGTACATAACTAGTTGTAGAAAACTGTGTACAAAAACCATAACCATTTCCAAAATGATTATTCTCAAAATAATGTAAATCTATCCATCATGTAATATATTGAACTACAACATTTAATGTATATTGAATTTTTTGATTCCCATGTCCTGGGACTACGGTTTAATTGAGCGGGAAAATACTTATATTGATCCAATATTCTATGAATGGGTATGATATGATACAAATTATTCATTTATTTATAGAATATCATTAATAATGAGTATTTTTTAAATTATATTACCATGAATTATGAAATGGATTAAATAAAATTGGAAGACATTAAGAAGATATTTATTAATAATTTTTTCCCCTAATCTATTCAAAAAATGATGGGGAGAAAATGTGTAGAGCTACGGAAAATGGATACAGAAAATTTGATGGATTAGGAGGAAAATTTAATAAGAATTCTAATATATGAAAAATTATTTAATAATAAATTATGATCACAAAGTATATTTATTTTTAGTGTTCAGAAACATCATCTCTAAATGGATTTAGTACTCTGATAGATTTGGAGTAATAAAGTAGTCATTAATTGAGGTCTAAAAAAAATTTGAATGTTGTCCCATTGGTATGGATTTAAGGAAATAAAAGATTTTAATATTTTTGTATTGTATGAAAGCATAGGAAAGATGATCAAGACACCCTTATTTTAAAAATGTTGAGAAAAGAATAATGGCAATTTCCCGAATGTAATGAATAAATATATTATTAGTGCAATATAGGATGAAAAATCTCATTAATAATAAAGTGACATGATGAATGTAATTAAAAATATACAGGAAATAAATGTACCTCCCAATTCACAACCCATGCTTCAATTATTTAACCATAAATAATAATGGTCTTTTGTAATACAATGCATTATAACCTCATTCTTCAAGGGAAATCAACAACAAAAACCAATATAACTATGTTCAAAAGGAAAATATTATCATATAACTAATTCTATAGTGGAGTATGATAATGATTTCATACAAATTACTCATCCTATTCACACAATAATGAAGAAAATATGGTTTTATTTTGATATGGTGGTACAAATTCCACTATATCTGAAATGTTTCCAAGAACTATTCCATAACATCCCTGATACACTGATGTAGATATATAATTCTGAGCAACCAATTCTTTGATCTTTGAAAATGATATGTGGGATACTTATTATGGTAATATATTTGATTTATTATTCCAATATTTATCATAATACATTATATATTGTAATATGATTGAATATTTTTATTGGATTGAATCTCATTATGGAGAGCTCACCTAACCTCTTTGGGAAAAGAAATATAGCTATGCCTCTCCAAATATCCCTTAGAGATATATAAATTAAATAATGGTAATGAATCACTTATAGATATTCCGTCATTTATATTTTGGATTATACTCCATGAAGAATAATATCATTACAGAATGGTTGATTCAATGGGAGGTATCCACTGTAACGATATACCAATTTGAAGGAAATTTACAATATTATGTCTATATTAATTATTGATCTTTCCCCCAAATTTACTGGTTGAGTGAATAAAAATATTTATTCATTTATACTATAAACTATGAAAATTACACAATAGGAAGGCCCAAATTGACCTAAAGGATTTAAGAAGAAGTTATATGAGAATTTAGAAAATGAATTTATATTCTATAATGAAACAATATGGTGTAGCATATACCTATTTGAAAACATAAATTGATTGATCAATCAAGATGTTTATTGATTACTAGAAGATCAATAATATCACTGAAATAAAAAATATCATATACTAAGGATTTTTTATTTGATTGATATTCATTGTGGGTCATTGTACTTTCCAATGTTTTAACATCATTCATATATATCATCAAGAAAATGTGAGGATATAATATATTCTAATGAGAAGATTTTTTATAATATATAGACACTCTGAGTTCATTTTGATTCACTTTTTTCAATGTACATTCCCTGCAAGCATCAAGGACATAATTAATAGATTCAATAGAGATTACGCAGATTAATTTTTGGATTTATTTATTTTTCAAATAACTATTAACTCCAAGGGAAATAATTAACATGAAATTATCTAGGAATTGATATAAAGATATTATCAACGGAAAATATATCTACTATGATTAGAATGTATGACTTATGGACCCAAATAAGTAACATTATAACATAATATTATCAGTAGAGAGGAATGATTTTTCAGCCTTTCATAGATAATTTGTATTTAGGGATGGTCCAAACAATCAATTTTTATAGAATTTAACAGTTTTATTAGTGTAGATGGGTACTTCAAATGGTTTGAGAGAAAATTATATTCGTGATATATTGTATTAATTATGATGCAATGGAATTCATTAATGTATGTATTAATAAATGAATGTGAGGAATGAATATTTATGCTTACGATGTTTCTAATTACTCATCCTATACTCATATTATCGAAAACAAAAAAAACAATTATTCATATATAGAAATGATTCAAAAAAATAATTTTGGTGTATTATATCATATAATGATTTATAAAATACCATTTATTTTTATATTTAATTAGCTTGGAGATGAAAAAATCGATTAATGATCTTGAGTTAGAAGCTATAATCTTCACAATGAAATAATTTCAGTAGTACCTCTATCGTGATATATGTGATTTTTATACATATCCCAATAAACTAATGTATATATTCAAATATATCTAACTCATCATTAATTAATGATTATTAATATTGATAATTGTGGACAATGATTTATATATTCCCAACAATCTGAGTAAATGAAATTGGATAGCATATTAACATAAAAGAATAGAGACTACTCGTCTATCAATGTTTTAGATTGTGGAATTCCCATCATTTGGATATGTCATGGATGGATATAAAAATCATAATTGTAGGAAACTCATCCAACATATCTCAAATGATCTCCCAATAATTTATCCCAGATGATATTATGGAGGAACAAATTTATTATTTAGATCCTAGATAGTGGTTGATAAAAGTTATAATATGGTATCCTTATCACATCCACATTGATGATGATAGTTTTATTTGGGTTTGATCAAGAAATTTTATACCATCACCTTTTTGATAAATAATGAGCTATTGGATAATTCTCATAGCCCATCATTCAATATATAGCATTGATAAAACATGAATTGTTAAGGTTTTTAGTAACACCTCTAGTGGGAAATGATAAAGAGTGATATTACTAAATAAACCTCAAATATACTTATATGTCTACATGTAATGGTATAAAAAAATGTGTAAAAAAATATTGGAATCAATAGCCATAAAATTGTGAAAAATGTTGAGCATCGATATGGGTTTTGTCATGGGTCTTCCGAAGACATCCAAAAGATAAATCACAACATAGGTTGTGATTGGAAAACTCTTAAAGACATCATATTACATATTTATTCATAATGTTATTTCTCAATAATAGATATCTATGATATATGGAAAGGGATTAGAGATGATATATATTATACCTTTCTCAATCATATTTTATCATGATCCATGGGTAATTTCTAGTTTTCATAGTAGAATATAAAATTCCCTAACTTCTGAGACTATATTTAAAATGGACTATCAGTCTTCGAATTTTACAAACTATCCTTGATCAAACGTACACATCTCCTAAAATAACCCATCATAATTTGAATATTAAACACACACAGAAAATGACTCATATCACATCTGAAAAATTTTAAATGCCCACCAAATCACAACTATATGTTCTATATTTTAAAAAATCATGTTTATAATGAAATTTTAATTGAAAATAATTTTTATGAGAAAAATATTTCATTCCATTAAATTATTTAATATTAATTTAATCTATGACTATGAAAAGTATATGTTATATATAAAAGTGGGTAAAATAAAAATCACATAGGAAAATTCCAAATGATAAACTTCTGAAAAATTAAATAGGAAATGATACCATGAATCCTATGAGATGAAAAACCAATAAAAACAAATGAACACTATTATTGGAATAACACAAATCAAACCTACATCAATTCCTTCCATAGTCTATTAATGGCATATTCATAACCCATATTGTTGCAAAATCTCAAATGTTTTCATATTTTGAACACCAGGAACTTACAAGGTTCCTAATATAGTATCTTAGATAAAACAATTCATAAACCGTGTTCAAAATTAAAAAAATAATTTTCAAAATAATGAATTACCTCTAATGTTCATGAAAATAAATTTGAAAGTAGAAGTCATTTTTTTGGAATTTTCATCAGACACATGAACTATATAAATATACATTCAAAAAAAATACCTTTAAACTCCATTTTCACATGTCACCCAATATAAAATTTCATAAAAAAACTCTAATAAATTTTGAATCAAATTTTTTCAAAATATAAAACCAATATATTTATATTAAAATGAGGTAACTCTTGGGATCGATCCTTTTTATAGACACAAATACCATAACAAAAGTGAAGACGATGTTTCCTTGAAAAAAATATAATCAATAAGAACATGATTTTTTTTTCAAAATATCCATATGAAACCTCACTAATTAACAATAAATACAACTAGAACCAATATTCACACCCTAGTACCGTCAAATGAAAATTGGTGAAGCGATATCAAGGGATGATCATTGAAGGGGGGAAAATGGGTGGAAATTGAAACATAACATGAAGACAATCACCTTGAATATATGATATTTGAAAAGGATCCTTGAATAGAATACACTAGAGTACTATAGAGGGGTTATTTGAGAAAAAATTTGTTTAGAACGAGATTAGTCACAAAAATCATCAGTGGTATTGGTATAATTTTTTAATATAATGACTGTAATATCATATTCAAGGTTAGGATACATAGTTATAAAAATTATGAATTGAACACTTGGTAGACACGTCCCACTCAAACCCAAATGAAATGGTTTCCTAGATATAAACACATGGTTAAAAATTGTGATTTTTTTACATCCTTTGGTAAAATGGAAACACACATACATGGTTTTCATAGAGATTTGAATAGTAAGAAAAGTAATTCTAAAACCATTAAAATATTCTATTGACCAAGAAGATCCATTATGTAAGGATACTACATATTAACTAAAAATAATGTGCAGAACTTACAAATGGAGTTATTCTCCCAAATCACTAAATTTTTGGCAGCAACATTTTTAATTATTTTATAATGTCTAAAAGGATAAAATAATATCAATATGAAACATAACTAATAAATTTAGTGCATTATAATTATCCCCAACAAGAAACATTATATCTTGAAATGATCCTCTATGATTCTGGACTCTCATAAAGAAAATTCCATTATGGAATCATCAAAGAGTACTACTCCCACATCGCATAATTATACTTTTATAATTCAATAGTACATAGAATAAAATAATTTTTTTCTCAAAATAGCAATATAACATGATGATATATATTTAGAACCATTTACAAAATCACTGATATGTCACCCTCAATAATAAAATCATCCATATTAATTAAATGGGAGTGATCCATGTGCGCCTCTATAAATAGAATACATGAAACATATCTTTTACCAATTTCTATTGAGATCAAAAGACCTTAAAGATAATCCCACTTCCTGATTAATAAAACAATATCGAGATGAAAATCAAATAACAATGAAAATATAACATGATTTCAAATAATTTAATGTCCTAACTATTGTGAATCTATGTGAAACCACTAATCAGATACCTCAAACACCAATGTGAAACAGTGATGACCACATAGGATATCTATAACTTATGAGTTTCCCATTACATATTCATGATCAACTATAAAAATTAGGTTAGCTCATTAAAAATCTTTCATCCAACCAAAGAACTCTCTCCCAACATTTCCTTCACATACGATATCATCAGGGATACATATAAAACACCTCAAAGGGGTCTACATTAACTGAATCATGGTAGAAAATTGTATAGTATATATTAGCTAAGATAAATGATTTTCACAAGAACCATATAAATCTATAACAAAATCCCAACACATGTCCCCAACATTCCAAATAGATCACTTAGTATTTCCATCCTATTAAGGGAGATATAGTGTGATTAATTTCAAATTTATGTGTATCACCTCAAAAATAACCTTCTAAAAAACATTTATAACACGAGTGTATTTTTAAAAGGAACTATTAGAAGTTACCCCATTAAGATTAAAAATATTTTATACATACATGCAATCAAGGTATTCTACCTTAATAATCACATTAATATGAAAGAAAAAAGATGATTTAGTAATTAATTCAATGAAAACCAAAATAAATTTTTTCCCAATATGAGTCTATTGTAACACAACATCGAATTCCATAGATATTCTTCCCCTTCCACACTGGGGTTTGAAATGTCTTGAACAATCTAAAAATTCTCTCGTACCCTTCCATTATCTTATGGATAGTTTGGTTTCATAACATGAAGTCTGTAATTGACCTGAAAAGTATATAGTGGTCTTCAATCGTATTATGTATATTAATGAATTATGACACAAAGTCTGTAATTGTTCACCACTTCCTTATCCACAACTAACCAATGCATTAGATTACGGTATATCTAAGTATTCCAATGATTTATGGATTATATATACCTATTTCCCCAATATATTAAATCATTTAATACATACAATAGAATGATAATTGTTGCATAAAAACAAAAGATACCATTGAGACACTGATACATATCA
Source organism: Viscum album (assembly GCA_963277665.1). Lineage (NCBI taxonomy): Eukaryota > Viridiplantae > Streptophyta > Magnoliopsida > Santalales > Viscaceae > Viscum > Viscum album. The sequence goes on along the minus strand of OY728136.1, from coordinate 1,575,892,451 downwards.
CCAGAGGTCTACCTGTAATAATTTATTTGTGTTGATATTTGGTGTTTATTCTATATACATTCCAAACCCAATAAAAAATGAAGAATCAAATTTCCCTCATTATATGAACACATTCATATAATACTCTTCCACTTTCATGCTCATCTTATAAAATTAATAATCGAGATCACTCATCTACTACTACATTTAATGTATGAGTCTGGGGTTTCATGATGATATGGTCGATTAACAAATTCCATATTCCAATTTATTCTAATTATTAAAATTTATAATTTGATGATACACAACCGAGAATCTCTATCGAATGTTCATATCACTATGAGCAAATATTTACATCATGTTATTTTGATCCAAATAAACAATAAATAATTCACCAATGAGTTAGTTGGTCCATGTTATAAGATATGGAATCATGTACTCAATATAAAGTTAATGGTTATGATAAAAATCTCATTATGTTGTCAATATAATTTACATAGTCCACCACCTATTTTACCTAAGTCATGAAAAAACCCAAACCTACACCTATGGTATTATAGATAACATTATGGGAAAAAATTAATGAATCATAATAATAACTAATTCCAACATCACCTTTAGTTCCCTAAATTACTTCTAAACACATTTATTACACTCAATCATACCACCCTTAGAGTTAATTCTATTTGGAGTGATGCATGATTGGAGAAATCCAAAATTAACATCCTGTAATGAAAATATATTTCCAAAAATATCGTAATCACATACACATGTATTAGTTTCTACCAATTAATCAAATCTTTTTAGTATTCAATAATCGCTATGAATCCCATCTTAGATAAAAAAATTTCCCACAATTTTTATTAATTAAATCTAAAAAACACATTTAGAATGTTGTCCATATATAGGTTGTTCTTTTAAATTACTATGAAATTTATTAATATGATTATCTTTTTAAAAATATGTCATATAATACACCAAAATATCAACCACAAAACATACCATTTCAATTTTTGATTATTTATTTACTTAATAAATACTATATAAATCACAGAATCTTTAGTATTACTAAATGGAATAAATAATATTTAGATTGTGGATATCTTACCTAACATGAAATTCTTTCAATAACTTCCTTTAATTCTCTCAAACGGATGATACCTTGGTTATATGTTATTCATAAAAAGCCACCATAACCATTTTATTTGAGGTAACATATCATTAATCATATGAATGGAATAATTATTCTTATAGTAAAATTAGTAAGCATTACAAAATCAACACAAAGATAGAGGCTTCCATCGTCTATAATTTTATAGTGAAAAGGCCAGTCCCAAAGTGATAATCTAGGTAAAATAATAATTCATTCCCATAATGTCTTTGTGATAAACATTTAGATTCATTAATTGATGAGGTTTTATATAATATGATGTCGACGAATTGGGACTCGTCTTCAGCCATAGTTTTTAATAAACGAAAAATTCCTGCTCATATTGTATCCCATTAAAATATACATGAAAGACATTAGTTTTCAAACTCACTATATTGAAAATATAACCACCTTAATGTTGTTAAAAATGTAAAGAATCATTTCATAAAAATAATTTCGGTTTATTATAGAATTTAGAATAATAGACCTAACTCTCCCATATATTGAATCCCACTTACCCTAAAAAGCATGAGTCACTCCATCAAAAGAATTAATGTAAATAGTATAATGATAAAAAAGGGATAGTGATTTAATGATAACCATCTATTTAAAACCTATTATGAGTTCAATGTTATCATGTTATAGAAAAAAAGGCCAAAAATACATTGATGTTTGTAACCATAATTGGAATCTTTGAATATTTATAACCATGTATCTTATATATTATGAAATGTTTGAAACTATATATAATGAATTACATATGTTATGAGTGTAATCATGACACATAAATTTAAATTTAATACAAAAATTAAATATATTCACCTATATAATACAACTATAGGACTATTTATGAAGAATGTTACACTATACCTCTTATAATTTCTAGAACTACATAAGATTACACTTGTGTATATTATGTTAAATAGTAACTTATAGCCTTAGATGCACAAAATGATTTAATATATATGCAATCATACAACTTATAATCAGAATGTGATTCACCAAACATTTATAAATCTAAAGGATCATATGATCCTTTACTAAGAAAGGATATGTATCTATCGATTGGGTATATTTATCATAAAAAATTATTAAAATTGATGGTATTGTCCACAACGATAAGATGCCAGGGGTTCCTCCAAATTTTTAAAATTAGTATGACCAATCACCCCACAATGATACAAAACTACTAGATTCTGTCCCAAATAATCTCCTAACACTTATTCCAATGACAATGGAGCACCCTTACTATGCATCCATTTCAATCCATATGGCACACCATGTCTACCGCCTATTATGACTAAAAGACATCCTACACCTATCCTCCCACTTAATTCTATCTCATCCAGATATTTTTATAATTCAACATAAAATTTCAATATATATAATAGAATCAACATCAACTGGGTATCGACCATCATACCCAACTAAAACAAATATTTTTTGTGGTTGTAATTAGAAACATTATTGGGTGATAAGTGAACCAACTAAATAAAATAAGTAGCATAATCCATAACTAAATTATCCCATATCTATAAGTTCATAAATTCACGAGTATCTGTAACAAAATAATTCTTATGAATATATTTATTTTTTCAGTCCTTATTGAATTGAATTCTAATATGATCCTCACAATTCATGACTTTTGTGATGTATTCCCCCCATTTTATTCTAATCCTTCGACAATATAAGTTAGATAACCAACTATGAGGACAAAATCCATTTTAAATTGACAATTTCCATTTTAAACAAGAATTAATTTTCCAACATTCAAAGAAAAATTTTGAGGTTAATAGTTATAATGAATTATGGTAAAATCTTTAATAAAAACAATTCTCCATTTAATGTTTTTAGGGCTCATTCATCAATTTTAGAGGGAGTAAAATAGGTCTTTTAAGTTTATTTAGAACATGGAATACTTAATGACTATATAAAAACATTATGTCATAAATATCATATTTTCGGAATAAATGCTTCATTACAAATAGGATTTAAACATCTTTTTACAACATAGAATCCATTTAGTCCACGAAACACCTTTTTAAACATAGATTTTTACATAGGGATAAGAAAGCCTTGGGAGACATGATTTTCTAGAATAGTTGAAATATAATGAAATTATTACAAAAATATATTATTTATAACATATTCCTCTCATTCTATATAGTTTTAATATTCCATTAATGTGACACACCCCTATTTCATAGTTTTGGTATATCCTTTGAAACCTACCTAACTTCATGATAATTTTTAGTGATCGAAAGTCTTCCAATTTTCCCTGTTTCAAACTCAATCGATGGAAAGGGTTCATTTATTCACTTTGTGTAAGAGAAACCATTATAATTATTCATTTTTATAGGTTGTGGATATTTCATTATAATAATTCTATTGGATATATGGGTGATATAAGGATTATTTTTTATCAATTAAATATCATTTTTTAAAATCATCTTGTGAGGGATTTCACTTTTCCTTGTTGTGTTATATTGTTTCAATTCCTTTAGGTATGTATTGAGATATCTTCTCCATCAACAAATTTTCATACATAAATAAATTATGATATGTTTTAATCAATTTTTCCACCTAATTTTTTTAATATTCATGATAGACTTTGGATATTGTTGCAGATATTATGTGACACCTATTTGAGTTGGGTGGTTAGGTCTTGATCCAGTGTTAGATTAATCTCAATAACATTTTTTTATATATTGTTTTTTTAAAAAAATTGGAATTATTTATTTGTATGTGTATGTGGTTTTATGATGAAATATGGTTTTTATAATCCATTTATTAAAGAAAATGTTTTCTCAAATCATTGTGAAATTAGAAATTAAATTTGTTTTATTAAATAAATAGGTTGTTTGGATTCTGTTTTATATGTGATGATACTGAAATTGATTTAATAAATGAATCACAAGATAATATTTTTTAACTAAGTGTATTGAGTAGTATTGGGAAAAAACATTTTATTTTTGGGGATTTCACTCATGGGATGTTCCTCTACTCCATATTCATGTGTTCTAATGACTTGATATGGATATTGTTTTGGGGTAATATCATGGATTTCCTCTTGACTCTATAGGCTTCTGTTCTATGTAATTGAGTGAAACAAGTATTTGATCATTGTTTTATTTGTTTGATATCCTAACCAACTATGGTATCCTTCTCACATAGAATTGTCTTAACATTTAATTATTTTTTATTTTATTTACTTACTTTCAGAAATGTGGATTTATTATTTGAAATTTTACTATCATATTTTGTTATAATAAATTGAAAAGCTAAATAATTACTTAAAATTGGATATATATCTATTCACGACTTAATCAGTTACGTTTTATTTAAAATGAAAATATTGGGATTGTTTATATAGATACATTCTATTGAAAAACATGGGGAGATATTATTAATCTTATTTATCTCACAAAATACACACCCCAATTTTGGTGTGTAGATTGGTTATGGTGTATTGATAATGGAAAAATAATGGAGCCATAGTTTATTGGATTGTTTTATGTTAGCTGAGTATAAGTTGATTTTTGGTGGGATGGTGTGATATTTACTACATATCATGTGGGCTGTTTTCTATTTTTTCCCCTTCTTATTTTTTGCTCATGTAACATTGGTTTTATCATGATTTCAATTTTTATAACCACTTTTATTTATATATAGATTTGGAATATATTTATTAGTGTTTTAATTGGTTGATTATTTTCGTTTCATATATATTCCTTTCATTTTTTAGTTTCCCTTCTTGTTTTTTCCTAGGATACTGTGCACGAGAGATTGTAAATCAAAAAACCTTTTTAAAACCACTCAAACCCCCATGACTTCCATATTTTTGACCTTGGATCAGGCTTGACGAATTATAGGTGTTTACAAAGACTCATGGAGATATTTCATGGTGATTCTATCACTATTCTCCAAGTTTAAAAACCCGGATTTAATATCTACCCTCCTCCTGATATGTGGATTTCATCCCCACTCTTCTCACATTCATTTTATAAATCTTTCTAGATATTTTCAAGGAATATATACACCATTTTCATCGATCTAAACACATGAGTTATGATCAAGATATAAGATGTCATATCTATATCTCGAATTGCATGAATTGCATGATCTTGATGTGTTTGATATTTATTTTGGTTTTAGGGATTTAGATCTAGATCTTGATCAATGACATTGTGCAGCTTAGATTTTGTGGATTTCCGTTAGGCTAACATTCTTCATGGACTTGAGGTATGTGGTCTAAATCGAACTCCCATAGACATGATTTATGAAATGTGTCTGATTTTATGAATTTTCTTGATTCGAATGATAAATGATTTCATAAATTTGAGTAATTAGTAATGTGGAATTGATGTGGGTTTACCTTGGTGAGTTTTTTATAATTGAATTACAGACCAAATAAATGGGTGGTTTCCCAAATTGATTGATATTTTGGAGATTTACTTATTGGTTGGGATTTTTAATTTGAGTTATGGAATTGATTCTATTATGATAAAAAATTGGATGAATTAATAATGGAATTATGTTTGGCTCTAAAATATGGTAATTGTGAGAATTAATTATGTTCCATGTTGTGATCAAAGATAATTAATTGTTAGAATTAATTATCACTTATTTGGTTTTTATCTAGATAATTAATTGTGATGAATTAATTATTGAAAAATAATTGTGTTTATTTATTAATTAATTGATGAATTAATAATTGAGTTATATGTTTATTAAAATATTGAATTTAATGATGGCCTTTGATATTTTTTTCTAATCCTTGGATAAGAGAATGATTAATGTTGAAATTTTTTATTACTTTAATAATGATTAAATGGTTATGATTTTGTGGTACTATGCATGGTGACCTAGATCAATTAAAAGTCGATACTTGGACATGGCGTTACTCTCCAATAGTTATCCAAGCTTGAGATTATGGGGTGACAGGATTGATGAACTACACTGAATGAGAATTAGAGCGCTAGTCCCGAGGACATACAATTAACGTGATTTTTGTTGCTAGGCATGAAGAACTACACCAGCTGATTAATGATAATAATGAATGATTATTCAACTGAGAATTGGTGTGATAGGCCTAATGACCTACAAAAAATTATTAATGATAATGAATGATTAATTAAATGGGAAACATGATTGGATTTTACCTAATGTCATGATTAAATATTAAATGAAAATGTTATAACAATTTGAATTATCCATTGTATTTATTTCTTCATAAATCTGTATAATCTATCTTTTCGCTGGATTAATTTTAGACACCGTTGGTGGTGGCCTACTGGGTTTTACTCACACCCCATTTAGGCCGCCTAATTGGCTCCCCAGTAGACATTGTTTTTATATTACAGGATAACACAAAGGCCCTATGATAGGATGAAGTTTGGGATTGGAGCGTGGGAGAGGGAACCAACCATTATTTGGGACCCATTTTAGAGTCATTTTTTCTTACATGGAGTTTCATTTTTAACACATAGAACATTAATTATCATATCATGTTTTACCTTTCATTTCATTATTGTATATTTTGGTTTTGACTATCAAATGTCGTTGTATTATTCTAGTTATTTATATATGCATCCACAGTTTTTTATTTTTATATTTTTCTACTAGTGTTCTATTCTAAAAAAATATTATATAGTCTTGCCCAATATAACTTACCAGACCCTCACTACTAGTCGAAACCCTATGGCGTACATGGAAGCGCACATGAGGGAATTTTTACAATCATCGCGGGGAACCATTTAATGGATTCCTGGTCGGGATGTCACAAAGTTGTATCAGAGGTGTTTTATTTTCTTTCTTTTTCATTCGTATTATTGCTTTGGGAATGGTAGACAGGAGACTATGAATAATCAAGGCTTGGTAATGAGCACATTCACGGGAGTTGAAAACCAATTTACTAGGGAAAATTTGAGTACTTTGGGTGTGATTATTATTATTGATGTTTGTTGTTGCAGTTGAAAATTATTTCACCATGGGTGATGCACTTGTGTTGTGATGTGATATTTTTTTTAAATTTTTTAATTTTGATTCATGGATTAAAGAGCCATGATAGGTTAGTCTGTATGCATCATTCTTGGAACTCAAGCTTGTTATGACATGCATAATTCTAGGCACTCATGGGAAAATTGGTTATGGTAAGTTGTTGAAATTGAACTATTTTTCCTAGATATTAGACTGAAATAATGATGAAAATGAGAATAAATCTGATTTTAATGAGATCCTTGATTTTTTAATTGAGTATGAGAAATTAATTTATTTTTGAATTTATTAATGTGAGATAATGTGGTTAATTAATGGTAGAATTAATTAATTATAATAAATATACCTTGTTCACCAAGACCTAGGAGTATGATTGTTAAGTGTATAAATAAGGCCATAGTTTTGACCGTGTGCTAAGTAAAAAGGGAAAAAGACATGTTGAAACCTGTTGTGTCAGTTTATCCTCATTCATAAATATTATACGATTGCATTATAAAACGTAATACATTTGATTGTATTTTTTGGAGTATGCCTACAAAATGCTTCTTGAGGGAGAGACCAAGGGTTGTGGCCCAAAATGAACATATAAACAGAGAGCTTAAGAAACAATTGGTGAAAGATGAGGAAGAAAGGAAATAGTTTGAAGGGAAAATTTCTCATTTCATTTAATTAATGGAGAGAGACACAGGGCAGGTTCAGAAAAGCATGATTGAGTTGACAAGGGAGCTTCAACTGCAGGACCCTTCTACATTTACTCGAGAAGGTGTAACTAAGGGAGATGAATTATGAATTAAATCCATAGAGATGATACAAGAAAATACGGAGCCTCTAGCTAAGTGGAGGGTCAGGTTGGATTATTATATACTATGGGGTTTCACAAAGTGCTGGTGAGACAATCATGTAAAATCTGGATAGACTGACGATATGTTACAGAAGGACAGTTTTGAGAATTTTTTAGAGAATTTATATCTAGACGTGCAGAGGAAATAGAAGGCTTTAGTGTTTATGAATCTGACATAAGGAACCATATCCACAACGAAATATGCGGGATGTTTCAAAGATATAGAGTGTTTATATCTAGATTTGACGGCGTATTAGGTTTCTTTGGAAAAATGTTTTCAGGATAGACGTATGTGTGAAATGAAGTCTGAAGTGAATATCATTAGGCTGATGAAATAGTCAGATGTGGTTAAATAGGCCCTCATTTCATAGGGGAACCTGAAGGAGGCATCTAGTACTAGATAGGTAGCTAGATGATCAGGGAGAGGACCTTCCGAGAGAAGGACGTTCCGCTATGAGAATCATTGTCAGGAAATCAGAAATCCAGGTGGACAATTGGGTGAGACAGTTACATAGGTTATTTCTCATCTTATTTTCCACAAGTTTAGAAGTAAGGTATAATATCCCAAACACCGTCCTTGACCACAATTGGAGTCCCATTTTTTCATGATGGGACATCTACTGGGGTTCTGCAAGAAGTAGTGGTAGGCTAGTGGTGAGGGAGAAACTGATCAGAGTCAGAGTGTGTGAAGGGGGTCATTTACACCACATAGGTCTGGAAATTGGAGTTCTACTGACAGAGATGGTAAATTCAGTGGACATGGTGCTTCAAGAAATGAGGTCCTGTATCAGCAGAGTGGTGCTACTCATTGGATTCATCCAAGACCACAATGAAGAGGGAAATCATACTTACATACAATGCAACCTATAATTCTGGGGAGTGAAGATGGTCCATCTATAGTGAGAGGTACTATTATAGTTTCTTCCACATTATCTAATTCCTTGTTTGATAATGGTTCTTATAATTCCTTTACATCTTCAAATCTATTTAATTTCTTGATCCTGAGGGTGGAGTCCGTAAGCGGGATGACGAATATTGAAACACCGTTGGGAACACGGACTAGAGATATTTGTTTTATGTAAAGGATTTTTGTAAGATATTGGAGAGTATCCTTTCCTTTTGGATATCTATGTCCTTGATATAACATAATTTGACTATATTATGGGTATGAAATGGATAGTCACATTCAGATCCTATATATATTTTAACTACATGAGAGTTACATTTCTATCATTTGAGGTGACCAATATGACCTTCATGAAGAATGGGATATCCATGCTGTTAGAGCTGGGCTAATTACACAACAAATAAGAGATCTCACATCCCAAGTTGCATTCCTATTACGGGATAATGGGGGTTGTAGGCAATACAAACTTAAACCATTATTATAACTCTTTCAGGATGTCTTTCATGAAGACTTTTCTTGGCTTCCACCTGAGGGAGATGGGGAATTCTCTATTGAGATCATGTCGAGGGGAAATCCATTATCTATTGAACCTTACAAAATTGGCCTAATAGATTTTCAAGAACTCAAAATGAATTTGGAGTAATTAGAGGAAAAAGGGTTTATATGGAAAAGTATATTGCCTTGTGGATCACCTATTTTGTTTGAAAAGAAGGATGATTAATGTTTACATCACTGTGTTTATTATCAAAACATGAAAAAAATGAATGTGAAGAACCGATATCCTTTTATATGTATCAATGATCTGTTGGACCAACTGAAGGGGGCTAGTGTGTTCTCATATATCAATATAAGATTAGGGTATCACTAAATGAGTGTTCGGAACTATGATATAGGAAGAACAACTTTTTTGGAGAAGGTATGTCCTTTATGATTTTTCTGTAATTCCTTTTGAGTTGACTAATTCTCCAGCAATGTTAACAATCTTGATGAAAATGATCATTCATTATTATTTAGATCAGTTGGTGGTGGTCTTTTTGGACAACAACATAGTGTACTCTAAGACTCCTGATAATCATGACCAACATAGTGACATCATCGTGGGTACACTGAGAAAGAATCAGCTATATGCCAAGCTATATAAATGTCTGTTTTTGATTGATATGGTACACGATTTGGTGTTCATAATCTCATAAAAATGTGTGGAAGTGGACCCAAAAAAAATTTTGGTAGTGATTTCATGGGAGAATCACAAGAATTTTTTTGATATTTGAAGCATTTTTGGATTATCTAGTCATTACATATGGTTCATCCACAACTTTTTATGACTGGAAGCACTGGTTACTAGTTAGACAATGAAAGTGATAATGTTTGTTTGGATAGAAGCATGGGAGAATTCTTTCCAAGAGTTGAATAAGTGATTGACTTCTAGACCAGTCTTCATCATACCTGAGTTAGGCGAGGAGTACACGGTTTATTGTGATGCTTCTAGGGATGGACATAGAGCTATAATGATAAAATGGGATAAAGTCATTACTTATGGGCCTTGGAAGTTAAGGCCGCATGAATGAAATTACCATAAACATGACCTTGGGTTAGATGAAGTGGTTTATGCTATTATGTGTTGGAGATTCTATCATTGGAATGAAAAGTTTATAGTTTTTACGTATCAGCTCGAAGTACATATTTTCAAAGCACGACATGAACATTTTTGTAGTGATGATGGGTAGAGTATATTCTATGATTTTATTTTGAACTGAAATATACACTAGGGAAGGCGAATAGTGTGGATGATGCCTCAATAAGAAAACTCATACTCGGATGGTACATGAGTCAGGATAAGAGTTGAAGATGATGAATTTATTAGAGGAGATGCATATGATAGTTCAGGAGAGTCAAAAGAGGATAACACTAGTTTCTGTAGTACTGGAATATACACTCTTGAGATAGATAAGGGATAGGACGTAAGAGGATACAATGGGTTTAGCCTTAAGGGAATGCCTTGATGGCGGGAAGACACTGTCATACTAGAAAATATATGAGGATGATATCATATTTGTAAAAAATTAGGTTGTTTTGCCTATGATTATGTGGGAGGAACTCATGCGATAGTTTCATGATTCAAGGTGGGCGGTACATCCTAGGGTGACATAAATGTATTGTGACCTTCGGAAAATGTTTTGCTGGCCAGGCCTAAAAAATAAGATAGCAAGGTTCGTAATAATATGTTTCACCTATCAGCAGTTGAAAATAGAGAACCAAAAAACCTGGAGGCTTATTACAGTCGTTATCTATTCAAGAATTGAAAAGGATGGCATGACTATCGATATTTGTTAAGACTTCCAAAGAAACCAAGAATGAATGATGCTATTTGAGTCACTGTAGATCAAATAATAATGGTAGCACACTTATTTCGTATTAAAGAATACATTATAGTAGGGATATGTGGAGAAGTGTATGTGAGAGAGATATTTCATTTCCATGGGCATCCACAGACTATAGTTTCAGATCGTGATTCGCGCATTACATCACACTTATGTCAATGCATATAGAAGGTTCTAGGTACACAAGTTATATTATGTATGACCTTCCACCCACAAACAGATGAGCAGTCAGAGTGTACAATACAGGTGTTAGAGGATATGATGCGATCATGTGTTAATGACTTTGGTGGTTCTTGGGAAAAGCACTTTGATTTAGTGGAATTCACCTATAACAGTTGTTATCAAGAATCTATACAGATTGAACCATATTATGTACTTTACTATAGACATTTTAGATCACTTCTATGTTGGTTTGAGGCAGGTGAGTCTGAGCTGTTAGGACCGAGTCTCATTCAATAGACATCAGAGCAGGTGTAGTTGATTCAAAAGCGTATGGCTACGGATCAAAATAGGCAGAAGTCGTATGTTGATAGAAATAGATGAACCCTAGAGTGTATATATGGTTATTGTATTTTCCTTCGGTTGTCGCCAAGATTGGGTCACCATAGGATATAGATGTAGGGAGTGTTTGCACCCATGTTTTTTTGGACTGTGTGAGGTGCTAGAGAGAATCAGGGTGGTTCTGTACCGATTATAACTTCCTTATGAAATTCAGTGATATGGATGCTATTTTCCTTGTCTTTCAACTATGATGTTATCACCATGACCCTTCTCATGTTATTGATGTAGTGGATGTTTACCTAGATATAGATGCAACCTTTGAGGATAATTTGGTACATGTCATGAGACGTAGTGAGAAAGATTTATAGGGAAAGACAGTGCCATTAGATCATGTATTATGGAATCATGGACATGTTAAAGAGGAAGTATGTCCCTGTAAAGAGGGCATGAGGGCTCAATGGAACAATATTTTTGGCTCAGAATCATAGAGATGTTCGGGAGTGTAGATTGAGGGTGAGATGATATAATATGGGGAGATTATAATATCTCGGCCATTTCTGGAGTCTTCTTGGGCGTGTTTAATGTATTATTTTGATGATTTTAATTACCTTTAAATTGGATTGGTGTTTTGGGGTGCGTTTGGATGAACTTTTAAGGAAAACATAAGGACTAAGGGTTGAGCATGGTTTTCATAGAGTTTCAAAAAACGTGCAACCAAACCATGCCAAGCGTGGGAAACTACATCGAGAGGGCTGCATGGTTTGTGGAAAGTTTGACAAAACGTTCTACACAAGAATGCCCCCCATGAAAAAATGGACATAGGTGTCCACAAAGATAGTGCACGGTTTGACAATCCCTACCCCTCTTCCCATAAAACCATGCACGCTGGATTATAATTCAAATAATCCTTTTCAAAACCAACCAAACCCCCCATGACTTCCATATTTTCGAACTTGCCTCGTGCTTGAATAACACTAGGTGTTTCCAAATCCTCGTAGAGTGATTCCAAACTGATCTGAACACCGTTCTTTGATATTGAACACATGTATTAAATATCCTATATCTGCTTAGTATGTGGATTTCATCCCGATTCTTCTTCGGTTCATTATCATAACCTTTCTAGATCTTTTCATGGAAGATCTCTACCATTTTGATAAATCTAAACCCATGGGTTATGATCTAGATCAAGTGTTGTAGATCTAGATATAGAATTGAATGATCGTTATACCTTTCATCTTAATTTTGGTTTTAGGGATTTTGATTTGGTGTTCATCAAGGACATTGTGCCACTAGGTTTTTGGGGATTTCCATTGGGATATCTTCTATCATGGAACTGAAGTAGGTTGTCTAAATTGAACTCACACTATAAGGATTTGTGATATATGTATGAGTTTATGAAATTTATTGATTCCAATGATATATAATTTCATATATGGGAGTTATTAAGAAACTGGAATTAATGTGTGTTTACCATGGTGATTTATTTAAAATTTAATCATTGAACAAACGAATGGGGGTTTCTCCAACTGATTGATATTTTCAAAATATAATTATATATTGTGACTATTTATTTGAGTTATTAGATTGATTTTATAATGATAATAATTTGGGGGGAATTAATTTTGGAATTATGATTAGAATTTAAGGATGATTAATTGTGAGAATTAATTATGTTCTATGATTTGATAAATGATAATTAATTATGAGAATTAATTATGATTTTTTGGGTTTTTATTTGGAGAATTAATTATGAAGAATTATTTATGGAAAGAGAAATTTTTTAAATGATTAATTAATTGATGAATAAATTAATGATTTATATTATTTTTTAATTTTTTAATTAATTAATGGACTTTTATAGGATTAATTAACCATTGGATTAGTTAATTATTAATTTGACAAAATATTATGACATAGTGAATGATTAAATTGATGATATTGATGTTGGTACTAGTACATGGCATTCTTCCACAATAGTTATCCATGATTGAGATAATGTGGTGTTAGGCATGACAACCTACACTGAATGATAATTAGAGTGTTAGGCATGATGACCTACACTCAATGAGATTTTTGTTGCTAGGAATGACGACCTACACCAAATTATTATTGATAATAATGAATGATAATTAAACTAAAAATTGGGTTTCATGGAATGACAACCAAAACTAAATGATTAATGATAATGAATGATGTCTTAAATTGAAAACATGATCTCTATTGGCCTGATGTGATGAATAAAGATTAAATGAAAATGTGATAACTATTTAAATTATGCATTGTATTTTTTGTTTCATAAACCTGCATGCATTGTATTTTGACTAAACTCATTTTAGACACCTTGGGTGGTAGTGTACTATGTTAAACTCATAGCCTATTTGGGCCACCAAATCGACACCTGAGTAGATGTTTTTGTTGCAGGACTGGATAAGGGCAAGGCCATGTGATAGGTTGCAGTTTGGGATTGGGGAATGGTAGAGGGAACCATATGTGGTTATGGTCTTGTTTTGGAGTCGTTATGTCTTTTCTTTGAGTTGCATTGTTGACACTTGGAACATACATTGTCATAGAATATTTTACCTTTCCGTTGAGTAGTGTATTTTCTTATTTTTAATATCATATGATATGGTACTGTTCTGGTTATTTATATATACTTCCACACCTGGATATTGTTTTTTATTCTTCTTCGGTTTTATTCTAGAAAAAAAATGGTACAGTCTCTCCAAAGTTGACTTACCAGACCCTCAATTCAAGTTATAACCCTCAAGTACATGGGGAGGTGTGCCTTAGGTCAAGTGGCCAATCAGCTCAGGGCACAGTTTAGTGGCTCCCAGGCCAAGACGTCGTAAGAATGTTTTTTTGCAGAGAATGTTTGTGGGGGATGGAAGCATGGGTTAGTTCATCACTTATTATTATCTGAGTGTGGGGTAGTCCTCAATATTCCTAATCTTGGTATTTAAATTAGGATTCAGTAATGACTATCAAGACATGAGAGGTATGTTGAGGTAATTTCATAGACATCCATTTCCATTATGATCCTTAAGTAATCATGGGATTTTAGGATGCTTGTTTATCCAAAGTTGTTTTTTTAACTAGATCAATGTTTCATATTTTTTTTTTTGTAAAATAAGATCAGTCATTTGTTTAATCATTTCCATATATTTGTTGTTTAGACTAATATTACACAAATATTTCCACCATGGGATCCAATGAGGTGACATTGGATTCTTCTCCTGTGAATCCTCCCCTATATCTGAATCATATAGATTCTATCATGCATGATGTTAATGTCATAGATCATAATTTTCCACAGGTTCATGACCATGTGGTTAAGGTGAATCCTAGAGGTGGGGGACATAGGGATTGATCTAATATGTTTCGAGGTCAGAACCCCCAATCCTTTAAATGTAAAACAAAAATTCAAGAGGTAGGGGACTAGTTGTAATATATTTATATTATCTTTTAATTCATGGACACAACATAATCTATCGAGTTGATGTGCGTGACGTTTAGGCTTGCAGGGCCTTATATAATATTGTAGGAATCAATGTTACAGTACGAAAGGAATGATGGATTGGATTGGAAGGTTCTTAACATCTTATTTAATTAGATATTCTTCAAATAGTTCCTGATTATGGATAATTATCTCAAAATACTAATTTTGTAGTTGGGGTATTTTTCATTTTAAGGGGACATCATTTTATAAATTGAGGGTGTTATCTTTTCTCTATTGGTGGAGATAAATTATCAGCAAAAACATCAAGAAGTACCATAATATTTTTGATAAAATATCCCATCACATAATCTTATACTGAATATTATCACATATATAAATATAGTTGATATGGATATTATGGATTAAATGAACATTAAATGTAGTATTAGATATTCTATCCCTTCCCTTCTACCTAGTGGAAGCTTCCGTGGCATGAAGGAAAATATAATGAAGTGGCATGATCATCATAGGTTTAGTGGAGCTAGTGCTCTATAGAGAGCCTCCTATGAACTGTTAAAAACTACCAGTAGAATGCACCGAAATTTTTAGTGGTTTGGTATGTTTAGGTATTCCCAATTTTATTTCCCTACAGATATAATGATGTGAAATTCATTTGGCCATCAAAACCATTTTTAGAGATTATTGATACATTTCAAAAACATGTTATATGCTATGATATTAGACATTAAAGGCCACGATGACACGTTATGATGATTCAAAATCCATAGGTCACTAACTGTTGGTCATAAGAGTGAATCACATTCACTCAATGGATTAGTTCTAAGGAATCATGATGTGGGTCACATGAAATTGTGAGGTACTGTTATTTTAGAATCATCAATAACAACATATTTGTGTGATATATGTTTCTCCCATTCATTTAAATATACCATTTGTTGATGGTCTAAAACATCCAAAAGAGATAATTTACATTATAATGATGTTAGAAACAGATATAAGAAAATGAAAAGTGATGGAGTTTTTTCCCGTATTGTTCTCCATTGATTTCTGACAATGTGTTAGTTTGGAATTTCATGGATCTCAATATGGGTATATTTGATTTCATCATTAATATGGATTGACCAACTTCATATATTTATATGGTTGAATGGGATATTTAGAATGTTTTTCTCATTACTAATGTTGATTGATCATGGGTGTTTCCGGGAGAGTGAGATCTGATTTATTGACATGTAGTACAATACATTCCATATCTAAGGATTTTTTTAGTTGTCATTGTAGTTAATTAATATGTTGTTTACTCTTTTGAATATCATCCTATGGTTGTTTGGGACATCCTAATGGTTTTTCTGTATTAAATCTTTAGTCTTAAACCATATTGGGTTATAGAGTTTATGATTGATCTAGTTTTAGGTACAAATAATATATAGTTACCCCCTAACATATGGAACATTAATTTCTAAAATAGCTCAATTTCATGTTGGATGATTTCAATGGGAATGGATTTCTATGACATAATGTTTCTCCCTATACAACCCCATCTCTATTTTCCTTGAAGGAGGGTGGTTCACTTAAAATCATCAAATACTATTGAATGTTGAATTGGGTAACTATTATGAATATTAACACCATTCCATGTGTGGATGATATGATTTATTATTGAAAATGGGTGTAGTGGTTTTTGATGAGCAATATTTGTTAGAGGTATCATCAACTCAGGGTTTAGGAGTACAATAATTTAAAGAACACTTTATAGAGTTGGTATGTCCATTATTAATATATTGTGATGAATTTCAATCATATTAATGATGATGAAATTTAATTTATTTGATGATCATGATAAAGAATCAATATCTTTAACAATATTTCTTATGTTATGGATGTTATCATGGTTTGTTCTATATTTAATCATGACCATTCAAAACATTTGAATTAGGTTTGGGCACTATTGGAAATTTCACCTATCCCAACGGTTTAGAACCATTGGGATATCCCCTAAAACAGTTTTTATAGGCTATCCCAATGGATTTGAGAACCGTTGGCATTCTGGTCATTGCAATATCATGATACCAAAAGCCTCTAGAGAACTGTAGGTATAGCATGACTGAAATTAATCTATACCAAGAGTTTATGTAAAATTGTTGGTATATATGTGTGAAAACTATTCAACAACCATTGGTAGACATACCATCCAACATATAGAAACCATTGATTTATATATATATATATTCCAATGGTTTCTAAACTTTTGGTATATATTCAGTATGAATTCTATCCGAATGGTTTCAAGGAAATCATTGGCATATATGTTGTGTAGTTTGAATACCAATGGTTTTGTGAACTGTTGGCATTTTTTATCCAGCTTTTTTAATACCAATGGTTCTGTGAAACGTTGGTATATGTTATCAAGCATATTGAATACCAATGTTTTTTGAACCATTCATATATCCTCTACTTCGGATAAAACATCAATACTAGGTAGAAGACATAAAACTACAAACGTGTAAACCCACAAACATGTAAACCCACATCGATAAAAGGAGTAACATATGACATAATACAAGTTGGATCTTCTTTAGTTAGGTCTATAGAGAGACAAGGTTTATCCAGATCTGTGTCTTTGGGGATATCTACTATATTTTATTCAATTGTTAATACTACCTCTTATAGAGGATATACTCAAGTACTTGTTGAGGGGGAGGAATCTCGAAGTTCATTCATTCACATAGTTAATCTTGTTGATTCTATTAGAGTGGAAGTAAATTCACATGATGAGTGGGAAAAGTTACTAACTTTTTTCCATCATGTATTAGACTATTCGGAGTCAAAAAATGTTGAAGAAGATGCTGGAGAGCATAGAGATACTTAGGGTGGTTTACCTTAGTAAATGATGTGGTATCATGTAAGGGGGATCCCTCCTCTAGTTCCAAATAACCTAGACTATCATATTTAGACACATATAGTGATAGTAATAGTGATGAGCATAGTATTCCACCGGAGCATGGTGGAACTACTGTCTCATTTGGCATTGGGACATATCCTAAGTGATCCTTAGTTAAGAAATTTTACTAAGAATGTGAGCTTCAGGGTGTTCCCTTAGACGTACCTACCAAATCAGAAACATTAGAGGCTTATTTACATAGTTTTGAGAGAAATTTTTCTCCAATGCTTTCTGATTCAATATCCATAATATATTTATAATATTTTAGAAAAAGTATTATTTTAGATATCAGTTGAATTTGTAGTTACCAGGAACCTCCAGTAACTTATCTTAGTAAATGTGATGTTATACAACTTTTTGGTGATGTTTGTATGTCATATTCATCCCATGATGAGTTTTAATATTTAGGTAGATAAAATTTAATATCAATCATTGGATAGTGAGATAGAAACCATTTGATCTGTTATGGAGGAAATGAGGAAATTATTTTTTCTATTTAATATTCCTTATAGAATATATTGGAGAATGTTCCTATTGTGGAATCTACATATAGTTCTACTCCTCCCTCATCTTTAGTTGATGATGATTTGATATATTATAAAGTCAAAGAGTATCTTCATTTAGTTATTGGTTTTTTACATTCATTTCATCTGGATTAACTGAGGCAGATTTGGTAGAATGGGTTTTCAAGGAATAGTTTGACCAGTTAAAATTGATGACAACTCAACTCAAGTTATTCATGGAGGAGAAGAAAGATTTCATTAGTAGTTTTGAGAGAGGTGGAAACATTAATAAATACATTTTCAATCTTATGAAGCCTTTCATATATGTATTCAATACTCAAGTGGCTTCTATAGGGGGGATTCCCAATGGCAGCCTTCACCTCTAATTCTTATAATAATCCTATACATCCTCACTTAAATCCATTTAGAATTTATTTGGTTGAAGCTATGTGGAATCTCCAATATATTGTGATCCAAAAACATCCTACATATAATATTATACCTTCATCAAATACCTTAGTGCCTCCTACTTCTAGAAAGGGAAAGAACCCTACTGATCTCACCATCGAGGATGAGAGTGAATCGAATTATACATACCTTTTTATGAAGATTTTTTTGTATAGACGACTTTTATCCTTAATGAAATTTATCTGTTATTAATAATATCTTTATTTTTTATATACTAATTCATTTATTTTTAATAATCTCATAATGGTGAGAACAGTAATCGAATTTACCTATGAAACCAACCTTATCATCTATTGTTGTACCCAATTTTTGTATAATGGGTATTTCTGAGTCCCACAACAGAATATCCCTCCTAGTAATTTTTTTACTCATCTATAAAAGAATATTTCCGCCTCACAATAAGGTAAGGGGAATTCCCCATATACATGGTTTTAGAGGGTAATTTCTAACAAAATCCCCCTTGTATTTTTTCTCTCTCTCATCTAGGGTTTCAAGATACTCCCATGCAAATTCACAGTCTGTTCTACCCCCACCTTTTCCCTCACCCTCCCAATATTGTATGGATCGATCTTATTGTCACCTTCCTTCGCATTGTCTGGAATCCTATAGGCTACGTGCTTCCCCCACTCTAGGTGAAAACACCCGAAGTCGGCTATTTCTATTGTGGCACTTGCCCTCCCAACCCTGGCATGATGTCCCCAACCTTTCTACATTCTGCTTCCACTAACACTCCATACAACCATCTATCATGGATTTCGCATTGTCTCCTCCCCCCAAGTGGTTGTGCTCCACCCCGATGACATCCCTCCCAACGGTGTACTGCCCATCCCTCCCAATAGTTGTACTCTTCCCCGGTGTCCCTCCCTTGTCTGGTCATTTTACAATTGGTGCACATCCAATTGTCTGATCATCTCGCAATACCCCCATCCCTCCAAGAATTTTCCTCCTTCCCGCACTGCAATTTGGACTCCTCTGAATGTGTCGTCAAGGCCCCCTACATCCTCCCAGGCACCCCTTTCGGTGCCCTTTCCAGCTCCCGCCCAACGCAGCACAGCGCCTCCATCACGCCTCTTCCCTAGTGAATATCAACCTGCCCTCCTGACACCTCCTGATTATGATTCAGCTCTATACAGAAGCAGCATGGCCCGCCTTTCCAGAAATATATTTCTCACGAAATCCCGTATAAAATCCCATCATTATTCAAAAGAATCTACTAGGCACCACCCCCTAGGTGGAAAAAACCAAGCCCACCGACACCTCCATGGTTAGCTTCACACCTGTGTCCCTCTGGCACTACATCAGGCCACCATCATTCCTATAAGGATGCACCCTCTCATCCATTGACAGCCTTCTAGTGAATCTGGATGAGCTCTAGAGCCACTGTCCCTTCCTCTATTAACTGATCTACTATAAGACAACCCCTTTCATCAATAGACAGTTACAGAATGATGCTCTCGCTATACAAGATTGCTTGGATACACTCTTATCAAGAAAATCATCCATCATCCTCTTCTCCAACCCCCATTTCTCATATTGGAAGCTCTATCGTCTGTTTTTCTCATAAATAGTCATCTTTGATGATTGAATCTAGTGAGTCAAAACATCTCACAGAGGACACTGGAATATTCTCTTATTATCATCCATACAAAGGTGCCTCTACATTTACTGTTTCTATTGGTTCAAAAATAAATATTACTAGATTTGGAACATTTCCATTGACCCTATCTATTCACTTGACATCGGTCAATCATGTTCTTATATGTCCATTTAATCTTATCTCCATTAGGAAACTCAAAATAGACTTAAACTTTGTTGCTACTTTTACCTCATCTGGTTTTTTTCAGGAGTGAAAGAAGAATTGGGAACTAGGTCGAGGTTTTCCTCAGAATGGGGTTTACCTATTTGATACCCCTCCATCATATTCCTTCTCATCCACCTCACCCCATGATCTTGAGCTAAATTCTTTCCTTGGTCATCCACCGGCCGCCACCGTAAATAAACTATTTCCCCAATTCAGTTCCCACCATTCCTTCCATTGTAAATCCTGTATGTTTGCTAAAAATCATTGGGGGGAAGTATGTTCCTCGACCGGGACCACAACAAGATAATCCTTTTGGTCTTGTTCATTCTGTTGTTAGGGGTCATTGTAGAGTTCATAGTTAGTCCGAGTATGGTAATTTTATCACTTTTATTGATTACTACTCTCGCATGACATGGCTTTACCTACTTTGCGAACAGTTTGATGTTTTTCTACATTTCAGATCTTTTATAATAAAATTACTACTCAATTATTCACCTCCCTTTAATGACACTTCATTAAAAATAGATTATAATATTTATCCTCATCCTTTCAATAGTTTCTCAAGTATAAATGAATCATTCATCAGACCTCTATCCCAGACACACCTTAGTAGAATGGAGTGTTCGAGTGGAATAATCTTTATATTTTGGAGACTGCTCATGCCATCCTATCCCATATGAAGGAGAATCACCTTTTTTGTTCTGATTCCATCCTAACTGGTACCTACCTCCTATATTGGCTATATTATTCTATCCACTAGGGGGAGACTCCCTTTTAGGCTCTCTTCTCTTCTATCCCTCTGCACTCACTTCCTCTCCAGGTGTTTGGGTGTCTATGTTATGTTCGGAACACTAACCCCAAACTCTCTAAAAATTCTCCCTAATCCCTCTGGTTTATTTTTCATAGATATTCCTACCCTCAACATGGATACCAGTGCTACTATCCAGACATACAACACTATATCATCTCTACTGATGTGTCATTTTTAGAGAACACTCATTTCACACCCCCCCTCCTTTCATCTAGAAATTACAATTTATGAGTTCCATCCTCTCATAGTTGAACCTCCAATAGTGTCTCCCCCTACTATTAATCACTTCATGATAGTCTACTCCCATCACCCATCGACTCCCACCCTCTATCAAGGCCAAGGACAGCTTTGTTCCCACTTTGTCTGATTCTACTACCACAACACCAGATGACTTGTCTTTTGCACTATGTAAAGCTACTAGATCTTGCTAGAATAATCCTTTTCTATCTCTTCATACAATCTTTTTTTAGAACTAAAGATGATATTTATCCCCTATATGATTGAAGATGCCAAATCCCACTTGGGATGGCTACAAGAGATGCGGGGTGAACTGCAAGCTCTGGATGACAACCATACATGGGATTTGGTCCCCCTCCCTATTGGATAATAGGCAGTCGGCTAGAAATGGATTTGTATGATCTGTCTCAATGTAGATGGAAATCTCAATCACCTCAAATCCATCATTATGGCGAATAGATTCAATTATAAAAATTGTGTCAACTACCTTGAGATCATCTCTCCGATTGCAAAGACGACCTATGTCTGCCTATCCGTATCTCTGGCCGCTCATCATCACTGGTCACTTCATCAAAAAGATGTCCAGAATCCCTTTCTCCATGGATTTCTAGATGAACATGTCTACCTATAGCATCCCCTCAGATTTTGTGCCTCTTGAGAAGAATCCCATGTATTCCACCTCTGTCAATCTTGATATGGCCTCAAGTAGTCCCCTCATTCTTGGTTTGGCCATATCAGCACTGTCTCCAGGGCCTTTGTCCTCTCCTGTAGTTTGAAGGATCACACCATCTTCTTCCTTAAGACATCAAAAAGCTGTATTTTGCTGGTGGTATATACTTATTATATCATTATCACGTGGAGAGACTCTACTATAATCTTCCAACTCAAGGTGGACATTCACAACCATTTCGACGTCAATGATCAAGAACCTCTAACCCACATCCATGGCATCGAGGTCTCCGATTATGATGACACTATCTATATCTGCCAATGAAAATATTCTCCTGATATCTTACATGATGCATGGTTGAGCTAGATGACAACAATGGACAATCCTCTTGATAATAGGGAACACTCTCTCTATGATGACTTGACACGCTTCCCTCACTCAGTGAGCTTTCATCATCTGCTGGGAAAACACCACTATCTCACCATGACTCGGCCTGACATTACAAGCGCTATTGGAAAAGTGAGCCATTTTTTAAAATCCTCAAATGATAAAGGGTTAAATGATTAATAGATATGACTAATGTCAACAAGATGCACCTTCCTTTTTGGGAGCATGACCGATTAAAAATCAATAGTTAAGCGTGCTTGGCATGGAGTAGTGATCATGATGGGTGAGGTTCTGGAAAGTTTCCTAGGGTGTGTGTGAGTGAGGAAAAAACACACTGGAATGGAAATGTGTTGTCCTATAGGGACTATCATTACTCAGATGACCCGTTCAGGCACGTGGGTGGACCCTTGGGTGGGCCCCACGGGTCTGTGGGTCAACTGGTGATACCTGGTGGGCCAGGACCTGACAACCATGTTATGGCGGGGTGGTTGTGCTGTCATAGGGACCCAGTTGTCACATTTGGTATCAGAGGAGTAACCCAACATTATGTGTGCAGTGCACTGCCTCAGTTGAGAAGTAGGGCCTACAACGAGGGTATTGTGCTCTAAAAGGGGTTGATTGTAACATCTTCACATGATAAAGGGTTAAATGACTAATTGATATGACTCATGTCAACAAGGTGCACATTCCTTTCCAGGAGCCCGTCTGATTAAAACTACCCAGTTAAGCGTGCTTGGCATGGAGTAGTGATTAGGATGGGCGACCTTCTGGGAAGTTTCCTATGGTGTGTGTGAGTGAGGACAAAACACACTAGAAGGACATTTATTGGCTTGTGGGGACTATCATTAGTCAGATGAACCGTTCAGGCACGTGGGTGGATCCTAGGGTGGGCCCCATTGGTTTGCGGGGCAACTGGTGGTACCTGGTGGGCCAGGACCCGACGACCATGTAAAGGCGGGGTGGTTGTACTGTCATAGGGACCCAGTTGTGACACATTTCATGGAGCATTCAACAAAATCACAATGGGATATTGTACTCTGCATTTCCAACTACAAAAATAATGACTATACAAGTGGGATTCGAGACTCACATAATACTCATTTGGATGTTGAGACCTTCTGTGATGAAGACTATGCAGGCTACCTTACTATCTACAAGTATACTTCTGGATTTGGCATGTTTTTGGCCGGTAACCTCATCTCATGGCACTACAAGATACAGAATGTCATCTCCATATCTAGTTTAGACGAAGAATACTGTTCCATGGTGACGGTCACCACTGAGATCCTCTGGCTTCGCCATCACCTCCATAAGCATTGTTTCCCAGTGCAGGCAACTACTCATATATAGTGTGACAATTAGGAAGCCACAAAATTTAATCAAATCCCATCTTCCATAAATGGACTAATCATGTAAATTTGGACTACCACTTTCTTCACCACCATCTAAATCAAAACCGTATTAGTTTTGGATATATTACAACAGTGGATTAGCTTCTTGAAATCATCACAAAAGCCTCCCACTATCTCTCCAGGACTCTCTCACTACCAAGTAGGGTATTCACAACCTCCATGGCCCGGATTGATGGGGAGTATGTATTGGCTTGTTCGATGTCGTCTTTTTTCTTTTTGTGGGACTCTCAGTCCAAGCTGGGCATGCCTAGCAGGAGGGGGAGTGTTGGACTATATTTCATTATAATGGGTATCTCCATGTCACACATCATCACATCTTTCCTTATAATTATTTTTACTCATCTATAAAAGAATGTCTTTGCATCACATTGAGATATGTGGAATTATCCATCTACATATAATATGTTCTCTTTTATCCCATTATTATTTGTCTATAGTTATTTTATATAAAATTCTTTTTATAGATATTATCCTTTGATATTGTACTTATTTGGATGTAATTTATGTAATTTTGTATTTCGATTTGATACCATAATTTTGTTAATAGATCAATTTCAAAAAAAAAATTTCTTCCTAATTTTGTTTTATAAATTACAAATTATCTTTTTGGAATTTTTAGCAGACTATTACTCTTAAAACATTTCAATTTATGCCTAATTGTGTTTTACAAATGGTTCATAAAATTTCAGGAATATAGATCATCAAAATTGGGAAAGTTATTGGAACCTACTTTTTTAAATTATCTCAAATCATGTTTCTTTTGATTCAAATTAACCTATTGTTTTATGATAGTATGTAATTTTATAAAAAATATTAGGCTGGGTATTGAAAAAATCCACTTTTACATCAAATTGTGCCATTATTAAATCTTTCCACTATTAATAATTTTCTACCATTATCTGTGTTCCATCATTGGGATTACCTACAACAAATGTGTGATACTTCTAGAGTGTACTTCCACCAGATAATGCTACCACCAGAATATGATACCACAAGGATTAACCACCACCCAACACACCACCACAAGGTCCATGACACAACTAGATGTGCCATCACCAAGATGATGAAAAAACAAGACATTCCACCACCATTCGTGTGTTATCTTTAGATGATCTACCTCTAGGGGTGAAACCATCTGTTTCTAATTTTGATCTTTTATACCATTATATTTGATTCACCGCCATCTTTTTCCACCATTATGGTTATAGAATTGAATTAAATTATTCTAATGGATATTTTATGGGGGTTAATAACGAGGGATTAATTAATGATTATACCTAACCCTTTTCATTTATTCATTAAAGACAATGTTAGATTAAATGCGAGGATCCAAAAAAATCATGATTTTTATCCTTCAATTAGTGCATGTAGTGATATATTTATTTTAGAGGATATCCCTCATGCACATACAGTTAGAAGGTAGAGAGTGTACAATGAATTAAGTGATCATCATGTGAGATATTACACATTGATATGTTTGACTATGGAATAGTAGAGTATTATGAAGATAAATATCCATTCCTATGAGCAGAAAATAGCACCTTACGTTACTCTGTTTTTCACTAACTTCAAAGGAAAATATATGAGATCATCGACAAGACAAACATGAGGACTCTCATGCATCCAAAGCTCT
Source organism: Viscum album (assembly GCA_963277665.1). NCBI lineage: Eukaryota > Viridiplantae > Streptophyta > Magnoliopsida > Santalales > Viscaceae > Viscum > Viscum album. The sequence goes on along the minus strand of OY728136.1, from coordinate 1,575,866,375 downwards.
ATAAAATGAGAAACACTTCCTTTTCCATATCTTCTTATATTATCTCTCTATTTTTTTCTTACGTGGTATATTATAGAAGAAGTTATCTTTATTACCGGTGTCTTATTATCTTGTTTCGTTCCTAGTGATACTTTTTTATTTTCTGTTCATTTATAATTATACCATTGGGTAGATTGGTAGTAAGTATTTTTGTTGTTTTAATAAGTTGATAAAAGAATGTGAAATTTGTTCATTCCCAAGGGGGGATAATATTTTCCAAGATGAGAATTCTTTTGTGTTCCTAATTAATTCAAAAAGAAGAAGAAAGCATAAAGTATGACAAAATATAATGTTTAGAAGATTTGATTGCTAGAGGGATACTGTTAGAAAAATGTAAGGGGTGAAAATTTTTCTAAACATTTATTTTATATCTCAAGAAAGATAAAATTTACCAGATGTTATAGAAAATTTTAAACATTATTTAATTTAATTTAAATTTACTTATTTATTACATGTCAATATTTTTTTATAATTAAAAAATAAAAAACTATTGAGTGCCTCTCAGAATCATAAACAAATTCAATTGGTTGGAAACCACATTCAGAATGACATTCAAGGGATAAAAAATGTTATTTATATATTTTAAATTCTTCTTTAAATGAGAATGGTTCATTGAAAAAACACTCACCATTGATTCTGAAGAGATGATCATTGATCTAAAATGCTTGATTCCCCCTTCCCTTAAACCAGATGAGACCAACACCTCATGTGTGAGGGCTAGGTATTTATATTAACATGAAATGAAAAAATTGTAAGCTTCTTCATTCAAAATATACCTGGATATATTCACTTGAAAAACTATTCTCGTGTTCACCATCTTTTTCATACCTATTTTCCACTTTGAAACAGATATATCAATATATACTAGGTCTATCCTTCACTTAATATTTATTGAAGATCTATCTATTGTAATGTTGTGTAGGTATCTCTACATATCATAATGGACTCATGGAATAAATATATATGCATTCCATTTTCATTTTCAATAATGAATGGTGTTGATCACACCTGGATTCTATAATATTCTATTTATACTTGATGTTTTCATGAAAAATATCATGTTTTTGAATTAAAATAAATATACTAAACAAGACTCCAGGATATTTTGTCACATTCACTACACTATTAAATTATCTTCATCATGTTTTGAATTATCATCCATTAAGAAAATTTTTATATCCATCAATATAGTATGCAGATATCTCCTTTTAAATCTGCCACATAAAATATATGAATATCTTATGAGAATAACTCTATTTTAATTCTACACATATTCCGTAACTTGGTAAGCTTTTAGTCCTCCAATTGAATATCTTTGCCATAAAGAAAACATTCAAACATTGATTTTAAAATCCTGATCTCCATGACATAGAAATTCATTTTTTAATTGTGTTTCCAATAAAAATACATTTTACATTCACACGAAGGCATGAAAAAACACTCCCTTATGAAATATTCCCTTATAAATGTTGGACACCATGAACACGTGACAAATCCAAAAACACCAAAACTCCCAGCTTCCCAAAAATGATTTGGGAAATGACATAGGGATCTATCCAGCATCTTACTAGACTTCGATATACAAAGGTCCACCACAATGAGAAGAATACCATTAGTGAGTGTCCCTTATGTAATGATTCTCATTAGAACAAGTTAAAAATGTTTCAATATGAGTATTCAAAGGTTGAAGCACTAAATCATATGAATTGGTGATGGTAAAATGAATCTTATGGTGTAGAGGACCATAAGGCTAACATGTGTTAATCAATGACACCATCTAGTTTTTAGATATATGTTCTCAGTTAAACTCCCTAATTGGTTCCCAAGAGGCCAGAAAAACACCCCAAATGGGTTTCCCCATAAGAGAAGGTCACAAAGGACATGACAGAACAAATCAACTATTTAATATGATATAACAAGGGATCGTCAGAAGGATTTAATGAGTTGCATGATGAAACAACTTATAAAGGGAAAAGAAATGATGGAAAATAATCATACACCATACATAAACCATTTAAAAATTCATTCACTTCACATAAACATGGAAATTTCATTTATAATATTCAAAGGGGGAAAAGTTTCATGGTCAAGGCATATGCCTACTTGGCAAATGTTATTTGAGATAAACAAGTATGATAAGTAAATTTATATTATTAAATGAAAACTAAAAATAACTAGCAACAAGAGAAACACCAACAAGAGACATATGGAAAACCCAAACCAAATCAGAACATGATACAAATAAATATCACAACTCATTGATTTAGGGAAATGCACACATCTGTTGGAGGGTGTTTATTATAAAATCACATAATTTTGTTATCACATAGTTCATTTAATGATTTTTAACATTTATTCTAAAACTCATTCCACATTAATCTATTGCAATATGTTATGAAATAAGATCTACACAACTATGATAGTGATTATTCCCTGATAGAACAACTCAATTGGGGGGTTTTATTATAAATACATGAATTTATTTATCAAATGAATCAATTATATTAATGGAAACTTAATCAAGATATGAAATTCAATATAATTAATAAGAATTAAGAAATGAGATAAATTAAATTTCAAGACTTATAGAATTAGAGAGTATTAGAGTGGGACCCTGCCTCAAGGTGGAACCAATACATCCACTTCAGTTCATGGGGATTTCTAACTAAATGCTATTGCCCCCCACTAGTATACACACCATCACACACATGCAAGGAAACCAAGCCCCTATACACTCACCCAAATTTCCCTGATCATGTGAAAGAGGATCCATAAACCTATGATTATATGCATATACTAGTCTCCCCTCACATTAATATAAATTTATATATATATAAATGGGAACACCTTGCCTCATACGTTCATAATCACTGCCATGTTTGAATATAGACATAACGGGGGAACCCACATAGATATACATACTTACCTATACACATGTAGGTGAGTTTCTATTGATATGGAGACTCCAAACCAACGAGTAGGGATCAACACACTACATAGAAGAAAATTAGGAACCATAAAACACATAAATTTTGACACATAACCAGTGAGAAAAAAACATATGGAATTAAAGCCTTTCCTTGATTGGCAACAGAGAACCAAATCCACCCAAACCAACATGATATGATCCAATTACATATCGAAAATATAATATGAAGTCAAAAACACTTAAATCTCCAAATACATGAAGTGAGAGACTAGTAGTAACCACAGAATCTTACCTCAGTTCTGAGATGGTAGATTGGAATAATATGAACCCCTTCTAGCCCCCTTCGCAGAATATAACTACCCTATATTCATAGAATGAAGTAAAAGACCTATGTGGACAATGCTATAATGAAAATAAAATAAAAAATAATCTAAAACATACTTGTCTCTTGAGACTGTACATGTCACCTCCCAAAATATAATAACCACAACGCCCCCTTTGGTCAAATCATGTTCCGGAAAGCAAGAGGGAAATAGATCCACGTTTCAAAATGATACTATAAAATAGTAAATTCATTGTAATTAACAATTAGTCTTTTTATTAATGGTATATAATCTGTTTGGATTGATTTTCAACTTATTTTGGTTTTGTTCAATACGTGTTTGTTTGGGACATTTCCATTAGATTTAGTTTTTCATAATTTTTTTTATATTTTCGTTGACATTTTCATTCATTTGGGTTCTAGTTTATCATGGAATTAATAATAATCATTCAATCGATATTAAAAATTATATCCATTGGTTCCATATCTGGATTAAAAAATACATTAAAATGAATGATAGAATATATGTAAAATCATAATAGGGTCATTTGAGACCATTCCCTCTCATTTTTCCTAGAGGCATTACAATTTAAATCAAACAACGCATGAAATCAACAAAATTATTTATCACGTACAAAATAGAGGTCTAAATAATATAATTAGTGGATATATTTTCAAATAAAACACTATTTAATGATGAATCAATATTAATTGTACCTCTCCCTTTTGATGGACCTACATCATCTATAATTGGATTAACATATACCATATGATGAAATTGTATCCGTAGTTAATGTGGTTAGAAAATCCAAATTCATCATCAATAATTTGTTAAAGTCATTTAGTTAGTTAAGTCCATGTGACTAGACCTATTTTCATCCTGAAACCATCGTGATATTCTTATAGGATGTAAAAAGATCAAGCCAGAATGTTCATATGACTTTATAAGACCTACCCCAATTATTATACCTTGTCCAACCAATGGGGTTATGACTAACCATGTGCGAAAATGACAACATATCACATTCCTCAAGAATCACCCATTATTTACCCTTTTATTTAATTCTTTTTTTGAGAATGTTTATGGGTCATGCAACATAGTAGGAGTGTTATCGAAGATATGTTCTCTACCTATTGCCACTATGTCGCATCACCAATGAAGGGTCTTTTGGTGATGCATGATCATTATCATGGAAAAAACATTTTTCATGGAGTCATTCCTCATGAAACACAGTTAAATGGTCTTGTTTAAATCCTTTTTTCTGATGAATTTGACTCAACAATGAGTTCTTCTGCAATAAGGTAGACATGTTTCATGGGCTTCCATGGTGCCTTGAATACCACATGGGAACATATCATGAAGATATATGACCACATAATCCTGCTATCATATATATATATCATAGCCATTATTTTTTGAGGGTTTGGATGTTTTTAGGCATCCACCATTTGAAAAAATACATGATGCAGAGGGGTTTATTTTGAATCTATCACATGATTACCAAATGTCTAGGACGCCCTCAAAAAACCATAAGATGATCTGAGGGGGTGTTTGCATGATCTTAAGTAGGTCATGCGTTGTGCATGGACCGCTCATTTAACCTTTGAAAGGTTATGTGAACATGTATCATTAAGATGTTTTCATGATCCTCTATTGTTGGACAACTTCTATTACTTCATTATGGAGATAACAATTCTAATGTTTTGGTTATTTCTTCAATTATTGATTATTTAATGTTCATTTTTAGGAATCAACAAATTCAGTCCCTAAATATTGATTTCAATGGAAAAATGGCTATATAAAAACTAAAGTAAATGAATGCCTGAGTATCTAGGTTACATCAAATCAGAGTACTGGGAAATGTTTGGACTTCTGAAAATCATTTTTTATTCCCCAAAAGATCCTATAAATAGAGGAATATAGGGAGGGTTATTCACCATTGAATCCAGCTTCTCTAGATCCCCTATGACTTTCTTTCATCACATGACCCATTCACAAGACCTCATGCACAAATTGACCGAAAGACCTCTTAAATATAACTGATCACTTGATATGTTCAAGAGAACTATATTACTTTATAAAATTCTCTAATTAACTATGAATATATCTTTGATATTTCATTAAATCCTAACTGAACTGTTATCTTCCAGGTTTCACATGATCTACTTGATTGATCAAATGATCACTTAACTATTATACCGATCGAGTGACCATGTCAAGGTAATGAGAACATGAGTCTTATAGAGGGACACATGGTTGCAAGACGTCCTTGGGTTATATAGTCCCTATGATCTCCATGAACAATGTGATTAATGTGTCCTATTTGTGATCATGAATCCACTTATGATTCATGTGATTAACAGAAGACTGTGAATGTTATGAATTTCATTTTATGTTCTATTCACATGTCCAACATATGCTTCTTACATTATGGTAGATGGCTTCTAGAGCTTGTCATAGTTTTTATTTGATAGTTGAACACATGTATATGATTGAGAGGTAATTTAATTATGAAATTGAATATCTTGTGCGCTTTAACAACGAGGTTCTAAAAAATATTCTCCCATATAATCTTCATAACTATCTTTTATCACATGAGCCTCCCCTGTATTGATTTGGCCTATAGGATGACCAAACATAAGATAATTATACCAATGGATGAATCTTGAACATATACACATAATATGAGCTAAAAACACATAAATATATATGTAGGATGTAAATTAGTCTTATTCATGAAATTCATACCTAATATATAGTTTCATGGACACTTAAATCACAGCAAGCACCAAATTACATTGGGCCAACAAAATAGAGAATAATAAGCCAACCTCGAATGGTGGCAGTTGAACCAAAAATATCTAAACCTCATTACATTCAGAAAAGGATTCCAAAACATGCCCAAGGAAACCTAAGAGAACCATGATACCCCCTAGAAACAAGGATCTAAGTTAGAAACCAGAAACCACAAAACCCCTAGGGTTTAACCTAATGAAAATGGATTACTGAAGAGAGTAAAGCTCTAACAAACTGATGAATAAAAGAAGATGAATTATTACCTTGAATTACTGATCAAGCACCGTAAATAAATTTTGATGAAATGGCAGAGGATAGGTAGCAGAGGGAGGGGGACGTCACTTGGGGTGTTTGGCCATGGGCAGTCTACTGAACAACTGGAGAGGGGTAAGAGGGACGTCGGAGGAGAGGAAGCTGAGAGGGGAGTGGGTATGTCGCTAGTTGAGGGAGTCGAGAGGGGATGGGATAACATCACTAAGGGAGGGAGAGTTGGGAGCTGAATTGGGGGGGGGGACGTCGCTGCTAGAGAGAGTGGCGAGAAGGGAGGGTTGAACATAGCTAGGGGAGAGGAACCCGAGAGGGTTTGGGGGCTGTGAGGTAGAGGTAGAGGTCGGGAGGTCAAGGATGTTGAAGTTAAGGAGGGGTTGCAATGGTTAGCAAGCTGATTTCAAGTAGGGTTCGCATGGTGGGGATGAAAATTTAAGAGGGAGCTCTATAAAATTCAAAAACATGTAATGTATATCGATAGTTTTAGAAATACTATAGCAATAAACCACAATTTATCACCTATCCAAATGATTCTTCTAAACTGTGGGAATTCATGCACTGGTATAAAACCATTTCCATTTGTGATAATAATTACACGAGGATTGGTGTGAATTTACATAGGATAGTACCTGTTTAGTTGGGATGGGTTATAATACATGATTTTGATGAGGTTATTGGATAGATTATTGAGAATACAGTTAAGTAATGGTTGACATGCCAAGAGAATACTATAGTATATGGGATGAGTATTATGGTCAGTGAGTAGCAACTAGGATAGGTCTGAGAGACCCTAGAGGATTCCCATGTGGATGATAGAAGAATTTAAATGGGTTCGACATGGTGTGATTTTGTGACTAGGACAATCACGAGGTGAATAGTCATATTTTTCTAGTTGGATGATGAGATGTGAATCGACGAATGGGATAATCCTATCGAGATGAGTCTAGACTATATGTCAAGGAGGATAGACTAGGATATTTTTGATAGGATTGGGTGAGTGATCAACCCATGCGAGGATGATATGTTGTATGGAGACACTTGGATACACTTGGGGTTATTTATGATATCTCATATAGACACATTGGGTAATTTCAGGACTCCAACATCAAACAGAATTAGTCCCACACAATGTTTTAGAAAAAAATACAATCTCATGGAAGAACCCAAGGCTACTCTATCTTATAATGTTTCCTCACACTCACACCACATTGTATTACAATATACATGTGATCTATGTCAACTCATTAGGATAGTATCACTACCTTCCATCCATCAAAAGAAGAAAAAGACCGAAGTTGGAATTTTGATAAAGAATATAAAATAAAAAAACAAAACATTCTCATACCCTATGAATATACATGTCACCACCAAATATATATGAACTACAAATCCCCATGGGTCAAATCATATTCCTGTAAGCAAGGGGGAAATATTCCCATTTTATAATCTATTAATTTTTTCATTATATTATTTATATAGAACATCATTGTAGAAGCCAGACTAGTACACATAGGAAATGAATATTCACCTATGCTACATTAGTTTAGTTGAAGATTGTTCCCATAACCCTCTTCAATATGGATTGAATCTCACAGGGACCACCATCAATGTTTAGTAGTTAATCCTGCTCTTGAACCTATTTAGGCACTTGTATATAAAGTACATTGTCTACTTGGTCATTATGGTGTAAACCTTTTCATTATAATATACTATTAATAATGTTTTTGGTTTATTTTCTACAAGCAATTGGAATTTCTCAGGACATTAGTTACAATCAACATCAATTCCTAAGTTAATATCCCCGAAACTATTATTAGATGTCACAGTGTGTCTCCTATGGGTGTCTTGTGGTGTTTTTTTTTATCTATTATTTATGTGGTGCTTCTATATTGTGTGAAATGTGTATTGAATATTCAGTTTAATAGATACATTAGGCAATTGGAAAACACAGCCATAGTCAACCGATACATACCCACTTTTGATAAAGAATACCACCCAAATAATCATCTCCAAAATCTGAAAACAAAATTTTAATTTACCAATTACAATTACATAAAATATTCAGTATGAACATATTTTTTACAAAACAATCAATTAAATGGGAATTAAAATCCTATAAATAATCAATAAAATCTCATATAGCATCACTGACCTCCATATAACCGACAACATTGAACATATTAAGGGTGATAAAACCTCATTACATATATATCATTTTCAAAAAAAAATATAACACAATATCTGGTCTAATAAGGGTCTATAGAGGAAAATATGAGGTTTATAAAAATTCAGGAACATTTTATTTAGTTAGTTGATAGAATTAATGGTTCACAACTTATGAATCTAACCCTTCATTTCTAGAAAACTATATTTTCAAAAAATTTACAATTTACCCAATAATTCACAACACCATGAGTTTTTCACGACCCAGGACTCTAGAATATTCACGATTCATATGAATGGTTATCCTAAGTATAAACCATATAGTACATTCCATGTTGCATAATTTATAAAAAGAAAACTAATTCTTAAATTGTAGTACTGAACAAGAACCCTCAATAAATATGGGAGAAATTTTTGGAGGAGAGGTAGTTGAGAGTGGGGGATGTCATGTGGGGTGTTCGACCATCGGGGGTCTCACGCAAAACTACAATGGGTGTTTGGAGATGTCATATGAGGAGAGGGATCCTAGAAGAGAGGGGGATGTCACCAAGAGAAGGAGCTAAGATAAGAGGGGGGAACATCACTGGGAGCTGAGAAGGGAAGAGTCGTCATCATCGGAGAGGGATCCCATAGTGGAAGGGAGAACGGCACTGGAGGAGTGGGATCCAAGAGGTGATGGGGGCCGAAAGGCAGAGGGGGTAGGCCAGGTGGTTGAGGAGATCGAGGTCGGGGGTGGGTTGGGAGGTGGAGGTCAGGGAGGGTTCATGTGGGGAATGAAATATCGGGAGGGAGCCAAAAAAAAACACTGAAATTTGGTGGGTTTCATCCCTATGGTTATTAAAACTCATAATTAATATTTTTTTTCCCAAAACTTTTGTTAACCATTCATAAAAATCATATTATAATTGCCTATACCAATGGTTTACTAGATCTGTTGGTACATCTTCTTTATCTGAATGATTTTTTTCAAACCGTTGTCAAATAAGAGTTGTTGTAAGCCAGTATTCCACTAGTATGGGAATATCAAGGATCCAAAATCATTATATAAGAATTTCAAAAATCATGTTTATGGATTTAAGAAGTTATGTATTTGGGGAACATGATTTCAAAATATGGAAGTTCAATTTACCTTGTAATGGTGAAGGATTTCATATCATTGAGGAAACCATAGAACATCATTGAGATATAAGTATCCCTTGTAATTTCGTGATATTATTAGGGTTTTTTCAAGGATATCCTGATGTTAGAATAACCATTTACTACATCTACCTATAATGTGATTAAATTCACAAGGAATAAAAAATCTCAGGATTTTTTGATGATTTCAAATTTATTTTATAACCATCTCTTGTATTGATCCAACTTGAGGCCAATACTGTGTATGTGGTGTACATTGAATCATTTAAATATGACCTATTTTCCATTATTATGAATGATTGTCATGATTTTTACTTTGGACGTTGTTAGCTACAACCACATGTGAAAACTTACCCCACTCTTGATTGGTTTCTTGCTATAGTTATGTGGGTACATATGTGTTGGAATAACTCTACTTTTTGGGGAGAGGGTCACATTCTTCTTTGACCATAATTTTTTTGGTGTATCTTTTCATAAAAGGATTTTAACATCCTATAGATACAACATGTGTAATTACTTATGATTTTTGTCTTAAACATCAATTATAACATGGGAGAGGGGAATATAATTACTAACACACTTAGTTGGAATGTTCCACCAAATTCTATCAAATAATAGAAAGAAGATTGGAAACTAATCTTAATATTTTGAAAGATTCATATGGATTGTATGAGGGTGATTTATGTATTGATTTTATTGGGCCTCATATTTTATCATCTCTCCATAAGACTATTGTGTATACTCAATAACAAGATAATTATTAAATGGAAATAAGGAAAACTTTTTATGGAAGGGTAACCATTATAGAGGGGTATCTCAAATATTGTCCTATTCTACGCTTTATGAATCAATTTTTTATTCAATAATATATGAATATTTTATTAATTAAAATACGTAATATTTCCTTTTAGAACATTAATTTTTAATCCATGATAATGTATTATGAAATCAATAATCCATTTTTGAGGCTATGTATAATGAACAACATCTATGATTTGGTGTCCCACTATTACACCTATTGGAAGATAATGGCATAACACAAGTGGGAATCATGACTCATCAAAATTATTTGGTGTTCAAATTGGAAATTATTAAAGGTTTCTAATCACGTTGTTTTTGAATTACTGTGAATTTTGCAATGGAATAATTATAATTGGGTGGGGGTAAGTTGGTTGACAAAATTATCTCATTTTATTTTGATTTGAGAAACCTCAAATATTCATGGGCTTGGTAAAATGTATATAATGTATATTGTGAGGATACATGTTGATTTTTCTTTCATTACACTCAATAGGGACCTAAATTTCCCACCCAAATTCTAGATGATTCTCATTGAGGGGGAAGGGGATTAGGTTCCATTGAATATATATTATAATCCATATATGGATGGCATGGAAACATGTTCAATTCAAGTAATGGAGTCCATGATCCATGAAAAAATCTTGAATTTTATAGAATATGGTATATGAATCCAGGACTATTCATGTTTATGAGTAATAAATATTATCATAATTTGATGAGAATGGAACCATTTGAGGTTTTAAACAGTTTCTCAGGTAAGTAACCTATTTTATGGGTTGATATGGTAAATGCCTCTATTAGTGGAGTGAGTATTGTATAATAAATATCATTGAGTAAAAAGGATATTCATCAACACATGGTTGTATAATAGTTTCATATGATATCATATAAGTATTATAAATATCTTCTGTTGGATTATTCAATTAGCGATTGATATTTCTTCAAAGGCTCTCATCATATAGGTCACTGTCCTTTTGGGAAGTAGGGATTATCATCTCCCAAATATGATAAATGATTTAAGGTTACTGATAAACTTTGGAAGGTTGGTTATTGGATGGAATTTCCTTCTCATTTGAAAGGAGTAGATGATATTTGATACATATCATAACTTAGGAAAAACCATCTCGATCCATCTCAAGATTTTAGTTTAAACAAGATTGAGAATGAGTCAAATATTATTTTAGGGGAGATACCAATATAGATCATTGATTTTTATGTCCATTCCTTGGGGGAGTTCTATTTAATTTGTTAGTGTTTTATATAGAGACATATCATATTATCATGAAAATTCATATAATGAATCATAAGTGATGATGCAGCGGAATCACCTATTTATGGAGAAGCCATCATGGTTAAGCCAAAGAATACATTAATAACCATTAATAAAGCAATTGATCAAAAAATTTATCAAAAAATTTCACAATACCAAAAATGGATCTATTAAAAAACCCGTTAATTGACCAATTCCATAACTCCATTAATCACTTAATTCCAAAATCCATTAAATAAATAAAAATATTAATTAATTCAATAATGGATGAAATTGATAAATGTGTAATAGTGAGTTTAAATTTAAATACATGTAACCTAAATAAATAATTTGGGTGTTTAATGATACAACACTGACGTTAATACCATTGATGGAAGCTCTGTAATAGAAATCCAAAAATAAAAAAAAAATTCAATGTAAAAAATGAGATTAAGATCTCACACATAGATCTATGATCAAATGGATTTATATATATAAATTCCTATATCCAAATCCACGATAATGGAGGAAATATCCATTCAAAAGAAGATAGAATTATATCAGAGTGGGGGGAATATAATCAGGATGGGAATCTGCTATAGGTATGGGGTCCAGATCATTCAAATGGATCTTTGATTCAGTAAGAACATAGTTTAGACACCCTTGGAATCCATCAGAGAAAATCCAAATTCAACAAAAAATATTTATGGACGATCCATGGTGTATAGTGGTATAACGAAACTATTCAGGAAATTATTTATAATTTTACAGGGGTTTATAATTCACCATTCACAGTTTCATTTTTGATATACATGATTTTCCTTATCATTTAAACTAATAGTGTGTATTCCTTTAGGTTTCTAATTGTTACTACTAAGAGGTCACACAATTTATCCAATAGTGCACCAGTTGTGTAATCCCATTCTACCTACGGATGCAAGGTTTGATAGTGTAGGGAACACAAATCAGTATAGGAATTCCAATTTTTCATTTCTCAAACCCCTCAAAATAATAAAAAAATTTCTTGAAATCTCAATAAAGCAAGATAAAAACAATATGTAATCCAAACAAGAATATATATTACCATTACAAGGAGCATAAGTTACATCAAGAAAAGTTTAGGATCCTAAAACCCCTCTATGATGTGTCTAAATGGTATTCTCTTTTGATAAATGAAATAGAGTTTAAATCTAATGATTTGGAAAGGGTAGCATCATCTAGGTATGATAATCTTGTTTTGTGTTGGTGAGAGAGTTTCTACTTATAACATATAATAACAGTTTCATGGTTGTAGTTGTAATTTCATTATTTCACATTTACATTTGGTTTCAATTTTCATTTTATTTGTATAAGTACTATTTATTCCCATTGATTAAAACTTATATTCAATCTATTTCAATTCAATTTTATTTTCCTATGTTTAACCTAGACATGACTTTTCTTTCGGGATGGGTGAAATCATTCCAAATATTTCTAGTTTTACGCCTAAGTAAAATTCCCCAATCCATGGTGATCCGGATTTCCATTCATGAATAATGTGGGTCGGTATGGGTGATAGTTGATTGGGAATCTATTTTGGTTCTATAACATAATTTCATAAATATTATTAAACATGTCCCATCATTACAGCGTGGAAACCTCTAATAAATATCCATCGAGTCGCAATATTAATATTTTTAAATAAAACACATTTTATTTGATGGAAAATCTTTATGATATTCAGCACGACTTCATTATTTCTTATTGTTATACTTAATCACTTTAATTTTGTTTTTAAATAAAAAGAAAATAAAAATTATATTTTTATTGTAATAAAATAATAATTAATATATGATATAGTCCATTAAAAATTATTATATAATATAAGAGAGTTTCTATCACATACTAGCCAAGATATCCTATTAAATTGATTCGTGAGTATATGTAGACATTAAACAAATGGAATTCCAGATCCCCAAGGATGGAAAATATCACTGTATATAATACGATAATAATGGGAATGATTTTTCTATACAAAATTGGAAGATCAACGATATGAGTTGGTATGCTTTCACTACTCAAGGAGAATTTACTAGGATGAAATAGGTAAAAGAATACACAAATAAATATATCATAAAATTCAAGACATAAATCTATGTAAAGCATTGAAAATATAGTTAATAGGTGGATCACATCTCTACTGGTAACCTCCAACAATACATGTCTCACATATAATGTACACCAAAAACCGTTATGTTCTGCCAGCCTGTTTCATGGACTATAAATAATATAATATATGAACACCATATATAAATGGTAGGGTGTGAGTAAAATTTCCTAGTTTGATACCATCAATAATTCAATGAGAAATTCCATAATAATAAAAAATTTATTCATTAAATTTAAATAAAACAACAGAATGAAATAAAATATATATATTCAAAGAATATGCTTTAAAATTAAAATGATCGCAGGTATGTAAAAATAGTAATAAATTAATATTTTATATAAAAAATATATATATATAGTTGTCATGAATAATGTATTTTAATATTAAAGGAAATGTAAAATTAATTAAAAAATAATGAAAAATTATCATATTCTATTTGATTATTATTTTCAAGAAACAAGTTCCTCACATTTTTTAATCATGATCACAACTCAAGATAAGTGTGAAAACTAAAATCAAAACCCCATTTTGGGTCCTACTGTTGAAAATAAATCAACACCACATAAGAGAACCATCATGTGAAACAATGTCGAAAAATAATTATTTGGTGTTGTTATAACTACAAAATATTATCATACATAGATATTACATGTATGTAGACGAAAATTTATAATACAAAAAAAGAATTACATTATCATAGTGGTTTATTTTCTATATAAACAAAGAATCCTAAAAATGGTTTATAAATTATCTATATTGTATCCCATTTTTCCATCATAATTAGTCCATTTTTTAAATATCATTCCCAATATCATTCATCATTTCCTTAGTAACGTAAAAATAAGAAATTGGAGATCTCAAATTATCAATAAGGTTATAAAAGTGTGATATAAATCATATCATAATCAGAAGGCAACAATAACATATTCATAACTTTTTAAAATTATACCATTCATTTAAAAGATCACAAACATTAGTCATGGAATAAATCATAAAAATTATTGTGCAATGGATCGTTAAATAAAATAGGTCATGAGAGAATAACATTTCTCTAATTTATGATGTTTTTCATACACATAGTCATATAAAATTATATCTTTAGTTGTAGTGGATATATTCCATGACTATCATAGTGGATGGGTTCTCTCCACAAACCAAAATAGTAGTCATGGTTTAATACAAATACTTTCTTGGTGGAAAAATTCCAATACCAAACCGAGTTGGCTCTCTATTATAGTCCTTCTACACCAAAACATGTTCACTTACTATTTTTGGTATGCCTTACTGAACATATCTCACTTCATGTTTCATTCCTATCAATATTATGAGTTAAAAATCATTACCCATTTTAATTTAGGGAGATACAGGTCCCACCAATCATTTGTTATAACGTAGAAACCATCATTGGTTATAAAATAAACACCATCCTTTTTTATAATGTAACCATGATCATATAATGAAGGCAATAAATATATGTTAAAAAATATGACAATTCATTCATTATATCAAAACATATAAAATAAATTATTTTCAAAAAATTATTCATAAAATAATTCATCGAAAATAAAAAAATTCATAAATAAAAGACCATCGTAATCATAAACAAACAATAAAAATTGAATATTCAGCCTGAATAATATCCCTATTAAATCATAAGTGATATAAAATAATAATATCTAAGATGAAATACAATTTTGAAATATCACTAGAAATAATTATTGAAAACAATAACATTTCTATGTTTAAATCATATCATTTTATAAATCCAAAAAAATATAATGTATGATATTTTCAATGAGAATAAAATTAATTGATTTTGAAAGTAAATTCATTGAAATATTGAATGATGAATGCGTGAATATATGATCATTTCGAATATGTTTAAAAAACATTATTTATGTGCTTTATTTTGATTATTCATAGGTAAAATCTTTTGAAAAAAATTAAAATATCCATTCAATATTTTTTTCAAAAATTAAATCATCGGTATAGGTTACATTAAACAATAAGAAGTTAATATTAAAATTATTTTCATAATTTTTTTAGAAAACATGGATATAGAAAAATAAATATTCCTAAGGGAAACATTAAAATGTTAATTTTTTAAATAAATCCCTAAACAAATATCATATAACTAATGTAAGAACTAATAAAATTAATTGATTATGTGAATCCATTTTATATCGACATATAAAATGTGTAAAAACCTCATAAGATATTCTAATTCCATTTCACACATAATCTTAGCATGAAATAATTAAGAATTTGAAATTTAACACAAAGAATAGAAATGGGGTTATGAATTCCCCTTAACATTTTAATCACTTGAATCATATAAACCATAAAATTAATATTTATAAAATGAAACATTTAATAACATGAATCCAATGAGATTCAAGATATTATATTTAAAACCAAAGTATACACACCCCAGAAAATAAATATCTATTGACTAAGGATCAGTTTTCATAGAAGTAAGAGTGATATGAGAAACCCTTCCCCCAAAACATCATGTTTATTGCATACATTAACATACTAAAAAAAGGGGAAAAATAATGTAAAAAATTAATTATATAACTATAATAATTTATATAATATGTATTTTGATACATTTATAAAATCACATAATCAATTTATTATTATTTTCTTTGTTTAGAGTGTGTATGTTACTTGGTTTCATCGGTTCTTTTGTGTATAATTTTGGATTTTATTTTCAAATTAAAATAATAAAATAGTAGTGAAATAAAATGGTATTCATGAAATTTCATATGTTAAAATGATCCCATATATCATTTTTTGTTCTTATACGATGATGATTGATTTGATAAAATTTTAAATATAAATTTATAGTTTAATTTGGTGGTATTTTTACCATCAATTTATAGATAAATTTTATTGAATATTATGTAAATATAATTGTGTCATAAAATTAATTAAGTCATAATGTACTGACTAAAATCATATTTACCTAGAATACTTATTTTTTAGCACCCATGAAGGCTATAATAAAAAAACAAATTCGTTATTCCCACAGACGGTTAACCCCTTTAATTTGGAAAATCGTTTAATCTCATTGAATAAGGGGATTTATAAATTGGTATAGATATAAGATACTATAATACCAACATAAAATTCCAATACATATATTATACTATAATTATTATTCTTTTACTTTTTATGTAGTGGAGAATAAGGTATAAATATAAAATAAATTTAGAGAGTTTGTTTGTAAAATTTACCTCTTGAATATCGTCTCCTTAAGGGACTCCTAATGTTTGTTGGAAGTGGTCAATGTGTGATACCAAAAAGGACTTAGAATAAGGGATGTTATAAAATAGAGGTTTTGGAAGATATTTTATAATTTTTAATCATTTTGGGGAGAAATGGGGGTTATTTATGATTGAGGAGTGGTAGTTTTATCTTATTAAATAAGGATTATTTTATAATTAAACTAGTCACATTTTGGTGGAAATAATTTTAAAAAATTTAGAAGATTATTGATGTTTAATGTGATTCTTAATTTAAATAAGCACATAAACCACTTATTTAATGTTTTAGTTTTATGGTAATTTAATTTATTACTTATTAACAATATCATGCCCACTATTTTACCTATATAGCGTTAACTATTTTTCCCACATTAACAATTTTTTTCCCTAAAAAATAAAACGGCCTTATAAATAAATTTAGACCCTTGATTAAAAATATGGAATACATTTCTAAAAATTAAAATTAAAAAAATTTTCAAAATATATTTATCATTTACCCATCAAAACAAAACTAAAAAAAAGTTTTTTTGGAAAAATATTTCATTAAGCCAAAAAATTCCCTTATATTAAAATAAGATATAAATGTTTTTATATATAATTATCAATATTATATCTAATGAACAATTTCTTATGTTAATTTTAAATAAATTTAATATAATAAAATTTCATATATATATTAGGAAAAAATATTTTATAACAATCGTTATATTATTAATATTCAATGAAAAATTATACATTTATGAAAATTCCATAACATTGATTCTATGATAATATTTACATGTTGAATCCCTATATTACTTTTAAATTATTAAATAATTTTTTTAAAATCTAAACAATTAACTATATTTATTTTCTCATGGAATGTATGAAAAATAAATTTTTAAATAAAAAATATATTTGAAAAATAAATTGGAATTATTTAAAATTAATTTAGAAATAAGAAATCAATAATTAATAAATAAATAACGAGTTAAAAATTTATAAATTTCATAGCGTGTTTAGAAATATTAATTCATTCCACTTTAATGGATATTTAATAAAATTTATGTTTTGGAGTTTATTTAATCTCGGTGTTCTATTAAACATAAGCTATCAAACTGAATAGTTTTATTGAAATAAATTAGTCAAATCGTAAAATCCTCGGGTGTTACATTCTACCTCCAAATAAATATGTTCCTACATTGAAAAAATATAATCATATATAAAACATATGGTGATAAATTTTCCTTATCACATCCTCATGTTCTCATGTGGCTTCATAAGTTGTTGTTTTCTCTATGAAACATTAACCAGGGGACTAGTCATATTTCATAGAACATTATCTCAATAATCCATAATTTCTACCAATTTTGCTTTACAAAAACATCATTATCCAGTCGTATGACCACTATAATTAGTACATGTTATTGATAAGTTATGCATTTCCTCAGGAGAGATATATGGAACCCATCATGAAATTAAGAATGTTTTAGTGGAAGATCCAATTGATAAGCTACAATCCGGATGTGATCGATAATTTAAAAATAATTAATCCTCATAAATTAAATTTTCACATTGAAAATAAATGGTCGATGTTTTAATATTCCCATATAGGTAACCTACATCCTAAAAATTTTCAATAAAAATTACTCAAAAAAATATGGAAAATAAAAGGAGCAGATTACTGGAAAGCTAAGATTATTATTGAAGGAATATTAGTGAAAAGTAAAAATATGGACATTTAATAATATTATAACTATAATTTTGTAATGGATAATGATATATAACATATTCATTAGAAGTTTAATTACCATAAACCAATGATAAAATATTTCTAAAAAAGGTTTTTTATGTAATCTGAAATGATGATATTAGAAAAACATTTATTTCTAAATACATTGATAATATATAATTATGTGATTTAGTCTCATGAGTAAAATATAACCCTTTCTTATGCATTTATCTATTTATTAATCATTTAATTATCAAAAGAAGAAATCTAAAATTTTAATTCTCGCATAACTAATGGATCATGAGATACATAATGGGATGATGAATTAATAATACTATATGAAATTATCACAAATGAAAATGTTTTTCAATGTTTATTCAACACTAATAAATGCTTATATGATCATTTATTACATTAATCTCTATATCGTAAACATATATTAATATAAAAAATTTAATAAATGATTAAAGTTACACTCCAAGCAAAATATGAAAATAAAAATCATTATTAATATGTTCATTAAATATTCCAAATCAACATATTTTTAATCTCACAAAAAACATAATTTATATCTTAATTTTCAAATACCAAACATGTGCTGCTCATTATCATATTCTCTTTCTGAACATGTCAATAACATGAAAACCCATTATGATAACATGAATTATTTCAAAAATTGTATCTTTTATAATACTATAAATCAATAAAAAATATAAAATTAATCCATAATCAACATTTCCATCCTAAAACTAATTAATTAAATAGTAATAAATACAATACTATTTATTTTATCACAAAAAAAAACATCTCTATATCTGATTATTATCCCAAAATCTTTCACATAATAAGGGTTATATTTTTAGAAATATATCATTAGATGATTCTATTGATATTTTATCATCCCATAATTCTATAAAAGTAATTCTTAAATATTATTCATTAATTACAATAAATAAACAATTGTTTATTACACTTCATTATTAAACCATTAACACGTATTAATTATTTTATTACATAACAGTTATTTCATAAAATATGAAATTTATTGTACATTTATCATCAGCAATAAAAGTATTTATCATAAAACATAACTAAGTTTCATAATAAGAATTCCCCAAGGTGAATTTAACTGAATAATTCCCATAACATCCACATTCAAAACATTCAAATATGGATGATTCCTTAGTAATAAAATTATTCTCATCTATTCTATTATCTAATCATATCACTCTTCTTTTGAAATAAATTTATTCATTGATTTATTTTCTACACAAAAAAATATCACCATTTTCAATTGAAACATTATCCCTGATTTCTCTTCCTACATTCAATACATGATGAAAATTCATCTTTATTCCATCTATGGTGATCGAGAAACTAATTTTGTGTTCTTACAAGATGGGTCATGAAACTGAACAATGATGAGATTATTGATCATATTATGATATTTATGATTATGAATAATACGATTGTTTCACCCATATGAACCCTTTTCATTTTTTCCCTTGAGTAAGACTAGTACATTATCCATAATACTATCCACTAACATTCACCCTTCTTGTTACAACCACAATACAAGACCCAAAAATAATAGTGTGAGAAATAATATTTGTAGTGAGAAACCACATAATCAAGAAAAATCTGTTATTAAATTTCAATATATGATTCCATAAGATTAATCTTATGTTATAAATTATTATAACCAAAAGTATATTATTATAACATAAACTTGTACATAACATTATGTATATTAATTAATGTTTACTAATCCCAGTTTCCAAAAGATAAATAACCCTTACTCGGATACAAAATATAACGACCCAGTATTTTCATACATAGATATTATGTCTTAATTTGGGAATATTAAAAATAAAAAATCCCCCTGATTATATTATCGGTTTACATTTTTTCGAAACATGGAGGGAAAAAAACTACATCCTAAAACATCAACATCATACCATTCTTATTCAATCACAACTAGATCATTTTGTAGATATAATTGCCAAAACCATTACTCACATCCTATGGAAAGGTAAAATAAGAAATATGTGATCTGTAATTCTCGGTATGGTTAAAAAAGGGAGATAAAAATCATAATATATGTAGAAATAAATAATAACCTAAAATAAAATATGAATATTATAACCCTAATTTTAAGGATCATAATCCCGAGTCATATAATAAATCATAGGTGTCAATAATTCCTGAATCTAAAAATAACATGATCTAAACAAGAAAAAATGGCATATAACATGAAATTTGTCATACATATAATTATTTTCTACGTAATAAAGGATATTTTGCATGACTATCATTGTGGGATGGGTTTTCTATCCAAAAAAAATAGCATTCAAGGTTCACACTCATGATTATCATATTGGAAAATTTCCATTATTTTACCATGTTCAGTCACCATTCTATTCTTCTCCTACAAATCCATGTTCACTTCATGATTCTACCTTGTATTACTAAGCTTAGTTCACATCACATTTCTTGCCAGTCTATATCATTAGATATAAATCATTACCCAAGGATCTTCAGGTAGACATAAGTCACACCCATCATTGGATATATCATAAACACATTCCATTGTTATAATATAACCAACACACTTCTTTATAACATAACCATCATCACATAATAAAATCCATTCATATGTGTTCCACATGAACATCAGTTTATCATATGATGAGGACCAATTAAAAAATGAGTTTCTTAAATATTTCATCATAGAATAACTAATGAAAATAATTTGAAATTATACAATATTATTCCATATTGAACATTAAGCAACAATAAAAATATATATTATCCTTGAATAATATCCCCAGAGAGAAAATGATATGAAAAATATTATATTATAAAAAACTAATTTTAAATGATCAGTTGAAATAATTCATGAGAAAGATAAAATTTCTATTTTAAAATCATTTATTTTTAAAGCGAAGGACCATAATAAATTGTTAAATTCATTTTGGAAATAACCTTGTAATATTGTAAAGGAAGAAACACATAATTAATTCATCATGATGGTAGGAGAATCTACTCATTCTATATAAGTGAATAAAATAATTCTTAATGTATTTATGTCCTGAATGTCACAATGAAGTTTGATTAGAAAAAGAAAAAATGATTCCATTCAATCAGTTTTTTAAAAACTAAAACATGTGTACAAAATGATTTTATTTAATCATAAGACAATATGGAATAAAATTGAAAATAATTATACGAAAACCAGGACATGTAATATAAAGATTATTTTAAGGGAAACAATAAAAAATAATTTTTAAAAGAATGTCACTTAAAAGTATCATATCATTGAAGTGCTCATTAATAAAATGGATTTATTATGTGTATCTAATGAAAATGCACATATGAAGACTATGAATAAAACAAAATTCCTTCAAAATTCATTTCAAAAAAATGATTTTTATGACAGCAATAAAAAGTATAAATTTAACCCAATGAATGGAAATTCTTTTATGAAACTCCAAACACATTGTAATTAGTATAATATTATGCACCGTATGTGTAATATTTGTAAAATGGTACATGGAATACCATGAATACAATTAAATTCATTATATGATATTGAAAATATCATTATATACACAACAAAATATAATTGAGTGGTGAATAAGGAATATATCTCGTAGAAGTCAGAGTGAAAAAAAACCATTACATCATGTATCCCTTTAGTTTTTTTTAAATTAACCACCTATATAAAAGAAATAAAATTTTTTATCATTTCATTCCATAACAATAATAATATTTATAATTCCCTTTTTTATAATTTTATATCTTATATCCAATGATTTATTTTTAATATTTCATTATACTCAACGTATTGTGTGCATTCGTTTCATGGTTTCAGGACCGGTTAAGTTGCGTTTAATTATGTATTTTCATTCAAAATGAAAATATAAACCTATAATTAAAATTAAATGTTATTAATAGTTTTTATTGTCATATAATTCTGATTCATTTGATAAAATGTTTATGGTCATTTTTTTTTAATTTGGCGGGTTTTCCGATAATCATAATGTAATTTAATTTTATTTAATGTCATCTATATATATAATTTCTAGAAAATGAAATATATTTTAATATACCTATTGTAATATTATTTAACTACAAAATGATTTTATGACCCGCCTTTATAGTGTAAATGTTAAATGAACAAAGTCATTATTCACAGTGGTAGTTAACAACTATAATTTGGAAAATGAGTTCGTTTCGTTGAATAAGAGGAGGAAAAAAAGTTATGAATATTTGATATTCCATGATAGACATAAAATTAAATTATATAAATTTAATTTTAGATATTATTCTTCATTATATGAAGGTGGAAATAATTATTTTGACAATGAAAAGAAATTTATAAAGGATGTCGGAGATGGTTAACTCTTGAATATCTCCTTCATGAAGGACCACTTAAGGAATATTAAATTGAAAATTAGGGATTACTAATACACTTAGATGTGGGGAGAGTGTGGAGGAGATGTTAACCTAGATAATTTATAATACTCATGAACTATGAGGTGAAATAGTGTGGTGAGGGTTTGTATTTATACATGAGGAGGGCAGTTTTATGTGATTAATTAATGGATATTTTTAATTAAAGCAAACACACTTTTAGTGGAATTAACTAAAATTAATTTCTATGATGATAAATGTTACAAAGGTTGTTTCATATTGAGAATAATATCTACCACAAATTTAATGTTGTTTTATTTTTTTATTTTAAGATTTAACCTTTTTATTTTAACCTGCTGTGTTATTTTATCTATATAGATGTAAATCTTGTTATTTTCCATGCTAACATATTTATTACTAAAAATTAAAATGGAATTATAAAACATTCTCAATATATAATTTAAATTAATAAATTTATTTTAGAAAATTCACAAAACATTAGTTGAAAAATTACACTTAAAAATAAAATGTCAAAAGGCAATGAAAGAAAATATTATTTTGGAAAAAATGTGTTTCAAGGCCAAATATGTACTTATACCAAAATAATGACTTTATATTTTTTAGATATAAATATTTATTTTATATACAAATAAACATTAATTATTTTATCGTGAAGTCATTTTAAATTAATTATTTTTTTAAATATATTGAAAATGAGTATTTTAAAAAATAGCTGTAATTTTTTAAAATTAACTAAAAAATATTTTTTTTTTGAAATTTCTAAAAAAATATCCTAATATAATTTTTAAATTAATAAAAAAAATTATTTTTATTTTAAAAAATAAATTTTCTAAAATTTTCTAAACTTTTCTAAAAGCATTTAGATTTACTTTCTCATTTAAGCAAATTAAAATATATTAATAATAAAACATATATTTGAAGAACAAAATGACATTACTAAAAATTATATGCATAATACCAACGAATTAATTAATTCATTAAAAATGTGATAAACAAATATATATTTAAAACTGTGATTAATACTAATCATTCCCAGCTATTTTACTATGTGGTTATAATAATAGTATGATAGAGTTGTTTTATACTCGGCGTTGTGTGGAACATAAGCTTTTGATGTGATTATATTTATTTAAAACATAGTCATACCATAAAATCATGTTGTGCAAAATTCGTCCCCAAATAAAATAAATTTCACCTCCAAAATTTATTAATATAGTATAAACATTTAAATATACTTTTTTCTTCATCTCATCATTAGGTTGTCATGTTTCTTCAACAAATTGGGGGATTTGCAAAAAGTCTTTAACTAGGTGAGTGGTCTTGTTTCATATAACATTAACTACACAATATATAATTTATATTGAGATTATAATATATAAGATATATTTTATATACATCCCCTTGAGGGATACAAGCAATAGATCATTAAATTGTCAGAGATTTAGTAGAAGAGCTAATAGATAAGATACGGTCCCGATACAATAATGAATTTTAAAAAAACTCACTCATAGAAATTATATTTGAAATATTAAAATCGAAGATGGATGTTTAAAAAATACATTGTTGAAAAAAAAATCATAAAAAGAGTATTTAATAATTCAATTAAAAAGGTAAAAAGTAAGTGGTTCAGATCACTAGATTACTACGATTCTGATTTAAAATATATTAGTTAATAGTGAAATTTTTTGACATGGAAGAGAATAATAACCATGCCATTCTGATGGAAAATGTTAGAAAACAAGTTCATTAGAAGGATAATTACCAAAAAATCCTTACAAATTGGTATGAAACAGATCATTTATATCATTAAAAAATATTATAATAGGATAATGTATTCATTAAATCATTTGAGAATATATACATAATTGGTTTAATTTCATAAGTATAATATCACTCTGCGGTTGTACCTTGATAATTTTTGGATTCATTTTTTACTCAAAGAAATGATGTTGAATTTTTCATTCCTAGAGATGTAAGGGATCATAATAACCATAATTGTATTATAATTCATTTATTTATTCTCTAATTATTGTCAACACAAAATAGCTAGCATAGGATATTCACCATGAACAAATATTAATATATTAATGTAAAAAATTAATATTGAAAACCTCATCCAAATACCAACATCAACAATTTCTTACATGGATACGCTTATGAACCTTCCAAAACATTGAAATCCAATATATTAAAAATAAGTTTTCCAAATTTCCAGAATCAACTAAAAGTTAATCTCCAAAAAATCATAATGAAACTCATAATTTTCACACACCAATCATTTAAATATCATTATCATTTATTCAAATGAATCATTTTAATAAATTAAAAACTTATAGTGAAAACCTACATTCTTTCAAGAATTAACTCTCTCCACATAGCTGAAATAAATATGTTTTATGAAATAATTCCATAAACCACCTACCCACCATTTTAATATTTAGTTCCATTTCCATCAATACCATTCCATTTATATTATCAGAACAATAAATATATTTGTATTATTACTATCAGAACATTGTGAACATGTTATAGGATATTTTCCCTTTAATCATGTTTTATAAAAAATATCACCATTCCACCTCAATAAAATTTCAGGGTTACTAGCACCATTCAATATAAACATTCAAATTCATAAGGTAAAACAATATTGGGACAATATTTGTGGGTTTTATTAATCCATAATACCATAAAAGTACTTATAGAATAAAATTCATGAATTATAAAATATAAACAGACAATCATTACACTTCCTTCTAAAACCATCAGTAGGGATTTTATTTATTATTCCATAACACTTCTTTCATATCATATGGTATTCATAGTCTACTCTTTATCATCATTATAACCATTAATCATACAACATTTTAGATTTACATTATGAGACCCCCAAGTGAATCAATTGGACGAATTCCAACACATTCCTCAATTTAAACATTTATCATTCGATGATGCCTTCGGAATACCATTATTATCACCCATTGTGTTAACTGAACCTTTGGATTATAATTTGAAATTAAATTATTTGTGGTATTATTTTTGACAAGAAAAAATCTTCTAGTTCATTTGAAACATTCTCCATAATTTATCTTCACAAATTATTTACTGGAAGAAAATTGAACATTATTTCTCCTATGTTCATCATAAAACTCTATATTTATCTTATTAAATTGGAAAGGAATCATACCTAATATGAGATTTTTTATTATTTAATGAGATTTGTTATTATGTATTATAAAATTGTTTCAGATTTAAAATCCCATTTTTTTTGGTTTCTCTTGAGGAAGAACATTCCACTTTCCATCACATTTACCATTAAAATGATTTCTCATGGACCCAAACATTCCCTAAAGACAAAAAATAATATTATATAGAAAAATAATCATATTTTGAATCAAAATAATCAATATAAATACCTTATAATATTATAATATATGACACATTATTTTTAATCCTAAGATTATCATGATCATTACAAAAATTCAAGGATGGTAACCAATACATATCCTTATTTATAAGAATCTTACATAAGGATTTCTCATCTGAGATTACAAAGGAAAAATAAACCTTTCTTAGATATTAACTATAACTAACCAATATTTTCATATATTTATAATAAATCAAAATAGATTAATATTCATATCAAAACAAAACCACAACAAAATCATATGGGTTTAGTATCCTAAAAACCTATAATGTTAGAAAACTAGTTTATAAAACATCTACATCATCTACCACTTATTCCATCATTAATATAACCTATTATGATGTTTAATTCATAATACATGAATTCATATCATGTGGGAAAATAATAAAATGAAAATTTAGAGATAAGATGATTAGAATGTTTAAAAAGGAAAGATATCAATCAGAACATAAATATAAAATATTAAGAACATAAACATAGTATAAGAAAACTATAACTATCATTGAAAAGATCTTAATATTGAGTTAGGTTATAATTCATCGATTTTCATAAGGGTTGGGTCAAAAAATAACATCAATAATGATAGGATAACATTGTTATAAGTCAAGAAATGTCGAATACACATAAACATAGAGAATTATTTCATTAGTAGGAAAGGATCATTCCCAAGACTATAATAGTGGAATGACTTCACTCCCCAAACAAAAATAGTAGTAAAGATTCACTGTCAAGTAAATCATGATGGAAAATTCTCATTAAAGTATCAGGATCACTTGCAGTTCTTGTACCAAATAACTAAACAATGACCACTTCCCATTTTTCTCGTGTCTTATTAAATTGAGTTCACTTATTGTTTTAGTCGTGTCTAACTCATGAGATATAAATATCTACCTAATTCATTGGCAGGGTATAGAGGTATTACCCATTATTTGTATTAATGCAACCAACATCAATTGTTACAACATAACTACCTATCTTCATTACTATGTATCCATAATAACATAATGGAAACCATATATAGTTGTGGGCCATAATAATTTAAATTTATTCATCTTATTATATCCCATTCATGAAATTAGTTTTTTAAACATTTCATTAAATCGTAACACCCGAAAATGATAGAAAATGCATAAATATCATGCATTAATAAATATAATCCATCGAAACCAATAATGATACTATCCTGGAATAATATATCCCTTAAAGAATAAGTGATATTAAATAATGTTATATTATATATAAAATAATTTTGAATCATCCCATTAAATAACTCTTGACATTAATAACATTTATATTTTAAAATAATTACTTTCTAAAGAGTCTTCTAATTATAATGGGAAAATGTTTATTTGGAAAGAATGTATAATGATTGTTAATGAAACATCAATGAATTAATGCATTATAATGGATTCATATGCCGCTCATGTTGTATGTGTTAAAAAATCCCTTTAGTATTTTGGTTATAAGAATAAATAAGGAAAATATTTTGAAAAAAAACAAAAATTGTCTATAATGATTTGGATTTTCCATGTAATTTTTTTAATTATATAGAATTATTACGAGTCTGTGATGATTTACGACACATGATTCTAATGCATGGTGTTCCCTGAATGAATTTCTGAACTTTTTTACGTACATTCGATAAACACGTGAGTGGATTTTTGTATCTTTTTAACAGGTGCTCAGATTAATAATCTGATAACACCATTTAATATGAAGTGATGATATTTACATAAGAAATGACTCACATTAACAAGATTTTGTCAGGAGAAAAAGATATTTTTTAGACATTTAAAAGAATGAAAAAATAAAAAAGATATTTATTTAACTTTTTCTTTTCCTCCAATGGATAAACAGCGGTGGAAGGACCATTGAATTGTCAGTCCAATATTTTTCTTAACTCCTTAATCTTTGTAATAACATCATTGGAATTTGGGAGGATCATTCATTAAAAGAACCTCATACATTCCCAATGGTGTTACTCACCCTCCCCCTCTCCTATTTATAAGGATCTCGAATTGTATTGCTGGCATGACATCACCAAGGGATGAAGATGTAAAAAAGTTTCACAACACCAACCAATTGGAGAACGGAACTAGTTCCAACAAGTGGTGACAAGCACCACCGAATCACGAACCGATGAACAATGACACATCATCAAACGAGGATGTTCTCCAATGATCTTTAGGTTTGGTTTTTATTTTGGTTTAGTTTTAAAATAACTGTTGAATCATATTAATCCCTCTTGATATCAATCTTATATGGAGGGCAAATAGAAAATAAATAAGGCCCGAACCCTCCACTAATTGTTTATCCAACGTGTTTTTCATCGGCTTTCATTCATATTGGACGGATTTCAGAACATGGGGACAAGCGGTGAAGAGGGTGTCCTGAGAGGGAAGTCGGTACCTTTAGTTGGAAGAACATGACTTCATAGCTCACCCTATGACCCGTTGAAGAAAGGCGATGTGGTGCCAGAATGGATGCACTGGAGACCGGTGCCTGTGGGTAAATGTGGTGGCCGACAAAGGCATGCCGTGATGGGAAGTGGGGGCTCGTCACAGGCCACTAAAGAAGAGGCCCCCAACATAAATCCATTGCGGTCGGAGGCAACCGATGTGTTGTCGCGTTCCGTTGAAGGTAAAAACTGATTAGAAGATGTGACGGAGGACTAGGACCCGCTCCCTACTGGTCTTGTGGGCAACCTGACGGTGCCCCCAGGCTTCGCCGCTCCAATTTCTGAATCTGGGTAAACACCCCCCCCCCCCGTGCCCGCATGGGAAGACCCCGTTCAAGTGGTTCGTGCCTCTAGTAGGCCGAACCCTTCGTTGGTTGGGCAATGCAATCCTAGCAGACCGCACCCCTCCATGGGTCGGTCCGTGCCAGCCCAGCGGGCCTCACCGCCCTGGCGGGCCGGGCCGGTCCACTAACTAGAGAGCCGATCCCGCCACAGCCCAACCCAACAAGGCCAGCCAAGGATGGTTCAGGTCGGGCTAGGTCAGACCCAAACATGGTCGGGTCAGCCCAAACCGGATCGGCTCGACTAGGTCGGAAGGGACTCTAGCCCTTCTAGGACTAGTTTCACTAAAGAACCATAACATGTGAACCGAGTGTCTTTTTGAGAAACTGTCTGCGGTGATGACATCCATGGAGTGAGACGGTCCCTGGGGTATACTCCATTTTTTTTGTAAAATGTTGGTGTTAGGTCAGGTTGTATCGAACCCGATCCTATCCCGGACCTTGGTACTAAATCTCTTATAAAACACATACCGAGTATCTAATTGATACGCCGTCTATCATTTTGGTACCCTTACGACATGAAGGTCAATTGGTATACTTCTTCATTGAACATTGTTTGAGTTGAGGTACGCGTTATTTCTTGAGGATTATATCATCTCGAAATCAATCATCGTTAGTGCGGGAATCTCATGGCTAGATGTAATGAGAAGAAGGAATAACAATCCTTTGTGGGTCAGTATATATAGATCTTATGTGGGTCAACGCTAAGCGATCCAATGTGGGTCAGTATCTATTGGACCTGTGTGGCTCAGCGCCTAGACATCCTGTGTGGGACCCCATATATTGATCATGTGTGGGTTAGCAGTAGAGCTTCTCAACAAAATAAGATGATCTAGATTTACGACTGATCATTTCTACTTATATTCATGAGTTATATACTTGGTATGAGATGAGTCTGTTACCATTGTGGTACTTTTACATTCGTTATGTTACCTTCATGGTGTTAACTTTTTGAAACTTTTACGTTCATGGTGTAACTTCGTGGTATTACCTTTGGGGTGTATTTACCTTCGTGGTTTTTACCTCTGTGGTTTTCCTTTGTGCTATTGTTTCCTTCATTGTGTTACATTTTTGGTGTTACCATTGTGGTACTTTTACCTATGTGGTGTTACATTCGTGGTGTTACCTTTGTGGTATTCTTCCCATAGGGATCAGTTATTCCAAAGGTATATAAATTGGATCCTTATGTTTCCTCATGTATGAGACATGTATATATTGATTATATAAGTATATGAATGGGGATATACACATATAGAGTTATGACTACTCCATGCTTTGTGTTTGAGTTACTGCTTTGTGGTTTATTATTTGTTGAACTCTGGAAGACCTTTAGGTGTCTTGGGGTCCCTACAGAGTATTTTTATACCCACACATGCATGGTCTATGACCGCACCTTGCTGTGTCTTGTACAGATGATGAACAACGTTGATCGAGGCTGAGAAATCCAGGACTGGATGATGATCATAGGTGGACCATTTTATGTGACGTGATACAATGACTACTAATCAAGACTTATACCTACACTTCATGTAGGATCCATGGTGGATGATCCAGGATTTGTTTTCCCTTTTCAATTGTACTTGTACATTTCAGATGGACTTGTATTCTGGCCCATTTACTTTTAGTACACTTTTTTCTACAACACTTTAGTTTGTGGTTGTTTTATTTTGTGCACTTAGATTGTGTGTCTGTATTGGTTTATAGGAAATTCCTTCTCATTATAGGAATACTCCTTTCCAGTCCTAGTCGCAAGCCCCTGGCCTATTGATGGTGTGCTTGGGGTAGTCACGGCATGGGCCCTGGGGGACGGGTCGTGAAAAATGGTATCAGAGGAGATGGATCTAGCGAAGAACTTTGACTCTGGTCTATTCTACATGGAAATAGTGTTAAGTATTATGAGCATGGTTTTCAATTTGGGGAATCCAGTGTTTCTGCGTCGGCTAACATATCCACACATCAGGAGCCTGAATTCTACTTTCTGATTCAGTTCTTGAAAACACAGAATAAGTGTGTTTTAAAATGTTTTTCTTTTGATTTATTTGATTTAGATCACCATGTATAACATATCGACCATGTCAAACATGTTTTATTTCAGGATGCCACTACATAGACATCCATCCATGTTTTTTGAGATAGTACACGACGACGTCCCACAAAGTGATGAGGCCTTAGTGTAGGTCCCCCTTAGGGTGTTAGAACTTCTAGTGGTGTACCAGTAGGACCACTACCCATTGGGAAGATGTTTCCACCAGCCCCACCAGTAGAGGGTGCAGGCCGACAGATCACGTTGCATGATTTTCTGTGGTAGTGGCCTCTGAGGTTCGGAGATGTGATGGATCCGCAGGCAGTTGAGGATTGGCTGGAGGCTATGGCCATAGTGGTTCTCTTTGTTAGGACACTAGATAATCAGATGATGATCCTAGCTACATGTCTCTTCTAGGGTGTAGGTGCGAGATAGTGGAGTCTAACTATCCAGTTACATGACAAGGTGACACGTACTTGGGTGGACATTTTTGGCCTTTTCTGGGTATTTTTCATCCCAGTGACGCTATGCTCAATGCGAATACATGAGATACTTCACTTATACTAGGGACGAATCATCGTGGTCTAGTACTATGCGAGGTTCACTGATCTCTCTAGCTACTCCAACAACATGGTATGGGACCCTTTCGTCAGGCCACAAACCATCGAGAAAGGTATCTGTCGGGATATAAGAGCATAAATGATATCTCTCAGAATTCCGACATAGGCTGTGGTGATAGAGCGAGTGCTCTTCGTTGAGAGATTCTTATATGAGTAGACAACAACATAGAGAGCCCCCACCAGACGTCAGGTAGTGGAATCATCTACAATAGGTAGTAGATGGATGAAACAGAGGACCAAGAGGTCCAAAACTTCTAGTGGATGACCTTAGGATACATGTTTGGTGGTGTGGGGCTCACAGGATAAATGATGACAAATGAGGAGTAGGAAGTGCTACTTGTGTAGTGGGCAGGGTCACATGGATTGTGACGACCCGACCCATCATACGAGTGAATAGTAGATGGTCGAGGGATTGACAAGGCAGAGTCAGAGGTTCGAGTGAGGAGGTCCGTAGGGAGGAAGATGTGGTAGAAGAGCTAGTCGTGTTGTAGGTTTTGGGTGGCGATTCGAGGTTCTACTGCCACCGCCTCCTGGTGGACAACGTTAACCACATGGAGCAAGTGGACAGGGATGAGCTCAGCTCTATGAAGCTTTGTCCAATGACCATGATAATCCAGAGATTATTCGAGGTACTATCTGTTTCTACTACAACATAGCTACAGTAATTATAGACACAGGTTCCAGTCACTCTTTCATTCCCACGACACTCATTCAGGGCTCAAAGATTCTGATGGATTTGTTGGCTCGTTATTTACGGCTAGAGACTCTTACGTGAGGAGAGTCGACTATTACACACTGTTTCCATCATTGTGAGATTACTCTTGGAGGTGATCGCTTCATTTAGGATATTTTATTAGTGCAATATAGGCATTAGGACGTCATCTTGGGTATGGACGGGTTATGCACGGTCCATGCTCAGATTGACTATATTAGGTGCAATGTGCGGTGTGTCAGTGAGGATGGGACAAGGTTTTCCTTCATCGGTGAGAAGGGATCCTTTGCAGAACATGATGGAATTTCTCAGAGGAGTGTGTAGCTAATCAAAAATTAGTTTTCTACACTTACCCTTGTATCAGTTGATGTTGAGAGTCTGAGATATCCTGTAGTGGTGGACCAGTATGCCGATTTCATTCATGATGATGATTCAGGACTACCTTCATGCAGGGAGGAAGGATTTTACATCAACATGTACCCTAATATGGCACTGATATCTACATAAGAATGTTGGATGGCTCTCATAGAGATTCATGAGTTACTGGTATGGTTGAAGGAGTTACAGAGAAAGGGGTTTATAAGGCCTAGTGTTTCCCCATGTGCAGCCCCGATTTTGTTCACCATGAATGGAGATGGGAGTTTGTCAATCTGCATGGACTATCAGTGCCAGAACCAGGTGACCATGAAGACCAAGTATCCATTTTTAAGGATTTATGTTATCTATGATAAGTTGAATGGAGCTGGATAGAATTTAAAGATAGACATCAGATAATGATATCGTCGTCTCTGGGTACGAGATGAGGATGTGTAGAAGATGACCTTTATATGTCTGTATGTCCACTTTGAGTTCTTAGATATTACATTCATTGTTACAATTTGACCAGTAGGGTTCATGGGACTCATGAATATGATATTTCATCCATACCATGATCACTTTGTGGTGGTCTTCATCGACGACATCTTGTTATACTCGGTGTTAGAGGAGGATCAGGCTTATCATATACAGATAGTTCTGGATACACTCTGAGAGCACCGACCATGAGGTAAACTCTCAAAGTGCCAATTCTAGATACAAGAGGTCCATTATCTGGGACAAATTATCTAGGAGGGAGGTGTTCTGGAAGATTCGATGATGATAGAGGCAGTTATTTCTTGCGTTCCACCCAGGTGTGCGACCGAGGTTTGGTGTTTTATAGGATTGGTTGGGTACTACCAGAGATTCATACCCGACTTTTCCAGTGTTTTGGAAGAATTGTAAAAATTGACAAAGATGGGAAAACCATTCGTATAGATGGAGATATTTCAGTATAGTTTTCCATAGCTAAGGCAGAGACTGACAAGAGCCCCCATCTTGAGGATACTAGAAGAGGACGTTGGGTATGTAGTCTACGACGGCGCATCAGGGACCAAACATGGATGTGTCGTGATGTAGGAGTGAGCAGTGTCGACGTATGGTTCTCGATAGCTAAGATAGCATGATCAGAACTACACTACCCATGACCTGGAGTTAGAAGTAATGGTATTTTCCTTGAAGATGAGGCAAAATTAATTTATGGGATAATATTTTTCAATCTACTCTGATCACAAGATTCTTATGATATCTTCTAACAGAAGGACCTGAAACGGGTAAAACGATGTTGGATAGAGTTACTCCATGACAATGACTGTGATATATACTACACTCATGGGATGGAGAACGTAGTACCATACATACTCAGCATGAGGTCTGATCTATAATTGCTGAGTGAGGCGACAGAGCTGCTAGCTGTGTTGGAGATATCCTTTGTCAATAAAGATGGACCATCATACCTTCAGTGTATGACTATCACTCCCCCAATTCATCCTTGAGTTTGAGAGGCAAATCATAGGGGCATTGAAAGTTATGTTCAATATTATCATCTATCCTCAGGACAAGCGCCTGATGAATTTTTTGATGGCAGGGAGCACTACAATTTTTATAGAGGATGCACCTTGGTAAAAGTGGCACTATGAGAGGAGGTGTTGAGGGAGTTCCATAGATCCCCTCAGGAAGTAAATCATGGTGTGGAGAGGATATACCTAGACATATGGAGTTAGCACAGGTTTATTGGAATAATGAAAGAAGTGGTGGAGTTATTTTTATGATGCCTCACTTTTTAGCATGTGAAGGTCGAGCATCAGTTTCCAATAGGGTTAGTGCGACCACTAGAGGTTCCGAAGTGTATGTGGGATGTTATCTCGACGGAATTTGGGATAGGGATTCCATGTATTTCTAGGGATCATGATTCCATCTGGGTGATTTTTGACCAACACACCGAATCGTCCCACTTCCTACCCATCCGAGAGTAGATATCAGTAGAGGGATTGAGACACCTCATCATTCAAGAGATTGTACGGCTTTATGGGGTGTCATCAATGTTCTTCTCTGACCGTGATACACTTTTTACATCCTGGTTGTGGAAGGGATTACATAGGGTGTTCGAGACTCAGCTATGTTTGAGCAAAGCCTTTC
This sequence comes from Viscum album, assembly GCA_963277665.1. NCBI lineage: Eukaryota > Viridiplantae > Streptophyta > Magnoliopsida > Santalales > Viscaceae > Viscum > Viscum album. Next base: position 1,575,831,034 of record OY728136.1, on the reverse strand, counting down.
ATCCACAGATGGATGGTCAGATGGTGCAGACCATTTCGACACTAGAGGAGACTCTTTGTGCCTATGTCCTTGATTTTGGCAGCAGTTGGGAGGACCAAATTCCCTTTGTGGAGTGTGTATACAACATCAACTATTACTACACTATTGGTATGGCACTATTTAAGGCCTTGTACAACTAAAAATTAAGGTTATCTATATACTGGATAGACCTAGAGGAGTTAGACCTTATGGGACCATAGATAATACGATATACCACTGAAAATGTGCAGTTCATCTAGGAGTGGACAAAGACTGCACAGAACAGACACAATTCTTATGCTAATAGGTGATAGAGACCTTTTGAAGTCTAGGAGGGAGAACATTTCTTCCTAGGGGCCTCACCATGATAATGTTTTTGGAGATTTCAACGGGGCAACAAGTTATCCTTGAGGATCATCATCCCTGTTTAGCATCCCAGTAGAGTTAGTGAGGTGGTATATAACCTGGCTCATCCCCCACAGATGCATTGGGTGCATGAAATTTTCCATGTGTCGTAGCTAAGGCAGTACATGCTTGACTCATCACACATCATCGACTGGGTCAAGCTAGACATCGATGATGGGGCGGCGTTTACAGAGGTTTCAGTGAATATTGAGGATCGACATAAGTGGGTCCTTTGTGGATAATTGATCCTTTTGGTGCCCATTTTCTAGTAGCACAGGAACCTATAAGAGAGAACAAGGGAGGGAGATGCTCAGATTCATGCTCAGTACCCCCATATATTTCCTTCTTCTATGTTGTGGATTTCATGGATGAAAATCCCTATGTTGGGGAGAATATATAGAACAATATTTTAAATGTAATTTTATTAATTATATGGAATTATTAAATGTCTGGGAAAATTTACTGCGCATGATTTGGAGGCCCTGTATGCCCGAAATGAATTTTTGAACATTTTTTTATGTGCATTTAGTAAATGCATGAGCGGCATATTATTAATTTTGAACTAGTGCTCGGATTAAAAATCTAAGAGAACCATTGAATCTGCATCAATAGAAATAACATAATGAATTATTCACTATTATTGAAGTAGGTCGAGAGAAAATGATAGATTTTGAACTTTTAAAAGAATAATAAAATAACAATTCTATTTTATTTCTCCTTTTCTTCTCGTCCAACAGACAAATGGCGGTGGTGGGACCAAAGTCATTTCAAGCAATTAATTAGCCTGACTCCGAAATATTTTTAATAAAACCTTTAGAATTTGGGAGGATCTTTCATTAAATGAACCTCATAAATTCACAATGGTGTTACTGACCATCCCCATCACCTATTTATTTGGAGCACAGGGTGGAGTGTTGAAACAGATTCACAAAGCGATGAAGCTCTAGAAAATGTATCATGATTATTAACAATTTGAGGACTGATCCGATTCCAGTGAGGAGTGACGAGCGCCACCAAATATTCATCTGACAAAAACATAATCATCCTCAAATGCGGAAATTCTCCAACAATCAGGAGGTACAGTTTTTATTTGGTTTTAGTTTTAAAAATAATTGTGGTATCATATTCTTACCTCATGATATTTTGATAATGCAGAGGGTGCAGGAAAAACATAAAAATCCCAAACCCTCCTAGAATTATTTTACAAACATGTTCTTCACGATATTTTTTTCAGATTGGACATATTTCAAAATGGATGGACATGCGATGAAGAGGGTGTCCTGAGAGGGCCGTTGGATCCATCATGTGGAAAAAGTGGCCACTAGAGCACACCCAGTGACCCATTTCATGACTACATCGGTGCCAGGAAATGGCCAGCCATAAAGGAGGAAATGGTGTGATGTCGCATGTTGCCAGATATGGGGGCCACGACATACAACTGTAATGGACAATGATGGATGACCATGGACTGAGGTGAGAAATGCATTGTCGCGCACCGCTATAGGTGTCCTCAACTCAGATGCCATGATAGAGGTCCCTAGCCTGATCCCTATGGGTCCCATGGGTGATCTGGTGGAGTCCCGTGGCGCCACTGCTCCAATTTCTGTATGCAGGAACCCCCCCTCCCCTGAGCCAGCATGGGTGGACCCCACCCCAGCGGGCATCACCTCCAGCAGTCTACACCCTTTGCGGGATAGTCCGCGTGAGCCCAGTATTTTTTTCCCATCCATGGGCTAGGCCACACCATCCCAACAGGCTGCACCACCTAGGTGGGCTGAGCCAGATCCCGGCCCGGCGGGCCAAGCCACTGGCTACCCAGCTCAACCGCGCCGGCCCAAGCCTGTTCAGCCAAATCCAGATCAGACCGAGACCAGTTTGGGTCTACCAAAACTAGGTTGGGTCCATCTAGACTGGGTCAGGTTACCCATGACCGGGTTAGGCTAGCCCAGATTGGGTTGGGCAGGGTCAGACCAAACACGGGCCCTTCCAGGCAATGTTTCCCTAAAAGAGCCATAGCATTTGAATTGAGTATCCATTTGAAGAACCGTCTATTTTGCATAGATACTTGGAGTAAGACAGTATTTTGGGTATACTTCACTTCATTTTTGGATAATTTTGGAGTATGTCTGGGTTGGATCGAACCCGAATCCAACCGAGGCCACGGTACTAAAACGGTTATAAGTCACAGACCGAGCGTCTGATTGACGCGCCGTATATCACGTTAGAACCCTTAGGACAACACTATCAATTCATATCCTTATTCATGGAACTTTTTGTGGGTTTAGGTATGGCCGATTGATTGAGGAGCAGATCTTATCAGAATCAAGCGTGCTTAGATTGGGAATCTCGTGGTTGGCTCTAACGTGAAGAAAGAACAACGATTCTATGTGGGTTAGAATCTATCGATCATGTGTGGGTTAAATCTTAGAGATCCTGTGTGGGTCAGTATCTATCGATCCTATGTGGGTCGGTGCCCAGATATATTGTGTGGGTCAGCATCTATCGATCTGGTGTGGGTGAGCAGTAGTGCATCTTGATAGAATAAGATAACCTATATTTACGACTAATCATCTATACATCTGTACATGATTTATATACCTAGTTTTAGCTGATTATGTTACCATTGTGGTACATTTAAAATCATGGTGTTACCTTCGTGGTGTTACCTTAGTGGTAATTTTACCTTCGTGTTGTAACCTTCATGGTGTTACCATTGTTGTACGTATACCATCGTGGTGTTACCATTGTGGGACTTTTACTTTCATGGTGTTACCTTCATGGTGTTACCGTTGTGACACATTTACCTTAACGATGGTAACCTCATGGTGTTACCATTGTGGTATTCTTTCCTCATGGATTAATTATGATAAAGGCCTACAAGTTGGATCCTAATGTTTCCTCATGTACGATATGAGTATATCTTTATAACATAGGTATATGTACGAGCATATACCTATGTAGAGTTGATGACTTCTTGGTGCTTTGTGTTTGAGGTATTACATTGTGTTTTATCATTTTTGTAACTCTGGGAGACCATTGGTGGTCTCGGGGTCCCTAATGAGTATTGTTATACTCACCCCTACATGGGCTATGCCCGTACCTTGTGGTGTCTTGTGTATATGTTAGATAGCATTGATCGACGTTGAGGGGTCCAGGATGGAATGGTTCTCAAAGGTGGATGGTTTGACGTTACGTGATAAAATGACTACTGATCGTGAGCTGTACCTGTCCTTCATGTAGGATCCTCAGTGGACGATCTAGGAGCTATTCTCTTTTTTCATTTGTATGTGTATTTTTCAGTTGGGCTTGTATTCCGGCCCCATTACTTTCATTACATTTTTTACTACAACAGTTTACATTGTGGTTTCTTTTTGTTTTGTCCTTGGATTCTATGTTTGAAAATGTTTAAAGGCAATGCCTTCCTCCTATAGGGATACACCTTTCCGGTTCTAGTCGCCATCCCTTGGCCTATGGCCGGCAGGCTTGGGGTAGTCACAGCAGGGGCCCTAGGGGATGGGTCGTGACATTGTCCATGAAATACACTTTTTTAAAAGTGAAACATGAATAAATTTTTTTTTCAAAAATCATAATAGAAGATAAAACCATTTATAAAAAATAATAATACATAGACATGGGAGAAATATAGATTTATAAGGGATTATTAAAAAAGATAATTTTTAAATAAATACCCTTATAAATTAAATATCCTCGAAATGTGAAATAATACAATGAATAAATTATGTGTATCAAATAGAGATACACATAGGAATATTTTAAATAAAACATTACATATTAAAGTTTAATTTCATAGATAATTTTTTCATAGAATAATCGTGTAGCTTATATTTTACCCAGAGAATGGAAATTAGGATAATAATAAACTTACATTTTTTATCTAGTGGAATCATATGCACCATAAAAGAAATAATTATAAAATTAAATATTGAAAAAAGTTATAAAAATTAGATTCATGATATGATATATCAATGTTCGATATATAATCCACACATAAAAATATGTTTTAAATAAGTAATATATATTTCAGAAGTAATATTGAGGTAACAAACCCTTAACTCATGATTATCTTTATTCTTCCATACATTAACCCCTAGTATAAATGTTCCATTAATGTTATTAATTTATTACTAATGTATCTTAATATTTAAAATACCATTTATTATTCATTTATTACATCATACCACCCGTCCATTAGTTATATTTATTTATTTTCGTTGCTTAGGGGGTATTCAATTCATTATTTCATGGTCGGTTTATTTTTGTATAATTATGGATTATTCTTTAAAATGGAAATAAAACTCTATATGTGTAATGAAATGGTATTCATTCAGTTACCTAGTTTTAAATGGTGCCATTTATTATTTTTATTTATAATATGATGATGATTCATTTGATATAATGTTAATGATAATTATTTAATTTAATTTGGTGGTTCTTCTGACCATCGTGATCTACATTGGTTTTATTTAATATAATGTAAATATATTTGTTCCAAAAAAATGAAATATGATATTATATTCTTATTAAAAATTTAATTAATGAGGATAATAATTTTATAACCAGCCATGAATGTGGCAATGGAAAATAAAAATAATTATTATTCATAAAGAAAAATACCCAATATAATAAAGACAATGGTTTGATTTATAAGAATAAGAGAAGGTAAAAAATTGATTGATATAAGATATTTTATTAGAAAAAATTAATTTTCTTCTATATAAATGATACTATAGTTAATATTAATTAATATATGAAAGATATGAAGAGAATATAGAAAATGAGAACAAAATTAGAGACGTTTTTTAAGATACTTTCTTCTTGAATATCACCTCTTTGAAGGGCTCCTTAAGAAACTAGGAATTAGTCATTTGGTGACACTAGAAGAACTTTTCCAATATGTGAGAGGGAAGGATGGAGTTTGTAAGATATTTTATAAGATTCAAGGATCAAGATGATAAATTTGGTGGGTGAGGGTTAGTATATATAACTGAAGAAGTGTTCTTTTACAATGATTTAATAATGATAATATTATAATTAATGAAATATAGATTTGGGTGGCCTTAATTACAAAAATATTGGATAATTATTAAATTTGTAAAGGATTGGTAATGTTGAGAAAAAATAAAACACACATTCAATGTTTTATTTTTTGTGTATTTTATGATTGTTCCTTTTACCTTTAACCCAATGTATTATTTTCCGAATACAATGGTATATGAATTTTTTAACCACGTTAAATATTTTATTCCTAAAAATGAAAATGGACTTAGAAAAAAAATTACACCTTAATAACATATATGAAATAAATTTTCAAATATTCAAAACATATGATTTTTTAAATCATGTTTCATATTAAACCATCAAACTACAATGAAAAATAATTTTTTTGGAAAAATGTGTTCTTTTGAAATGAATTTACATATGCCAAATTAAGGTATAAATATTATATATATATATAATTAATTATATTATATCTGAATAAAAATAAATTATTTTATTTCAGATCAATTTGAAATTATAATATTATTTTTTATTTAAATGAAATTAAAATATTTATAAAAATTAATATTTCATTGCGATTCACTGAAAAATTAAATATTTTATAAAATTACCAGAAATATATACTATGATAATTTAGAAATTATAAATCCAAAATTAATTTTATATTTTTTTAAATAATTTTACAATTTATTTAAAATATTATTTTTTTTCATTCAAATCAATATAAATCTATTTTTGAATAAAAAATATTTTTGAAGAATAAAAATGAATTTACTAAAATTTATGTTAATAAAAAAATAATAATTAATTAATACATTAATGGTTTGTTGGAAAATTATATTTCTCATAATCTGTTTAGTAAAATTAATTCATTCTAATTTAAAGGTTTTGTTTTAATAAAAATATTTTGGAGTTCATTTTTATTGGTTTTATTTGCAACATAAGCAATCAAAGAGATTTTATTTATTGAAAAAGTGTCCTAAAATAATATATTGGGGGATTAATGTTATCAATATCAATATATTATTCTGGATATAGATTCATATTATTATATTTATAATGACTCTATAACTCCCTAGGCTCACATGTGATTCAAACAAGAAATCAAAAAATCATGGAAAATAATTTTTTTAATTAATTTCATTATTCGTTGTTATTTTCTGTATATTCATTCTCAATATTCCTTTTAATTTAAAAACGAAAGTATAGGTTTACAAAAAAATCCATGTCCATTTAAATCAGCATTCATTTTAAGAAAATTATATTAAGACCCAACATTAAATCATTTCATCACACCCACTTCCAATAATGCCATTATTTTTATAAAAATGCTTCTAGGAATGTCATTTCCAATGAAGTTGACGTGTTTTCACAATTACATTTTAATTTTGAATAAATCATAATATAATCCAAAAAATTATTAAATTAATTAGTACCACATTAAAACTATATCATGAAATATAATGTTTCAACTGTAGTTTGATCATTATGGAACCCCAATATTAAATAATGTGACCAAATTGAAACCTTCAACATGAAGACCAAAATGAATGTAGGTGAAGCATATCTAGAAATAAATCCCAGAATAAAAATCCATCAAATCCATGATTATATCTTTTAATCGAAGCTTGGTCTAATACTCTCAATGATGATATTAATGGATAATTTGGTTAATCCAACAAGATAATATCCTATTAAATAAAAGAGATCGAACACAATCATATTCACATTGATTCATAATATATGTGATTTGGAAAGACAACAAAATCTATGTAGAGCCTCGAAACGAAATATAAATTTATTATGTTCAAAATGGGGGTTTTATGTATCTTTTACTGGGATCCTAAGATTTTAAATTAAATATTCACAATTATAGATAACCATTCACACAAAATGTTGTGTATATACAAATTTCTAGTTATAACAGTACATAATAACAGACATCTCAAATGGTTACATGCCTTTACCATAAGGTTTGTATAATCATCCACCAAATAAGAAAACCTACACATTTCAATGGATATAATTTTTTATGTGTGTCTAAATGGTATGGAAAATTGGTTAATAAACTATTTACAACCCTAAAAACCCTATCAACAAGGTTGATAGTTTTCTAGGAAAATATACATAGTTTTCCTAACATATTAACCAACCTTGTATTGATACATCGGCTTCCAAAATATCTCAAATTTCACATGAAATTACATGATACAAGACCCAAAAAATGTACAATAAAAAAATGGTCATGAAGTACCTGAATAAAGGTAATGTGATTTTACAATCACTACATCATAAAAACATTTTTTCAAAATAAATCCTCTAAAAAAGATTCCATGTTAACGAGACAAGTCCACTGCTGTCTTATTATTTACTCACACTCTCATGACTCATGTGAATCAGATTAATGTAACCATAGAACATTTTCGAAAGGTGTTATCATGAAACAAATTACTATTTTCTTATAATTAAAATTCATGATTCCCTTTTGAGACAAAAATAAATCAACATAAACATAAATATCATCCTAGTTTCAATATGACAATGGTCAAAATGATACTTCCTAATCTATGATACATGAAACACATTATTAATTTAATTCAATTGAATTTTATGTTTCAAAATGAAATTTTATTTCCTTAACTCTTAATCAATCACAAAAGGACCCACAAACCTAAATGAACTATTACATATTTTCGAAGATATTGTTGAACCGACAAGGGTGAAACTCCCAGTAACATCTAGTCGCCAACTAAAAAGGACATTTTTCATATTAAATGAACTATATATTATATATAACAACCATATCAAATAAAAATTCTCAAAACAGTCAACTTAATATTCATCATCATTTTTTGGAGAAAACAGGATGAAATAATGTTAATGCCACAAATATCCACCCAATATAAAAGTTATTTAAATTGTATGGACATAATAGGCATAACAAATATACAATTTAAAATAATAATAAATATTGTTATTTTAGTAATCATCAAATAGAACAAAATACAGATCCCAAGATCCAAAAAGTTCATAAAATAAAAAACAAATCATGTATTCATAAATATTTATATATCCTTTTTTCTGGACATCCATCTGGGGTTGATATTCCGTTATCAATATTTCATGGAATATAATTTCCTATTATAGGCCTCTCCGAAAATGATAATTAAAATGGGGATCCATACTAGAGAATACAACAGATGAAACACCTTGAAAATATAAAATCTCTTTCACATAGTGCAATCCTAAATACTCAAATGTGGTTCAATCTCAGATAATGATATTGTGAGATGAATTTTCCATCCTATTGATCACCATCCATATCATATTCATACATGAAAAGGAACTAAAAAACAAAATAACAATGTCCATAGATATCTCATTGCTCTTTCAAGTGAGCACTAGAAGAGGTTGAAGCAAACCTGATTGTCTCTAGTTCTCATCATTAACATATTTAAAAATATAGAATGGTAAAAATGTCATTGATGTGTCATATAATACTTTTCCACCATAATCTCTTTCATAATTAATGATATGAACTTTTATAAATAAAATTCCATACAAAATAAATATGGTGATTATTTAAGTAATAAAAATATAGAAAACAGATGCACTAAAAGTTATTATTTTATTAGTTATATGGTATATCAAATTATGTGTAGCATTATTCCTCATAACCATTATTATTATAAAAATTTCATTGTGACCATTATGATACATATATTAAGAGTTATGATAAAATCTAATTGACATTGAAAAAATAATTGATGGAATCAACCAATACAATCATACCCTTTGAATCCTATTTATCAAAGATTACATAGAATGATTAATTTTAAAAATAAAATTCCATGATCATAAAAATAATGAATTAGATAACCCATTTACAAGAGAATTTCAAGCACATGGATATGACAACCCAAACCATGTTTGTATAACCACTCAATGAGAATCTCACCATCACACACATTACACAAAGGGTGATCACATGTGTAATAAAGTATTATGTACCTTGACCATATTTGTATAAATATGCATATTTTATTTTAAATAATTAATGATTATAATGTTTTTTTATTTTTACAGTGTAAATTATTATGTAATGAGTTTGATAAAAATATGATTTTTAAATAACAAATCTCGAATTTTTTTGTTTAGTATTCAGAACAATCAATTAATAAGATCCTCCTAAAAACATGATATTTTAGAATAGGAATATTATATATTGTAGCATATATGAAACAAAACAATATGATTAAATGATATTTTAACTACCCTAGAATTTAATATATAGTTATTTTTAAATAAATTCAATCTCTTTGATTGCTTACAATGCACACATCCCTAGATTTGAATAAAACACAATACTATATTAAAATATATTTTTTAACATCAAAATTATAAAATAGAAATTAATGTAGTGGGTGCTAATTTTAATAATAGAAATATTAAAATTATATGGTAAAAAATTAATATGTAATTAAATTAGAACATTTCTATTAGAATGAAATGTATTATATAAACCTATATTTTTTTAAAATGAATGATTAGTTACCCTTTTCACACAGAGTTTAAAAGTAGTTTTCAAAAACATTTAGAATATTTAAATTATAAAATAAAATTTATTTATGACATCTATAATACATATTATATTTTGGATAATTTTTTTTTAATTTTTGGAAAAGAATATATATTTTTTATGAATAGTAGAAAATAATGATTTTTTTTAAAACTGCATTTCGTTTTAAATTATTGAGTCATTTAATAACATAGTAATTGGTTTATATATTATAATTATTAAAATTATATTAAAACATATCAAATTTATTCCATTTTAATAAAATTAATCCTTAATTTTTATATTAATAAATTCTATACATATGGAAATTTTCTCTTAAAAAACCCTCTCTTTTTGTTGTGTATTCAGTATATTTTTAAATTAAATTACACCACTTCAATTAATATGATTTTGAAAATTTTATTCCTTATTTTCAATAATAATAATTTATATTAACTAATAAGTTTAATTTTTTTACCATAATGAATTGTTAAACTGGTCAAAATAAATTACCATAGATACTGTAAAAATTTGGTCACCATGGGGGTTTAAACTAAGATGAATAGGTTTAAATATTACCCATAACAATCCCAAATACCATTTAATGGGAATATTAGGAAATTATAACTACTTATGTTCTATAATGATTAAATTTTGTTGCTTATGTCATCTGAAAAAAGGTGGTATTACTTTCTCTTTTAAAAAAATTAAATGTATGTTCTCTCCACTACTTATAAAAGGTCACCAAATCTCATCTAGTATTCATACATCCAAAAATAATTATATAGTTGAATTCTCTAAAAAAGCAATTCCTTAATTATCTCCAAATTTAATAGAGGATTTATTTTGAATTTGAATAAAACTAATAGTAATTTAGGTACAATCCTAAGGAGGCTTTATAAAATAGAAGTAATGTTTATAAATGTGTCATTTTTTTATCTTATTTCACACCCGTAATTCCTTTGTATTCTGTCATTATATTATAAAATAATTACCTAATATATAAACTGATATTTTATTTTTAATTAAGTAAACTAGTTACATCATAACTATTATAAAATGGTAATAGAAATCGTTGATCATGTGTTTGGATAATTACATCCTTGCGATCCAATTTAAATGTTTCTACATAACCACCTTTAATGAATTGATATAATGATATAATTAATATATTAATATTATATTTGTGGTTATATTATAATTCATTAATGATTAAAAAACACATACCTTCTTACTTTCCTTTCCCTGGCGGATATTATAACGTTGTTGGTGTGGACGACAGACTACCATCTCGTGATGTGATGTGATTATTTTTTCTCTTATTCAATACATATAAGTTATTATGTAAACAATAGCTAAAAATATGATATAATTATGTCGATTAAATATTTATATACATATAATTCCACATCTATCATCATATATTACAATATTTATGAAAACAGTAATTTTGCTCGTTTGTATGTGTGGACTACCACCTCAATATAGCGAAGAAATATTTTTTGAATATTGTATTAAAAAATTTATTAATACAATATATATGATATATAAGGCTTATTATTTATCCTTGTAATATAAAATAATATTTCATTCTTTTCTCCATATATTAAGGAAAATGGAATCATCGTTTATGCAAACCTATGTCCTAACATCTCCATTAATCGCGTAATCAATATGGCCTCTAAATATTTTAGATTAGCCTAAGAAAAATATACAGAATATATATGAAAATTATATCATATATAAAATTTTATATATTAATTAAATATGTAAAAATTAAAATCATGATAGTTACCGAACTAAAACAAACATGGAAAACGATGCAATTATCACTTGAAATAGTGATTTCAGCATGGATTTTTTTTTTAAAATTTGATATAATACTATAAGTAATTCATATATGGTATGTGATATATAAATACAGATTTCTCTAATAATTATATATTTATTATTTTAATGTATTGTGTCTTTGATCCGGGTTAAAATACGAAAGTGTTTGAACTTTTTCATTTGTTGGACGGGTCAATATTAAAACAAAACCATTGGAGATGGCTCTGTGAGTTCTAATAGATTAAAGGTGCTTATATTGTTCATGGGAAATGGATAGAGGATTCTCCCATATGGATGATAGGAAATTGGGAGAACCGTATTGGGAAAATTCAGGTTTATAAGGAACAGTAGAGAGCACACGGTTGGTGCATCGCCTGATAAAACGAATATCCTACTATAGGAAACCATTTAGTTTAATACTTAGAGATAGAGGTGCACTCAAAATCAATTAATTTTAAAAAATACCATGTCTTACAAACCATATTTGGTGAGTTTCTTAGATAATAATTCTTGTAAGGTATGTGCACGGTTAAGAAAACCTTGTGGGATAGACCATGTGAAATGGGTTCTTTAGATTGAATTTTATTCGTGGTTGGCACACAGTTTTCTAGACTATTTGATCCAAACGCTACAGAAGAATTAGTTCTACGTAAATTGTAATTTTTTAAATAATTACCTGGTAGATAGGGGTTTAATTAAATTCTTGTATATTTGGTTTTTATTTTCATTAAATCCACGTAAAAATTTATTTATTTAATTGTTGTGAAATGTGGGTTTTAGTTAATTAAATTAATGGTTGATTGGAATTTAATTAATTAATGTGAAATATGGGATTTTATTTAATTAAAATATGTGAGATAATTTAAATAAATGTGGATGATATGGAATATGTATAATTCATTTAACTAAATTGTGTTAAAGTGAATTTAAAAAAAGTACATCAAATGGAAATTTTATTTATTTAAATTTTGTTGAGAGAAATTAATTAAATGATAATTTTTTATTGTTTTTTTAATTACATCTAGGTGAATTTAATTTAATTAAATGAGTAATTAATCTGGAGTTTGGGTTCTGTGTAAGTAAATTCCAGGTTTGAAGGAATATAATGAACAGTGGGGGAAATGAGTTAATTAAATCTATGTTGGATGAATTTAAATAAATATTGACGAGTTAGGTATTTTATTTTATTAAATTCAATGGAGAAAAATTTAATTAAATAATGTGTAATGGGGGAGTTATGTGTTTTATCAATGAATCCTTTAATGGCATCTGATCACCGTCCTCTCCCATGGTGGAGGCACACCACCCCCACTTTATCGGCTCCTCTATGCGTGGAAAATCACGGTGGTTCCTTCGCCGAAGATGTCCATCTAGTCAAGGTATGTCCTTCTTAGCATGTTCTATGAATTTTATCATCCATTTGGTCTTTCTTTCACCTTTTCTCCATTGTGATTAAACCCTATGTACTGAGAATAATTTAATTTCTAAATTTCTCCAACTCTAGGTGGTGGAGAGGATGTATCGGGACACATTGGTCCATATTTTGACAACTATTGCCAAATGCATGGTGGTTTGTGTTTCTTTTGTTCACTTTTATAAATCCTATGGATGTTATATATTCCCTATAATTGGTTTCTCACCCCTGGATTTCGGTGCTTATTTTGTATTTTGGGATGTGGTTAATTAATCTGAGTTGTGATGGTCCTCACCGCAGTAATTGTGGTTTTTTGTTTTCATTGGAGGGTTATGTGACCAATTCCAAGTGTTCGCATGTTATTTTTGAGATATGTTTATGTGAGAAGATGACGATTTAATATAGAAATTATTTTCTCGATAAATTCATCAGGAAGGGTCATCAACATCACTTTGTTTATAAATCACAATATTGGTTTGATTACTATGGTATATATGTTCGACTAAAAATAATGAATGAAGGGATTATTTGTATAAAATTATTTGATATATTACAGATTCTTCTTTTTTTAAAATAAAACCCCTCAAAAAGAGGTGTGTTTCCATCAAGCTAAAAACATAATGTTTAGACTGATATGTTCATTTAGCTTGTTGTTATTTGAATGTATATTTCTCCAATTTTCATGTTGATAAATTTGGGTAAAATGGTCATTATTAGTATTTGGTGGGATATGATGAGATAATTAATTGGGGAATTAATTATGCGATAGTGAATGGGGTATTTTATGATAATTAATTAGTGAATTAATTATGAACCATGAGAATTAATATTTATCTAATTCATTTGTGAATTAGTTATGGTAATTTTCTGTAACCTTTTGGATAATTAATTATGTGAATTAATTATGGAAATATGAGATTTAGAATGGAAAAATTAATTTTAAAGTAATTATTTTCCTTATTTTTGAATACAAATAATTACTCAGGGGATTATTTATAAGATAATTAATTGGATTATTGGGATAATTAATCGGTCGATTAATTGTAATATGAGGCATTGGATAAATTTCAATAATTAATGGAGTATTAATTTGGTGCTCTTGCAGTAATGGATTAGATTTTTAATTGTGGATAATTAATTATGGAATGATATTATTATTAATTTATTAATTAATTAATGAATTAGTTAATGGATTTTGAGACATAGTTTATTGTGGGGTTGACATTTGGTTTTTAATATTTTTCAATAATTAATGGATTATTATGGGAATAAATGTGGATAATTATGGGGAAATTAATTATTGAGATTGGATTAATTAATTTTTGAATTAATTAATGAATGAGTATTAAGTACAAGGCATTGCGTTCCAGAATAATGAATAAGTTGGGTCTTGGACATGGAATTCCTCCCGAAATGTTATCAACCGATGTATATAAATGAGAATGTGGGTGATAGACATGACGTTCTAGACCAATGTAGATGTTGGGACTTTGACATGGAATTCCTCACAAATATATATCCAATTATGTAAATAAATGAGAATGTTGGTGTTAGGCATTGTGTTCTATACAAACATTGATTTAGGGACTTGAACATGTGGTTATTCCCCAATAGTTATATAAGTGAATTATTGTAAGGTGTCATACATGATGATATACACCATATCAGAATTTGGGTGTTAGACATGGTGATCTATAACAAATAAGAATTTTGGTGTTTGACATGGTGTTAAAACACCGAATGAATGACAATAATGAATTATGAAATGAATGGAAAATGCGGATCGAACGAGAGTTAAATGTTATTAAATAATGGTTGATAAAGATTAAAATTATGGAATGATCTGAAGTTAGTATTTAGAAACAGGAAACCATTGGAATGATTGAGATAATAAATTATTAAATAGATATTAAATGGTAATGTGTTGAAAGGTATTTATGATTGATAAATATTCTTGTATGATTCTTGTACAGACTCTTATTTCAACTCAATGTTGATGTAGGTATCGCCATCAATTTTCCCATAGGAACCTGGAAGTGTTGTTCATTATTTTGTCAGTTATGTTATTTCTTTTTTATATTTGTACACCATTTGTTATATTGAATTTTATAGATTGACTTTGACAAAAGATTGTCCCGGTCTATTAAAATACATATCTCACATCCTGCTTGGGCCTCTAATGCAATGGGTTACCCCTGTAGACATTTTTTATGGGACTATGGACATTAACTTTGTTGTTTGGTTATACTTGGAAGTTAGGAGAAAAGGACTAATCTATAGCATAGGATTCTTGGGTAGACTACCCTTGGGTCCTTGATTCTTTTCATTAGATCAATATTGGAATATAGAGAATTCATTTTTACTACATTTCAATAGGTATCACCTTGAAAAGAATGCATTTTATAAAATTCCATTGGCCATTTTCATTCTTCAATTGATTATTTTTATACATCTTCATCCAATGTTGAATGAGTTTATTATCTATTTATTTTATGGAAAAAATATGAAGGTGTAGTCTACACACTTACTATCCACAGACTATCACTACATATTGGAAGCCTCATGTGTATGGGGTGATGCACTTAAGGTCATGTGGTGACCTATACGGCAACCGGTTCAAGGGTAAGCTGGGTCAGGATGTTACAAAGTGGTATCAGAGGTTTAGGTTTTCATTCTATTTCCATTTTTACTTTGTTTTGGGTTGGTAGATTGGAGACTAGGAACATCTCAGTGCTCAGTTAACAGTTGTTCCTGGGACTGATCATCCCTAAGTATAGGAAATTTAAAAGTGTCTGGGGATCAGAATTAATGTTTATACTACTTGTGATTACATTTTATATGATTTCACCTTGAGTTAGTCATGTATATTTCGATTCATATTGATTTTTAGAATTTCGAAAATTTTCCTTTGCCTAATATGTCATGGTAATTACATAAAATTCATCATCTTAAGCACATAAAGATTCACATTCCTTGTATATCACATTCCGTGTAGTTCCATTAGTATGATTCTTTCTAATTTTGATTGTGTTCCATGTGTGGAATTCCATTTTTGATTTGCTTTAGCAATCCCCTTTAGATTGCATGTTTTAGTGTAAAATATAACATTCTTGGTAGTTTATATGTGATTTTTCTAATCTTATAAGAATGTTTTAAGGTTGTTATATGCTAGTAGGTTATATCATGCTGTTGTGTTACTTATTATGATAACATGTTAGATATTTTTTTAATTTGTAAACAAATTCATGAATAGAAAATTGATTGATTATCTTTACAACAAGATCCAAATTTCATTTATAAGGTGTATGTGAGACTTATTACTAGGTAAATGGTAACTCATGTATTGGAAGAATTTAAAAAAAGGGGTTCCAAAATTAAAATCGTAAATGAAAATTCAATGTCATAAATGGGAACCAAATGCCAGCGGTAAGGTGTATGAGTGCCTTATCTTTTGGAAGATGGCCACCGAAATGATCGAGCCTTGTATAACCATAGTGTCTTTGAAAACGGGTATTAATTTTAAACACATGAGTTTTTATTGAAAAGAAGTTTTATGGAGTTAATTTTTAAATTACATGGAAGTTTTGAATAAATGGTACTCTCAGAGTTCTCCTTGTTATTAAAAGTAATTTAGATGCTAAATTTCTTTTTAAAATGATATGAAACATGATGTTAAATGATTAGGTGGATTTTTTTTAAATCATTAATATTCTGGCTCACATGTGTTGTTTGAAAAACAAGTTCTATAATTTGGAATAGTGCGTGTGAGTTTGTTTAAAAAATTAAAATGTTTATCGGTTTAAATGAATAAATGAAATGGATAAAAATTGAAAAGGGGGAACCTTATCCTAATGACTTTATTTTGGGTGACCAAGAGACAGGGTTGGCACACATGATTTGTAAGGGACTACCCTGTGGTAGGTAGAACTGTTAGAGTATGAGATGTTTTGAGAGATGGTAGTTTTGACGCACATAAAAGATTATTTTTAGGTATCATGAGAGATTTTGATGTGGTGATCGTGGGTTGTGGAAGGTAAAAAATGCATTAAATGTGTTTTGGGACTACTACGCTTATAAGAGGTTGATCATTTATTTGATTGCATGGACAGTCTAAAAGGTGGTTAGTATCATATTGGTATGTTTTTAGAAAGGTTATAGTTGTATTATTTAAAGGAACAAGGATTCCTTGTGTGATACCGGCATCAAGGATTAGATGATGACACATATGTAAGAGAATCAGAAACTTTTTTGTAAAGAGCCGACTGTTGATAGTGATGGTCTTACACCATGTTAATATTTCATAATTTCATTTGGCTTGGTAATATTTTTTATTTGTCTATTACAAGGGATGATTTTTTATATTAGACAAACATTTATTCATACTGGGACATGAATGATTTTAAGTTAGCATTATGATTTCGTGTCTTGGAGACGTCACCAGATGTCGAGTGACGAATTTGTCTCAAATACTGTTGGTGATGGAGTTATTTTAATGGAATTTCGTTAGTTGAATACAGAGTGTGGGTTTTTGGGATATAAATATTTTTTGAGGATACGATGATATAATTGCCTCTATATATGGGTGGGCTCGGTTATGTGTTGTTTTGATGTTTTGGGTTGGATTTAGAGCCTGCATCAGGTTTAAATGGTTTCTCATCATGGGAGTGTGATTTGTTTAAAGGTGTGATTGGTGTTTTGAATGAAATGTAATTTTTCAAATAAGGCTATATATCCTTGGTGGATTGGTTAATATTGTTGCAGTTCTCGATGGCATCATGAGGTTGAGATGTTTTTAAATATTGAAAATTGTAATGCATCGTGCTTTTGAACCTGGATATAATAAGAACCCATTTGAGAAATTTCATTTTTTTGTATGGTTATGTATTAAAATCAATCATTTGGAGAATTTTTCCTCAGTTGGGATCATTTAAACATGTTTATATCGGGCTTGGGTAAAGGATCAAAGAGTTTCCGGGAGGGATGAATGGAATTCTGGAGCATCAGATAGAAAAAATCATGAATTTAATAAATAGTAGAGAGCGTCGGTTTGGAGAATGACCTATTGAACCGTGTGGAATTATACAAGAATTGTGGACCATAATTTTGGGAGACAGAGGTTCACAGATGGTCTAGGCACGGTTAGGAAAACGATATGGGGAACACAGTTGAGGGTGGGTGTCTTAGACATAGGTGCTCGCACAGACTACAAATGGATAGGAAAATCATGCGGGACAGATTGTGTGAAATGGGTTCTTTATACAAATTCTTCCGTACAGTTGGTGCATGATTTTCTAGGTCATGTGAGGAAAACAGTAAAACATTCCCTGTTCTGGGTGAGTTGTTATTTTATTTAATTAAAGTTTCAATAGAGAGGGGTTTAATTAAATTACATTAAATGGGTGTTTTATTTTATTAAATCCATGGGAAAATGGATTTAATTATTTATTTTTAAATATGGGATTTAGTTACTTACATTCATGTTTGAGAAGAATTCAATTAATTGATGTGAAAGAAGGGTATTTTGAGCAATTAAATTATGAGAGAGAATTTAATTAATTGAAGAAGAGATGGAGGATAGGGAATTCATTTAATAGATTTGTGTTAAATATTATTTAATTAAATGGTTTTGATATGGGATATGATTTAATTAAATTTTTTTGAGATAAATTAATTAAATGAAAATGAGTAGCAGATTTATTTAATTAAATCCAGGTGAAAGGAATGTAATTAATGTATGAATATATGTGGAGTTGTGGGTTTGTCTTATAAAATTCATGTTTAGAATGAATTTAATGAAAATTTTGGGATTTATTTATTTAAATCAATCTTGGAAGAATTTAATTAATTAATAATGAGTTGGATATTTTATTTAATTAAATTCATTTTAGTATTATTTAATTTAATGATGTGTAATGGTGGTGTTATAGAGTTTATCAAAGGATTTAAAATTTATTATAGTAATAATAATATTATCATTAATAATAATAATATTATTATTATAAATATTTTAAATCTAATTTGTGTTAATTTTTTGGAGAAAATGAGAGGAAGGAACACGCCATATCCTCCTCCCAGGTGATGAACGACCCCCTCCTCTCCCATGGTGGAGGTTTACACCCCCTTCTTGAATCCTCTCCGTAAGTCGGATCACTGTGGTTCCTTCATAGAAGTTGTTTGTCTCATTTAGGATTTTTCTTTTCTTCATTACTCGTTCATCGCATTGGACATCTCAGATTTCCTTCACCTAGTCTCTGTTAGACTAAAACCCTAAGGCTTGGGATTAAGTTGGTTTCTTCTTTTCATCCAATTCTAGGTGGGGCAGAAGATGTCTCGGGACCCGTTGGACTGTATTTCAACAATTTTTGCTCTAGGCATGGTGGTTTGGATTTATTTGGCTCCCCTCTATCAATTTTTGGTATGGTTATATAACCATGAATTGGGTACTGTCATAATAAATTAGGTGATTGTGGTGTATTTTTAGTTAGAGTTAATTATTTGGAGGTGCATTGGTCCTCACGTACTAATCATTGGTGTCTATAACTATTGTAGGATTATTAAACCAATTATGATTGTGTTTACGCTATTTCTGAGGTGTGTGTATGTTAGCCAATGATCGTTTATTTAATAGGGCACTACCTCAGCCAATTACTTGAGATAGGGGTCATCTACATTTCTCAATTAATAAATTCAGTATTTGTTTATTTATTGTTGTTGATATGTTTGATTGAAAATGTTGAACGACTGGTTTATTGGTATAAAATGATTATACAGATTATATAATCATGTTATTTTAATAAAACCCATCCAATTTACCTGCACTACCTTCAAGATAAAATCATAATGTTCAGACATATATGTTTGGTTTTATTCTTTTATTTGAATTTCTATTTCAATCATTTTGATGTTGATCCACAAGGGATAAGAGGGAATTATGAGTATTTGGTGAGAAATTTTGATATAGTTAATCAGGTAATTAATTATGAGAGAGTGAATTGGATATGTTATGATAATTACTTTTTGAATTAATTATGAACATAGAGAATTTAAAATGAGATAATTAATTATGAGATTTCACAATAATGTTTTTGATAAATAATTGTAGAAATTAATTATTGAAAGATGAAATTTAGAATGGAATAATTAATTCTGAGTTAATTATGTTTTTGAGTTTGGAATATAGATAATTAATCATGGGAATAATTATAAGATATTGAACTGGTTAGTTGATGTAATTAATTGGTGGATTAATTTTTAAACGATGCTTTGGATAAATTGAGATAATTAATTGTTAATTAATTATGTGATATTCTAGTAATTTTTTGGATAATCAATTATAGTGTATTAGATGTGGAATGAGATTTGTGTTAATTGACTAATCAATTGATGAATTAATTAGTGGATTTGTGGCCTTAGTTAATTGTGGGATTAACTAACTGGTTTTCTTATGTTTCAGTATTCATTGGATCAGTAAGGGAATGAATGTGTATACTTCATGAGGAATTAATTATTGAACATGGAAAAATTAATTTATGAAATGATTAATGAATGAGAATTAGTTGATAGACATGGACTAACAGTCCAATTAAGAAGTTGGGATTTGTACATGGTATTCCTTTTCAAGAGTTATCAAATTATGTATATAAATTAAAATTTGAGTGCTAGAGATGGTTCTCTATACCAATGTATAAGTTGGTAAATGAACACGAAGTTCCTCAATAATTGTTATAAAGTGATGTAAGTAAATGATAATGTGGGTGATGGACGTGGCATTCTATAACAACGTAGAAGTTTGGATGTGGACACGACATTCCTCCACAATATAAATCTAACTACTTATATGTACAGTTTTAGACATGGAGATCTACACCGTATGAAAATTGGGGTGTTATTCTTGGATATCCACACCAAGTGTGTTTGAAATGGCATTGAAATGCTAAATTAATGACAATACTAAAATGTTTAATGAATGAGAGACATGGACCAAAACCAAGTTAAATGTGATTAAATAAAAAATGGTTGAAAATGGTTAGAATTTTGGCATGATCCAAATTTTTTATTCATGTACGAGAAACCATGGAATGCATAAAGATAATAATTGAGTAAACATAGAACAATTGGAAATGTTTTGACATGTATTATTTATTGATAAATATTCTTGTACGATTCGTATGCAGACACTTATTCCAGCTCTAGGCCGATTAAGTTACCGCCTTCAGGAATCCATTTGGAACCTGGATGTGTTGTTAGTTATTTAATCAGTTTCGTTACTTCCATTTATATATATATACGGTTTTTATATTTCCTTTTCGTGATTGAAAAATACTATCGGTGGTCATGTCCTACAGAGATTTATATCTCACATTCTACTAAAGCCTCCCTTACACTGGGTTACC
This sequence comes from Viscum album, assembly GCA_963277665.1. Taxonomy (NCBI): domain Eukaryota; kingdom Viridiplantae; phylum Streptophyta; class Magnoliopsida; order Santalales; family Viscaceae; genus Viscum; species Viscum album. The sequence continues at coordinate 1,575,809,397 of OY728136.1, read as the reverse complement.
CATATAGACCATCTTGTTTGTATGACTATTGACTTCGACTTTACTATTTTCATATAATTGGGAGTTATGATAAAAGGAACATGTGGTATCTCGGGATGCTCGGGGAGAACAACCCTGGGGCCATGAGTGTTTTCATAATATTTTTATTGGAATGTAAAATATTATATTTTGAATACTTCCTTATGATATGTATCACCATGACATTCCTGCATTGTAGAAACCAGCATTGGCCATTTTCAGTTTTTATTTTATTATTGTTTTACATCTTCTTCCACTATTGTTTTAGATTATTATGTATTTCCACAATTCACTTTAAATAAGATGCTATAGTCTCCCCACTGACAATCTGTTGGGGAAAAAGCCCTCAAGGTATCATTGAAGCATTTTTTAGTTGATTGTGTTTGATGACATAGTGGACATCAATGTTGTTATTATTGAAAAAGCAAACCATGAAATAATATTTTTTTGACAAAGGGGATAACCTGGTGGCATGTTGAGTTTAAGGGATGTGGTTAATGATCCATTCTTGATTCAAGAACTTCGACAAAGGAATGGATGATCTAGAGGCGGTACAAAAAAGAGTAGATACAAGGTGGCACCATTTTGGAAAAGGGAATTTCATGCCATTGACTTGAAGGAGAAGAAACATGCGTGCCATATGTTTTTCAGTATCAGAAAATCAAAATACGGCAATGAGAAAAGGGGCACCCAATTTTTAGGGTTGGTTGCGCATGTGACTTGCGCGGAAGAGACTTGCGCGTGGAGACATTCGCGCCGAGACATGTGCGCCGAGACATGTGCGCCGATAGGAACTTGTGTTCCATCTCGCAGGTTGTCCAAATGCTTGTAAATAAAGTTCTACCCCTCCTCAATCGGCGGAGAGTTCAACACTTAGAGAAAATCAGATTCTCGTCACGCAAGTGTGGTGGTCGCACAAGTGGTGGTGTGGTCACGCAGGTAGAAGTTGTGCGCCAGTTGTTTGTTTCACATCAAGAGTGGTTTGGTCTTGAAAGGAAGGGTGTCTCTGATGTTTTGAGTTGAAGAAGGGGGTGTTGGGAAAGGGGTTTGGAGTCACTTGGGTGCCGGGTTTTGAAGAAGCACGAAAGTTGATGGTTGCACGGAAAAATTTGATTGGGTGAAAAAGGGTGTGAGTCCTGCAAGTTTTGAGTTGCAGAAGCTTGTGTCGCGCAAGTTGTTGAGGAGGACTTTCGCGCTAGTTATAACTTGCACTCCGATAATTGTGAACCAGCTTGGATAAGGGTGCAATGTATGGTTGATTCACGACAGTGATTTAGGGCTGCGTGAAATCTGGAAGATTGCCTGATACCTTCGGTGCAAAGTGAGATTCATTTACGTGTGAATGTTTGACTTATACAAATAATCTATATATAACTAATGATGAATTCATTAGTGATAGTGAATAGACATAAAGGTCTATAAACTATGATTGGATCCTTTCAAGAGCATTGAGAAAAGGAAGAGGAAAAAGGTGATCCTCTCCACAGGCAGTGATCCAGAGAGAGAGAGAGACAAACATAGAGTACCCCTTGGGAAAGTATTGAGCTGAACCTAAACTTTGTAAAGGCAGTGAGCCTGGGTATAGAAGTGATCTATCCCAAAACTTGTAATCATCAGTGCTCTTTTAATGGATTTTGTACATCGGCACATCGCTGGTGTATGCTCCTTGGATGTAGCCCAATGAGGGTGAAGCATGTAAAATCGTTGTGTCCTGTTCACGCTTTAGTTTTTGCTTATACTTTGTAGCTGTAAAGAGAGATAAGAGAGTCTTGCTTAACAGCAAGACTATATCAGTATGGGTAGTTGTTTTAATCAGTCAAACCCTAATTCACCAACCCTCTCAGGGTATCTAACCTAGTGGACCTAAAAAGTGGTATAATAGGGAACGTTTTATATCTATAATGCTCTCTCAAATGGTGGTCACTAATTATAAAGGGATTCTGAACTTCGACAAAAAAAAATTTGAGCTATGGAAGAATTGGATGCAACACTACATCCGATCTTTGGGAATGGATGTGTTCATAGTAGCAATGCATAATATAACAGCTAACATCAATAATGGGGAATTATGGAAAGTTGGTCGAAGAGAATTTGATTCTGATGCCAAGGGAATAAATGCTTTAGGGGGAGCCATATCCATTGATATCTATACGAAGGTTATGTCATGTAAAACATCACATGCCATGTGAGAAAATCTTTTGAATATATATGATGGATATACAATGGTCAGTGAGGCAAATCATTAAGTACTATTGAATAAGTATGACTATCTGAAAATGAACCCAAATGAGTTTCTTGATGCATTCTTTGATAGGTTATATATTTTTGTGGAAGATATGTGAGTTCTTGGAGATGTCATTGAAGACATAAAGATCATATATCACATCTTGAGGAAACATCCACCTCAATTCATTCTGAAAGTTTCAGTACTAGAAGATAAGGATCAAAAAGAGCTGACACTGGACTATTTTCACAGTACCATGGTTTCATTTGAAATGAGGAACGATGAAAATGAGGATGTGGAAAAGTGGAAATCCAAAGTGGTGGAATTTAAGGCCATGAAAAATCTCACCATTGAAGATTCTCGGGAATAAGAAGAGACATATGAGGTAATTTCATTCCTCTCCTCAAATATTCAAAGAGGAAAAGGAATGTTCAAAGGTAAACATCCACTTGTTTGCTTTAGATGTGGAAAATTTTGACCGTCTTACCATAAGGATCCCTAAAAATCTTCATGATGAAATTGATGAGGATGAAGATAAAATTCCCAAGCAGAAATATTCAGCCTATGTGAAATAGAAGAAGCAGTTCAAGAGAAATTTATTCAAAAAGAAGAATCTTTTTTCACAAGAAATAGACAGTTCAGATGAGTCTGAGGTTGAAGAGGTTGAGGAGATTGAAAATTTAAAATATCGTGGAGAAAATGCTGTGGTGGAAGTCGTCAGTAGTTATCAATAGAAGAATGAAACCTAATGTGACGATGAAAAAGAAGAAGTTGAAGGAAGAATTGATATGAAAGCTGAGTTAGAGGATGATGTTGAGGACATAGTTGTTTGTAGAGCCAAAACAAATAAGGCTAATAAAGTATTTTATGATGGAAAACTCTATATGAAGCAGTAGGAATAAGAGAAGTCTCAGTTGATGGAAGAAATTGAGATACTCAAGTTATCAACATAGAGAACACAGAATAAATTATTGAGTATAAACTCAAGATTGATGAATAGAAAAGGGAGATTGATGACTTGAATAGATAATTTAATGATCATGTAAAGTGAATCGATGATCATGAAAAAGAAGTTTTTGGTATGAAAAAAAGAATTTAGGATCAAGAAAAACATTTGACTCCCAGTACAGTGCAAGGAAAACAAATTTTTCAGATAACCACAAAATTATTAGTGGAATCCAGACCTCTAGTGGAAAAAAAGAAACAATTATGTTCCAACGATAAGACTAGTATGGGACATGAACGAAAACTGAAGGCGGTCATGAATAAAGTCAAACAGCAAGAATCTGTAATAAGAATAGAGATAGATCTGGTTATGATAAAGAATCAGAACGTTAACAGATCCCAAGGGAAAACTGGCAGTGCAGAAGTTACACACATGAATGATTCTGACATCAGGTGCTATTGCTGTGAAATGATGGGACACTCACAGAATATGTGTTCTATAGCAAAGATATACAGAAGGGAACAAAAAAATAGTGGCATCCAAATAGAGCTCAACGTTATAGAACATCTTTTGAATGTCGATGTTTTTTTTGTGGTGGATTTGGGCACATGGCTAGATATTTCACATCAGTCATACATAAGAGTGTGGCAAAAAAACTCGAGTGGTTGTAAGTAGCAAATTATGGAATCAAAAAGTTTATCTAAAAAAATCAGTTTCCAAAACTACTGGATCAAGTTGGTCCATCACACTATAAGGAATATCAAGTTCTCCAAACCACGCCATGTGTGAAGTTGAAGACATTGATCCAAAAGAAAAAGGTTGAAAACACAATAGTTGCGGAAATTTCCCATAAAGCTTCAGATTGTTTCTAGGTATGGATCCTTGATAGTGGATTCACATCCCATGTGGTAGGGAACAATGATATTATTATAGGCATAAAATATGACAAAGAAATAGTTTTGATGTTTGGTAATGATTAAGGGCTGAAGATTGTTGGTTCCCAAAAAGCTAAATTTGTGGAAAAGAAATGAGACCTGCTGATGTGTTTGTAGTAGAGGGTCTTAGTCATTAAATGCTTAGTGTCAGTCAACTGTGTGACTCTAGAAACTCTATCCAATTTACCATGAATATGTTTGTTGTGAAAGGAAAATATGGAGCCGTTGTTCTACAGGGATAAAGGGAAAAGTGAAATCTTTACCTTATAAGTGAGGAATATGATACATGCACTTTATCTAGAGAGGGTGAAAACCAGCTTTGGCATAAGTGACCTGGTCATCTATTCCAACCATCGATGGAAGATCTGGTAAACTGTGATTCTGCTAGAGACCTTCCCAAACTATCATGTGATCATACTCATACATCTGATTCTTCCCAACAAGGGGAGATCCTCAGAAAGACATACATGCCAAAGGAACAGAAATCAACTAGAGTGGACGAATTGGTGCATGCTGATATATGTGGACCTATCTCACCATGAGCTATAAATGGGAAATGGTACTATGTATTTTTCATTGACTATTATAGCAGAATGGACTAGGTATTTTTAATTACCCATAATTCAGAGGTGTTCAGTTTTACAAAACATTATAGGAGGGAATCAGGATGGATGCTTGGGCAGAAAATTCTGATGTTTCGTACTGATAACGGTATATAATTCACAAACTGTCAAGTTGAAGACTATCTTGGGAAACACTAGATAATGCATCAAGTTTCATCAGTGACAAATCCCCATCAAAATGGTGTGGTTGAAAGGAGAAATCGGATCATCAATAACTTGGATAGAAGGAAGATTATTTAAAAGGACCTACCAGAGAAATTTTTTAAAGAAGTAGTTTTGACATCAATCTATATTTCAAATAGGTCTCTGTTGTGCCCAAAGGAAGGGAAGACTCTATATGAAATTTTTCACGGAAAGAAGCCAACATTAAAATAATTTCAAATCATTGGAAGTAAGTGTTTCATTCTAATAAAAGAAAATCACAGGAAGTTTGAGTCAGGAAGAGATGAGGGGATATTCCTGGGCTACTCAGGGAATAAAAAAGCATATAAATGATCCAACAAAGGCTTTGAAAAATTGTTGAGAGCAATGATGTCACTATAGTTAAAAATGAACATAATACTCAACGACCTATTGAATAGTTTCTGGATGAATGTGATGAGAAGGTAAGTAACACAGGGAAAGTAGAAGTGGTAGAGGCTGACTCAGATTAAGATAATGATGATGATCAAGAGGAAACAAAATCTGAATCTACTAAGAAGCCAAATATTTTAGCTAAAATTGATAGGAAATATATCATTAGTGATATCATAGATCTAGTTTAGACTCCAATAATGAAATCATTACAGAAAACATTGTTTTTATCTCAGGTGGAGCGAAAATTCTTTTTTGATGCAACTGAAAATGAGTACTAGGTTCAGACTATAAATGAAGAATTAGACAAGATTGAGATAAATCATACATGGGAGATTGCTTTGAGGCCAGCAGATAAGAACTTCATCAGGAATAAATGGGTCTTTCAAAACATGACGAATGAATATGGCATAGTGATTCGAAACAAAGAATGACTATTGTGCAAAGGATACGCCCAATTAAATGGTATTGATGTTGATTAGACATTTTCACCAGTTGCATGGCTGGAGACAATCAGATTATTTTTAGCCATAATAGTGTAGAGAAAAATCTATGTTTTCCAGATGGATGTCAAATATGAATTTCTAAATGGGTTTTTGGAAGAAGAGGTGTACATTGAGAAGCCAGATGGTTTTCTCATTCACGAAGATGATAATAATTTTTTTCAGCTGAAGAAAGCACTATATGGGTTGAAACAAGCACCAAGAGCTTGGTACTCAAGGCTAGATCAGTATTTGAAGAAGCTAGGCTTCCAACGTGGTGGAATTGATTAAAATCTCTACTTCAACAACAATATTAATCAGAGGATAATGGTGTTGGTTTATGTCAATGACATAATATTTGGGGGATCATATGAAGCTTAGTGTATAAAATTTTCCTAATTCAGGAAAAGTGAATTTGAAATGATAATGATTGGAGAGCTAATGTTTTTCCAAGGTCTACAGGTGTCACAAGAAAGGAATGGCACATTAATTTCTCAATCCAAATATTCCAAGGAGGTTCTGAGAAATTTTGGAATAGAAAATTCCAAGGATATAAACACTCTGGTTGCAACCCAGATGAAATTATCAAAAGGTGATAATGGAAAGGCAGTTAATATCACAGAATACATGCAGATTATTGGTAGTTTATAGTTCCTGACAACGACAAGACCAAATTTTGACTTCACCACATGCAAAGAACTGTGATATGAAAGAAATACAAAGGAAAGACACATGATTTCAGTGAAGATAATAATTCTGTATATTTAGGGAATAGTGGATTTTGGCATGATGTATGATGAAAAATATTAGACAGAGTTATTGGGATATGCTGATGCAAGTTGGGATAGTTCAGCAGATGACAGGAAATCAACATTAGGTGGTGCTTTCTATCTTGGGGGATTATGAATTTATTGACTAAGCAAGAAGAAATATTGCATTTCATTGAGCACTACAGAGTCTGAGTATATTGCGTCCACTAAAGCATGCACACAATTATTGTGGATGAAGCACCAGCGTGAAGATATGGGAGTTGAAGTGAAGTCTCTTATCAGAATCTAGTGTGATAACTCAAGTGCTATAAATCATAGACAAAATCCTGTCTATCATTACAGGACAATGCACATTGAGATAAAGTATCATTTTATTATGGAGAAGGTTGATCAGGGAATCGTGAAGTTGGAGTATGTGCCTACGAAGCTTCAGGTTGTAGACATTGTGAAAAAGGCCTTACCCAAGGAAGATTTTGAGAGGCATTGAATGGATCAGAGAGTTTGGTAGACTCCACACACTTGAAAGATTGTGGATGTGGAACCCCCCACACCCTGAGGTATGGTGTGTGTTTTTCCCTAATGTGTTGATATGCATTCCTTACTCTTTTACAGACCATGAAAGAGTTCCCTTTGGGTTCATTGACAAAGGGATAGAAAATAGTGATTGTTCAAGTGGGAGATAGTGTAGAAATTTGATAAATCATAATTGATATGGGGATAAGGGGATAGGTGGAGCAGCGATACAGATGGAGTGAAATGAGACAAGGGGAGTGTATTAAATCTGACAATTCTAGAAGTGATTGATAAAATATTAAATATCATGACAGCTGAGGATCGTGATAAAAGTATAATAGTGGTGTTGGAATGTAGTAATAATATTTCCAAAAAAATGTTATTAGTGTGGTGTCAATAGTGGGTGTAAGCGTTGAAGTGATTCATTGATGATATTTTCATTTACTCTTGTTTCTCACGGCGAGCATTGCTCATGTGGGCCTAGAGTATGTGTTGAGTAAATCCTTGATCGCTAATGGAATCGAAATATGCGAATGGTGGGTGAAAAATTAACGATGTATATTTTTATGGATGAGTTTTCATCAAACCCAAAGGGGGTATTGTTGGGAAAAAAATCCCTCAAGGTATCACTGATGCATTTTTGAGGTGATTGTGTTTGTTGACAATGTGGACATCTTTGTTGTGATTGTTGACAAAGAAAACCATGACGTACAAATTTATGGACAAAGGGGATTACCTAGTCGCATGTCGAGTTCAAGGGCTGAGGTTAATGATCCATGCTTGATACAGGAACTTTGACAAAGGAATGGATGATATGGTGGTGGTACAAAAAGAGCAGATACAAGGTGTCGTCATTTTCCAGAGTTTGCTAAATATTTGGGCCTCAAAATAGACAAATGGAGAATGGTGGTTTTGGAAAAAGGACTTGCATGATGATGAATTGAAGTAGAAGAAAATGGTTCACCATATTTTTTTCAATATCAGAACATCAAAATACTACAATGGTAAAAAGGGAACCCAAGTTTTAGGGTTGGTCGTGCAAGTGACATGCACGACAGAGACTTGCGTGCCATGACATGCATGACGAGAGGAGATGTGTGTTCCGTCACACAGGGTGTCTGAATGCCTATAAATAGAGGTCGACTCCTCCTCATTCAGTAGAATGTTAAACACTTAGAGAAAATCATATCCCCCTTCACGCACGTGTGGTGGTCGCGGAAGTGGTGGTGTGGTCGCACAAGTTAAATTTGCCTGCCAGTTGTTTGTTGCACATCAATAGTTGTAACATCCCAAGTATGTAATGAATAATAGATATTTTTATCTATGTATATTAATGAATTAGATAGTGTTTTAGAGGCTTAAAATGAAAATAAATCCAATTTTAAGCATGGAATACACTGATATTCTTAAAAGATTGTTTTACTGCCTTTTGATGGCAAACCCTTTTTAAATCAAACTTTTGACAATTTTATAATCTATATTTGTCAAAATAAACATATTCATTATTATTGGGACATTGAAATTAAAATTTGATAAATTTTTGGTATTTGTCTGACAATGTTCATTTTTTAATGAATAGTGAAAAATACTGAAATTTACATCAAAACTGATTTTTCATGTAATTTAATTATATGGCTAGATTATATTTTTAATTGTTATTAAAGTGCAATATGAATATATTTTTACCATTTAATCCAATGGTGGTCATTAGGATTAATTTCACTTTGAAATTGGTCATAAACTAATGCCAAACTTTTCAGAGATATTGTTTAAAAAAACCCGCTATTTGTTTTGATAACGGGAATTAATTTTAAATCAATTATTGCAATTTCTGTGTTTGGAATTTGGTAAAATGGATTAAATATTTAAAATCATAAGTTCCAAATTATGTAATCAAGACTCTTTTGTTTTTGGACATTATGAATAGTAACGACAATAATTATGTTTAATTATCTTGATTAATGAGTAATCGGGTAGTTAGGGATAATAAAATAATATCATAATAATAACAAAATGACACCAACATGTGTCCTAATTCTACTGGTTGTCTCATGGAAGACAATGGGATGTCTTGTGCCAAACTTGGGGACCCCATGGAATCACTTTTGCGAGAAAGTGACTTTTTATCTTTTTATTTTTAAAGAATGTTAAATGTGACAAAGAATGTATCACCTAAGAAAAATATTTTTAATTTTTTCCACATAAATGATATTTTGGACTATAAATATTCATTAGAAACTAAAAATATTTCCTACATCATGATATTTTTTTTTTAATTTTTAGATATTCAATTTATTAAATTATTTATGACATCATGATGATGCATCGATTACCTCATTAATAAAGGATTTAAATAAAATGGAACTATAATGTAAAATCTAAGACCTAAACATATCCAAAACTTACTGTATGGGTGTATTTATAACCCTTATTACCTTACCCTCGAATTATATCAATGAGGGACCTTTTGAATCCGAAAATCATTTTCAAATAAAGTAATATTTCTTTACTTTCCAAGAGTGCCCCTCCTCTCCTCTTATAAAAGGCCCCCACCTCTACCTCCTTACCCACACTACAAAATCCTCTGGCTCAGCCAAAACCTGCCCATATTGTCTCTCCACTTCCCTATCTTACTCCTTGAAGCCTCGCATTGGGCAGAAGTCTTCCCAGGAAAGCCTTTGAGCTCAAACCAATGGGAGTTACCCGATTTTAAGGTAATGTATTCTTTTGAGTCCTTTTGTTTTATTTTGCTTCTCTAACCCCCTAAACTCTTTTTATTAATTTCATTTTTAACAACTCCAGTATAGTCAATATACTAGGATGATGTTCTAAGAAGGATTCCAGCTATAGTTACACACACCTACATCTAATGGTTAAAGAACATACTGTTTCTATGGATGGCGAATATCTACCTCCCAAAACGATGATTGTTCAACATTCTTTTAACACCTTCAAAGGTGGCCATTAAGTTGACAAAATATTTATATACTATATATAGTATGTTTATGTTTTACTTAATCTTATATATTTTTCATTTTGTTCATACCTTTATGGTTTCCATTATGGGTAAACGTGATATCTTTATTTAAGGAAGTGCGGACTACCGCCCCTCAAAGTGATTTGATTCGTTAAATACCATACATGGGATGTATAAAGGATGGAGTTAAGATATTATATATGATATTACACTGGAATTATAATATACCTTTATATCATTATGATTCCATTCTATAAAATACTAAATAGATATGAAAGTAGCGTTCATGTGTACGTACGACTTACCGTCTCCATGAACGGTGCACTTAATTTCTTACCTATAAATGAGTATGTAATATTATAAATGAATGCATGTACAGGATATATATGACATATATCTACATCATTAATCGCATTCTGGATATAATGGATACATGAACAACTTGTAATTATAAAGGGTTTATTTTTGACTCAAGTACCAATGATCGTTAAAATGACTGTAATTAACGTAAATAATTACATAGTTTTCATGTCATGGAAATAAGTGATATAAAAGGAATAATGAATTTGAAAAAGGTTCTTAAACAAGTATAAATTAACTCTAGTTTATTATTCAGGACATTAAAGAACGATCAAGTCAAGTCGGACCCGAGGTATGGGACTTCGTCTTAATCTCCTTTCATTGAGGGATATTTTGTTTTATACTCAACATTCTTTTATATGGTGTATAAACCCCTTGGAATTTTACGTTTATCCAAACGGAATATTTTTTATACTAAGCGTTTTACTAAACGACAAAAGGAAATATTTTTTTGTACATATTCAGGGACAACGACGTTTCCGCCGCCGTGACCATTATTTGTGTTTCAGCTTCCTCTACAAGCCATGCCTTCTTTTTAAAAGAAAAATAAATACTATGTTTTACTTTTAATTTATTTTGGTATTGAAAATGGTTTTCATAATGTTTTTATATCAATGTGTTGTATTGATATCTTGTGATTGAAAGGTGGAAATGTTATGTTTCCTTTATGCATGTTTTATGTGATACGATTATGTTGAGGTTATTGGGCATTATTATGAAGACGGGTGGTTTCGTGATAAACTAAGGGGGTGATCCTGATATAGTTATCCAATTCATTGGGTAATGCGACGGAGTGAAACGTTATGGTTTCTCCGAAGAGATTTAGGGAATATATTGTGATGGGTATTCCAAACGTAACCAAGAGGGTTACTCCCTATGTAAGAATGTCATTAATGCCTCAAGTTACCTTTATGTCTTATGATTTCTATGATTTATTCATGATTGGATGAGGTTTGTTAAAGTTCTTTTGTTTAATGGTATAGTATGATTTCATTCTTATGTACATATGAACTCATGTTTCCTTTCCATATTTTTATAACCCACACTGAGCTTTTTATGCTCATCCCAATTTTTTTTTGAAATGTTTTTCACATGTCAAGGGAAAGGTAAATGATATGATGATAGTGTCAAGGAAGTGTCAAGAATGAATCCATGATTTATTTTAAATATGTTTCCATTGATGGGAAAAATGAATACTATCTTTATGTAACCACTTTGTTTATATGTGGAATGTAATGAATGTTTTATGATCTAATTATCTAAAACACTAAACCCAAAAAGATCCTCAATGTCTAATCTTGTAATAACTCATGATTTAGTAAGGTTTAAGAATGGGTCCTTATAGTTGGTATCAGAGGTCGGTTTAGATAACTTTAGGAGTTAGAATTCTATTAAATGATTATCCAAAAATAATTTATTTTGAAATGATATAGCATTTGAAGATTACCGCATTGCTTCATCTAATACATATTTGTTCAGAATTGTTTTCCGTAGAGGAAACATGGAAGTAGTGCTAGGAAGGCATACAGAAGGAAATAACCTTCCGAATCAGCATCCCGAGATGGTCGGAATTGGAACTGAACAGTTCGATGCAGTAATAGTGCAGTTGACTCTAGCGATAAATGGTGGGGGTATCTATGCATGAGATCAGCCAGATCAACCGCAGAGGAACATGTCAGTGGTGGAGCATTTCATGAGGCAACATCCCCCATCATTTAGAGGATCTTCTGACCCTGTGCTAGTTGAAGGGTGGATTAAATCACTGGAGAAGATTTTCGATGTTATAGGGTGTTCAGACAATCAAAAGGTTAGTCCTGCTATTTACTGTTTAGAGGGTGAAGTAGATCAGTGGTGGTCGATGGTTAAAAATATCAGGGACGCTGATGAGATTGATTCTCTCGACTGGGATAAATTCAATGGTATGTTTCATGAGAAGTATTCTCCTAAGGCTGTTTGACTTAGGATGGAAAAGCAATTCTTGGAATTGAGGCAAGAGGAAGACTCAGTGGCTTCCTATGAAGAAAGGTTCACTCGATTGTCAAGGTATGCTCCAAATTTTATGCGAGACCTTGATAGTAAAATCCATCATTTTTACTCAGGATTAAAGCCAAAATATCGAAGGGAATTAGCTTCTCGTGAGTTTAAAAGTTATGAAAAGCTTATTCGATGTGCTGAGAAGGTAGAAATGGAGTTTGCCGATGATCAAGTGTTCTATAACAACCAAAAAAAGAAGAGACCGAGGTGGCAGGAGAAAGTTAAGAATTCTTCAAAAAAGTCTGATGGTAAGAAAACTAAGTTTCCAGTTTGTGATAAATGTGGCAAAAGGCATACTGGGGAATGTCTTCTGAATTCTGGAAAGTGCTACCGATGTGGTAAGATGGGACATAAGGCTCGTGATTGCACTAAAAAATATCAAGGTGAAGGTAAGACCAAATTTGATTTATAGTTAATGAAATGTTTTAAGTGCAATGAGATGGGTCACTATGCAAATGTGTGTCCGACAAAGACCGTGAGTGATGGGATGCAGTTAGACTACAAGCAGAAAGGGGTGGTGAAATCCTTTGCAACTACTTTAGCAGATGTCGGGCCATCAAATGAAGTTGTATCAGGTACTTTGTTTGTTTTTTCAGATTATGATAGTGTGTTGTTTGATTCGGGGTATACACATTCATTCATATCTGAAACCTTTTCTAGAAAAATGGGAATACCATCTCAAGAAATGACTCCTGAACTTGTGGTAAAAACACCTGGGGGAAATGATGAGGCAAAATGAATTTACAAGAATCTTCCAATCCTTATCAGTGGAAGGAACCTACTTGAAAACCTTATTGTTTTACCTCTAGTAGAGTTTGATTTTATCCTGGGTATGGATTGGCCCTCTATTTACCATGCTAACATTGACTGTAGAGATAAAGAAGTTTTTTTCAGAAATACTTTCCGTTTATGTACAAGAATGAACCCTTACTGTTGATAACATATAAAGAGGCCGAGAAACTTGTAAAAGTTGGAAATGAATTTTACCTTACACACATCGTTGAAAATAAAGGAAGTATTCAGATTAATGATGTGCCAGTGGTAAATGAGTATCCTGATGTTTTTCCTGATGATTTGCCTGTAATAATACCAGATCGGGAAGCTGAGTTTACTGTTGACTTAGTTCATGATGCTAAGCTAATTTCAAAACCCCCTTAACGAATGGCTCAAGTTGAACTTTTAGAGTTGAAGGGGCAATTGCAAGATTTATTAGAGAAAGGTTTCATTCCACCTAGCACGTCACCATGGGTTGCTCCTGTTTTATTTGTTAAAAAGAAAAATGGTTATATGAGACTTTTCATTGATTATAGATCCTTGAATAACATCACTGTTAAGAACAAATATCCTTTGCCTCATATCGATGATTTGTTTGATCAGCTCTAGGGAGCTCAGTATTTTTCAAAGATTGACCTGAGATCAGGGTGCCATCAGCTGAAGGTAAAGGAAGTAGATGTTCCGAAGACTGTGTTTCGTACAAGATATGGACATTATAAATTTTTAGTAATGCCTTTTGGGCTAACCAATGCACCTGTTGTATTAATGGAATTACTGAATAGAATTTTCCATGAGTTCTTGGATAAGTTTGTGGTGGTTTTCATTGATGATATTTTGGTTTTTTCTAAAAGTAAAGAGAAGCATGAAAGACATTTAAGGGTTATCATGCAAACCTTAAAAGAAAATAAACTGTATGGAAAATTCAGAAAGTGTGAGTTTTGGTTGCAACAAATTGCTTTCCTTGGTCACATTGTTTCTAAAGATTGGATAATTGGTGATCCTGCAAAAACAAAAGTTGTGGAAGACTGGCCAAGACCCACAAATGTAACTGAGATTCGTAGATTACTTGGATTGGCAGGCTATTACCGAAGGTTTGTCAGAAATTGTTCACAGTTAACTAGTCAAATGACTAAGATAACTCGGAAGGGTGTTAAGTTTATCTGGATAAAAGAATGTGATGATAGTTTTCAGGAATTGAAAAGAATATTGGTGAATGCTCCAGTTTTGGGACTACCTTCCAGGAATGGTGAGTTTGTTACATACAGTTATTCTTCATTGAATGGACTTGGTTCTGTCCTAATGAAGAATGATCTGGTACTTGCTTATGCTTCACGTCAGTTGAAAACTCATGAGGTAAATTACCCTACACATGATTTGGAATTAGCTGCTGTTGTTTTTGCTTTAAAAATTCGGAGGCATCATTTTTATGGAGTAAAGTGGGAATTATATACTGATCCCAAAAGTTTAATGTATATATTCACTCAGAAAGAGTTAAACATGAGACAGAGGAGATGGCTGGAAATAATCAAGGATTATGATTGTACAATTCATTACCATCCAAGAAAAGAAAATAAAGTGGTTGATGCTTTGAGTTGAAAAAGTAATGCTTCATTAGCAATGTTGCATTTGGAACATGATCCTTTGGTTAAGGATTTGACGAAATTTGGCATAGAAGTTGTTGGTGCAGGAAGTTGTTCTGTTTTGTTTCAGGTATCAGTGAGATCATCTCTATCAGACAGAATCAAGCAAGCGAAGAAGCAAGACAGTGAATTGCAGAAAAAGGTAGAGCTGGTTTAGAAAGGTATGTTGCATGAATTCAACATTGATAATGATTGTGTTTTGAGATTTGGGAAGATATTGTGTGTGCCTTGTGATTCACAGTTTAAGAAAGAGTTGTTATGTGAAGCTCATAGTTCTCCGTTTTCAGTTCATCCAGGCAGTACTAAGATGTATAGAGATCTTCGGGAGTATTACTAGTGGGATGAAATGAAAAGTTATATTGCTGATTTTACTATGAAGTGTTTGACTTGTCAGCAGGTTAAAGAAGAGTGGAAGTTACTGTAAGGGATGCTTCAGCCTTTACCAGTTCCAGAGTCGAAATGGGAAAATATATCCATGGACTTTGTTGTGGGATTACCGAAGACATCTCGAGGTAATAATGCAATTTGGGTTATTGTTGATCGCTTGACTAAATCTGCTCATTTCCTTATTATATGAGATACTTTATCCCTAGATCAATTTTCCTGTTTATATCTTAAAGAGATAGTCAGGTTACATGGATTTACCCTCTCCATTGTATCTGATCGTGATCCCAGGTTCACTTCTAACTTTTGGAAAGGCCTTCAGAAGTCGTTGGGTACTGAATTAAATTTTAGTAAAGCATTTCATCCTCATTCAGATGGGCAGTCAGAACGAACAATTAAGACCTCAGAGGATATGCTACGAGCTTGTTTGATTGATTATCAGGGAAGTTGGGACCAACATATTTCTTTGGTTGAATTTTCATATAATAGCAGTTTTCATTCTAGTATACAGATGGCACCATTTCAGGCATTATATGGGAAGCAGTGTCGAACTCCAGCTTTCTGGGATGAAGTGGGTGAAAGGAAATTGATGGGTCCAGAATTGGTAGAAGTGTTGGTAGAAAACGTTCAACTGATTCAGAAACACATGAGAATGGCTCAGACTAAGTAGATGAGTTATGCAGACAACAGGAGGAAGGATTTAACTTTTGAGGTAGGTGATCATGTTTTTCTCAATGTCTCACCATGGAAAAGTGTGATAAGATTTGGTAAGAAAGGAAAGCATAGTCCAAGGTTCATTAGACCATATGAAATTATGGAGAGAGTTGGATCAGTTGCATACCGGGTGGCTTTACTTCTGAGTTTATCTCAGGCACACAATGTTTTTTATGTTTCGATGTTAAGAATGTATATGCCAGATCCATCTCATGTTTTGAGTCCAGATGTAGTTCAGCTGGAAGAGAACCTATCTTATGAGGAAAAACTGGTCCAGATTCTTGACCACAGGGAGCATGTGTTACTGAATAAGGTGATTAATCAGGTAAATGTTTTGTGGAAAAACCACATGATGGAAGAGGCAACATGAGAATCTAAAAATGCAATGAGGGATAAGTACCCCCATTTATTTGATAAGTAAATAAATTGCGGGGACGTAATTTTCTAAAGGGGAAAATTATGTAACATCCCAAGTAATTAATGAATAATAGATATTTTTATGTATGTATATTAATGAATTAGATAGTGTTTTAGAGGCTTAAAATGAAAACAAATCCAATTTTAAGCATGGAATACACTAATATTCTTAAAAGATTGTTTTACAGCCTTTTGATGGAAAACCCATTTCAAATCAAAATTTCGACAATTTTATAATATATATTTGTCAAAATAAACATATTAATTATGATTGGGACATTAAAATTTACATTGGATAAATTTTTGGTATTTTTCTGACAATGTTCATTTATTAATGAATAGTGAAAAATACTGCATTTTACATCAAAACTGCTTTTTCATTAAATTTAATTATATGGTTAGATTATATTTTAAATTGGTCTTAAAGTGTAATATTAATATATTTTTACCATTTAATCCAATGTTGGTCATTAGGATTAATTTCACTTTTAAATTGGTCATAAACTAATGCCAAACTTTTCATAGATATTGTTTCAAAAAAAACCTGCTATTTCTTTTGATAACGGGAATTATTTTTAAATCAATTATTGCAATTTCTGTGTTTGGAAATTGGTAAAATGGATTACATATTTTGAATCAAAAGGTCCAAATTATGTAATCAATACTCTTTTTTTTTTGGACATTATGAATAGTAACGACGGTAATTATCTTTAATTATCTTGATTAATGAGTAATCGGGTAGTTAAGGATAATAAAATAATATCATAATAATAAACAAATGACACCAAAATGTGTCCCAATTCTACTGGTTGTCTCATGGAAGACCATGGGATGTCTTGTACCTAACTTGGTGACCCCATGGAATCACTTTTGTGAGAAAGTGACTTTTTCTCTTTTTATTTTTAAAAAATGTTAAATGTGACAAAGAATGTATCACCTAAGTAAAATATTTTTAATTTTGTCCACATAAATTCTCTTTTGGACTATAAATATTCATTAGAAAGATAAAACTATTTCCTACATCATGATATTTTTTTATAATTTTTAGATATTAAATTTATTAAATTATTTATGACATCATGATGATGCATCGATTACCTTATTAATAAAGGATTTAAATAAAATGGAAATATAATGTAAAATCTAAGACCTAAACATGACCAAATCCTGTTGGATGGGTGGATTTATAACCCTTATCACCTAACCCTCGAATTATTTCAATGTGGGACCTTTTGAATTTGAAAATCATTTTCAAATAAAGTAACATTTCTTTACATTCCAAGAGTGCCCCTCCTCTCCTCTTATAAAAGGCCCCCACCTCTACCTCCTTACCCACACACCCAAATCATTTGGCTTGGCCAAACCCTACCCATTTTGTCTCTCCACTTCCCTATATTACTCCTTTAAGCATCACTTCGGACATAAGTCTTCCCAAGGAAGCCTTTGAGCTCAAACCAAGGGGAGTTACCCGATTTTAAGGTAATGTCTTCTTTTGAGTACATTTGTTTAATTTTTCTTCTCCAACCCCCTAAACACTTTTTATTCATTTATTTTGTTACAACTCCAGTATCTGCAATATACTAGGATGTTGTTATAATAAAGATTTGAGTTACACTTACACACACCTACATCTAATGGTTAAAGAACATACTGTTTCTGTGGAAGGCGAATTTCTGCCTCCCGAAATGATGATTGTTCAACATTATTTTAACACCTTGAAAGGTGACCATTAAGATGAAACTATATTTATATATTATATATAGTATGTTTATGTTTTACTTAAGCTTATATATTTTTCAATTTTTTCATACCTTTATGGTTTCCATTATGGGTAAACGCGATATCTTCAATTAAGGAAGTGCGGACTACCACCCCCTCAAAGTGATTTGATTCGTTAAATACCATATGTGGGACCAATAAAGGATGGATTTATGATATTATATATGATATTACAATGTAATTATATAACACCATTATATCATTATGATTCCATTTTATAAAATACGAAATATAAATGAAAGTAGCGTTAATGCGTACATACGGATTACCGTCTCCATGAACGGTGCATTTCATTTCTTACCTATAAATGATTATGTAAAATTATAAATGCAAGCATGTACTGGATATATATGACATATATATACATCAGGAATACCATTCTGGATATAATGGATACATGAACAACTTGTAATTATAAAGGTTTTATTTTTGACTCAAGTACCAATGATCGTTAAAACGACCGTTATTAACTTAAATAATTACATAGTCTTCATGTCATGGAAAAAAGTGATATAAAAGGAATAATTAATTTGAAAAAAGTTCTTAAACAAGTAGAAATTAACTCAAGTTTATTATTCAGGACATTAAATAATGATCGAGTCACGTCGGATCCGAGGTATGGGACTTCATCTCAATCTCCTTTCAGTGAGGTATATTTTTTTTATACTAAACCTTCTTTTATATGGTGTATAAACCCCTTTTACTTTTACATTTATCCAAAAGGAATCTTTTAAATACGAAGTGTTTGACTAAATGACAAAAGGGAATGTTTTTTCGTACCTATGCGGCGACAACGAATTCTCTGCCGCCGTGACCATTATTTGAGTTTCAACATCCTCTACAAGCCAAACCTTCTTTTTAAAAGAAAAATAAATAACATGTTTTACTTTTATTTTATTTTGGTAATGAAAATGGATTTCATAATGTTTTTATATCAATGTGTTGTATTGATATCTTGTGATTGAAAGGTGGAAATTTTATGTTTCCTTTATGCATGTTTTATGTGATACGATTATGTTGAGGTTCTTGGGCATTATTTTGGAGACGGGTGGTTCCGTGATAATGTAAGGGTGGGTGAGCCCGATATAGCTCTCCAATGCATTGGGTAATGCGAAGGAGTGAAACGTTAAGTTTTCTCCGAATATATTTTGGGAATATACTGTGATGGCTATTCCAAACGTAACCAAGAGGGTTACTCCCTACGTAAGAATGTTATGGATACCTCAAGTTACCTTGATGTCTTATGATTTATATGATTTATTCATAATTTGATGAGGTATGTTAAAGTGATTATGTTGTATGGGTATAGTATGATTTCATTCTTATGTATATATGAACTCATGTTTCCTTTCCATAATTTTATAACCCATACTGAGCTTTTTATGCTCATCCCAGTGTTTTTTGAAATGTTTTTCACAGGACAAGGGAAAGGTACATGATATGATGATAGTGTCAAGGAAGTGTCAAGAATGAATCCATGTTTTATTTTAAATATGTTTCCATTGATGGGAATAATGAATACTATCTTTATGTAACCAGTTTGTTTATTTGTGGAATGTAATGCATATTTTGTGATCTAATTCTCTAAAACATTAAACCTGAAAAGTTCGTCAATGTGTAATCTTGTTATATCTCAAGATTAAGTAAGGTTTAAGGCTAGGGCCTTATAATAGTTGTTTGGGAATGAAAGGAAGGGAGTAGCCCATGTTTTGAGTTGATGAATGGGGTGTCGTGCAAGTGGTTTAGTGACACTTGCACGTCAGGTTTTGAAGAAGTGCATCATTTGATGGTTGTGCGCCAAAATTGGTTTGGGCATAAAAGGGTGTGAGTCATTCTAGTTTGGAGTTGCACAAGCTTGTGTCACCCAAGTTGTTGATGTGGACTTGTGTGCCAGTTGTAACTTGCATGACGATACGTATGCCACGACTTGGAGAAGGGCGACAGTTATGGTTGATGCATGGTAGTGATTCAGGGTTGTGTGAAAGTTGGAAGATTTCCCGATACATTTGGTGCAAAGTGATATTCATCTATGGGTGAATGTTGGACTTCAACAGAGCATCTACATACAATAGAGGATGCATTCATTAGTGATAATTATGAGACCTACAGGTCTATAAAATTTGAGTGGATCCTTTCAAGAGTGGTGAGAAAAGGAGGAGGATGAAGGTGATCCTATCCACTGGCAGTGGGACAGAGATAGAGAGACATGGAGTGACCCTTGGAAATGTAGTGAGCTGACCCTACACTTTGTAAAGGCAGTGAGCATGGGAATAGATGTGATCTATCCTGATCCTTGTAAACAGTAGTGCGCTTTTAGTGGATATGGTACATCAGCACATTGCCGGTGTATGCTCTTTGTAAATAGACCAGTGAGGTAAAAAAAAGTAAAAATCGTTATGTCATGTGCATGGTTTAGTTTCTATTTATACTTTGCTATAGAAAAGGGAGAAGAGATTCTTGCATAACAGCGAGACAAGATCAATAGGGGAAGTTTTTTGAATCTGTCATACCTTGATTCACCACCCCTATCAGGGTATCTAACATAGTGGACCTTACACTATCTATATATTTTTTCTTCTAGTTGGTGTCCCATATAATATGGGGAGACTTGCATGTGGAAAAGTGGTGACCAATCAGGATATTATTTTGAGGGTATGTCAGGTCATGATGTTAAAATTATATAGGATGTTCATTCACATATAAAAGAAATAGAAGTTATGGAAAAAGGTTTTTTTGCCTCACTTTTACTTTCTTGAGACATATGACATATTAACCCCTTATAAAATTATGTCATTTAAATACTACCCCTTTGAATTTGATATATATTTAAAATATTTATCATAATGTTGTTTAATGTTTCATATTATACTATTTCATAAATGGGGAATATAATTCAAAATTTACCAATGTGTTATAGGTTTATTTCAAAATCTCATCATTATATGGGACTATTTATCTTTAGGTATCATTTGGGAGAAATATTTGACATATTTATCATAATATCAGTGTAATTACTTAAAATCTATATATTAATGTACTTTTCAAAAAAAAACACCATTTATCAAATATTTTTTTTCATAAATGACTCATATTTGTTTAATGAATATCTACCTTTATTTCTCTCTTCGGCTGAAATTGAATTTCAAAAAAAATTCATGTTTTTATAGAAAAATTTCTAATTTTTTTTAACCATATAAACAAATTAAATATTAATGTGATTTTTTGGATTTTTCCTTTTTAAAAATTTTATTTAAAGTTATATACAAGTAATTTTAAAAAGAGGACTCGAATGGATTTTACTATAAATATAAAAAAGATATTTTTCTTAATGTGTCTAACATAAATATAATTTTACTTAATCATGACCAATAATTTGTATAACTATTATATTACAAGGTTTAAAATTTTATTTACACCTACATGTATTTTCAAAATATATTTTGAATTTTTTGTTTCAAAAACATTATCAAGTGATAATGTTATTTTCCTCAAAATTTATTTTATAAATTTTTTGGTATTTCTATTCATTATTAACATAAAAATTCAGTGTGCTAAGGACCCACTAGGGATATGTATTATTGATATCATCATTATAAATTTTTTCTAGTAACTGAG
This sequence comes from Viscum album, assembly GCA_963277665.1. Lineage (NCBI taxonomy): Eukaryota > Viridiplantae > Streptophyta > Magnoliopsida > Santalales > Viscaceae > Viscum > Viscum album. The sequence goes on along the minus strand of OY728136.1, from coordinate 1,575,787,619 downwards.
GATGTGAAATTGTATTACCATTCACCAAGATACTCAAGTTGGTTTTTGATTTTGTTTATTTGATTGGGGAAAGTATTAATATTCCATATTTTTGTTTCACAATATGATTTTTTATGTTCAATATGTTTAATATTTTCATAAGGGTAATGAGTTGAAGATAATTAAGGATGGGTGGGTCCTGGTTATAGATAGTCCCTTGATGCGTTGATAGGTATCATGAGAAAATTCTATTTTTCAAATTATAAGGGATTCTATATGTAAGTATAAAATTTATTTGGAATGTTCATATGGGAATGGTTCACATGTAATACATTTTAAATTCATTAATTAAGAGATTAATTATTGTCTTCCATGTGGGTTTTTTATTAGTTATAATATCCTTGGATAATTTTTACAGATATTTGATTATTTATATGGATTTATTTAATCATCATTTATTTATAGTGTTTTATTATCAGTTTATTGATTTATTGGACCATGAATTAGTTAGTTATCATTCCATATTAAATATTCTTAGTTATTCGTGATAGATTCTATTATAATATTTCGCTTAATGTAAAACACCTATGTTTTTATGAAATAGTTTCTTAAAATAATTTTATTTATTCAATAGATTGAATTATATGAAATCATAATATTAAAACAACTTCTATTTGACCTTGGCATAAAATTACCACTTTAACATACCCTTTAGGATTGAGGGAATATAAATAACTAATATATGAAAATGTATTTTGATGTAATTATCTATAAGTTATTTTTGAAAATTATTAATCAAATATTTATATATATTTTTTAAATTGAGTGGATTAATATTTTCAATGAAATTAATGAAATATATTTATTATATACATAATAAAATGTAGTTTATATTAATGTAATAGATGTTTTTATCACAGGGTCTGAATGAACCCTATTTGATGTTTAAAAACATATATTTTTCAAAATGGTAATTTTACACATTTTGATGGAGGACCCACAGTAAATTAATATGTTGACTCATAATTATATTTATATGACATCCGAATCATCTTAATTGAAAGAGGGATATAAAAATATACTTTGTATGGTTTTTTATATTATTCTGATTACTTTTAAATTTTGTTAAATAGTAAAAATACTCCCTCTTTTAATTGAAAATAAAATGTTTTCATCAAGATAATTTATGTCGTTAAATTATAATATTTAATGGATTAAAATAATAAATTTAATATATTTTTATTGTAAATTATTATATATTTCATTATCAGTAATTTAACATTGAATTCATATGTAAAAATATTCCAATCTTTTGCAATGTTTTAACTATTAAACATTGTTCTCTCTTTCACACAACTAGATTAATTTTAAATTTATTTTTAATGATTATATGTTTTGAATATAGAAAAAATGATTCTATATTTGTAATCAATATGTCAAAATTAGGTCAATAGATTTAATTTGTTTTGCAGTATGAATAATAAATTTTTTAATTTTAATTAATACGATAAAATGGTAAAATAGGCAATTATGGGTAAGAGTAGTACTATAATGTTACCCCAAAAAATTTCATAATATCATTTAAAGAGTTTATTGTTCCTAATTGGGGATAAATTGTATCCATTAGATGACACTTTGATGAAATTAAGACATTTAATTTTTTTTTAATGAAAAATTATATATCTGTTACTGAAATTTTATTAACTATATCAATTTTTATATAAGGACTTACACATGATAAATAAAATTTTAAATACTAATTTGAAATCTTATTTTTTTTCATTATATGTATAATTTTTTTTATTTTGGAAATAAAAAATTGTCTTAAAAACATAAACATTTATTATATAAAAATTAATTAATTGTTGAGAAACCTAAAACACAATATTTATTAAAAACATAATAACTATAAAAAGACTGAAAACCTTGAACTTTTTTTATTATCCTTGTATATATTGAACATATACAATTAAAGGGTCATATTTCTAACCATTTGGAGCCTTATTGAAGAGATTTTGACAAAGATATTATTTTATTTAAAGTGATAACGACTTTATGACATTCGGAATTTAATACATATAACATTTTAAATATCATATTTTCTAGAAGATAAATTAATCTAAAAATACTATTATAAAATCTATTATACTTATATTCATCTTAGTATTTTCTATACAATTTTTAATTAAAAATTTTTCACATGAAATAATTAGACAAAATTGATTTAGTAATTATTTTATTAATAGAGATAACAAATAAATGTTATTAAAAATATTAAAATAATTATAATTTGGGATAATTAATAGGTATTATAAATTTTCTAGATGACATTGACAACATATAAATATAATACAATATTTTTTTCTATGTTAAATTCTTTTCTTAATATTTTTAAAAATCAATTAATTTAATAGTATCAAAATTGATACTATTGATTGTTTTTCTAAATAATGTTTAATTAAATTATTTAATAATAATAATACATTTTATAAAAATATTTAATAAATATTAATGATCTAAAATTTTCTATGTTATTTATTTATGCTCTAATTGAAATAAAAAATGTAAATATTTCACCATTTTAATATTGAAATATTTGTTTCCCTAGTTAAAAATTAATAGAATAACAATGTGTTGATTCAAATTATATTGTCTAAATTGATGTAAAAAACATGTATGAAATATATTTTATGATGATATCACCCCAATATCTCAACTCATGTTTTATATTGAGACATTTTGGAGGGTTGCATGGGGGTTATATTTTATAATAAATTAATATTTTTGGAGATCCCAAAAGTTCCTCACCTAGATTATAAAAGGGAATATCCTTCCTAACATATTCACTTCACTTTGATATTTCATGATCAACCATCCCATACCATATTCCATTATTATCATCCCCAATTACATTATATAGGTTTTGTTCTTCTTCAATGTCCAATTATAGTGCACTAATTTTAGATTTAGAGGAAGATTCTCGATGAAGAGGTAATGACCTATACCAGTTCTTTCAAAATTTCATTTTGTTATACGTCATCATCATGAGTTGTAAACTTATAAATTAATAAATACAATATCACTTTTACACTGAGAAGTTATTTTGAATATGGAACAACAATATTTCACTTTCTATCCAACCTTTGAAAAAAAATCACCACACGTGCCTATGCACAACTTACTGTCACCACACTATGTTGTAATCTATTTTTCATCAACACCATACATGGATTTGTATAATGATGGAAATAATAACTATATATGATTATAATAACATGATATTTATTCTGAAATATTATACCCCAATTTTTATAATACCATTCAACAATTATGGGAATTATATCCTCACCCATGTGTATGTACGACATACCGTCTCTACGATGCGACGTGATTCATTCAATATGATCATCATTAAATAATTATTATTTAAATATATAAAATGAATAAATATTATATATATAATATTAATATGAGTATTTTTAACAATATAAATATCACCTATTAAGGATATATAAAACTTATTCAACAAAACATTCATAAGCAAATAAAGTTGCTAATACAAGATTAACAAGTAATAACAAAATGTCATTAACAAACTGATAATAATATAATAATCAATGATATCATAAAAATGATAATGATTCTTAGAAATTTCAATGACTTTATTTAAGTCCTTATAGGAGGATTGGATACATACAATGGAAATCAGAACTAAATGGTACGAGATAATTTTAAATCTTGTTATTATCAGAAATTTATTATATATATATATTTAATGGGGTATATTTATCAATCAGATCCATGATTCCAAAATATTGAATACAAATTTTCCTCTTATAAATTTTTTTTAAAGTATATTTTTCCCATTGGTGAATTTTTATAAATTGGTATGAAAGAATTCTTTTGTCGTTATTCAATATGAGGCACTTTTTTCCTTTTCCATTAAATGTATAAGGAGAATGTTTTTTTAAATTATATGGCATGAACAGATTATTACTTATACATAATTAAATATTTACCTGAAAATCCTCTACATTATTTCATGTTTACTTTTATATAAATTTTTTCTTTTAAAATATTGGATCATTTTGAGGAAATAAAATGTTAATGATAAATAAATTAGATTTTCCTATAAAATTAATTTCAAGTGTAAAATCAAAAATATTTTCCATTTAAGATTGAATTCTTAAATATTCTTATGTTTAAAGTATAATATCCATATTTTACCCAATTATATTTTTATTTTATTATTGAATTATATTTATTAAATCCATTTTTTACATTGATTAAGCTATGGTGGATTGATGATTGAAGAAGCCCATTTTATTCCTTATGTTATGATGAATGATTTATGTTATTGTGGAACACATAAGAATTATTTAATTATGAGATGGATGGGAACTATATATCCCTCTAATTAATTGGGTAAAAATTTATATATCATGAGGTATACATAGATCGAACAGAAAATGAACAAAGTTCAGTAAAATTTGGTTAGATTGGGGAGTGAACTAAGTTCAATAATGATATGTTTCCAATATAATTCACTTAGAATTGATCCTTGGCTAATATAAAATTATTTTCTATGATTATTTGAATTCCATGAAACATCATGGCTTATGTTATGACTTGTTGTATTTTGTACATTGATTCTCATAATGATTATTGATTTATCCCATGACATGACATCAATATTTATCATATAAAGGATATGATTTTCAAATGTTATAATCTTTTGTCTTATGATTATGATATGATTGATATATCTCTTTTTTACCATTATTGAGTATCTTTTCTCACCATTTCATATGTTTATTTTCCCTGAGTCATGAATAATGTAATTAAGTAAGATATAAAGAAAAGGTGTCTAATTATGATGAAATAAATGGGAGATAATGAATTTTCTTTATAAACTAGTTTATTATGTTTATATTATTCTAAATACACTATAGCTATATGGTAATGTTGTGGGTTTTTATACAATGTAGTGAATATTTATCAACATTGACTTAATATTAATTTATTTAATGTATTGGTCTTTATAGTTAGTATGGGATGAATTGGTATAATTAACAAATGGAAACTAGGATGAGAAAACCATAGTAATAACCCAAAGGATATGTCGAAGAATTTTTTACAATTATAGTGTTTTAGAAATTATCATCAATAACGTCACATAAAAAGAAATGTTTCCGAATTTGAAATTCAATTCATGATTATGTAGTTTAACCATTAAGATTAATGTTTCTCACATTATACTTCTTAGTTTTGGTCGATGGTCGGAACTCGAAGAAAGAACATAAATGTTGAATTAAAAGGGTAATGAAATGATTGTAATCCAATGAAACCAAATCTTGTTGGAGTTAGAATGAAAAATTACATAACAATGATCACAAAATATTCTCAAGAAATTAATCATGGAGGACTTCTAATCTTGAAAAAGAGGGAACAATGTTCTATGGTGTCCTTTATGAGGATGTGTCCACCATCATCCAATGTGTTTTCATATCCATTAGTGGATGAAAAATGGATCAACAACACAGAAAAGATATTTTTTTTTCTCCAATGTTCATAACATGATAAGGTCATCATAACTGTCTATCGTTAGTATAGTGAAACTGATCAATTGTGGAAACATATCAAGAATATGTGGTAAAGATATGAAATTGAATTTAGGTAATGGTATGAGTTCAAGAACTAATTGTTAATAAGTAAATTTTTCTTATGATTGAGAAAAAGATGAAGATGGATTTCCTTCAACTTATGTAAAACGATGATAAATTAGTTGATTCTTACAAAAACAATAAAAATGACTTGTAAGGTACACTTCTAGAATTATTATCCAACTTGAGAGTAAAATTTATCGATTATTTAGTGGCTTCAATCGAAGACTCCAAATATTAGTATCCATAAGGAACTTCAATAGCTATAGTGAAAATGTTTGATTTGATCTCAAGGCTAATATACATATTGGAGTATACTATCAATCCTATGGGTTAGATAACAATATAGAAATAGAATTCTAGGGAAAATAAAAGTACCACACTGAAAAGAATATGTGTTTTACCTTATGATCAATGTTTGGAATGAAACATGGAGGAAATTATCTTAAAGATACAATTAAATGTTTTTTGTGTGGAAATTGTGTTCATCAGGCAATTGAATTCTTAATTTATGAAAAAAGAATGCCTAATGAATATAATAGAGATAAGGCACACAAAATGCACATACTACACTTAAATGTTACAAGTGCGAGGTAATGGGGAATTATGAAAATTAATTCCCTAATATAAAGAGATATTGATGATAATAGATGTCATTAAACTCTTAAATCCAATTATACAGGACAGTCAGATTCAATCAATAATGGTGTTTTAGAGTCTGAAAATGAATTGGTGAAGGGTACACATACCATCCAAGCTAATGTATAAAATGTTTTATTTGATTCTAGATACACCCAATGTTTTATTTATGAATAATTTTATAGGTGTATCACTATATTACCTCAACAATTAGATGTTGTGTTATACATGCCAACTCATAATGGCACAACAGTCACATCAATAGTTTATAACTATTATTCGGTAGAAGTTTTTGGGAATGTTCTTATTAGAAATATTTTTATCATTCCTATAGTGATGTTTTATTTGATTATTGGCATGTATTATCTTTATATATAAAGCCATCAAATCAATTTCTAGGGAATGAAAGTTACATTTCATATTCCAAATCAGTATATACTCATCTATCAATTCAAGGATGACTATGAATTTCCATTGAAATTTCTTCAATTTTATGTGTCCTGATACTTATAAATGAAGGTTATATATCTTAAATGGTGGAGGAGAAACAAAAAATTAAGGATACACATATTTTATGAGTGATTGATGATGTTTTTATAGATGAATTCCCAAGTCATCAACCAAATCCCGAGGATGTGTTTTCAATTGAAATCATATCGGGTGCTATGACTATTTTAACGACACCATATAGAATGGCCCCAATTGAGTTACATGAATTGGATAAGAAAATAAAATAGAATCTTGAAAAGGGATCCATTCACCCTTGTGCATCACATTTTGGTGGACCAATAATATTTGTTAAGAATAATGGCAGATCCATTAGACTATACATTGATTATCTAGAACATAACAATATCACAATCAAGAAAAAATATCCCCTTCTATGTATTAATGAATTATTCGACCAACTACACGTATCTCAATACATTTCCAAGATTTATCTTCATTCATGATATCTTCAATTAAGGGTTAATAATGAGTATATACCGAAGGCATAATTTCATTATTGATGATATTCTTGTCTATTTCAAGAGAAAGGAAGAGTATGAATATCATGTGAAAATTTTAAAGAATTCCGAGATAAAAGAAAATCTTTATGAAATATTTTACCAATTGTGCATTTTGGATTTAGAAAGAATCATTTCTAGTTCACCTAATCTCAAAAGAGGGGATACATATTTATCCAAAAAATAGAAGTTATTGTCTTTTTTCAAGGAAAAAATAAAAAATGAGATCTGAAGTACTCTTGGTTACTTTGAATATTATCGATGATTTTGTAAATATTTTTCATGAATATATTATCCAATCACCATTTGACTCTGAAAAAAGTTATATTCTTATGGACTAAGAAATGTGAATAGAATTCAAAGAGTGCCAAAGAAGGTTTGGTACTGCACTTGTTCTCAAACTACCTTCTCGTGGAGAAGGGTTAGTGATCTATAATGATGCATCCAAAAAGGGAATGGGAAATATTCTCCTGAAAAATGATATGGTGATATCTTATGACATAAGATAAATAAAACTCCATGATAAAAATTACCCCACTCATGATTTGGAGTTAGTAGTGGTAATAGTTTCATTAATTATATAGATAGTTTATATTCATGGTGAAATGCGTTATATTTATATAGATCATAATAGTTTAATTTATATTATCACATAAAGGTAGTTGAATATACAACACATAATATTTTTAGAGTTGATTAATGATTACAAAATCTGAATATATTACCTCCTTGTGAATTCAACAATGGTGGAAGATTCATTGAATCAAAAATTCCATTCTATCATATCCATGATGAGGATAAAAAAATCAAATATGAATGAATTTAGAAAGGATGAATAGTAAAATTTTAAAAGGAGGGGATGAATATTATCTATCACAAGAAAATTTTAAACCATCTATATAAGTAAAGATTATGGTGGTGTAGAAGGAATATATATAGATATAGAAGAATGTGATAAATGTTCGTGAATTAATCCATGATTATGGTGGAATAATGAGGTTTAGGAATTGGATTTCTATTACTTCCATTCCATAAATATATAAGGGTCTATTATATAAGGATAATAGTTCACCATTATCTATTCAACCTAGAAGCAAAAATATGTACAAGAACTGGAAAGAGTGTTTCTAGCGGGATTCCATGATAAGTTATGTTGACATATAAGCCTCTCAGTTCTTGATTTTTTAGTAGGTTAGATTAGTGAAACTGATATCTAATGAGATGTTACAACCACTAACAATACCAGAATGAAAATGGGAAAACAAAACTATGGAATTTGACGTCGGACATCCAAAAAAATCTAATTGTCATAATGCTATATGGGTTAGAGATGATCACCTTAGGAAGTAGGCATAATATATTTTTATTAGAAATTATTTCTCTCTTTATTAGCTTTCTAGGATATATATAATGTAAATGGTAAGATTTCATGGTGTAACACTTTCTATTCTATCTAATCAGGATGTGAGGATTACCTCAATGTTCTATCCAAGTCTTCATTAGGCTCTAGATACAGTGTTATGTTTCATTACTTCTAATAATCTTTAGACAGACTATTATTATGATAGGAAAAATAAAACGTGACAACACATGTTGAGAGATTTTTATGTGGATTTAAAACATTGTTGGGATCAACACCTACCTTTGGTAGAATTTTCTTACAATAATAGCTATAAATCCAGTGTTCAGGTGGCCTCTAATAAATCCCTATATGGAACAAAGTGAAGAACTCCATATTTATTGGATGAAGATGGAGAATGAAATCTATTAGGTCCTAATAATTTTGGTGAAATATCATCAAATGATAGATATATTCAACAACACATTATAGATGCCCAGAGTCCACAAAATGTTTATGCTGATAATTGAAGAAACAGCTAGATTTGAATGTATGTGGTAAGGTGTTTCTACAAATATCCCCATATAAGAGAGTATTGATATATGGAAATACGGAATTACTTAGCCCAAGGTATATCAGTTCTTTTGAAATTCGAGATTATGTTGGGAAGGTATCTTACTGATTTTCACTTTCACGGAATCTCTCTAATGTTCATGATGTGTTCCCTGATTCTCTATTGAGAAATAAAATAACTGGTCCTTCACATGTACTAATCTTATAATTCATACCGTTGGGGAAATATCTCTCTTAAAGAGAACAACCGATTCACAATCAAGATCATAGAGAACATGTTTCGTTAAAAAACACCACTCTAGTGGTTAAAATATTGTGGTGGAACCACCAATTTGAGGATTCTATGTGGGAGCATGAGGACATAATGAAGGAGATATATCAACATCTGTTTGAATTCAAGTGAATAATTTCGATGGGGAAATTTTGTTTAGGGCACGTGGGGGGGGGGGGGGGGCGAATGTCACTGCCAGATGTTTTTAAGAAATATTTTCTCGAAATAATGTTAATTCATCAATAGCTTGCATTGCATGAAATCACGAGTTCAAAATATCCTCAAGATTCCCTTTGTATAAAATGACCATTTTAACATAGCTGTTAGGTTATGATGAATAAATATAAATGTTATACCAAAATGTATGTCAAAGTCATTCGCTAGCAATTATTTATGAAAAATATAAACCAATTATATATTTGTATTTTTCTAAAATTTTATTTATAAATATTATTAAGCGAAATTAATGAAATATATATGTTATTTAATTGAATTTTTTTATATACATCATATAGTTATTTTTTTATTAGGGTATGAATACACCCTATTTGATGTATAAAAACCTAAATTTTTCAAAAGGGTAATTCTATACCTTTTAATGGTAAACCCATTTTCAATTTCTATTTTTACTCAATAATCATTTTTACATGAAAACATAAACATTTTCAATATATTTTGGGTATGAAAAGTTCCTTTGGAATAATTTTTAATATTTATCATATAACATTCAAATTTTGATGAATACTAAAAATGCGATAAATTTTAATTAAATTTCTTGTTTCATCGAAATAATTTATATGGTTAAATTATAATATTAAATAGTTTTAAAGTATAAAAATGATATATTTTTATCATTCAATATAATGTATTTATTTATCTTTATTTTAATATTTGATTCATATTTAAAAGCATATCAATCTTATAAAAGGCTTTAACTTTTAAAACAATTTAACTCTTTCCATCAATGAGGTTAATTTTAAAGTAATTATTGCAACTTTGGGGTTTTGGATTTTGAAAAAGTAATTCAATATTTGGAATCAGTAGGTAGAAATTATGTATATTGATTTCTATTACAAATAATGAATATTGACTTCAGTAATTTTCATTAATAATGTAAAAGGGTAAATTGGGTAATTAAGGGTAACAAAACAAATATAATGTTACCCCAACACATTTCATAATATAATTGGATGAGTGGTTTTTGGAATAAATCACACATTTTCGAAATGGTGTCCTTTGGAAGCCACTTGCATGAGATTAGTACATTTAATTTGTTTTATTTAATGAAAAATTAAATATATCTTACTCAGATTTTAATAGCTATATCATTTTTTATATAAGGTTATAACAATGATACATTCTATTATAAATACTCATTTGGAAAAAAAAATTCATTAACATGATACTTTTTTTAATTTTTAGGAAGTAAATAATACCTTTAATAACATATACTTTAATGATGTAAACATTAATAAATTAATAATAAATAAATAAAATAGTGTTATTAAAATAATAATATCCATCAAAATACTCAAACAGATGTCCAAATTTTATTGTTTGATAATATCATGAACATAATCAATCAATGGGTCATCATTTTGACTATTTATATAATTATATAAGAGATAGTGACACTTATTTTATTTTATTTTATGTGATGATAATATTTTCACATTCATAATTTAATATGTATAACATTTTAAATGTTTGAATTTTCAGAAGCTAAATACAAATAAATTAATTATTTTTAAATTTAGTTTATTTATCATCATCAAACTATTTCATTTTAAATTTTAATTCATCAAATAAATATTTTTAATTGTTACACAAAATTTATTATTTTATTAGGTGATATTACAAATAAATGTTAATAAAAATATAAAAATAAATATAACATTAGTTAATTAGAATGTCTAATAAATTATATGGATGACATTAAGAACTTAGAAATAAAATAAAATAGAATATTCGAAGTTACAGTTTCATATTAATATTTTTTAAAATAAATGAAATTAATTGTGTCGAAATGGACACCAATGATTGTTTATGAAGATAATGTTTTATTAAATTATTTAAAAATTGTAATTTTTTTTTAAATATTGAATAATTATTATATGATCTAAAATGTCCAATGTTATTTATTTATTACCTGTCTTTAGTCAAATATATAAATCTTTTACCCACTTAAAATTGAAATATTTGTTAGCCTAGTTAAAAAATTAGAATTACTAAATGTATATTAAAATTATAATGTTTAAATTGATAGAAAAACAAGTCTACAATATATTTTCTAAGGACATTATAGCCAAATATCTTCTCGTTTTCTAAACTGGGACATTTTTTATGTTTGTTATGGGGTTTGAGTTTATAATAAATTAAAATTTTGGATATCCCAAAAAGATCACATCACCTCAATTATAAAAGGGTACCTCCTCCGACACCTTTTGACATAATATTTTTCCTTAAAACTCATACATAAAATATTATTTTCTATTATATACTTCCCTAGTTGAATTATAGTGGGTTTTGTCTTCTTCAATGACCAACCCTTGTGATCTAAGGGGATATTTAGTGGAATCACGTCCAAGAAGAGGGAATCTCCTCCAATGATTCTTTCAAATTTATTTCATCTTCCTTTTTGTATTCATGAATTGTTTCATTATAAATTTATTACTATATTATCAATTATATAATGATATATTTTAATGATTATAGAAAAAAATATTCTTCAATCTATCAATCATAAAAAAATGAAATCACCACGTGTGCATACGTACAACATACTGTCTCCACACTATGTTGTATTATTTTTTTCACCACCACCTTAATTGGATGGGTATATGAATGGAAATAATATCTTAATATTATTAATATATCATAATGTTGATTTAGAAATTTTTTACTACATTTACATCAATACCATTCAAAAATTATTGGAAGGATATAGTCAATCGTGTGCACATATGACTTACCCTATCAATGATGGGATGTAATTAATCTTATATGGTCTTCATTAAAGAGTGAATATGTAATTTTATATAATGAATAAATATGACATATATAATGGTAATATAATTTTTTAATGATATAACTATTACCTATGAAGGAGAACCTGGACTTATTTGACAAAACATGCATAAGAAAATGAAGTAGTTAATACCTAAATAACGAGTACTAATGAATTGTTATTTACAAAAGATTAATAATATGATCATATATGATATCCTCAAAATTAATATTACTCAAAAATAATTCAATGAAATTATCTAAATCAATATATGATGTTAGGATACATACAAAAGAAATCTGATCTAAAATGTACGAGATAATTTCACAATCTCTTTATTATCTTAGACTGATTATATGCATGTATATACTGGGGTATAATAATCATCAATTTCCATGATTCCTAAATATATAATATTATATATATCTATCTAATTTTTTTTTAATTCTGTTTTACCAATTACTGAATTTTATTAAATGGAAGGAAATTAATATTTTATCATTATTCGATATGAGGTACTTTTTGACTTTTCTCGAAAAAAGTATGAGGAGAATGTTTTTTAAAATATATTCCATCAACCAATTTTATCATCTTCATAAATCCTTATTATTAGTAATATTACTATAAACTATTTCTTGTTTGTTTTCAAATAAATTCTTTTCTTTTAAAATGGTATGGCATTTTGAGATAAGAACGCGTTTTTTATGAAGAAATGATTTTTTCCTCAATATTAAATTTGAAGGGTTATAAAAAAAGTATTTTCTATATATGAAGGAATTATTTGATAATGTTATGTTTGAACTATTGAATACTTATTTTTTACTATGAGATTACATTTTTTATGATTCATTTATATTTGTAAAATCCATTTCTTTTACATGAATTATGTTGCGGTGGAATGATGTTTAAAGAAAAGCATTTTATTCCTTATGTTATAATGGTTGATTAATATTATTGTGGAACATGTAAGAATGATTTAATTTTGAGATTTATATGACCTATATATCCATCCATTTTATTTGATACTTAATTATATTTCCTGAGATAAACAGGAATGGAATGAAAATTGACCTAGGTTTAGTAATAAAGGGATGAAACGAGGAGTGAACTCCATTCAATAATGGGATTTTCCACTATGATGACATTAAAAATGAGCATTGAATGGTATGAAATAATTTTCTATTATTATATGTATTCCACAAAACATAATGTCTTATGTAATGAATTTTGGGATTACGTTCATTGATTCTTATCAACTTTCATGATTTATCTCATTGCATGATATGAAGATCTTTCTTGATGGATAGGATTTTCAAAGGTCATGTTCTTATGTACCATGATGGTGATATGATTGATATATCATTTATTTACCCTTACTGAGCATCTATTATATCTGTTTCATATGTTTATTTCCCTTAGGTTATGAAGAAGGTTATTTAGTATGATATGTAAAATAGGGGTCTATGAATGACAAAATAAGTGGGATACAATGAAGATGTCTTATGAACCCATTGTTTATATTTCCTAGTTCCTAAAGAAACTATAATTATATTGTCCTATCATGGATATTCAATAATGTTTAATAAATATTCAACAATTTTGAAGTAATATAAATATATGTATGGTATGGACCCTTATACTTACATTGTGTCTAAGCTCAACCATATCTTGTGTTTTATTTTCCCCATGATACCAGGATGTTTTTGGGATTGATTAACACTTATAAAATATTAGAAATAATGGAATTCTCAATGAAAAGTAAATGTTTGTTTGCTGTTTAAATATGTAATGTGAATTTTATGTATTTACCTAGTTTTCCATGACAACTAAATAATTCAATCATTTTGGATGTGATTTATTATATCTAGTTATAATATAATAATGTGTATAGTGGGTCTAGTTTTCTTAAGTATGTATTAATATAGTTGGTATCTAAGAATGATTAGTAGAAACCAAGTGGAATAGATTTAATAAAATATAAATTAGGGAAATTAACCATTTGATAAACATTGGTAATAGGTGTAGAAGAATATCCTAATATTTTTAAGGTACATATTATGAGTATTTTAAACAAAATAAATACCAATTTTTATATGACAAGTTTACATGGTTCTTTAACATATATATACGTGGGTTATAACTCCAAGAAAATATTGTCGACATTGAACCAAATGATACCGAGTACTGGATAATGGGCCTTACTGGGCACCATGTATGAGGCTCCCTGGGAATATTCATAGAATAATTCATAGTTTATTTAGAAACCATTATTAGGGATTTGAAAATTATTTTATGATTTTATGGTATACCTCAAGAAACCTTGATTAGTATTATACGATTATCCATGCGTAGAATTATCATTTAATTTTAATTGTTTAACTTGTATTGGGATTATACATTATGATTCATAATGGTATGATTGAATCATTTATAATCCATTGTTTTGATTTGATTATTAGATGAAGGAATGGGAACTATAATAATACATGATCAACTTATATTTATTTGACTCCTATGAATGAAAATGAACCAATTGATAGAGGTACAGTTGCAACTAAAGAAATAATAACCATATTGTTAAAGCTAAATTAGTTTATAAGATATCAACATTCCCATTTGGAAAATCCTGTTGATCCATCACCTTGTGTAAAAATTATAGACCTCAATTTTCATCAACAATTTCCATCATTAAATGGGTCTATAAATCTATTTGTAGTTGAAAATGGATATATACCTAAAAGAATCTACTTATCTCATTGGGAAGTAATTAAAGGGAGATGTTTTTTATGGTTTTTTATCATATCTCAATAGAGGAAGACCAGAGGTGATAATTTGTTTAAAAAATTTGAATTAATAATTCATAATAATCATGGATGTAAAGAATTAAGGCATTAATATATGAAAATATTTTTTTTCTTTTGAAGAAAGCGTATATGGGGAGAAAATTCATATATGTAATGAAAAATGATGGTGGAATTTTAGTAATTTATGAATCCAACATTACAAGAATAAAATTTAATTCCTCAAACTATTTATATAATTCAATGATCATGATAGATCACTTATTTTATGGGTTATATAAAATCATTTCATTGGATATTGATTCAAAACCATTACCACCATAGATGACAAGGAATCATACTCTATCATGATAAATAAATAACTCACAATGTATGATGAATTTGAAAGTATGAAAAAGAATAATAGGATTTCATAATAATTAATTGATAATGGGAATATGGTACTGATGTAGTTTCCCCCATGTGATAATTGTGGAATGAAACACATCAGATTTTCCATGATGTGATGGGGATATTTCTTTGATTGTGAAGAGAAATGACACCATTTTCATTAGTGAAATGGAAATAAATAATTTTACAATTTTGAATGCTTCATGTATATAAATATAAGGAAATATGAAACAAATGTCCAAAAAATTAATGTAATATACTATACAATAAAATAAGGGATCAAGGACAATCATAAAATATTGATAAAACTGAAGTATAATGATTAATGTATCATTATTTAGGTTCATGAAATATATTGAATATATATTTTACCTCATATACAGTTTTTATAAGAGTCATAAAATTCATAATGATTGTAATAAAGTACTATTATTTGATGATTTTAGAGAATATAATGAATGATATAAATGGCTATGAAAATTTATTTTGTGGAATATTAACATTTTTGAAAATCACATGATTGAGGGAAAATAACACATAATATGTGATCCATGGTGATAAATGTATGATAATGATAATTTTTTTGGGATATTACTGGTGACCATGAAATTGGATAGTGATTTTATGTTTTATGCTATCTCTGTTAGAGTATAATTCATATTTTTATTTTTAGAATATATTTGAAGATAAAAATTTTATTATATTTCGAATAATTCGTGTTTTTGTTATTTTTTAACATTGTTCACAATATTGAAATACTTGGAGTGAGCTATTATAATAAACATTACAATATATGTTGAATATAATGGTGATACAGAGAACTCCATTATAATTTTTTGACAATGAATTTCAGAGACATATTTTGGATGAGTCCTTTGGGTAAAAATTTATGAAATGTATTAGGATGAATTTTGGGAGATACTATAGAGGTATTAGTTATTAATGTATTATATTGGATAACATGTAATAATAAGTTTGGTCAATGAAAATATTTAGATATAAGAGGAATGAATCTTATAATTATTAGTTAAGTACTAATTTTAGTTCATTGAGAATAATGTTTCAAATGGATATTCATTTCCAAAAGTAGGGTATAAAGTAGGAATTGATGTGTTCTCCAAAAAAGGATTAAATAGTTCTTATGGAATTAAAATATATCAAGTATTTATATTATAAAATTTTCCTAGGAGAGATTGTAGAATAATTCCTCAACTCTTGGAGATGGATATAGAGACAGATATGTTGTCCTTGTATATTCATTTATGATGAATAAAATGGTCCTTTAATTCACCACAGATTTATGGTTTCGTGGTTTTTTAAATTTCAAAGTATAAAACACATTTTTGTGATCAATTATCTATATCACACTTTTTTATTATTTGGGTATTACACTTTTATCCACATCTATATCATCACTTTCAACTTATGTTCTACTACATGAAAAAATTGGTATGTGAATATTTTATAGTAAATTTATACATTACTTTATATATTATCATGGGAATGATTTTATTACCATTATTTAGAAATGGTATTTTAATAATAGTATTGTTAAATGTAAAACCCTTGATTTTTGATATAATTATTAATTTGTGAGGACATATTTTATTTAAGGGAGTAGACTGTAAAAACCCTGATACTTTAAAATAAAAACTCTATATTTGATTGAATATTATATAAAACACCATTATTGCAATAGAATTTAACAACCTAACAATCTAAGATATATTTATTTTTAAATAATTTCAATATATTTGATGGCTTGCATTGCAAGAAACAGAATGTTTTAACAAACCTAAATACTATATTAATATATTATTATTTAAAGATGAACACAATGAAAATGGCATGAATACATTTATTTATGAATAGTAATAAATAAAATTTGAAAATTATATTCATATCTTATAATTATAAATAAAATTAAAATAATTTTAAGGATAAATAATTTTTTTTGAAGAATTGTATTTCACTAAATGACATATTGGTTGAACTAAACTCACATTTATTTAATTTAATTTGTATAATAAATTTTAGAAAATAAATTTTAAAAATAAATACATATTAGTAAATCTTCCGTTCAAAATTATATAATGGTGAATCAATGATTATTTATGAAAATAATAATATTTTTATAAATAGTAAAAATATAGATTTTTATTCAAAAGTGATTTTTTTAAAAAAGTAAAAAAAATATTTTCTTAATTTTTTATGTAAAATTCGTTAAATTTTATTAATAATTTACAAAATATTTCATTGGAATAAATTTAATATTTTATTTTTATATTAAATGATTATATACTTATGAAGTGGTTCTCTTAGCAAAACGATTCTTTCATCGCATATGTGGTTGAATATTCAATTATGTTCTACCACATATCGGAACTAAATTTGGTGAATTGTATTATATATATAGAATCAAAATATATTATGATATATAATAATGTAAACATATATATTTACAATAATGAATAATGAATAAAAATAAAAATTAATTTCTGTATTTATGGTAAAAATGAATTTTGAACGGGTTTAATTAAATATGAAAATTTTAAAAAATTACAGAAAAATATCAAAAAATTATTTTAGGCAAAATTTAGAAATTATAACCTCTTAGGTTTAAAAATTAACTACAATTTATGGTTTTTTCTATGATAATCGTTGGTATAACATTATCATGGTGAAAATTTCATCATTATCCTCTCAATACCATATAAAAGGCCACCCCTTTCCTCCCCTATTCACACCTCCAACACCCTTTGGATATAAAAATATTGACAAAAATATCATCCTTTGAATCTTACCCAGATCCTAGAAACCGTAAATTTATTATTACGTGATCATATAAGGATTTATTTATAAACATAATGATTTTATTTAATGATGATGTAAAATTCATAAACGTGTGAATTTTTTTATTTATTCTTCCATATACTTCTAACTATCACAATAAAAGATATTATAATAATACCATTATATCATATTTACCTATATATGATTATTTTAATTAAATTACTAAAATCCTTATCCACTTTTATGAAATGAGAAACAGAAGTGTTGATTATGTGTATGACATACTATCAACTCATGAAAAAATTTAATTTTTCTCTATTAACCACATTTAAAGACAATATATAATGATAAAATTAATATATTTGTATGATTTTTATGATAATAGTAAAATAATTTAATTGTGATATCACATATATCTTGTCACACACAATCCCATGTAGACCCTAAACTGGTCACCTTAGTCGGCCCATGACAATGCTAGAGGAGTGTTCATTGATCCTCTCAGTAAAGTGAAAAGAACCATGGGAATCATGGATAACCAAAGGGAATAGTTTTTAAATTAAAAAATAAATCAATTTATTAAAGTTAATCCAATTACCCCAAATAAAATTATATTTTCCAAACTATATATCATTTATACAAAAACTAAAAATACAAAAATGCTATACATCAAATTCTGAACTGAAATAGATGACCATTAAGCCACTATGTGACTCCAAGGTTCACTCATTGATCTAAAACATATCCTCATCCATAGTGAAATAACCCATTCATCAACCTGAACATGAGATTAAAAATAATAATGAACAATATGTGTGAGCGTCATAACACGGTATGAATTCCTGAAGAATCTATTCCCAATGCAGTTCATTAAAATAATAGACATCAATTTTTTAAAAATACAATATATAAAACATATACCTCCACAAATTATCACTTTAATGGAAATAAAATTCAATTTTCCATTTTATTTTCATAAATGTTTTTCCCAAGAACAGGACATCATCATTTTAGAGGTGAAGATGGAAAGTATATAAGATGCTAATTTTTGTTAAAATAGTGAAATAAGTCAAAAAACATTATCAGAAAATTTTACATTAACATTTATAAACCAAAACATCATTATTAATAAAGAAGAAAACAATAAAATTTTGAAAAAAAATGATCACATATCAAGGGAAATTAAATATAGCATATAATAGTAACCAACCAATAATTCAACTCAATCATCCACTAAAAAAACCAACTACTATTGAACATGATAGAATCTAAGAGATTAGTGGATAATTAAAAACATATTAAACTTTTGAATCACGCAATAATAATTCCTCACCTGATGAGATCAATTCGACCCCAAGCTTAGATCATACCTGACATGGCCTAACATAGGTACACAAAACCAAAGTAGAGTAGGGATCAAAATAAGGGCCTCTACCCATAGTTGAATCCTAAGAAAGTACATCAACCATTTGTATAAAATAGGTTAGAAACTACAGGTTTCTATTTCAAGAATAAATATGTGTAATCTAATCATGAAAAAAACCAACATCATATACATATATCACACACACAATCATCACACAATATCATCACCTTGAATCACCCTAAGGATCAGTTCGTTTTATTGCATCGATTCTATCAAAAGGGGGTCTACACCAAGGTCCTCTCACACTGTTAAATATATCTTAAGAAATGATATTATTAAAACATATTTTCATGAGAACAAATTTTATAAATGTTCTAAATGGGCCTCATGTAATCATTATAAAACCATACATTTAAAAAAGAATCCATCACATCATTTAAAAATACAAATTCTGATAGAAATCCATTTTAGAAAATCCTAACCATTATTTTAGAATATAAATTATATTAACAAGATATATAAATTCCTTATAAATAAAAAAAACATAAAAAAACCGACTAGACATTTTATCAAACACTTTTTGTGAAACACATAACAAAACAATTCCATATATTTAAAAAACCATGATAGAAATCACATCGTTTCATGATTAAAATGTCTTCCATAAATCCCAAATCACTAATTGACTTCTAAATAAGGTCCCAAAACAAATAAACCAACATTTATTATATTTAAGGTACACGTGAAAAGGGAAACCTACATCAAACCATATGAGCATAAATAATGGCAACACAATACAAATCGTCAAGGGTTCCAAACCGCTAGAACATCATCAAGGAAAAATAAAAAAACAAAACCTGTAATATCTCACTAACATAGGTAAACAAATTGGAAAATAATTTCCACTAATGATATAGGTGAAATGTAATGGAAGGAAACTAATGGGGAAATAGAGTTAACACCGAACCATTCTACTTGGGTGAGTAATCTATGAGAAACAACCTTCAAATCCACTCAGAGGAGTTTACCGGAGCCAAAAAGCTCCATTGGATGTGTCTTGGTCATGGGGTTTGAATGGGGAAGGACACAACAACAAAATCCCAATTAAAATTAATGAAAAATCATAAAAATAAATTTCTTCTAGTGGGATGCATGGGTAGCTCACATGGTTAAACAAATGATGTACAAACAACAAAATTATCTACTATCATGTGTTCGAAGGGATACACACTTAGGATTCATGGCTAGTTAAATTATTCTCATTTTCCATGTGACATGTGAATACATAGGATGGATGATTAAACTAACTATTCACCTTCACTATGGGACCTGGATAAATTCCCCAAACACCACCCTCTTCACCCCAATACTCCTATAACTCAAGGGCCTAAACCATCCAATAAAAAACCCCCATTGACAAGTGACACTAGGAGCATCGAAAACACCCCAAAATTTCATTTTCTCCCCATAACATTCACACAATCCAGGAATTAGTCCAAAACCTTTCGAGACATACAAAACAAAAATAAATACCCAACAGAACCTTGACCCAAACCTGCATAGAAAATATCATGCATCTAAAAGAAATTAAAAATAATATAATTAAATTAAAATTGAGGTCAGGGTGTGATGAACCTCCCCACACTTTCACATTCTTAATCGAAAAATTTATAATTCATCTATTTGATCAATAAATTACAATAGTTCACAAACTCACATGACCCAATTCCTCAGACCTAAAGCACCTCAACCACCACCAAAATGATAGTCACACCACTCTACTAGAATTAACAAATGAAACCAAACCACATTTTGAAGGACAATAGAATATTCAAATGAAATCATACATATCCATTCCCAAAACAAAATTGTTGGGTACACAACAAAAGGGAAATATATACCCAAACATAAATGTCATAGGACCAAACAACTCCTAATGAAACTATATTTTTCTAAGACATCACAATGTTCCGAAACTGATTACACACATGCGAGGCAATGATGGACTCCCTACCATTTTAGTGCTTCATCCGGGTGATGAATCTCCCTGAACCATAAAACATTTACACTCATAAATAAACAACCACACACAAACCCGATGAAAGAACCAAATGAACAAGTCAAAACACGAGACTCAGTTTAATCAATCATGGAATTTCGACTCAAAATGGGACTTAAGGGATAAATTCACCTCAACATTTTTTGACACAAAAAAAGAAACATGATCATGAAACATGAGAGAACACACCCTGACAAAATGATTAGAAAATTACAAATTTATGAAATAAATTCATTCTTTAAAATATAGGTCATCATAATATACACAATATAACATTTTCATTTCAAATAAAATTGAAAAACCACAATACACCCTGTAGTAGATAAAAGTAATGCACAAAAAGAAATAACAAGTAAAAAAATTAAATGACATTAAAATATAAGGGACTTCAGTCAAAACCAAAGAAAACCTCTCACTCATGAAAATTTAATGGTGTTTTATATGAAGGGGTGGATCTGGATGCATGTCGCTTTCTGGAAACATTCCAAAAAATATATTAAAAATGGAATATATATGAATATGTATAAGAGGTCTTTGTAGAACATGGTCATGATAAATTCTTATGACTAGGGCTTCCATTTTGATTACAAAAAAGAATCTTTTCCACAGATTAAGCTAACAAATGGTTTTAAGGCCTCTTATTTCTTCTAATATTACAACAAGACTTAGGCCGTTTTCTCATATCCTTATCAAAATTTCCATCACTAATTTTAGAAGACGGAGGAATGTGGGATGTCTTAAGTACTTCCAAAAACAATGATTAAAACTGAACAACATCCCTCACCACATTAAAAAAGGAGTTTATACCAATCTATGACACCATACACTACAGATCATGATGAATTCCTTGCTCAAAATGTTGAGCCTTAAAAAAATATTCCTCAACCAACTATGTGGGATAAAAAATTAATTCCTCAAAATGACTAATAAATTACATCACCAATCCAACACCATATTATATGTATGTCACGAACCAGTCCAAGTCGACCTTGAACCGGTCACCCAGGCTAGCTCGCGACAAGTCCCGAGAGGCGTTCCCGATCCTCCCTAGATGGTGACAAGCATCAAGGGAAACAATACATTACACAAGGTAACAATTTCTCCAATATATGAAAAATCAAACAAATAGCGGAAAGAAATGGACAGCCCAAAATACATTTATATAAAAATTGAACTGATCATTATTTGTACAAGAAACTAAATGTAAAACTAAGCCAACAACTCAACTGACCAAACACGATAACCAACTAACTCCATGTGACCCCGCTTGTAACTCTCCAAAAAAATGATCACACGTCACCCAAGGCGATCGAGCTCAAGCTGAAACCTGAAAACTGGCTAAAAACAGAACTAGATTATAGGCGTGAGTATTAAAACTCAGTAGGTTATCCCGATATTCTATTCCCAATAAACTTCCTTTAAAATAAAATAAACATTAATTTATAGTTTTAAATACATGATATAAAAGTATGTTTTTCAAATGAGGTTCCATGCTATAATAATTATCAAAAAAAACTTGCATGTTTTATAAACAATAATGCTAGCAACAATTTTTCAAGGAGGTGAAACTTCAAAATGAAAATAGTTTTCAAGTGGCTTGTTTTAAAGAATATACACTTTTAAATAATTCACACATACTATTGAATTTACAAACCAAACACACCGTATGCCGATGGTGAGTACACAATAGCCAATGAGCACAAGTCACGGGAACTCCCCTAGGCACTAGTTAGTGGTGAGCCCCAGGTACATCGTGTCTCGTTGAAAGTAACCATAGAAAATATCCATTCTCATGCACATGAGCCACTAGTAGGGAGCATACCCATAACCTAGTGGTCCCCCAACATCATCATCATCATAGTTTAGTTAGTGTTGTCATCATAAAACTTGTTATGTGAAACAGGGGCCAAACCACACGGAATCACTAGCATACTAGTACATGTCCGCCCACCTAGATACCCGGGATTCCCTTTACTACTCAATCAAGTTACACATATTATCAAATACACAATAAACATCAAAAGTCCATTACCAAACAATAAAATCACTAAAAACCCACAAAAATTCTTCACGTTTCATTCAGGAATCAACAGACCACTAAATATTTTCGTAAAACAATTTAAAGGAGTGTATTGAGGCTTCACACATAAAAATCATTCAAAAACAATAATTCAAGACCATAAACCAATAAATAACATAACAAAACAGATTTGGAAGCCCCAAGGCCAATTAATAAATCAATTTCAGGGACCATAAAATTTCCCCAAAATATAGAATAGAAAATACACATGGATTCCATTTGTTTAAAGAAAATGCCAAACGTGCCTTTAAGCCTTTCCCAAAACAAACCTCTGAAAAAGGTATTCATTACAATTTTATTAAGGATGTGTATAAACACCATTTAAATCTGAAAACCACATTTATTAATCCCTTAAAATACTCAAGTTACATATTCAAAACACAACCATTTTCATAAGGATGTGAAACAGACCATTTTATGACAACTCGGTCCAAAACATGTTGTAAACCAAAACCCATTTGTTTTTAAAAACAAATAAAAATTATAAATCAATATAAGGACCCAAAAATACCATTTATTATTCTTCCAATTCATTTATAAATCCAAACAAAAAAATTTTAAATAACACATCACACATAAATGCCAACCAGGAAATTTACCGAACACATGACATGCCCTTTTTAAACAAAACAATTTATTTTAAGAACTTAAAAAGGAATAAAACACCAATTGCATGCCATATTTCATTAAATATACTGTAACATGTTAAAAATATAATATACCAGCTTATAAAACTCAAAAAATAGTTTCATAATATAGCGAAAAATTTAAACAAACCCTTGGTGTTCACTTTTATGACAAAACAACAGTACCTTTAACAAAACAAGGCATAAAAAACCATTTTTCACACCAATAAAACTATACAAAGGATGAAAAACAATAATAAACATATATATAAGGTGTTGAAAATATTTAAATGATGAAACTTAAATAATAAAGGCATGTGAAAGGGGTATCCAACCTCAAATCCTTGGCTAAATTGAAACGCACATCCGAAATCACCCGCCGCGAGTGTATAAACCCTAAAACTATAAAGACCATACATAAATGAACAGAATCCCCATAAAATAACATGTTATAACAAAACCCTATGTCGATCAAGACTAGGGTCAAATATAAAACCAAGAAATAACGAAGGGAGGGGGAAGAGGAAGAAGAAAGGAGAAGAAATCTCTATAACACCCCGAGATTTTATGAAAAATATTCTGTTTAATTTCATTAATGTCTAGTTTTGTACGCTACACCAAAAGTATCTTGCACAACACGCATCCTTGACTTGCCTTGCATTGCATGCAATTACGACCTTCCTCGATAGCTTACGTCATACGCAATACCGAGTTTCACTAAACAACGTTATGCTATTAAAATATTATTAAAACTAGCCGTTATGAATAGTAATAACCACTTTTAGATATTTTGTAAATTTTATTTTTCAAAATGGACTTCATTTTTGGATTCAGAATATCAAAATTATATTAGGGTGAAATTTTGGTACTTTTCGGCAAACTTTCATTTTCTGATGAATACTGAAAATTACTAATTTTTAATTAAAAACAACTATTTTAATCGAAATAATTAATAGTGATAAATTATTAATTTGAGTGGTTTTAAAGTATATTTAGAATATATTTTTACAATTTAATACAATTTTGGTCATTGGATGTAATTTCACATTTAAACCAGACATAAACACGTTTCAATCTTTTGATAGTAATTATCTCTTAAGAACACGCTATTTGTTTTGACGACGGGAATTAATTTTTAAATTAATTAATACAACTAATATGTTTTGAATTTGGTAAAATAGAAATCATTTTTGAGTTCATAATATCAAATATAGCTTAGGCCTAATTTTTGGTATTTTTCTGAAACGTTCATTTTTTGATGAATAGTGAAACCACTAAGTGGTAGTTAAAAAAATGAATTTTTCATAAAACTTAATTTTACCATTTCTGTGAGTGGAATTTCAAAAATCTGAGAGACACAGTTGATGTAAGTAAGTAAAATTTGGTTCAATGAGATGAAAATAATTTTTGGTGAATAGTAACTTTTTACTTTTTTTACCACGGTTAAAAGTAAATAGGGTAATTAAGGGTAAAAATGTTACTATTATTACCCTATCACATCTCCTAATTCTATTGGATAAGTTTAATTCGACCAAAAACAAACTTAAGAATAAAATATGACCATTTAGGCCCACTTGGATTGGATTAGGACATTTATTATTAATTTATTTAAATAAGGGTTAAAATAGTTAAAATCAAAGTTTAATAAGTATATCATTTTTAATATAGGGTTATACATAAGATAAATTCGACTATAAATAATCATCAAAAATCTAAAAAGATTTCCTACATAATGGTATTTTATTTGTAATTTTTAGACATTATATAATTTAAATTATTTATGAGACAAATATGATGCAGTAATTATCTCATTAATGAAATATTGACATAATTGATCTTATAAATACCCAAATAAATGTAATTTGAGACTTTTTATGAATTGAACTATTTTTATAGGTTACTATGACATGTTAGTATTGATTTAATTAACTTTTTTTAGAACTAATAATTCTGTTATGATTTTTACAAAAATCAATTAATAAATAGTGTCAAAATTGACATAAAATAGTTTTTAAAACAAATATTATTTTATTAATTGTTATTTTATTCCTAAAAATCTAAGGTTCGGCCAAATGACTTATATAAGGTTATATATATTAATAATAAACAACTTGGGGTTCTTTAAGCTTCTTATAGTAAGTTTATTAACATTATAGTGTAAGAACACAAAAAGACACGGTAAAAGTAAAATTAACTAACTTAAAGTGAAATATAAATGATAAGGTTAAAATAGGAACCTAAACGTGTCTAAATTATATTTTATGAGAGGATTTCGACCCATCCCCACCTTAGATTATAAATAACTCAATTTAGAGCTATTTAAAACCAAATTTGGCTTTATAATAAAATAATATTTTTTGTTTTTTCCGAAGGAGCCCCTCTCCTCTCTTATAAAAGGGAACCTCCTCCCTCTCTTCCTCACACCACATTGAGCATTCAAGCTTTTCCAACCCCTGAAAAATTCTCTTCAAAACTTCCCTAGTAACATCCTAGAGGTTCTGGTCTTCTTAAAATACCAATTATAGTTCCCTAAAAGAAAATCTCAAAGAGGAACTTCAAAGAAGAGGTAATGTCTGTTACCAATTCTATTAACTTTATTTCTTCTTCCACTTCTTCTTATTAGGTTGTTTAATTATGAAGTAATAACATAAGTATCAGTCATATAATTATATGTTATAAAAATAATGAAACAAACCTATTTCACCATCTATCCATCCTACGAAAAATGAAATCACCGCGCGTGCGTACGTACGGAATACCGTCTCCACGCCGTGGTGTAATCTATTTTCCACCACCACCTTACTTGGATGGGTATAATGGTGTACATAATAACTATATATGATTATTGTAAAGTTATATTGATTCTGAAATATTATACATACACTCAAATACAATTCCACGACCATGAGAACAATATCACCGCTCGTGTGTACGTACGGACTACCGTCTCCACGATGCGATGCGATTCATTCTCCATGTTAACCATTCATGAATGATTATAAAGTGTATATAATAAGTAATAATGAAATATATGACATAATAATGATACTGGATTTATGTTTATATATATGTATGTCATCTACTTAATTCCATTCAACTCAACAAGGAAACGAAAACAGCATCCATGCATACGTACGACCTACAGTCTCCATGAACGGTGTATTTCTTTCTATTTACTGATCTATTATATATATGTATATTATGAATATATTATATATATATATATATCAGGTTCTATATTCTGTAATTAAGTATTCATGATCTAAGTAATCATATGATTAATTACAAGTCATAACACGGACGACAAATAAAACGATTTTACCCAAAACTCTCTTTAACATGGAATTTACAAAAGAACGGCTAAAATAAATTCATAAGTGAACCATATATGATATCATAACAATGATTATGATTATTGAATAAGTAAATTAAATTATTTAAATCATTATATAGGAGGTTTGGACACTTACGAAGCAAATCGGACATAAGGTAAGGAAAAATATCACAATCTCATTTTTATCCGAGATTGTTTATACTTTCGTAATTACTTGGGTGTATTTTATCATACACATCCATGTTTTTTAAAAATGTAATATTATTTCCATCCACCCACATTTTTTTAAAAATCCAATTTTACCCTTAGATGAGTTTTTAGTAAAAGATGTGAAAGGAATCTTTTTTCATTTTTCGTACGAGGTACTTTTTGACTTTTCCGACAAAAGTACGAGAAGAATGTTTTTTTAACTTATACAGCATGAAAGGAAGTTTACGGTTATATAATGCCTTGTTTTCATGATGCTTATTCTAAAAGACTTCATGAATATTTTCAAAAAAAACTTTTCTTTTAAAATTGCAAGACATTTTGTGAAATGAAAATGATTTTGAAGAAAAAAGGATATTTTCCTCAAGAAGTCATTTCAAGTGTTTTATCAAAACAATTTTTCATCTATGATGACATTATTTCATATGTGTATGTTTCAAGTATAATGTCTCTATGATTTACATGGTTTCACATCTATTATTATGAAATGATATCCATTTCTTTTATATGGATTATGTAATGATGGGATGATGTTTATGAAACCCATTTTATTTATTGGGTTATTATGAATGATGTATGTTTATTTTGTGGCAGAAGTAAGAATAATTTCATCATGAGATGGGTGGGACCTATATCTCCCTCCAATGCATTGGGTAATGATTTTATATCTCATGAGATAGACATGGCTGGAACGGAAGGTTAAACCAGTTCAATTAAACTAGACTGAATCGAGAAGTGAACTCGGTTCTGAAATGGACTTTGTCCACTAAGATAGTCTTGGCATTGAGTCTTCACTAACAAGAAATTATTCTCTATGATTATGTGTATATGCCACAACGTTTCATGTTTTATGTTATGATTATCGGGATTACATTTCACTACTATGATTTATCCCATGTTATGAAATTATGATTTCTTTTGTAGGTTAATATTTCCAAAAGTTATGTTCTTATGTATATGATGTGATTGATATTTATTGTGTTTACCCTTACAGAGTATTTGATCTCACCCTTTTATGTTTTCTTTTCCCTAGGATATAAAGAGAGGTTTTAGGTAAAAAAGGAAGATCTTTTTGGGAGATGTTGAAGATCATTCACCACGATTAGAAGATTATATTCCTAGTTTCAAAAGACACTAAACTATTATTCTCCTTGTGTGTGTGTTTTTGATTTGTACTAAGTATTCCACAAACGTAATGTAATGTCCATGTACATTATGATTCGGGTCTCTACAGTTTGTATTAGAGAAAAGGTTTAGTCAACCTTTGGAAACTAGGATGCAAAAATGTTAGTGATATCCATAGAGATATGTCTAAGGTATGTCTATGGATGTCTCTAAGGTTATGTATAGGTATAGGTTATTGTCCTAGAATTGAGCTAACGATCTTAGAATTTAACATAAGATGTTATATATTGATGGTACTCCCACATTACTATGTTGTTTTCCCTAGCATGATTTTTTCCTCTCATAGAATTCTTTTTCTGTTTTAGTTAATGGAGGGAACCAGAAGGAATTCGGTTAACATTGAATCCAATGGACAAATAAGTGACTATGAGCAACAAAATTGTGTAATGTCTAGAGAGAAAGATATTGTGATTATGCTGAATCAGTCATCGCGATATATGATTAACAAGTTGAAATTTAGTGGTATGACTAATTCATCATAGAAGAGGAATATAGACTATTATGCATGTTCGCATGTTGAGGAGTATAAAGAAAGGAAGATTGAGATTTCTAAAGAAGGGAAGAAGAACCTTGAGGAATACCTCAAATGGAGGGACCGATGTTATCTGTGTGGAGAACAGGTTCATAGAGTGACAGACTGTTATGGAGTTCAATATATTATTTGTGGAGAACATGGGCATTACCCAACTCAATGCCCTGACCTAAAAAGTTACTTCTAAATCAAGGAAGGACATATTCCAGGAAAATAATTGAGGAGGATGGATTGAAATGTCTATGTATTGGTATTCAAGAATAATGTTGTTGAGGTACTTTTATTGTGTATTATAATATTTTTGTATTATTCTGTTGTGGTTTTCATCAATTTTATGGTATCGGTAACCATGGAAATTGATTGAGATATTTTTGGTAAGTATATGATATGCGCATAATGAAGTGATAAGAAGATAATGAGATGTTTTATTGTATTCATATAAGGACTAAGTGATATAATGGTTTGAGTATAAAGAATTTTGAGGATTTTGGTTTGTGGAAAGTGTTAACTTTTAACAACATTCATGTTTTAACTAATGTTCAATGGGTATTCATTCATCAAGAGAATACATGATTAAGGTATTCATATGTTTTTAATTTGACCAACAAGAAATATCTTATGATATATTGGGGATAAATGATGGCATTCACGTGATTGTTATGTGACATTTCAAGTAATCATTTTCTTTATACTATGAGCTTGGACCGAAGTATTTTAGAAAAGCCTAACGATTGGAATGGATTATGTTGGACATAAGTTAGTATTGTTTAAGTATAGAACATTTTTAGATATTATTGATGGGATGTTATAGTAATATAGCTTTAGAAAAAGGACAACCTGCAGGACGGGCGACAACCCATCGCGTCAGACAAGGCTGTGGGAATCGAACCCAAAACTGAAGTGTGACTGGCCTTTATCGCCTAACACTGGCCTACAAGAAGTTCTTGTTTAGTAGAAACTAGTTTTATTATATTAAGAAGTATGATATATGAAGTATAAGTCCATTTTAGGAACCATATATGATTAATCTCACTATAGATGGACTTATGTATTTTTTGATAACTTTTCTAACCTTTTGTTTGAGACAGATGGAATAACCCATCATTCTATCACATGATCATCTAACACATCACAAATGACAAATTCATCATCATTTATTTAAGAGATGAAGTGGAAATTGTTCAAATAACGACCAACGGTGAGAGTATACCAAAATCACGAAAGTATTTCTTCTAATTCCAATTTCATCAACTTTAGGGAATTGATCTTG
Source organism: Viscum album (assembly GCA_963277665.1). NCBI lineage: Eukaryota > Viridiplantae > Streptophyta > Magnoliopsida > Santalales > Viscaceae > Viscum > Viscum album. The sequence continues at coordinate 1,575,756,498 of OY728136.1, read as the reverse complement.
AAAACCAAAAATGTTGTCCTAGTGCTCTTATATCTGATGAATCAGATGGTACCTTATATCATCACAGATTTATGGCTTCGTTATTGCTGGCTCTTCCATAGCCATGTTATCTACCACTCTCCATCAGAACATGATGGTCAGATTTCTCTTCCATATCCATACTTTCACCTATGTGGAATCTCAGTGATTAGTTTATTTGGGTAACCATTATGTTGTATACTATTGTTTTTAAAGATTGGTTATGGTATTCCTTTTTACGATATCAGTTTCTATTAATGAAACTTTCAAGTAGTAACCCATTTATAACCCCAACGAATTTCGAAGGTGAAATTCATTTTAAGAGGGGTAGAATGTAACACCCCGAGATTTTATGAAAAATATTCTTTTTAATTTCATTAATGTCTTGTGTTGTATGCTACACCAAAAAGAGCTTGTACAACATTCTTCCTTGACTTTCCTTGCATTACACACAATCACGACCTTCCTCGATAGCTTGCGTCGTACGCAATACCGTGTTTCACTAAACAACGATATGATATTAAAATATTATTAAAACTAGCCATTATGAATAGTAATAACCACTTTTGGAAATTTTTTAAATTTTATTTTTTAAAATGGACTTCATTTTTGGATTTGAAATATCGAAATTAGCTTCGGGTGAAATTTTGGTACTTTTCGGCTAACTTTCATTTTCTGATGAATAGTGAAAATTACTAATTTTTAATTAAAAACAACCTTTTTAATCGAAATAATTAATAGTGATAAATTATTAATTTAAGAGGTTTTAAAGTATATTTAGAATATATTTTTACAATTTAATACAATGTTAGTCATTTGATGTAATTTCACATTTAAACCAGACATAAACAAGTGTCAATCTTTTGATAGGTATTATCTCTAAAGAACACGCTATTTGTTTTGACGATGAAAATTAATTTTTAAATTAATTAATGCAACTGATATGTTTTAAATTTGGTTAAATAGATATCATTTTTGAGTTCATAATTTCAAATATATCTTAGGCCTAATTTTTGGTATTTTTCTGGAAACTTTAATTTTTTGATGAATAGTGAAACCATTAAGTAGTAGTTAAAAAATGAATTTTTCATAAAACATAATTTTACCGCTTCTGTGAGTGGAATTTCAAAAATCTGAGAGACACGTATTATGTCAGTAAGTAAAATGTGGTTCAATGAGATGAAAATTATTTTTTGTGAATAGTAACTTTTTACTTTTTTTTACCACGGTTAAAAGTAAATAGGGTAATTAAGGGTAAAAATGTTATTATTATTACCATAACACATGTCCTAATTCTATTGGATAAGTTTAATTCGACCACAAACAACCTTAGGAATAAAATATGCCCATTTAGGCCCACTTGGATTAGATTAGGACATTTATTATTAATTTATTTAAAGAAGGGTTAAAATAGTTAAAATCAATGTTTAATAAGTATATCATTTTTAATATAGGGTTATACAAAAAATAAATTAGACTATAAATATTAATTATAAATCTAAAAATATTTCCTACATAATGGTATTTTATTTTTAATTTTTAGACATTAAATAATATAATTTATTTATGACACAAAGATGATGCAGTAATTATTTTATTAATGAAATATTGACATAATTGAGGTTATAAATACCAATATAAATGTAATTTGAGACTTTTTATGAATTCCACTAATTTTATAGGATACTATGACATGTTATTATTGAATTAATTAACTTTTTTTCTAACTAATAATTCTATTATGATTTTTAAAAAAATAAATTTCTAAATAGTTTCAAAATTGACATAAAATAGTTTTTAAAACAAATATTATATTATTAATTTATATTTTATTCATAAAAATCTAAGGTTCTGCCAAATGACTTAGATAAGGTTATATATATTAATAATAAACAACTTGGGGTTCGTTTGGCTTCTTATAGAATGTTTATTAACCTTATAGTGTAATAACACAAAAAGTCACTGTAAAAGTAAAATTATCTAACTTAAAGTTAAATATAAATGATAAGGTCAAAATAGGAACCTAAACTTGTCTAAATTCTATTGGATGAGAGTATTTGGACCCATACCCACATTAGCTTTGAAATAACTCAATTTGGAGATATTTAAACCCGAATTTGTCTTTATAATAAAATAATTTTTTTAGTTTTTCCAAAAGATCCCCTCTCCTCCCTTATAAAAGGGCACCTCCTCCCTCTCTTCCTCACACCAATTTGAGCATTCAAGCTCGGCCAAACCCTGAATAATTCTCTTCTACACTTCCCTAGAAACATCCTAGAGGTTCTGGTCTTCTTCAGAGACCAATTATAGTTCCCTAAATGGAGATCTCAAAGTGGCGCTTCAAAGAAGTTGTAATGTCCGTTACCGATTATTTCAACTTTATTTCTTCTTACACTTCTTCTTATTAGGTTGTTTCATTATGAAGTAATAAAATCAATATAAATCATACACTGATATGTTTTTATAAGTATTAAACAAGCCTATTTCACTATCTATCCATCCTACAGAAAACGAAATCACCGCGCATGCGTACGTATGGAATACCGTCTCCACACAGTGGTGTAATCTATTTTCCACCACCACCTTACTTGGATGGGTATAATGGTGTACAGAATAAATATATATAATTATTGTAAATTTATATTGATTCTTAAATAGTATACATACACTCAAATAAAATTCCATGATCATGTGAACGATATCATCACTCGTGCGTACGTAAGGACTACCGTCTCCACGACGCGATGTGATTCATTCTCCATGTTAACCATTAATGAATGATAATAAAGTATATATAATAAGTAATCATGAAATATATGACATAATAATGGTACTGAATTTATGTGTATATATATTTATGTCATCTACTTAATTCCATTCAACTCAATAAGGAAACGAAAACAGTGTCATGCGTACGTACGGCCTACCGTCTCCAAGAACAGTGTATTTCTTTCAATTTACTGATCTATTATATATATGTATATTCTGAAAATATATTTTATATAAATCCTATTTTTTATTTTGGAATTAACTAATCATGATCTATGTAATCATATGTATAATTACAATTCATAACATGGACGACAAATAAAATGATTTTACCCAAAATGCTCTTTAACATGGAATTTACAAAATTACGGGTAAAATAATGTCATAAGTAAACCATATATGATATCTTAACAATGATTATGATTCTGTAATAAGTCAATGAAATTATTTAAGTCATTATACAGGAGTTTCGGACACTTACAAAGAAAATCGGACCTAAGGTAAGGGAAAATATCACAATCTCATTTTTATCAGAGATTGTTTATACTTTCGTAATTACTGGGGTGTATTTTATCATCCACATCCATGTTTTTTCAAAATGTAATATTATTTCCATCCACACAATTTTTTTTAAAAAATCCAATTTTACCCTTAGGTGAGTTTTTAGTAAATGATATGAAAGGAATCCTTTGTCGTTTTTCGTACGAGGTACTTTTTGACATTTCCGACAAAAGTATGGGAAGATTGTTTTTTTAACATATACAGAATGAAAGGATGTTTATGGTTTTATAATGTCGTGTTTTCCTAAAGCTTACCCCAAAATACATCATGACTATTTTCAACAAAATCCTTTTCATTTAAAATTTCATGACATTTTGTGAGAAGAAAATGATTCTGAAGAAAAAAGGATATTTTCCTCAAGAATTCATTTCAAGTGTTTTATCAGACCATTTTTCATCTAAGATGACATTATTTCATATGTGTATCTTTGAAGTATAATGTATCTATGATTTACATGGTTTCACTTCTCTTATTATGAAATGATATCCATTTCTTTTATATGGATTATGTAATGATGTGATGATGTTTGTAAAACCCATTTTATTTATTGGGTTATTATGAATGATGTATGTTTATTTTGTGGCACAAGTAAGAATGATTTCATTATGAGATGGATCAGACCTATATGTCCCTCCAATGCATTGGGTAATGATTTTATATCTCATGAGATAGACATGGCTGCAACGGTAGGTTAAACCGGTTCAGTAAAACAGGACTGAAACGAGGAGTGAACTCGGTTCAGAAATGGACTTTTTCCACTAAGATAGTCTTGGAATTGAGTCTTTACTAACAATAAATGATTCTCTATGATTATATGTGTATGGCACAATGTTTCATGTTTTCTGTTATGATTATTGGGATTACATTTCACTACTATGATTTATCCCATGTCATGAAATTATGAATTCTATTGCAGGTTAAGATTTCCAAAAGTTATGTTTTTATGTATATGATGTGATTGATATTTCTTTTTTTACCCTTACTGAGCATTTGAGCTCACCCTTTTATGTTTTCTTTTTCCCATGATATAAAGAAAGGTTTTAGGTAAAAAAAGGAAGATCTTTTTGGGAGATGTTGAAGATCTTTCACCATGATTAGAAGATTATATTCCGAGTTTCCAAAGACACTAAACTATTACGGTCCTTGGGTGTGTGGTTTTGTTATGTACTAATTATTCCGCAAATGTAATGTAATATCCATGTACGTTAAGCTTCAGGTCTCTACAATCTCACCTTTAAACCTATAAAACTCTTCGTCTTCCATTAGATCTGAAACCCTACAGAGAAGGGAATGACTTGAATCATCTTAGAGAGAATCAAAAGGTCTGGACAAACCAGGTAAAGAAGATTTGTTGCTAAAATAGTACGAATTGATTGATCTATGAATGATACAATTTACCTTGTCAATTCGAGACGATTTGAGTGTCATTGACAATGTTTCCCCCCTACGTGACTATTCTAAGCTCCAAAGAAGCAAAAAAAGATATTGGGGGTGAGGATAGGGATATTTTATTCGGGTGAGAGGTGGAATCACCAAAAAATATTAAAAAATAAAAAATCTATAAAAGAAACAATTTATTTTTTTAAAACTGAAAATGGGCCCATGTGCTGGCCCAATACCAAAATAATTAACCCAAATTCACAATGATCATGAATTCTTATGTGGTCTAAAAGGATATGGAAGTTTTAATATGTCAGTATAGGAGAAGTGGGAAGTGTAATGGGTTAAAAATTATAAATAACAATGGTGTTATAAAAGAAACAAATTTGGGTTTAAAAACTGGAATTGGGCTCACGATTGGCCCAAATCATGAAGTGACCACCCTCTCTCCAAAAATCATAAATAACCAATGGGCAACCAAAATTAAGGTTATTAAACATATATGAAAGTTCAAACCTCAAAATTAATCTCACCAAATACCCATGAAAAGCATCGGTATTTCCAATGGACCCGCTCTAAACAAAGACATGAAAAACTGGGTCTGACAATTCTCCCCACCATTAATGCTTTCCGCCCCAGGAAAGCCACAACTCTTTCCAGCTGAAATATCAAAAACTAAGGATTATTTATCAATATGTTCTAGAATCCTAATCTAATGAAACTCCATTAACCATTAATGGATCTTAATCCTCATATCTTAACAAAAAACAACTTTTATTAACTTCTCAAGAATCAACTGAAAGATCGAGTCACTACCTCCACAACAAAATCAAGAACCTGGTTGTTGGGCCTTCTGCCAATGAACCCAACAATCACCCAAACCAAATTGAACTCACTAAAGCTGATGATTCTAGTGGATTACATAATGTAATCCCGACCATTATGAAACAACTAGCAGTAGATAAGTTTTATGAGGAAAAATCAACGAGAGTCGTGGTGGGTCTCCCAAACATTAGAAACCAACTTGCAACGAACAAACAAGAATTCAAAATTAACTAGAATTGGGAATAACTTTAGAAAGTCCCCAAAAATTCCCATAAAAACCTACCAACCCATGTTAATAGGGTTACAACATGATCATCTAAACCACCCACTCCCGAGCGGAGGGGACAAGAACTAGGCCAACACTTTCGGCAGTGATCTGGCCCCCCACCACTCATGGTGGGGAGGGAAGGGGGCCCAATAATTTGGCCATTGATACCAAAAAAAGAACCAAAGAACTACCCAAAACACTCCACCTACAAATATGTAATTCCAAAATGGCACCTGATTTACATAGGTGGTCAACATAAGTACATTAATCTGATTCTCACATTCCTGAAGGCATAACCTTTGACACTGTGTGAGGGTTAAGTCCACTACGCTTGTTGCGACAAAAAGAAATTAATATAAATGATGAACCACAATAGAGACATAGAAACTACCATACCATAATTGTGGAGGCAGGAGCCTGGTCAAGCTCCCCACACCTCTGAAGATTTCCTGACTGCGTGAAAAGATTCACTCAGAGGCCTATGATAGGAGCCCTGATTCTTGAAGCATCTTCTACACCGGAGTCTAGGTTCTAAGGATTACACCGCTTACAAAGAGAACACATGCTTGACAAAACACATTCATATAAATAGGAACACATATATTCATATCATAATTCGGTCTCACTCCGAATGAGGGGAAAATGGACAATGAATACGAAGAAACACAGCAACATCACCGAACACAACTACTATGTACAAAAGAATTATCACGACTTTGAAGCACATTTAATCGATCTGAAACAGCTCTCTACTCCAAAACATAGGTTAAGGCATCATCCAAAGAGGTGGATTTAACATTTTAAATGAATCCTTAGGTTGATCAGAAGGAATGATTTCCAATGGATAACTATCTATGGCCATATCACAACATCAAATACATTATTAAAAACCCATTGAAAATTACTCCAAATCTAAGCCACCAACAATATATCATCTCAAGATACAAAAAGAGTATGGCTTCTAGATCAAAAAGAATCTTAATGAATAAAAAACTCTTCTAAGACATACAACATTCAAGCCACTTAACCATTGGTTTAATAGAAAATGCAACAATTTTTCAGCTCACAACACTTTTGAAAAACAAATTAACTTGGTGGGTTTCCACATTCATAAATGGTCTTTCATCAAGTCTCACCCACATGCACATTTCCTTGCCACCCCAGGCACCCAACCACCATTCCATATTGGCCATCCTTCCAGATATCAATAAAACCATGCATGTGAGCACCCATGAAAACACCAAAGGATAAAAAAACAACATCATTCCAAAAATCATGTACCTTCAAAATGAACACCATCCACCAAGTCAAAAACCCTTTTCATATTTCACAAAACAAAAAACCACAATTCAATAAGAATCAATTTCTTAAAAACCTACCCCTTATTATTTTTAACTACTTTTAAAATAACCATGCCACTCCAAACAACCCCTTCCAATTTTTTAAATATTCAGCAAGGTATTATTTCATAATCCAAGGTCTAATGAGACCAATATCCTTTCTAGGAAAACACCAACCGATCAGAAACAATTTCCAAAAACAATTTATCCTATTCATAAACTGTTTGACTTCACAAAATACCCCATTTAAAACAATGATTCAGAATCACCTTAAAACGATTCACAATTTCAAAACATTTTATTCCAACAAACCACAAGTTTAGATTATGGATAATCCAATCCCGTTAAATCATTTCCACTTCCCTCCAATTTTTTCCCCTAAAAACAAAACCTTCCAAAACCATTCTTATATTTAATTTTTGAAAACCCCTTTTTCCACATTTAAAATCCAATCCTTCCTTTGAAACCCATTTCCATAATTCTCACATCAGTATTTTCAAAATAAAAATCCAGAATTCTAGAAAGGACTAAGAAACACACAAAAGGGAACTAGTATCGATGGGTGACTTGATCATATGGTTGGCGGTCATATGTCAAACACAAAACCAACAAAGAGAGAAATATTAGGCTCATGAAACATCTCCACATGTCTTTCCAGACCCTGCGATCTCATGGAGGCCATTAGTACGACTCCCCTTGTCATATCCCAACAACAAACAATCAACAAGAACAAAAGAAACTAATAAAACCAGACTTCCCATGGAACCCAAGGATTAGAACGAGAAAGAGTTCTCGACTCTCTTCCCAAACATACCACTCAAAGTGAAAACAATACTACTTCATCTACCTGACACCCCCAAATAACAAGGGCACTCTAAAAGAAATGTCTTCTAAGAGCTAACCCCCTATAATACCAATTTTGTCACAGACCAGTCCAAGTCGACCCTGAACCGGTCACCCAGGCTAGCTCATGACAAGTCCTGAGAGGCTTTCCCGATCCTCCCCGGATGGTGACAAGCACCAAGGGAATAAATATAGTACACAAGGGAACTATTTCGCCCATTTATTAAAAATAAAATAAATAGTGGAAAGAAATTGACAGCCCAAAATACATTTATATAAAAATTCAACTGAACATTATTTGTACAAGAAAATGTAAGTAAAACTAAGTTGACAACTCAACTGAACAAACCAGATAAACAACTAACTCCATGTGACCCCGCTGGTCACTCTCCAAAAAAATGATCACACATCTCCCAATGCGATCGAACTCAAGATGAAACCTGAACAAAGTCCAAAAACAGTAGAAGACTATAGACGTGTGTATTAAAACTCAGTCGGTTCGCCCGATATTCTATTCCCAATGAACCTTCTTTAAAATAAAAAAACATCAATTTATACTTTTATATACAAGATATAAAAGTATGTTTTTCAAATGTGGTTCCATGCTATATAATTATCAAGCAAAAACATGCATTTTTTATAAACAATAATTCAAGTAACAATTTTTCAAAGAGGTGAACCTTCAAAATGAAAATAGTTTTCAAGAGGGTTGTTTTAAAGAATATACACTCTAAACAAGTCACACACACTACTAAATTTACCAACCAAACACACCGTATGCCGATGGTGAGTACACAATAGCCAATGAGAACAAGTCAAGGGAACACCCCTAGGCACTAGTTAGTGGTGAGCCCCAGGTACCTCATATCTCAGTGAAAGTAACCATAGTAAATATCTGTTCTTGTGCACACGAGCCACTATTAGGGAGAATAACCATATCCTATTGGTCCCCCAACACCATCATCATTATAGTTTTTTTAGTGTTGTCATCGTCAATCTTGCTACGTGAAACAGTGGCTAAACCCCACAGATTCACTAGCATTCTAGTACACGTCCACCAACCTAGATACCTGAGATTCCCTTTAGTGCTCAATAAAGTTACACATATTATCAAATACACATTGCATATCAAAATTCCATTCCCAAACAAGAAACACACCAAAATTCCACAAGCTTTCTTTACATTTCATTCACGAATCCAAAAACCACTAAATATTTTCGTAAAACAATTTCAAGGAGTGTATTGAGGCTTTGCACATAACAATCATTAGAAAACACTATTTTAAGACCATAAAACCATAAATAACATAAAAACCACATTTGGAACCCCAAAAGTCCAATTAATAAATCAATTTCAGGGACCATAAAATGGCCACCAAAGATATAATAGAAAATACACATGGATTCCATTTGTTTAAAGAAAATGCCAAACTAGCCTTTCAGCCTTTCCAAAAACAAACATTTGAAAAAGGTATTCATTTAAATTTTATTAAGGAGGTGTATAAACACCATTTAAAGAAGAAAACCACATTTATTAATCCCATAAAATACTCGAGTTACATATTCAAAACACAACCATTTTCATAAGGATGTGAAACAAACCATTTTACGACAACTCGGGCAAAAACATGTTGTAAACCAAAACCCATTTGTCTTTAAAAAAAATAAATATTGTAAATACATATAAGGAACCAAAAATACCATTTATAATTCTTCCAATTCATTTATAAATCCAAAAAAATAATATTTAAATAACACATCACACATAAAATCCAACCGGGAAATTTACCGAACACATGAGATGACCTTTTTAAACAAAACAATTTATTTTAAGACTTCAAAAGTAATAAAACACAAATTGCAAGACATATTTCATTAATGATACTATAAAATGATAAAAATATCATAAACCAGCTTATTATCCTCACAAAATAGATTCAAATATAGAGGAACATTTAAACAAACCCTTAGTGTGAACTTTTATGACAAAACAACAGTAACTTTAAGAAAACAAGGCATAAACAACCATTTTTTACACCAGGAAAACTATCCAAAGGATGAAAAACAATAATAAACATATATATCACGTGTTGAAAATAATAAAATTATGAAACGTAAATAATAAAGGCATGTTCAAGGGGCATCCTACCTCAAATACTTGGCTTAATTGAAACGCACACCCGAAATCACCTGCCCGGGTTTATTAACCCTAAAACTATGAAGACCATACATAAATGAATATAAAACCCATAAAGAAACGTGTTATAAAAGAAACATAGGTCGATCAGGACTATGGTACAATATAAAACCATGAAATAATGAAAGGAGGGGGAAGGGGATGAAGAAAGGAGAAGGAATCTCAACTTTCAACCTAGAAAACTCTTTGTCATCCATTAGATCTAAAACCCTAGAGGGAAGGGAATGGCTTGAAACATATTGGAGAGACTCCTATGGTCTGTAAGAACCAGGGATAGTTGATTTGTGGCCAAAAGAGTACGAAATTATTTATTTATGAATGATACAATTTATCATGTCAATTCTGGAAGATTTGAGGGATATTGACCATGTTTCCCACATACGCGACTATTCCGAGATAAAAAGAGGACAAAACGATATTGGGGGTGAGGATAGGGATATTGGATTTTGGTGGGAGGTGGAATAACTGAAAAATATTAAAAAAAATGAAAAATCTTTAAAAGAAACAATTTATTTTTTTAAAACTAGAAATGGGCCTATGGGCTGGCCCAATACCAAAATAATTAACCCAAATTCACCTTGACCCTAAATTCTAATGAGGTCCGAAAGGATATAGAAGTTTTAATATGTATTTATAGGACAAGTGGGATGTGTAATGGGTTATAAAAATATAAAAAAACAATGAATTTATAAAAGAATCAAATTTGGGTTTTAAAACTGGAATTGGGCTCACGGTTGGCCAAAATCTTGAAGTAACCACCCTCTATCCAAAGATCATAAACAAGAAATGGAGAACCCAAATTAGGGTTATTAAACATATATGAAACATCAAAACTCAAAATTAATCTCACCAAATACCCATTAAAATCATCGGGATTTCCAATGGACCATCTCTAATCAATGACATGAATAACCGGGTGTGACAATTCTCCCCACCAGTAATGCTTTCCGCCCCATGAAATCCATAACACTTTCCAGCTGAAAGATCAAAAACTAAAGAATATTTATCAATATGTTCCAGAATCCTAATCCAATGACACTCCATTAACCATTAATGGAACTTAATCTTATTACCTCAACAAAAAACAACTTTTAACCACTTCCTGAGAATCAACTTAAAGATCGAGTCACTACCGACACAACAAAATCAAGAACACGGTTGTTAGGCCTTCTGCCAATGGACCCAACAATCACACAAAACAAAGCGAACTCACTAACACTTAAGATTGTCGTGGATTATATAATGGAATCCTCACCTTTAAGAAACAACTATTAATAGATTAGTTCTTATGAGGAAAAATCAATGAGACTCGTGGTGGGTCTCAAATACATTAGAACCCAACTTGCAACGAAATAACAAGAATTCAAAATTAACTAGAATTTGGAATAACATGAGAATATCCGCCAAAAAACATCCCATAACAACCTACCAACCCATGTTAATAGGGTTACAACATGAACATATAAACCACCCACTCCCGAGCGGAGGGGACAAGAATTAGGCCAACACTTTCAACACTGATCTGGCCCCCCACCACTCAGGGAGGGGAGGGAAGGGGACCCGATAGTTTGTCCATTGATACAAAAAAAATTAACAAAGGAACTGACCGAAACTCTCCACCTATAAATAGGTAATACCAAAACTGCAACTGATTTACATAGGCAATCCAAATAGGGATATTAATCAGAATCTCACATCCCTAAAGGCAAAACCTTTGACACTGTGTGAGGGTTAAGTCCCCCATGCTTGTTGCGACAAATAAAAATTAACAGAAATGATGAACCACAATAGAGAAATAGAAACTGTCATACCACAGTAGTGGAGGCAGGAGCTTGGTCAATCTCCCCACACCTCTGGAGATTTCCTAACTTCGTGAAAAGCTTCACTCCAAGGCCTGTGGCTGGAGCCCAGATTCTTGAAGCATTTGATGCACCAGAGTCAGGGTTCTAAGGATTACGCTGCTTAAAAAGAACACACATGCTCTACAAAATTCCTTAATCTAAATATGAACTTATAGATTAATATCATAATTCTGTCTCACTCTGAACGAGGGGAAAAATGGATAACGAATACGAAGAAACACATCAACATCACCAAACACAACTGCTATGTCCAAATGAATTATCACATCCTTGAAGCACATTTAATTGATCCCAAATAGCTCTCTATTCCAAAAAATAGGTTGAGGCATCATCCAAAGTGGTGGATTTAGCATTTTAAATAAATCCTTAGGTTTATCAAAAGGAATGATTTCCAATTTAGATTTATCCATGGCCACATCAAAACATCAAACACATCTTTAGAAACCCAATGAAAATTACTCCGAAACCGAGCCACCAAAAAGATCTCATCTCAAGATACAAAAAGAGTACGACTTCTAGATCAAAAAGAAGCTTAATGAATAAAAAAACTTCTATGACATAGAAAAATCAATCCACATAACCATTGGATTAAAAGAAAAGGCCACAATTTTTCAGCTCATAACACTTTTGAAAAACAATCTAACTCGGTGGGTTTCGACATTCACCAATGGTGTTTCATCAAGTCTCACCCACATTCATATTTCTATGCCACCCCAGGCACCGAACCACCATTCCATATTGTCCATCCTTCCAGATATCAATATAACCATGCTTGTGAGCCCCCATGAAAACACCAAAGGCTAAAAGAACAACATAATTCCAAAAATCAGGTACCTTCAAAAGAAACACCAACCTCCAAGTCAAAAACCCTTTTCATGTTTCAAAAAACAAAAAACCACAATTCAATAAGAATTATTTTCATAAAAACCTACCCCTTGTTATTTTTATCAACTTTTAATATAACCAAGCCACTCCAAACAACCCCTTCCTATTTTTTAAATATTCAGCAAGGTATGTTTTCATAATCTGAGGTCCTTGGAAACTAATACCCTTTCAAGGAAAACACCAAATGATCAAAACCAATTTCCAAAACTAATTTATCCGATTCAAAAAAAATTTGACATCCCAAAATAACCCATTTAAAACAAAGATTCAGAATCACCTTTAAACTATTCACAATTTCAAAACATTTTACTCCAAAAAACCACAAGTTTAGATTATGGATAATCCAATCCCGTTAAATCATTTCCACTTCCCTCCAATTTTTTTTCCTAAAAACAAAACCTTCCAAAACCATTCTTATATTTAATTTTCGAAATATGCTTTTTCCACTTTTCAAAATACAATCCTTCCTCTGATACCCATTTCTATAATTCTCATATCAGTATTTTCAAAATAAAAATTCAGAATTTCAGAAAGGACTAAGAAACTCATAAATGGTAAATAGTGTCGGTGGGTGACTTGATCATATGGTTGGCAGCCATATGTCAAACACAAAACCAAAATGGAGAGACTTATTAGGATCATGAACTGGTTACACATGGCCTTCCAGGCCCTGAGAGCTCACGGAGGCCATTAGTAAGACTCCCCTTGTCATATCCCAACAACAAACTATCAACATGAACAAAGGAAACTAATAAAATGAGACTTCACATGGAACCCAAGAACTAGAATGAGAAAGAGTTCGCGAAGCTCTTCTCGAAATTACCACTCAAGTGCCAACAATCCTACTCCATCTACGTGACATCCCCCAAATAACAAGGGCACTCTAAAATAATGGTCTACTAAGAGCCGACCCCCTCTAATACCATTTTGTCACGAACCAGTCCAAGTCGACCTTGAACCAGTCACCCAGGATAGCTCGCGACATGTCCTAAGAGGCATTCCCGATCCTCCCGGGATAGCGAAAAGCGGCAAGGGCATCAATAGAGTACACAATGAAATGATTTCTCCCATATATGAAAAATCAAACAAACAACGGAAATAAATGGACAGCCCAAAATACATTAATATAAAAATTAAACTGAACATTATTTGTACAAGAAACTAAAAGTAAAACTAAGCCAACAACTCAAATGACTAGACGCAATAACTAAATAACTCCATGTGACCCTGCTGGTCACTCTCCAGAAAAATGATCACACATCTCCCAAGGCGATTGAACTCAAGGTGAAACCTAAACAAGGGCGAAAAACAGAAGATGAATATAGGCATGAGTGTTAAAACTCAGTAGGTTAGCCCGATATTCAATTCCTAATGCACTTAAATTAATATAAAAGAAAAATAAATTTATAGTCTTCAATACAAGATATAAAAGTATGTTTTTTAAATTAGGTGCCATTCTATAATAATAATCAAACAAAAACATGCATGTTTTATAAACAATAATTCTAGTAATAATTTTTCAAAGAGGTGCAACTCCAAAATGAAAATCGTTTTCAAGAGGGTTGTTTTAAAGAATATACACTTTTTAATAAGTCACACACACTACTGAATTTACCCACCAAACAGACCGTATTACGAAAGTGAGTACACAATAGCCAATGAGCAAAAGTCATGGGAACACCCCTAGGCACTAGTTAGTGGTGAGCCCCAGGTACCTCATATCTCGTTGAAAATAACCATAGAGAATATCTATTCTCGTTCACAAGAGCCACTAGTAGGGAGCATACCCATAACCTAGTGGTCCCTCAAAATCATCATCATCATAATTTAGTTAGTGTTTTCATCATCAAACTTGCTACGTGAAACAGTGGCCAAACCCCATGGAATCCCTTGCATACTAGTACATGTCCGCCCACCTAGATACCCGGGATTCCCATTAGATCCCAATCAAGTTACACATTTTATCAAATACACATTAAACATAAAAATTCCATTCCCAAACAATAAACACAACAACATACCACAAACATTCTTCACATTTCATTCATGAATCTACAAACCACAAAATATTTTCGTAAAACATTTTCAAGGAGAGTATTGAGGCTTTACACATAAAACACATCCAAAAACACTCTTTTAAGACCATAAACCAATAAATAACATAACAAACCAGATTTGGAATCCGCAAGTCCAATTAATAAATAAATTTCAGGGTCCATAAAATAGCCCCAAAAGATAGAACATAAAATACACATGGATTCCATTTGTTTAAAGAAAATGCCAAACGTGCCTTTAAGCCTTTCCCAAAACAAATATTTGAAAAAGGTATTCATTTTAATTTTATTAAGGAGGTTTATAAACACCATTTAAAGTAGAAATCCACATTTATTAATCCCTTAAAATACTTAGGTTACGTATTCAAAACACAAGATTTTTCATAAGGATGTGAAACATACCATTTTACGACAACTCGGGCCAAAACATGTTGTAAACCAAAACCCATTTGTTTTTAAATACAAATAAAAATTGTCAATCCATATAAGGACAAAATCATACCATTTATAATTCTTAAAATTAATTTATAAATCCAAAAAAATAATTTTTAAATAACACATCACAAATAAATGCCATCCGGGCAATTTACCGAACACATGGCATGCCCTTTTTAAACAAAACAATTTATTTTAAGAACTTAAAAAGGGATAAAACACCAATTTCGTGCCATATTTCATTAATGATACTGTAAAATGTAAAAAATATCATAAAACACCTTCTAAACCTCAAAAAATAGTTTCAAAATATAGCGGAACATTTAAACAAACACTTGGTGTGCACTTTTATGACAAAACAACATTACCTTTAACAAAACAAGTCATAAACAATCATTTTTTACACCAAGAAAACTATACAAAGGATGAAACACAATAACAAAAATATATATCAGGTTTTAAAAATAATAAAATTATGAAACTTAAATAATAAAGGCATGTGTAAGGGGTATCCTATCTCAAATCATTGGCGTAATTGAAACGCACACCTAAAATCACCCGTCGCGGGTTTATAAACCCTAAAACTATAAAGAACATACCTAAATGAATATAAAAACCATAAAAAAACATTTTATAACAGAACCCTAGGTTGATCAGGTCTAGGGTACAATATAAAACAAAGAAATAATGAAAGGAGGGAGAAGTGGAAGGAGAAAGGAGAAGGAATCTCACCTTTCAACCTAGAAAAATCTTCGTCTTCCATTTTATATGAAACCCTAGAGAGAAGGGAATAGCTTGAAAATTCTTGTAGAGACTCCCACTATATGGAAGAACCAGTGAAAGATTATTGGTGGCCAAAAGAGTATGAATTTATTGATTTATGACTGATACAATTTACCTTTTCATTTCTGGCTGATTTGAGGGACAAAGACAACGATTCCCCCCTACGCGACTATTATGTGCTCTAAGGAGGAAAAAAAGATATTGGAGGTGAGGATAGGGATATTGGATTCGTGTGGGAGGTGGAATGACCAAAAAAGATTAAAAAAAGGAAAAATTTATAAAAGAAACAAATTATTTTTCTAAAACTGGAAATGGGCCCATGGGCTAGCCCAATACCAAAATAATTAACCCAAATTCACCATGATCATGAAATATTATGTCATCCAAAAGGATATTGATGTTTTAATATGTATGTATAGGAAAAGTGGGAAGTTGAATGGGTTAATAAAGATAAAAATAAAATGTAGTTATAAAAGAATCAAATTTGGGTTTTAAAACTTGAATTGTGCTCACAGTTGGCCCAAATCTTGAAGTAGCCACCCTCTCTCCAAAACTCATAAAAAAGAAACGGGGAACCCAAATTATGGTTATTAAACATATATGAAACTCCAAAACTCAAAATTCATCTCACAAAATACCCGTGAAAAGCATATGGATTTCTAATGGACCAGCTCTAAACAAAGACATGAAAAACCGGGTGTGACAATGTAGCATATATCCACCACCTTCTACACATGAATAGAATCAGATAAATACTTCTACATGAATGAAGACATAAATAGTTATTAGGAGAGATCATCCCAAGGATTGGTCAGAACCAACCTACAACAATTCAAACTAAGATCTTCAAGTATAAAGGATGAGAACATCACCAATAAAGGATTAAGAAACTCACAGAAACTAAAGATCATGTAAATTTCTCTCATCCATGATTTTTCATTAATAATACCCTCTTAATGATAAAATATATTTTGATTCAGCCACCAAAATTGTATAAGGAAGTCATTGGGATGATCAACTATATGGTCTACAAATAGTGATCCACCTATAGAAGCTCCTTGAATATAAAACAAATCATTTGGGGAGGTATAAAAGAAAATACCCCGAATTAAATCAATATTAGTTCCTAAAAAAACTCAAGAAAATAAAACATTAATGATAAAAGGAAACTAACTCAAATATTTTACAAAAACAGATCAAAATATCACTGACATCAAATCTAAACACCAATTTTCATACTCTACACATCAAAATAATTTATTTTAAAAAATTAATTTGGATTCCCATAATAAATAAAACCACATTCCTACCAAACCCCACACAATATATCAATGAACCACAATTTTACCAATTAATCATTTAATTAAAATATATTCTATCAAAAATCTCCTTATTTAAAAAAAATTATAAATACATTAATTAAATAAATTTAAAAACCCATTCATCAATAAAAAAATAAATATTACTTCTTGAAATCAGGTTTTCAAAATTTCCAAATAAGGACTTTAAAAATAATATCATAATCAAACAGAATCAAAACATGATAAAAAAAAGTGTTGGAAGTAGCGGTGATGAGTGATTTGGATATATGGTTAGAAACCAGGTGCAAGTAAAACCACCCTCACAAAGATCCTTCCAAGACCATGTCGACCATACTACATGGATTGAAATGTCCATCGATCTCCCTATGATAACTGATCGAACATTTGTTTCTTTTAACAAATAAAAAACATCCCACATTAAAAAAAATATTATTTCATGCTTGACTTCCATTGGAAACTCAATGTTCAGTGTATAATGTTTTTTCCTACCACCGCACCAAACATACACGAAAATCATAAATAGTCCTAGTCCATGTAAGTTGAAAAACCTAAAAAAAATGGTGTTTTGTATGTTTGGTCCTGTAATGATCCTATGCTCTAATAACATTTTTTTCATATAACTGACAAGATTGACTATGAACCAACCATCTAAGTCATCCCCAGAGGAGGTCTAAGAGGAATTCCCGGATCCTCCCAGGATTGTGAAAATCTCCAAGGGAGTAAATGAGAACTGAAGGGAACAACTACACCCATAATAAATAAATCGAAGCATTATAAATAAATAGAGTATCAAAAATAAAAATTCACTTCCAAAACTGGAATCATTGTTACACAAACAGAAAACAAAACAATGCTATACATTGAAACCCAAAATAAATTAGATGAACACTAAGACTAAATGTGATTAAGAGGGTCACTCTCCAATTCAAAACAAAACATCACCCATTGAGAAGAACACCATGATGGAAGCTACACATGATACTATAAACAAGAATGAACTATATGGATCAGTATTAAAACTTAGCATGAATTCCCAAAAGATCAATTTGGAATGTATTTCCATTAAATTAAATATAAATAATGTTCAGGTTTGAAATAAAATATAGAAAACATATATTTTATACTAATTTTCAATTTAAATAAAATCATAATCCATTGCCCTTTTCATTTAAAATCAGATCCATTTACCACGAAGGAAAAGATATAATTTCATAGGAGAATAATGTGAGTAAATGGATGCTTAATTTACAAAAAAAGGATAATGAAATTGGAAAAAAAATTAAAACATTTCCCATATCTATTTGAAATTGAACACATAACTTTTAACAATGATGTACACCATAAACTAGATAAAATATAAATGATCATGTATTTTGGAAAATTGATTATAGAACATATAATTAACCAACCAACAATGAATCTCACCAATAATCCATTGAAAACTAAATGAAAAATATCATAGGAGAACCTAATAGAGTAGTGGATAATCTAGAACACATTAAACATATGACTCCTCCTGTATTCATGCCTCACTTGATGACTTCAATTAAATCACATGCATAGTACTTACCCTAACATAATAAAAATAAGAGTAGTATCCCAATGTTGAGAATGGTATACACAAAGGGACACTATCCAAAGTGTAATCCAATGTTAATTAATCAACTAATCACTAAGAATATGTTAGTCATGCATGTTTCCCATTTTAATAATAATGTTGGGTGAGTCGATTAAGACAAACCAAAACTATCAACATATACATATATCACACACACAATCATCACACACTAGTATCACTATGAATCACCCAAAGGATAAATCTATTTTATATAATCCATTTAGAAATAAGGTGGTCCAAACATAGGACAGCCCATGACATTCAACATAATTATGTATATGAAATTATTCAAATATTATTTTCATGAAAAGTAATTTTTTTAATGTTCCAAAAAGGAATAAAGAAACCGTTATGAAACAACACATTTCCAAAATAATACAAACCATCATTTAAAAATACAAAAACACATATAAATACATTTAGAAAAAACTAGACCATCAATTTATAAGCCAAATTCCATAACCAAGTCAAAACCAGGCCTCTGAAATCACAAATTACTTTTAAAATCCAACTAGGAATTTTATCCAACACATAGTGTGAAAGACCTTAAAAAATTATATATAAATAAAAAAAAGAAATATCCTTTTCCATGATAAAAAATTACTAAAAAAATAATACATCACTCATTAACATCCAAGGATAGTGTAATAATTAAAAAACTGGTCGTTCTTAAATTTAAATAAAAACTTTAATGGAAAACCTACCTCAAACCACAATAACATAAATGATGAAAATAGAAAATAAATATACTAGTATTTCAAAAAAGAATGCACATCAATAAGTAAACTTATCAAAAATCCAAATTTACCACCACCCTAGGTATCCAAATTGACCAAACATTTACACTAGGATATATCAGAAAGAGAAAATGGAAGAAAGCCAATGGAGAAAGAGAGTGGAAAACAAAAATTTCAATCCAGGGAGAGAATCACCAAGAAATTACCTTGAAAGCCACATATAAGAGCATGTAAAATCCAAAAATATCAACGGGAGGCATCCAGGTCATGACGGTTTGAATAGCTAAGGACAAGGGAAGAAAACCCAATTAAAAAGGTGGAGAAATATCCAAAATACCAATTTTCAGGTATGTTGGATGATTAGATATCATGGTAAAACCAATTGTACACAATCCATAAAATTCATCACTTCCAGGTGTTTTATAGGCTTCACACATTAACTTTATGGTCAGTTTAAGAATGCACCATAACCATGAAACCAATCGAAACATAGTCTTGATGGTTAAACTAATAGTGCACCATAACATTGTAAACTAGATAAATTCAGAAAACACGACACTTTTCACCCCAAAACCCCACTTACTCAATTTAATTAAGAATAAAACAAAATTCCCCATATATATGTGACGTTATAGGTTCCACAAACGCCCCTACATTCCATTTTTTCAATACCTTTCACATTATCTATGAACATGCATAAAACCATCCAAAACCTCAAAAACATAAATTAATACCCCTTAATACCATGACTGAATCCTCAATACAAAATATCAAGAATTTAAAAAAAAATAAAAATAAATGAAAAATGAGGATAGGGTATTGCATATCATTTACATTCCATTATTTGGGGGATATGATAATGTCGTTCTTGTGAATTGAGGACTATTGTCTCATAAAGAGATGTGATTTGTTATTTTTATAAGATTTACATGGAATGTAGTAACAAAAAAAGTAAAAAATAAATATTATATTTTATAGAAAAACATAAATTGTAAATATAATACCACATTAAAATTCTAACCATCCAATATTTTGGTGAATAATAACATCACTCTTGCATATATGGGTACTATAACGTCAAAGTAACAATATGAAATATTTTCCACATTATTTTTTGAAGGATAGTAAAAAAACTAATTTGATTAATTTAAATCATATACATAACATATTAATGATTATGTAATATTAATTAATATTAATTTCTACATCTCTCTAACCATTGAGAATAATGGAAACAATGATCATGCATATGCATGACCTTCCATCTCTATGAACGTTGTAGTTTATTTTCTAACAAAATTATTTTTTGATTACCATAAATACATATATAAAGATTATATATTATATTTATATCATTTCTAAATATATATATATGATTTGGAAATGATAAAATTAAATGTTCCAAAATTAATTAACTACATCATTATTGAAAAATGAAGAAATTATCACCTCGTACAATTATTTTTACAATGAATTATTTATAAATGAGTGATAAATGTTTATAATAAAATAATATATCTTATGAAATTGATTATAATGGTTCTATATAAAAAAATATAATTATTCTAATGGTTTTCATAACCATATTAATCATGTTGAAAATGAGGAAAGTGTTTTATGGTCTGACTTTCACATTCTTTATACATATTCCACATTCAAAAATTATTATTTTAGTGAATATAAAAATAGTTTTGATATTTTATGTCATGAATATATTTATATTAATGGTAATAAATGTTTTGTTTAATGTTATTTTGTTAATGGGGGTTCTAATATTATGTTATTTTTTTATTATGACATGTATGAAAATTTCAACCATCTTGAAAGATCAATATTTTAAATATCAATTTACATGTTCTGAAAGGATATATTAACATAAAATAATTAGAAAAATAAATTTTAGAAATTTAATATCATAATTATTTTCAATGTTATATTTTTTTAAAAAAATAATTTTAATGGAATTTCTATCCATCAATGACATCGACCAATTATGGTACATAGTACATATTGTGGATGTTCTCTATTGATACAACCCTTATTCATTCATTTGATGTATAATGATAATTTTATTGAGGATGAACAAATTTATTAATATTAACCATATTACTCTATATATTTTATGGTTATGTGTGTTTGATTGGGAAAGGTCATAGAATTTTATATGATACTTTTTCAATAAAAATATTAATGTTGATTATTTTTCCTTCCTTTTATTTTTGGAATTTGTAAGACATAGTATGTGAAGGAAATATTCCGGTATGAGGGATGATCATGATGAATTAATAAGTAACATGAGACATATTAGGTGGTCAAATTAGAAAAGATTCAAACTGAATATTTAAATTTTCATGTGAAAGGAATTGATTATATTTTTCATATTTTAGGAATTATTTATTCCCTCATTATGTTATTATTTATCAAGTCCCATGTGATTATTTTAATAATACGAATATCTATGGGTAATTTAGAATATCATGTGACTATTTATATATTAGTTTAGATCATAATTTATTTATTTTATATTATTATCAATTTATTTATTTAAGGGAAAATGATTTATTTATTTACCTTTTCATATTTTTTATGCATATTTATTCATGATAAATTCTATTTATAATTACACTTTTTGATTATATGAGTTCTATGCTTTATAATATTTACTTTTCACCAGGAAAACTAGAATTTATTTTGATATATATATATGGATAGACAATTTGGAATAATGTAATTCTCAGAATAAAATTTGTATTTGATGATTACAAATGTAATGTGAATTTTAAAAATTTAAATTTATATATTATACAAGAGTACTAAATTATTTCTTCATTTGGGAAGCGATTTCATGTATATACTTCCATTATAAAAAATTAAACAAATGATCTCAGTTACCAAATTCATTGTCATTATATTTCATGTGATAAATTAATAAAAAATTTAAATAAATTATTATTTTTTTTGAAAATAGTATCCTTAAATTTTACATTTAATCATAAATGATAATAATGTTTTATGTAGTGAAATTAAATTTTATATAAGGGTTAGAAAAAAATATTTTCAAAAATACCTTTATATTTTTGTAATGAATGATTTTAATTTTAATGTTTGATTTATCATAGTTAGATAATTTATTAATAAAATTTTATATTCTTTTTGGACTCATAGAGCCAAAATTATTTAATAGATGATTTTTGATAATTTATTGAGATAGTAAAATTTTCAGGTAAAAATAAAATATAGTATAAATATATGGTCTCTAATATGACTTTACAATGACCCAAAAGTTAAATAATATTTTTTTGTAAAATCTATCCCTGTTCAAATATATTCAGCCCAATTATATTAATTATTGTGATTTTATTATAATAATTTTATAATCCATTTATGAATTCTCCAAAACCAATATATTATTATTCGGTTTTAAAATCAGTTCCTTATAACCATGAATCACTTCAAAATCACCTTGTGTATTATTTTAATTTCATCAGTTCACAAAAATCTAAATTAATTTAATCCATTTACCTTTGGAAGAGGAAATTTGAAAAATCATGTAAAGGTTTTTGGTTTTGATATCATTATTTTAATGTGTTGAAAAACAATATTTCAAAAATAATAATGAAATCCATTCACCGTTCTTATATGAACCCATTTATTACCACAATATACTTCCAGAAAAACATTATTAATTTAATATATTATAAACTTTAAGCTATAATTTACTCCCAATGTGCCCCCAATCTCAAAAAAAACCTATAATCCTTTTAGAATATCTCCCTCTAAGGAAGGCATCATCTTCCCTCCTTTTACATTCAAGAAAATACTATATTGTAATCATGCTGAATCTCAGTTGGATATATTTTTTACATTACTTATAAATAACAAATTTAATTTTAAATTTATGATCTATAAAAAATATATAATGTAATTTATATTCTTATTAGTTTTAACTAAGTTGTAACATGTAAAATGTAAGGGATCATCTCCTCCTATTTATTAATGTACCTTTTTATGCAATTTATTTTTTTCTTTCAATTATTTTAGATAGGATATTCCTTTCCAAATCCTTCTTAATAAAAATATTATGTACATGAAAAAATTTACCCTTTTAACAACCATTAACCCCTATGAGGATTCATTATGTACCCATGATATGGTATTTAATTTTTTCAGTGTTTTTTATGTACCAATCATTAATTAAACAACAATTTTATCTTATGATTTTTCTAATTCCAAATGTTCCTGTTATATTAGGTTACTACATTAACCTATTTCTCTATAAATAATGTCCAATTGTTTATAGACCACAGTCAAACACATCAATCTATTAAAGGATTCAATTGGTACCCCCATTATAATGCTGAAATTATCCTATGAGTTTTCCATAAAAAAACCTCGTATTTTTAATTACATGACAAGTTATAACATAGAGTACTCTCGTAGACATAGTTATCCTTATTTTGTAAGAGAAATGTAATAATTTATTCTAGACTCATTAAGACTGTTATTAATTTTTTTGGAAATAGGACATTATTTTGAATGATCTAGGTGGATTACTAATGAATTTATAGTTTAGGAATGTGACATGCATTCATTGAATTATAAAACATTCCAATTAATTGTGTAATGTTTTAGATATATGTGAAATCATGTTTGGTATTAGGGATTAACCCTAAAAATTTATTGAAATTTGGGAATCAAATTATGATGTGATAGCGGAAAGCCATTACCTATATTTAGGATTTCATGTTTAATGTTTTTCCCTATTTCCCATTTCCCATTATGTTATAATGTTCTATCATGTCTCATTGTTTAGTATAATGATTCTAACCCATTTCAAGTCTACATGAAATTTTTATTGACTGTTTCGTAAAAATATAAAAAATTTATTGTTTTTTATTCCCCTACGATTATTAATATCTATCACATTTCTTATGTATGTTCCCATGTTATCAAATGTAATTTAAAAAAAATTTAGATCATGATAATGAATTTTTTTAATATTTTTGTTATATAAATGTATCAGTTTAATGTCATGTATGCCTAATATCCAAAAAACCCAATTATTAATGATCTTATTAGTTTTTATAAGTATATATTATTTAATAATTTATGAAATAATTTTTTTTTAAGATAAGATTTTTTATAGTGAGTATTAGAGTGAAGTCTAGTGTTTTTTTTATTATCATTACAAAACCAAATTGAATTATTTTGAGATAAGAACAAGAAATTGAAAACATCTATAAATTGTGGGAATGTATATATTATGTGTTTCTCATTAAAATAAAATAATAATTGAATACTATATGGGGATGTAGCATTATAATAGTTATACCTAGTGGAAATATCCTCCAAAGGAAACATTATCCTTGACTTAGTTGTCACTTAGTGAAATACAATGATCTTTTCTTGATAACTATTTTGAAACTATTTTTTGATCTTTATTGGTAAATTCTCATTCTCTTTAAACCCATTATTCAGGGAAAAAATGACTATGTGATTTTATATTTGGAAATACATCTATGATTACATTGAATGAATCCTAAAAATTTATCCTCTAATGAATATTAATTATTTACGATTTAATTAATTAATGATCTTGTTTTATATGTTGTATTTTTAATAAAATAAAAATAATCATCCCAAAATTTACCTCTATTATTTTTTGTATCTAAAAATAGTAAAAAGAAAAAATGCAACAAAATTGAAGGACAATGTGGTGAACACTAAAATAAAATTTCGGACATGATAGGAGTATGAATTAGAAAATACATGATGAGAAATTTTAAATTCACACTTTATTTAAATAGAAAAAAAGAATAATGAATACCCAAATCTATATAAGAAATATAATGTTGGAAATAAGAAAACTATGTGAGAAATTCCTCTAACGTTAAGTGGAAATTATGATCGCATAACTCAAGAAAATAGTATACTTACCATTGATAATATATTTTGTATCCATCAATTTTATTTACAAGAAAATAAAATTATAGATTTTTTTCATATATTCGGAAAACTTTATTAATTGTGGAAAATTGTAATGATTTATATGATTGAGGTGGAGATAATTTTGATTGAGTGGAAAAAATTATGAAAATTGTTTTTGAATATCATTTTTCTCGCGCTGTCCTACTAATAATGGGGAAAAATTTCATAGACTCAACAAAAAGGGACAAAAATATAACATTGTTTACAAAGAATACTTCACCATACATGTATTTTCCACAATTGAATTTTTTGTTACAAAAAACTATAAATTTGAATAGTTCATTGGCTAGATGATGCTGAATCTATAAAAATAAAAAACCATTATGGACAGTGCTAATTAGGATGATGTTTTTTTCTATGACCTCAAATCCAAACTGAATAACCATAATTCTGAAGTGTCTAATGGGGATGAGAAGAAGAAATATTAGTTTCATTTTAGTGATGTGATGGTGAAATATAATAGTGAAAATAAATTTCCATATCACACATGTTAAAAGAGTGAATAAAAGTACACCATTAATTTCATTAAGGGGATAGGGAAATAAATTATGTGAATGAATATATGGTACATAATTAGTGATTTTTAATAAGAGAAACCCACCAATGTTATAGATTAAATAAATTCAATAATATAATTTCATCCCATGGTCAAATATTTAAAAAACATTACACGGTAAATTATGAAATTCAATGCACTAATACAATGGATGTCTATAAAACTGATGATAGAAACTCCCAATTCTTAGAAACTAAGGGTGAACATATTTTCTCAGAACTATAGAGTTAGATCCTGAAAAAAATTTGTTTCTACGTATTGAAGTTATTTATTTTTGAATAGAAATTAGACATTCGTATTTTGGTTATACACATTAATTATTATCTCACATTTTTTGTAAAACTATTAAAATACCACCACTATAAATAGATGTATAAATTTAATTGAAAACCAAAAATAAGGAAACTATTGAATCCAAAATACACAACCCATATCAAATAGAAATTTGTGGGATGAAAATTCCAGTATACTTTGTAATACACTCATGAGTGGAAATGTATTCAGTTATATGGATGGATTATCTTTGATTTTAAAGATCCGACCTTAATTGCAGATAGAATGAAAGCATCCACCGTGTGGAAAATCCCTATAGGTTATATACTATTTTCATGAAGTAGTGTTAATCATATATAAATATCTAAAAAAATATATTATTTATTTTTGTCATGGTATATCTATATCCAATCATGAAAATTAAAGAAATGATCATTCCTCAAGAGATTCCCATTGTGATGGAATATAATGAATTGTTTCCAACTGTTTTATTTGGTCTTCATCCCTATTAAGAGGTTGAATTTTCAATTATGACTACACTAATATATTTTATCATATGTATGAAAAAATATAGAATTTATATTATCGGGCCTTGGGATATGAAGAACCAATTAGATGAAAATCTATATAAATGGTTTATACTCCCATGTGAATCACCATCGAGTGCACTAGTATACTACATTACGAATAATTTTACATCAATGATCCTATGCATTTGAAATCAAGAGATAAAATGGAAAATAATAATGTAAAAGATTAGTTTGTAATGGATTTATGACTTATTTTATCAGTTACAAAGAGCCCAATATTTGTATATAATAGAACTTCATTCATGATATTAGAAACAAAAGGTTAGGAATGATGATATCCACAATATTTTTATTTTTACACTTTACATGAAATATTAGTTCATAGAAACTCTATATGGACTCACTATTTTCCCCTAAAACCTCAGGGATTTGATGAATAATGTATTTATGGATTACCAAAATTCATTGGAAGTCATTGTTGATGATATTAATATCAACTCCCAATGAATGGAGGAACACTTAATACTATAATGAGGAATTTGTTTGAGGAAAAATATGTATGCAACAAACTATAAACGTGTGTACTATTTTGACCAAGTAATATACCTATGGAATTCCATCACCAACCATGGGATATAAATGGATAAATCAAAAATAGATATGATTGATTAATGGAAAGACCAACATTTGTGAGAGAAGTTTGTATTTTCCTGGGATTAATAAGGTAATATAATCTAATTATGTGAAAAATATTATTTTTTCAGTCATTATAACCACAATAATATTTAATAAGGTAATGTTTATCTAGAATAATGAATGCAAGGAATGTTTTAAAGGGCTGAAGAAATGGCTAATCACCACACCTAAATTAACATTATGTAGCTGTTGTGATGGTTTATAGATATATAATGATGAAATGAAAAAGGCCATGTATTGTGTATTTTAGAATAAGGAATATGTGATAGAATATTCCTCCCTCTAACTATAGATCCAATATATGAACTACCCAACTCCTGATCTATAATTTTCATCAGTATCCTCAAATTAATGATTTTGGAGATATTATATCTATGGTGATAAGTGTGATATATACATATGGATCTTAAAAATATCAATTATATCTTCACACAAATAGATATTAATATGTTCTAACTTATGTTGTTAGAGAAGATAAAAAAAAATTTATTTTTGAATTAATTACCATCATAGGAAGTTGAAGAAATTGAAAGATTCTTTGAATAAAAAGGATTATTAAACTCTTTCCATGATTTGTACTATAATGGATTGAATCATCATGGATATCCAAAATATGAAAATTTGAATAATGAAAATATTATCACAATACCTTTCCATAATAACAACTCAATAATCTATTCCTAAAAGGGTCAAATATTCTCATATATATGATGAATCAATAGAGAAGATTGTAGTGAATATTATATGAGTTCAAATGAACTAATGATGTCGTTATAAGGGTTTGAACCTTTATATAAGTTTCAAAAAATAAAAAATTTTACGATAAAATTATATTAGATTCATATATCTCATCATTATCTATTGAACTAGGCTTCAATAATAAACATTTTAATATGATGAAAATTTTGATTTATGATAACCAGATGAAAGGGATTATGGATTTTCTCATTCAATAATTTGTATGCTTGAAATCCAAGGCTTAATTAATGAAGTCTAAAGGCATGGTATGGAAATTTACCATACCATTTTGAAAATGGGATAACCTAGCCATGGAATTCATTATAGGACACCTAAGGACAACTAATATTAATAATTCCTTTTGGTTGGTATTCAACTTCCGTAAAATATTAGTGCCTTTAATTACTTTCATTGTATACATATCTATTTACTACCATTCTATTAAAAAAATAAAGTGGAATGTCTACATGGGGTGACACACTCCATTATATTTGATCATGATATTAGGATTACCTCAGGGTTGTGTAGAAACATTTAGTTCGGAATGAACATTGAATTGAGCTTCACAACTTCATATCAACCTCATATGGATGGCCTGTATAATATTGACACTTAGTTTCTACAAGATATATATATATCATTTTAATTTGATATCCATGGTTGATATGAATAACACCTTTACCTAAAGGATTTATCATATAAAAATTATTTTCATTCTAGAATTCAAATGGATATTTATGATGATTGGTATAGGAAGAGGTGTTAGAATATGACATGAAGGGATGTAGTTGGTGAGTATAATCATAAGTTAAAACAACTTATCTATGAGATTATTTAAAAGGGTCAAAAATTTTAACTTCATCTTAAATTTGTAAATTTTCACAAAAAAACTACGAATAAAATCATTGATATGAAGTAGTTTTTGTTGTTATAGATACATATTTTCTACATATATCACTAAAAAAGAAGGCCATGAGGTTTTGGAATAAGTGAATATTTAGTCTATGAAACATCAACCCATTTTATATGATCGACCACATCAGAGAAGTAAATTATTGTGTATAATTCTTACCTAACCTATCACATCTACATGATGTGTTACATGTACTCCTTCTGATAATGTGTATACTAGATCCCTCACATGTTCTGAATTTAAAGGTGGTACCAGTGTATAATTATATTTCATATGAGGATCCACCAAGGAATTTTTTAGATCATATTCAAAAACATCATACAAAAATGACAACTCACCTTGGTAAAGTGATGTGGCGGAACCAAAAGCTTGAGAAATAAACATATGAACAAGATGATGTAATGAAAAAAGTACCATTATCCTTGCTTGTGTATGAAATGAAAATTTAATAGGAATTTATTGAATATTGGAATTATAAGTAAACTGAAACAATTATTAATGAAATTTTCTTTTAAATAACTAATTGTATTATTTATGTAATGTATATATAGAAAACACATTCAATACATGGTCTTTTATTATTACATATATAATATTTAAAATATAAAAGATGATTTTTAATTATAAAAAAATTTAATTTAAAAATTTTAAAATGACAATTATAAATGTTATATTAAGGGTTATTACAAATTCAAATTTACACAGAAACAATAATTGATAGACTCAACCTATTGGATCGTACCCTATGAATCCAATTTAACAGAGAATCTAGAGAAGTTAGCATCAATTGGATATGAAAATGACAAGTAAAAATATTATATTTTACCACTAAATCACAATATAAACCATATATGTGATAAGTTAACGCCGATGAAGTTCACCACCCAAACCGTTTTCACCAAACCACTTCATGAGAACCACACTAACGCACACCATAATAATTAGAGGATAAACGTTTTAATATGGGTTTATCAATCTAAACCCAAACAACATGAATATTTTAATTTTATAACTAATAAAAAAATTATTCATTATTTCCATTTTTTCATTCTAAATGATTTAGTAATGAGTTTAAACAGATTTTAATTTGAATATGACACAAAATGATTTTTATTTATTGATA
Organism: Viscum album; assembly: GCA_963277665.1. Classification (NCBI taxonomy): domain Eukaryota; kingdom Viridiplantae; phylum Streptophyta; class Magnoliopsida; order Santalales; family Viscaceae; genus Viscum; species Viscum album. Next base: position 1,575,725,784 of record OY728136.1, on the reverse strand, counting down.
ATATGCTATTTAAAATATGATTTTATTTATGAATCTATAAATTTAAAAAATTAATTTATATATTAATTAAATATAAATATAAAAAAATATATTTAATATAGATAATTATATAATTTTATGAGTTGAAATTGTGATTTCATAAGGGCTTGAAAAATGTTACTATAAAAAAACATTTTTTAAAAATATAAAATTTTAAATTAGTAGTTTAATTTATTTCAGTTATATAATATTTTATGAAAAAATATATTTTAAATATTGGAATAATAATAATGAAATTATCCAATAGTGGTTTTTTTCTAAATTTTCTAGGACATTTGAATCTCATGTTAACATTTACATACAATATAAATACATATTTTGTAATTTGGTATCATAATGATAAAAAATTAATGTAATATTAGCCATCAAAGGTATCTATAAATTAAAATATTTTTTAATATTATAATAATGTTTTTAGGTTATTTCCGAAAAATTTATTAACCAATTAAGAATTCTCATAAACCTATTTTACGTTTTATGCTTTTAAATAACTTATTTCTAAACATGACAGACTTTGATATAATCAATGGTATTATATTAATGATCATGGTTCATAGATTAATTAAATAATTAAATCCACTCTTATTTAATATAAAAATATGGGAAACCCCATGGCATGGTATTTATATTTGTTATTTTTTTGTATAGAGCCTAAAACCAACATTTGGAAAATAAAAATGAAGTCCCCCTTTATTTCCTATACAGTCACACCCACTCTATAATTAACAATCACTAAAATCCAATTTATAATTAATATAAACTAACCATTACTCATTATATCCCTCTCATGGTTCTATGAAGATATCATGATGATCCTCCCAAGAAATTGGAAACACCCTATCAAGTAAAGTGATATTCATATCTTCTTTTCCATTAAATAAACAACGTTGTAATTAGTCATTTGAATATTGATTAGATTTGTTTTCATGCCATAATAAAACACCATATATTATGAAATTTTTGTATTAATAATTATATAATATTTATCAACATTCTTTATGAACATTACCAAATCCTTTATGATTTTGAATGTAAGGGAACCTCTCCTTCACATCTTTATTTAAGAAACTTTTTTATATAATGCCATCATAAAATAAATTATTGGTGATGGGATATGATTTTCCCCATAAAAATAACTAATCATATTATTTTAAAGTAATTAGACACAACTTATTATCTTATTAACCCATCCCATGATTCATTATGTAGACTTATTTTGATGTCGATATTAACATATGATTTTCGATGATTTTTATCATGATCCATTTTATGTCTTATGAATTTTAATTACAAAATGTTGAGGTTATATTATTTCCTCAATTATCCCTCTTATTTACCTTAGGATTTAGAAGTTGTGAGATACCGCTTTCACTCTCAGTATGACATCCAAGGAATCATTTTATACCCCTTTTGTTCTGATGAATTATCCTATTATTTTTCAATGAGAATCCTCTATGTTGTTGTAACATCCCTAGTAAGTAATGAGTAATAGATATTTTTATCTATTTCTATTAATGAATTAAGATAGTGTTTTAGAGGCTTAAAATGAAAATAAATACAATCTTATGTATGGAATACACTAATATTCTTAAAAGATTGTTTTACTGCCTTTTGATGGAAAACCATTTTTAAATCTATATTTTGACAATTTTATAATCTATGCTTGTCAAAATAAACTTATTTTTTATGATTGGGAAATCAAAATTTACTTTGTGTGGATTTTTGGAATTTTTCCGATAAGGTTCATTTTTAATGAATAGTGAAAAATGTTGTATTTTAATTTAAAACTGCTTTTTAATCTAATTTATTTATATGATTAGATTATATTTTGAATTTGTTTTGAAGTGAAATAAGAATATATTTTTACCATTTAATCCAATGGTGGTCATTGGAATCAATTTCACTTTGAAATTGGACTTAAACTTGTGTCAATCTTTTGATACTTATTGTTTCATAAAAACACGCTATTTGTCATGACAGTGGGAATTAATTATTAAATTAATTAATGTAACTTATATGATTTGAATTTTGTAAAATAGACATTATTTTTGAATTCTATGTATCAAATATAGCTTAGGGTGAATTTTTGGTATTTTTCTGAAAAACATCAATTTTTGATGAATAGTGAAAACACTAAGTGGTACTTATAAAAACAGATTTTTCGTTTAAATGAAACTTTACCACTTATGTGTTTTGAATTTAAAAAATCCGACATACATGGTTGTCATTAAGAAGTAAAATGTTGTTCAATGAGATTATAATAATTTTTTTGGTGAATAGTAACTTATTAAGTTTTTAATCTCGATTAGAGGTAATTAGTGTAGTTTAATGTAAGAATAATGATTGAATAATATGAAATGACCTAGAAACATGTCCTACCCTTATTGGTTGTGTCATGGCCGACCAAGACAAGCAATGGGTCAACTTAGGGACCCAATGGAGCCACTTGGGTGGGGCAATGACATAAATAACTTTTTATTTAATGTTAAAGTAAAAATGACACAAACATGAGTTAATTTAAAAAAACAATTTTTAAATGGGGGTATACAAGTCCTAATTTTGACTATAAATATTATTTGGAAATATAAAAATATTTTCTACATCATAGTATTTTTTTATAATTTTTAGACATTAAATAAATTAAATTATTTATGACATTATGATGATGTAGCGATGACATCATTATTTAACGATTTAAATAAAATGGAAATCTAATGTAATATCTAAGACCTAAACATGTCAAAAACCTATTGGATGAGTGGATTTCGAATCCATATTACCTAATCCTAGAAATACATCAATGTGGGACCTCTTAAATCCGAATACAATTTTAATATAAAGTGACTTTACTTTACTTTCCAGGAGTGCCCCTCCTCTCCTCTTATAAAAGGCCCCCACCTCTACCTCATTACCCACACTCCCAAAGTCATTGGCTCGCCCAAAACCTGCCCATTTTGGCTCTCCACATCCCTCTATTACTCCTTGAAGCCTCACTTTGGGAAGAAGTCTTCCCATGCAAGCCTTTGAGCTCAAATCAAAGGGAGTTACCTGATTTTATGGTAATGTCTTCTTTTGAGTCCTTTTGTTTTATTTTGCTTCTCCAACCCCCTAACCTCTTTTTATACTTTTCTTTTGTAACAAATACAGTATCATCAATATTCTAGGATTCTGTTATAATAATTATTAGTGCTACACTTACACACACCAACATCTAATGGTTAAAGAACATACTGTTTCCGTGGATGGCGAATTTCTTGCCTCCCGAAACGATGATTGTTCAACATTATTTTATCACCTTCAATGGTGGACATTAAGATGAAACTATATTTATATATGAGATATAATATGTTTATGTTTTCCTTAAGCTTCTGTATTTTTCATTTTGGGCATACTTTTTTGGTTTCCATTATGGGTAAACACGATATCTTCATTTAAGGAAGTGCGGACTACCGCCCCCTCAAAGTGATGTGATTCGTTAATGCCATATGTGGGACGTGTAAAGGATGGATTTAAAGTTATTATATATGATGTTATACAGGAATTATAATATACCTCTATATAATTATTATTTCATTCCATTAAAGTATGAGATATAAATGAAAGTAGCGTTCACGTGTACGTATGGCTTACCGTCTCCATGAACGGTGCATTTCATTTCTTATCCCCAAATGTAATGTACTATTAAAAGTACATGTATATAATGGATATATATAATGAATGATATATCTAAATGATGAATATTATTCTGGAATTAAAATATACATACCTCTCATTTAGTTTTAATTCCATTAATATGACAACGAAATAAAAGTAGCATTCATGCGTACGTACGGCTTACCATCTCCATGAACGGTGCATTTCATTTCTTACCTCTAAATGATTATGTAATATTATAAATACATGTATATTCTGGATATATATGATATATATGATATTTAAATCAGGAATGTCATTCTGGATATATAGAACCTTTGACCACACGAACAACATGTAATTGTAAGAAGTTCACTTTCGACTTAAGAACCAAATATCGACAAAACAAACATTATTAACTTAAATGGTTACATAATGTTTATAACATGATAATAAGTGATATAAAAGGAATAATTAACTTTAAAAATGTTCTTAATCAAGTAGAAATTAACTCATGTTTATTATTTTGGACGTTAAAGAAAGACCGAGTCAAGTCGGACCCAAGGTAAGGGACTTCGTCTCAATCTCCTTTCATTGAGGCATATTTCATTTTATACACAACTTTCTTTTATACGGTGTATAAACCCCTTTGACTTTTACTTTTATACAAAAGGAATCTTTTTCTACGAAGCATTTTACTAAATGACAAAAAGGAATGTTTTTTAACGTACGCGGTGACAACGACTTTTCCGCCGCCATGAGTATTATTTGGTCTTTGGCTTCCTCAACAAGCCGTAATGTTTTTAAAATAAAATAAATACCATATATTATTTTATGTATTTTGGTATTGAAAATGGTTTTGATAAAGGATTCTATTATGATATATTGTGATTGAAATGTGGAAATGTTATCATTCCTTTATATTGGTTTTATGTTTTATGATTTTATATTGGTACTTGGACATTTGACGGGTGGTTACGTGATAAACCATATGACGGGTGGTGTCGTGAATACCAGGATGGGTGGTTACGTTATAACCTCCAATGCATTGGGTATGGAAGTCGGCCGTATGTCTATTCCATTAAGTAAGTATGAAAATTGGTCGTATGGCTATTCCATTAAGTGATATGTGTGAAGTTGACTGTATGGTTATTCCACATAAGTATGTTTATGTCCCAAGTTACCTTTATATAAGTTATGTGTTCTTTATATGGGTTTTATGGTAATCCTTTGGTTACAAAAAGGTAAGTAATGATACTTTATTAAGAGAAGATTTTTTACTACTTCATGAAGGTGAAGGTATTACTTTGATAGAGTTTACATGGTTTACTTGATGTTTGAAAAACTAACAGTTTTCATTCTTTGTATATCCCTTACTGAGCTTTTTATGCTCACCCCAAGTTTTTTTGAAATGTTTTTCACAGGACTTAATGTGGAATAAGTTCAAGGATGGGATCAAGGGAATGTCATGCTATAAAAAACATGGAACTAGACATTTTTCTTTTTAAGTGTTTTTTTATTATGTAAAATTAGTAGAATTGTCTACTTTGTAATCTTTTGAGATATAATAGTTATGTTCTAATTCTCTAAAACTAAAAACCTAAAATGATCCTCAATATGAATTATTCATTTAATTCAATATTAAGTAAGGTATAAGGACGGGGCCTTATAGTTGGTATCAAAGGGAGGTTTAGACAACTTTAGGAGTTAGAAAATTGTTAAATTATAAGTTAATTTATGGTAAGATTAAAATGATATAGCATTTACGGACTACCATGTTGCTTCGCCTAAGATATTTCTGTGATAAGAATGGTTTTTAATAGAGGAAACTGAAGAACTCTTCTGGGAAGGCATACAGAGGGAAATGACCTTTCAAATTAGTATCATGAGATGGTCAGAATCAGAACTAAACAGTTTGTTGAAGTGATGGCTGAGTTGACTCAGGTGAAAAATGTTGGTTGTTTTTATTGATGATATTTTGGTGTTTTATAAAAGTAAATAGGAGAATGAAAGTCATTTAAGGGTTATTTTGCAAACCTTGAAAGAAAAGAAATTGTATTGGAAATACAGCATGTGCGAGTTTTGGTTGCAAAAAATTTATTTCCTGGGTCACATTGTTTCAAAAGATGGCATGACTATTGATCCTACTAAAAAGAAAGTTGTTGAAGAATGGCCAAGACCCACAAATGTAACCGAGATCCATAGTTTTCTTGGTTTGGCTGGTTACTAACGAAGGTTTGTTGAAAATTTTTCACGGTTATCTAGTCCAATGACTAAGCTAACTCGTATGGGTGTTAAGTTCATCTGGAAAAAAGAATGTGATGATTGTTTTCAGGAGTTGATAAGAATACTGGTTAATGCTCCAGTTTTGGAAATTCCTTCCAGTAATGGTGAGTTTGTTATATATAGTGATGCTTTGTTGAAGGGACTTGGCTGTGTCCTTATGCAGAATGATCAGTTAATTGTTTATGCTTCACGTTAGTTGAAAACTCATGAGTTAAATTACCCTACACATGATTTGGAATTAGCTACTGTTGTTTTCACTTTAAAAATTTGGAAGCATCATTTGTATGGAGTAAAGTGTGAAATATATACCAATCAAAAAAGCTTAAAGTATATATTCACTCAGAAAGAATTGAACATGAGACATAGGAGATGGCTAGAATTAATCAAGGATTATGGCTGTACAATTCATTACCATCCGGGAAAAGAAAATAAAGTGGCTGATGCTTTGAGTTGAAAAAGTAATGCTTCATTAGCAATGTTGCGTTTGGAACATGATCCTTTGGTTAAGGATTTGATGAACTTTGGCATAGAAGTTGATTGTGCAGGAAGTTCTTCTGTTTTGTTTTAGGTATCAGTGAGATCATCTCTATCAGATAGAATCAAGCAAGCACAAGAGCAAGACAGCGAGTTGCAGAAAAAGGTAGAGCTGGTTCATAATGGTATGTTTCCTGAATTCAACATTTGATAATGATTGTGTTTTGAGGTTTGGGAAGAGATTATGTGTGCCTTGTGATTCACAGTTGAATAATTAGTTGTTATGTGAGGCTCATAGTTCCCCGTTTCCAGTTCATCCTGGCAGTACTAAGATGTACAGAGATCTTCAGGAGTATTACTGGTGGGATGGAATGAAAAGAGATATTGCTGATTTTATTGTGAAGTGTTTGACATGTCAGCAGGTTAAAGTAGAGCGGAAGTTATCGAAAGAGATGCTTCATCCTTTACCAGTGCCATAGTGAAAATGGGAGAATATATCCATGGACTTTGTTGTGGGATTACTAAAGACATCTCGAGGTAATAATGCAATCTGGGTTATTGTTGATCGCTTGACTAAATCTGCTCATTTCCTTGCTATACGAGATAATTTTTCCCTAGATCAACTTCCCCGTTTGTATCTTAAAGAGATAGTCAGGTTACATGGAGTTCCTCTCTCCATTGTATCTGACCGTGATCATAGGATTACTTCTAATTTTTGGAAAGGCCTTCAGAAGTTGTTGGGGACTGAATTAAATTTTAGTACAGCTTTTCATCCTCAATCAGATGGGCAGTCAGAATGAACAATTCAGACATTGGAGGAAATGCTACGAGCTTGTTCGATGGATTATCAGGGAAGTTAGGACCAACATCTTTCTTTGGATGAGTTTTCTTATAATAACAGTTTTCATTCCAGTATACAGATGGAACCATTTGAGGCATTATATGGGAAGCGGTGTCAAACTCTAGCAATTTGGGATGAAGTGGGTGAATGGAAGCTGATGGGACCAGAATTGGTAGAAGAGATGGCAGAAAAGGTTCAATTGATTCAGAAACACATGAGAACAGCTCAGAGCAGGTAGAAGAGTTATGCGGATAACCGGATGAAGGATCTATCTTTCGAGGTAGGTGATCATGTTTTTCTCAATGTTTCTCCTTGGAAATGTGTGATGAGATTTGGTAGGAAAGGAAAGGTGAGTCCAAGGTTCATTAGACCATATGAAATTCTGGAGAAATTTGGATCAGTTTCTTACCTAGTGGCTTTAACTCCGAGTTTATCTCAGGTACACAATGTTTTTCATGTTTCGATGTTGAGGAAGTATATGCCAGATCCATATCATGTTTTGAGTCGAGAGGTAGTTCAGCTGGAGGAGAACCTATCTTATGAAGAACAACCAGTCCAGATTCTTGACCACAGGGAGCAAGTGTTACGAAATAAGGTGATCAATCAGGTAAAGGTTTTGTGGAAAAACCACATGATGGAAGAGGCAACATGGGAATTTAAAAATGCAATGAGGGATAAGTACCCCCATTTATTCAATAAGTAAATAAATTGAGGGGACGCAATTTTCAAAAGGGGGGAAGGATGTAACATCCCAAGTAATTAATGAGTAATAGATAGTTTTATCTATGTATATTAATGAATTAAGATAGTGTTTTAGAGGCTTAAAATGAAAATAAATACAATCTTATGCATGGAATACACTAATATTCTTAAAAGATTGTTTTATTGCCTTTTGATGGAAAACCATTTTTTTATCTATATTTTGACAATTTTATAAGCTATTTTTGTCAAAATAAACTTATTTTTTATGATAGGGACATCAAAATTTACTTTGGGTGAATTTTTGGTGTTTTTTCGATATGGTTCATTTTTTAATTAATAGTGAAAAATGTTGTATTTTAATTCAAAACTTCTTTTTAATCTAATTTATTTATATGATTAGATTATCTTTTGAATTGGTTTTGAAGTGAAAATAGAATATATTTTTACCATTTAATCCAATTCTGGTCTTTGGAATCAATTTCACATTGAAATTGGACTTAAACTGGTGTCAATCTTTTGATACTTATTGTTTCATTAAAACACACTTTTTGTCATGACAACGAGAATTAATTATTAAATTAATTAATGTAACTTATATGATTTGAATTTTGTAAAATAGACATCATTTTTGAATTCAGAGTATCAAATATATCTTAGGGTGAATTTTTGGTATTTTTCTAAAAAACTTAAACTTTTGATGAATAGTGAAACCACTAAGTGGTACTTATAAAAACTGATTTTTCATTTCAAAGAAAATTTACCACTTCTGTGTTTTGAATTTCAAAAATCCAACATACATGGTTGTCATTAAGAAGTAAAATGCGGTTCAATGAGATTATAATAATTTTTTGGTGAATAGTAATTTATTATGTTTTTAATCGCGATTAGAGGTAATTAGTGTAGTTTAAGGTAAGAATAATGTTTTAATAATATGAAATGACCTAGAAACATGTCCTACTCTTATTGGTTGTGTCATGGCCGACCATGAAAATCCATGGGTCAACTTGGGGACCCCATGGAGCCACTTTGGTTGGGAAATGACATAAATAACTTTTTATTTAATGTTAAAGTAAAAATTACACAAACATGAGTTAATTTACGAAAACAATTTTTAAATGGGGTTATACAAGTCCTATTTTTGACTATAAATATTATATGGAATGATAAAAAGATATCCTACATCATAGTATTTTTTTTATAATTTTTAGACATTAAATAAATTAAAATATTTATGACATCATGATGATGCAGCGATGACCTCATTATTTAACGATTTAAATAAAATGGAAATCTAATGTAATATCTAAGACCTAAACATGTCCAAAACCTATTGGATGAGTGGATTTCGAACCCTTATCACCTTATACTCTAAATACATCAATGTGGGACCACTTAAATTCGAATACCATTTTAAAATAAAGTGACTTTTATTTACTTTCCAAGAGTGCCCCTCCTCTCCTCTTATAAAAGGCCCCCACCTCTACCTCCTTACCCACACTCCCAAAGCCTTTGTCTCAGCCAACCCCTAACTAGTATGAATCTACACATCCCTATATTACTCCTTGAAGCCTCACATTGGGCAGAAGTCTTCCTAAGGAAGCCTTTTATCTCAAATCAAAGAGAGTTACCCGATTTTAAGGTAATGTCTTCTTTTGAGTCCTTTTGTTTTATTTTGCTTCTCCAACCCCCTAAAATCTATTTATTCTTTTCTTTTGTAACAAATCTGGTATCGAAAATATACTAGGATGTTTTTATAAGAATTATTAGAGCTACACTTACACACACATACATCTAATGGTTAATGAAATACTGTTTCCGTGGATGGCGAATTTATGCCTCCCGAAACGATGATTGTTCAACATTATTTTAACACCTTCAAAGGGGGCCATTAAGATGACACTATAATTATATATGATATATAATATGTTTATATTTTCCTTAAGCTTCTGTATTTTTCATTTTGGGCATACCTTTATGGTTTCCATTATTAGTAAACACGATATCTTTATTTAAGGAAGTGCGGACTACCGCCCACTCAAAGTGATGTGATTCGTTAATTCCATATGTGGGATGTGTAAAGGATGGATATATTGTTATTATATATTATGTTATACTGGAATTATAATATAAATCTATATCATTATTATTTATTTCCATTAAAGTATGAGATAGAAATGAAAGTAGCGTTCATGCGTACGTACGACTTACCGTCTCCATGAACGGTGCTTTTCATTTCTTATCCGCAAATGTAATGTACTATTAAAAGTACAAGTATATAATGGATATATATAATGAATGATAAATCTAAATGATGAAAATTATTATGGAATTAAAATATACATACCTCTCATTTAGTTTTAATTCCATTAATATGACAAATAAATGAAAGTAGCGTTCATGCCTACGTACGGCTTACCGTCTCCATGAACGGTGCATTTCATTTATTACCTCTAAATGATTATGTAATATTATAAATACATGTATATTATGGATATATATGATATATATGATATCCAAATCAGGAATGTCATTCTGGATATAAAGAACTTTTGACCACACGAACAACATGTAATTGTAAGATGTCCACTTTCGACTAAAGAACCAAATATCGACAAAACAAACATTATTAACTTAAATGGTTACATAATGATTATAACATGGAAATAAGTGATATAAAAGGAATAATGAACTTTAAAAAGGTTCTTAATCAAGTAAAAATTAACTCAAGTTTATTATTCAGGACATTAATGAACGATCGAGTCAAGTCGGACCCGAGGTAAGGGACTTCGCCTCAATCTCCTTTCATTGAGGCATATTTCGTTTTATACAAAACTTTCTTTTATACGGTGTATAAACCCCTTTGACTTTTACTTTTATACAAAATGAATTTTTTTCTACGAAGCGTTTTACTAAATGACAAAAAGGAATGTTTTTTTTAACGTACGTGGTGACAACGACCTTTTCCGTCGCCGCGAGTATTATTTGGTCTTTGGCTTCCTCAACAAGCCGTAATGTTTTTAAAATAAAATCAATACCATATACTCTTTTATGTATTTTGGTATTGAAAATGGTTTTGATAATGGATTCTATTATTATATATTGTGATTGAAATGTGAAAATTTTATCATTCCTTTATATTGGTTTTATGTTTTATGATTCTATATTGGTACTTGGACATTTGACGGGTGGTTATGTGATAAACCATATGACGGGTGGTGCCGTGAATACCAGGACGGGTGGTTACGTTATAACCTCAACTGCATTGGGTATGGAATTTGGCCGTATGGCTATTCCATTAGGTAAGTATGGAAATTTTCCGTAAAGCTATTCCAATACGTTATATGTGTGGAAGTCAACCATATGGTTATTCCACTTAAGTATGTTTATGTCCCAAGTTACCTTTATATATGTTATGTGTTCATTATATGGGTTTTATGGTAATCCTTTGGTTAAAAAAGGTAATTAATGATACTTTATTCAGTGAAGAGACTTTACTACTTCATGAAGGTGAAGGTATTACTTTGATAGAGTTTACATGGTTTACTTGATGTTTGAAAAATTAATAGTTTTCATTTTTGTGTATCCCTTACTGAGCTTTTTATGCTCACCCCAAGTTTTTCGGAAATGTTTTTCACAGGAATTAATGTGGAATAAGGTCAAGGATGGGATCAAGGGAATTTCATGCTATATAAAAATTGGAACTTGACATGTTTCTTTTTAAGAGTTTTTTTATTATGGAAACTTAGTAGAAGTGTCTACTTTGTAATCTTTTGATATGTAATAGTTATGTTCTAATTCTCTAAAACTCTAAACCTGAAAAGATCCTCAATGTGAATTATTCATTTAATTCAATATTAAGTAAGGTTTTAGGCCGGGGCCATATATTTGTCAAAAACAATACCATTTATACTAAAGAGTTATCACATAAACATTCATATGCAAAATTAATTGGATACCTAATTGTATGTATTTCACACTCATTTATTTTTTTATTAAATGTGATGAAATATGAGTATATGTTAAATGTTTTATGTGGAACACCTATGGATTCACATTATAAGAAAGCGATGGGTATTAACAGAATTCTATAAAAAACCAATTCATTATGTAATGTTTTTGTATAATGATATTTCATATACATGATTAGGGAGTAAACATAATACTTCAAATTTTTTACATAATTATATAATGTCTAGGTGGTTAGCCTTGACATATGTTTATGATTTCATATTTAATGTTGTTTGTACATTACATTATTTCTTTTATGATATCATGTTATATCATTCCTCATTTAACAGTATTATGATTCTCACACCATAATGTTATATTAAAATTTCTATTTACTAAAATCTAATAAATTCATTATGTTATTATTTGTTTATACCCAACTAGGATTGATAGATCACCCGTTTCTTATGTATGTTCCTAGATTCTCCCATATATTCTTTCGTGAAAAGGAAATTTAGAGTATTTTATCGATGTTTTCAATATTTGTTTGTATCCAGGTATCAATTTTTTTTATGTATTCAATTTCAATATAAAACTAGGATTCCTGATATTATTGGTTGTAATAAGTGGGCCTTTATTTAATAAATAAACAAATGAAGTTAATTAATGCCAATGGATTCTATACTGCATATCATATAACATCATTGTTGTATATAGGTACATCGAACACTCGGAAATAGGGATGTCCACCATTAGGGTATTTCTATGAAACTGTACAAAAAATTGGTTCCATAAATTTAGGATATCATATTAATATAAACAAAACTCACCAATGGTTTCAAAACAATAAACAGGGTCCCAAATTCCTTGCAATTCACCAAAAACCCTCACCTCCTAAGTAAAAATCTCGAGAAAACTAGAGGTCAAATGAAACACTAATTAAAAAAAACATAGTCACATCATCTCAGAATACCAATTGAATCTATGAAATGTGATCCATTATATTCCATTATTATAATGGTTCCTTAATAGTATGGGACATAAATATCCTTTTGAACACATTAAATATGAAATTTACCTCACCTTGTGTAAAGAAAATGTAAAAAAGAAAACATTTACGTACTCCACACTACACCTCCAATAGAGAATAAAATGATTTTTATATGAGATATAACTCAATATTTTTAGTTCTGAGTAAACCATAAACCATTATATGAATTAATATTACAACCAAATCATTAGAGAATACATCATGGAAAATAGTTCAAGATCCTTTATTATATTTTTTTTCATGTCGATTTATCTATGTGAAAACATATCTTACCATGAGATCACTATAACTAAGGATGCATCCAAAACCTAATCTTGATGCATTAAAAAATGTAACATAGACCTATGTGGTCACTAAAATATTTAAAAATAGAACATATGTCAATATAAAATTTAAATCAATAAAAAATATCAATTTTTACATCCCACATGATTTCAATGGCTTTCTCTATGAGAGGGGTTATTATAGAAGTCAACGTTGGGAATTCCATAATGAACTAATGGTTATACCCCATGTAGCCCAAGAAGATTTTTATCATTATGAGGTTTCTAACCTATCATAACTTCTTCCAACTTCGTATTGTCAACTAAGATTAAATATAATTTTTCCATATCTCCCTATTAAATCACTTCCTGAACCTATAAATTACATTTTGAATGATTCTAGTAATGTTAGTGATATCAAGAAAATTTTAATACTTCTATAAAATAATCCAAATTATCCACCTTAGTTTTGGATTAAAACAATTATTTAACCATGAATGAGTCATGTCACTTAGGGAGTATCCTATTTATAAAAAATAAGAACACTATAGTATCAATGGTCATCGAAGGAAGCATACCAAGATACTCTTAATGGATATACCCACTGCTGATGATGGTCTTACTAAATATAGATACAATGATTCGAAGTTAGTGATAATCATATTAAATATTAATATTTTATACCAACATATCCCTTTTATACTATAGAAAATAGTAGTAAATTAATAGATGTAGATATTTTTTCTATATTGTGATTTGATTGTGTTTTTTCTAATCAACCCATTGGTAATGTTTCCAACCATCAAAATTGTCTTTCAGAATTGGTGTCACACATGGTTAAACACTCTGAAATATATACCCATTATCTATAAAAGCATAAAATTTATTTATCAACTCTTTCAGTTTAGGTAGTGACTTATGGTATTACTGAATAGACACTGGATAAGTACTAGGTCAAAACATGAAGGATAATTCATCCTCTCTTACTATTGGTTAGCAATTGAAATTAGATTGAAACAAAAAAGGAAATGGAAAAACAACAATATGTATAACTACACTCAATGATTCTCACTCTGTGTCAAATTGAAAAACATTTTTTTCTTACTAAACACAAAAAAATGATGATCAACTCTACATGAAATCGAGTCCCACTCTCCCCAAAAAATAGGGAACACCATATCGTTCATAGTAAAGTGGACCCAAAAAAGATATTACCCTATTGAAATCAATTGAAAAAGTATCAAATCCAACATTAAAATGATTTTAAATGGTTTCTTAAGGAGAAACCAAAAATAATATGGAAGACTAATTAATGATATATAGAAAATAGAAGAGGGACAATAGAGACCCATCTCTCTCTTCATTTGTTGGCAAGTATGAATATCCACCACATTATAGAAAATCAAAAAAAGGAAGACATATTATGTTCACAATATAAATTGATATAAATTAGTTAGATGAACCAGTATTAAATAACTAATTAATTAATGATTAATAAATAGTGATGGTACCTCTCACAGTCTTTCGATATATATTGTTCTTCTAATTATACTTTTCCACTCAGTGAAGTATAATCATTTTATTTGAATGTGGATATAACCATTTAGTTTCTAATTTATTTTATTTTACCATAGTACGTTTAAGACCTATTGATGTCATGACTCAATAAAGGATTAAAAGGCATACATAATCATCAGTAGGTGACCAGAAAATCCACCTCATCGAAAAGTCAATGGTGTATCTGTGTATACGAATTTTGAATTCCCGACCATGAATAACTAAAATAAATTAATAGGGACCAATCTATAGACATAAGGTGGAATTTATAAAAACATATATTAAGAAAAATAAGTATAATTATCATGAATCTCCCTTCCATTAATGAATCAAATTGAACTAAAACTCTATGAATATGATACTCTTGTAAAATCTATCATACCAGCTAGGTTAATCCTAACAATCAATGTTTTATCATGATCTTTACTATAATATGTTATTTTCAACCAGAAATCATGGCATGCAATGATATATGAAAAACCCACTCATATCATTTACAATTTAGTTCTTTATTTAGAATAACCTAAGGAGATAAATCGATAAGTATATTAAAACAATTCACACATAGTGACATGTTCCAGTCACCCTATAAGATGCTACGAAACTCAACAAAAATAAATAATACTACTTACTATTTATATATAATATCTAAAAACAAAAAAAATTATTTCTAGTAAATTATTACATGATTATTCCCTACCTGCATTGAATCCCACCATATACTAATATTCCCTTCATGATTAATGTTTTCAATATGCACCTATATAAATTTAAACATTATATGATTTCAAAAAGGCTCTATATATTTTTCATACAATCCGATGAATCTTTAGAATAATTAGATACCTATAGGGATGTGGGAGTTTTATGAAAAAAATCTTCATCATGATCTATGGAATCATTTTTTCAAGGATACACTATCGGTACTTGTAAACGAACATGTGAAGGTACTTATCCTAGAGGAGGGACATCACAAAAAACTATTTCAAAATGATTATCGACCATTGGATGTTCCATATATTGTGGGCCACCAGATTTTTCCTCAAATGTAATATTCTTATGCCTTATTATAGTCTTTAGGATACACAATATTAATATTTAACTCAGAATTATTAAAAAGGATATACGTATCATTAAATATAACAAGAGTCATTGGAAAAATTTATTTCATTTATTAAAATTAATGATTTGGATTTCAAAAAATGCATGTAAAACATATGAATATACTATAATAAATTCAATTAAATATTGATATTTTTGTTACCAAAATTACATATTGTCTTAAGTATAATTACAATTGATTTAGATTGGTACTCGCTCACAAAAAACTCATATGTCTGAAAAATTCAAATTCCATTCTACCAGTACAAAAAAACTGCAAACTGACCTCAATAAATGATTTAGAACCTATACCCCTAAGGCCACTATAAAAAAATCGAACCCATATTCCCCAGTACACTAATTCCCGATATGGTCATAACATTGAATGAAGGGATATAATAATTCCATGTATTTGGATAGTAAAACCTAAAATTATACAAGAATAAAAAATTAATTACTTTTCCTCAAAAAAAATTGAAGATAAACAATTCATGTTGTTATTACAACAATCATAAAGGAAAAAGTAATAGAAAAATTTTTGTAAAAGATTACCTAAATTAGTATATCATCATAATAGACCACATTTATAAAATGAAGGCTGAGAAAACCCATGGACAATTTTGATTACATTTCTTCTATTAAATTACATCACTCCATATCTCATGAATAATTTATACCAACTACCACTAATTGGAACATTCACTTTTTGTGGACCATGAATAATAAAATATAAAAAACCCACTAGATTATGTAGTGTGTGAGAAAATGTTTCTAGTGGGACACAAAACATGACTCCATGAAAATTTTCATAACAATAAACCATTTATGATATCATTTAAAGTGAAATAAGGGCTGAAAGAGAAGTAATATATATTTTTTTAAAAACATTCAAATCAAAAAATTTAAGAGATGTCAAAACAAGAATAAATGAATTTTTTAAATAAAATATATAACTAAATTTTTTTCATGAATAGTGACATTATATAATTAATAGAGTTTATATTTTCTAAAAAAATATACCATAGAGATATGACCATTGTTATATTAGATCATTGAAATTGGATCCTCACACTTTTGAATAATGATCATGGATCAATATAGGTATGAAAAATAAAGTCAAAACCCAATTACGGGACCATCAAGGGAAATTAATCCTCACCTAATTAGGGGATCTATTACAGGAAACCCATTCTAACTTTTTTATGTTTGTGTTTTCATTATTAATTTAATGATTGTGAGTCAGATTCCTATGGTTATTTTCCTAATAACCCACTAACATCCCAAAATCACATATATATAAATCAATACATCAATCATTTATAAAAATATCATTCATTTTAAATTAGTTCAAGATTAAAAGTTCAATTTCCCAAACATAGTTTCAACATTATTTTTCATTTCAAAACGAAATCATAGCTATTAATAAAATTCATTCCATTTAAAATCATCTTTAAATTTCATTAAATAAAATCAAGAACCTACATCAAAAAATTTAATCCAATAGTGATCCATTCTAAGATGAATTTTTTTTGATATCCCTCCCAACAATCCCAATTCCATTGAGATAGGTGGTTTCTCACAATAACATTCACTTTTTAATCAATATTAAAACCATATGAAATATGCGTTTTTAAATTTGTTATAATAACATTTAAACTAAATAAATAATATATGGTTTCATTTTTTGTGTATTGAATTATGGAACCACATATGATTAATAACATGATGAAATAATTTCCAACAATTGGAACACCATTGAAAATAGCGGCGATAAGGATAAAAAAATGCTACATTAAAATCCGTTAAATCAAATATAAGATCAATAAATATTATGATGACCTATCACTATCTATGAATGATATAGGGTAATATATGGGGAAACCAAAAAAAATGGAGATCCAATTATTGGAAGTATGCCGAATGCACTCATAAACACATCGATTTGTAATAGAAGTGATTTGGAGATCCAATGATACCTCTACATAACATCAAAATGAAAAGTAAAACAATTATAGTTAGAATGGGGGTTTAAAATTTTTAAATTGGGGACCCATTATTTTTCATTAATAATTCTTGGAGTAAAAGTCCCATGCTCATGGTTTTTTGGGTACGGCTGTAAATTTAGTAGTAATCATTCACCCAAACCACGTCCCCTAACTAGACATCTAGAATCAGATAAACGTTTTATTTAATGTATAATTTAATAATTCAACAAATATGAAAACTATCACTATACAATGATGTCAAATTTTGTTAAATGGTTGCATGGAAAGGAAAAATCTCATTCCATACCCTAGAACATGTCAACATGGAACATAATTCTATAGTGAAAAATGATTTATTTTATATAACCATGCACAAACATTAAATAGACACATGGGATTCTAAGGTATCTAAATATGCACAAAAAACTATTAGAGAAAATTCATAATAAATATATAATAAATAATGTTAATTAAGTACCTAATAGAAGTCAATACAAGGTGACTATCTTCCTCAAACATTATAAACAATGGAAATAATAATCATTTACATACTCATGAATTCAGTTTTTATCCATAATGTTCTTTATAAAACATATTACATGAATACATAAATGAAAAATTATTGTAATGAGGGTTTCATAGAAAAAATGATAACCCATTAAAAAATTTCATGAATAAACATACTTTTTCCCTTAAGGGGAATAATCCATCACTAAAATAAAAGATTGTTGTCATACAATAAATAATGAAAATATTTCCATGAAAAATCATTATCATTTTTAGTGATGTCATACAGGTGTCATGGGGAATTTTTTTCATAAAACCCTTTTGATAACCCTTATAAATGGAAATGTCCTACTTGGTTAATTCCAAAACAATTATTCATATAAAATATTCATTACTCGATAAGTTGGAGAGATATTTCATTCTCAATAATAATTATAAAAAATACAATATGTCTATAACATGCATGATAAAAATAAAATATTGAATTATCATTTTCAAATAAAAAAAATAAACTTTGGATGTCATATATATAACATTTATAGAAATTTATTTCATATATATTATCATAGAAATTTTATTTTTTATTTTTTAATGAACGATAAAACATTCCACCTTAAATATGTAAATATATTACATTTTATATCAATAAAATGAATATAAAATGAGACATAAAATTATTTTAGAAATTCATTTGTGTATTTAAATATAAAACCATATCATTATTTTTTGAATACATAAAAGTATGATGAATATTTTCAAAATAAATATGTAAAACTATTAAAATGATTTTTTTACATAATGTGTCTCTTACGTAGAGTGTGACTTGCGACGTAAATTATTTTTCATCATGAATAATAAACATATGTTAATTATTTAATTTTTTATTTATTATATTTTAGGTTTATTCACCAATTTATTTCACTTGTATTATTTTTAATCATAATCACTTAATCTAATAATTTTACTTTATATATTTTTAGGATGTTTGGAACATATGTAATAAATTAATTTCATATATGGAATTAAGTAGAGTAGATTATTATTAATTAATTTTCATAATTTTAATCAGATAATGTCTATCAATTATATTACTTAATTATAGTTTTAGAGAAACAAATTTACATTTCTTATGAAAAAATATTTTTATTACAATCATAAAGGTTGAAGGATATATGAACACATAATTATAATGTATATTACTCAACTAACATGAGAGAAAGAAGGTGAGTATAATTTTAATATTATATAATTTTTTAATATCATAGAAATCACAATTTATTAAAATCTTTATGTATATGTAAGTCACATTTTGTGGTGATGAAAAATAATATACATTAGATCATAATGTTATGTATTCATGTATATGTTGTTCATGTTATTATTTATATTTGGATAGTAATGGAAGAAGTAGAATAATTATTTAAAATTAAATAACTGTATATATAATATATATAATATTAATAAATGTGAATACATCTCTACGGAAACCATAATATTTGATGATGAAAAATGAAATACAATCTCTCATCTGGTAGTAGTAATAATATATGGACAAGTGATGTTTTTATTTTTCATTATATAGTCTAGAATAGGAAATTAATTATATATTTGACATAATAATATTATAGTATAAATAATATAATGATGTTATTTTTTTATCATGATTGAATAATATTATATGTTGTTATAAGTTGAATGTAAACAGAAATGATTGATGAAGAACAATAAATTTTCTCTGGACAACCTCATTTTTTTATATCTAAAGCCTTTTTATGAAGGTTTGATAATCAAACCATGGATAATAAGAAAATTTTACTTATATTAGGAAGGTATTTTAGTTTGTATTTTATGATATAAGAGGCTCTTCATGTGTAGATAAGAGATGAGAGGGGTGTATTTCTATAAGTGGGGGATAAGACATAATTGGAATTTCTCATTATATAATAATATATTTATTTATATCTTAGGGTAAATATAAATAAAATGAACTATATAAATTTAATAGATAAAATTGTTCTGATGTAAAGATAGAAAATAGAATTTAGATATTTTTAACTAAATTTATCACTTATTATTTTAGATCTATCACTAATAACCTTTTAAGCTCTTTTCATTTTAACTAATATTTTTTAAAAAGAAATTGTAATCATAATTAAAATAAATTACGTCAAATAATTATCACTTTTAAAATTAATATTCTAAATATTTATTCCATTTTATCAAATTTAATTTCTATATGTTCAATTATTTAACTAAAAAACCCCGCATAAGTTGATAAAAAAATGTTTTCCCAAAAAAGAAATATTAATGTAGAAATGTTTTCTAAGAAATTAATTTTCAAGGATTTAAAAAAATCCATTGATTGAATTATTTTTAATAATAATAATATAATTAAATTTTATAATTTATTAAAAAGTTTACTTTCTAAATACTGAATGGAAAAAGGAAATCATTTAAGAAATTCCAAATTTTGTCAATATTTATTAAAAAATTATAAATTTCATAAATATATTAAAAAATATCTATATGAAAATATCTATATAATAAGTTCAAAAATTATATATATTTGGTACCATAAAATCTATATAATTGGACAAAATTTATTATAATATCCATTTCTAATATTCTATAAATACAAAATATGATAATAATTAACTTTTTTTAAGTAAAAATTGAAATTATTCACATTCCATTACAAATAACATAATTTAAATTGATTTTAATTGTTAAATTGTTTATATTATATACTTATATAAATATATTAATTTTCATATAGTCATATTATTAAACTATTAAATTTAAAAATCATTTCACTTAATAATTTGTTTTGTAAAATATATCATTTTCCATCAAATAATTCTATTTCATTGTTAAAAAATTAATAATAAATCAATAATAAATAGATTTATAAGATTGTTCATGTATCATAATAAATCATGATATCAAATAATCATCTAAATACATACTAAATATGATTTTTAGCGCAATTATTTCATTAAATACTATATAAAGATATATAATGAAAAAATTTAAATCTTGAGGGTTTATTGGGAAAAATAAAACCCATGATATTAATTTTTTAATAATAATTTTTTTACAATATGTTTAATAATAAATCCATTATATAAAATACCTTAACATTACCATTTTAAATCATATCATTTCAATGAAAACTAATTTTTAAACATATAAATTTCATATAATTCATAGAAATGTTTCTAGAGGATATAATAATCACTAAATGAATTGGAGAGCTATTTTTGGATCCCTCTTCATCATAAAAAATATAAAATAACCATAAAATTCATTAAATGCATAAAATAATGAATTTCAATAATAAGAATATTAAAAAAATACTATTGAACCCACATGATTTTTTTTCCAGATATGGATATTTCATAATCCATTAAAAACCATTTTTTGATGTAAAATATCTAGGATAAATGGATGATGATATTTTCATTAAATAAAAAAATTTATGATTTTAAGAAATAAAAAAATCAATTATCTCTTTCTATAAAATACCTTCTTTCATTTTGTTTATAATAGTTAAAACATTCTCTATAAAATAGTTAATAATATTTCTTTTTAAAACACTATAAAATTAAAATTTGAAATAAAATTTCCTTTTTAATTATTTAATTTTTAGATACATATATATAAAAACTAAATTTATGAATTTGGAAATAGCGTAAAAATATTTATTAAAAAGATAAATGAAATGTTCAAAATTACGTTTTAAGATATGTTTTCCCTTAATATTTATAATGGTTCATCTCGTAAATTATATATATTCTTGAATAATAATGTAATTTTATTTATATACTATCATAAAATCAATTTTTATGTTTACTATCCATTTTTATTCAGCATAATTTAGAGTCATTATTTGTGACTTAATTGAATAAGAATACTTTAGTTGTTTTGAAGATGTTAGGTACCTAAGTCCAATATGACATTGATAGGTTTAATTTTCAAAAATACATCATGATTATCTCAATTATATAATACAAATAAAATCATTGTTATAATTTTAATAAATTAATTATACTTTCTAATATATTATGTTTGAGGTTATGGAAATTTTTTTACATTAAAATCACAGATATGCTAGGTCGTACATATGCACAAATAACATTTCCCATATTCAAAAAAATTCATTTAATGAATGTAAGTAAAATTTTCCATTCCCATAAGTAAATTTATTTCATAAATATAACATTTTATCTTTTAAACCATATATATATATATATTGTATTTGAGGATGTGATGAAAAATAAAATATATACATATTTTAGCCTATAGTCTGCACACACACATGAGAAAATGTTAATATTTTTCATCAAAAGATAATAAAATATGTATACTGTTTAAATACCTTTAGAAAATGATATTAAAATAATATATGTCATTTTATAAAATTTGTATCTAAATAATATGACATATAATAAGAGTTGGTGATGAAAAATGAATGATATTTTCTTGTTAAATTGTAGTCTGCACATAAGCATATGAATTTTTTTTAATTTTTGTTTGATATTTTTTTTTTGAAAAAAATGAATGAATTTATAATATTAAAAACTTTATATAATAATGAATATTTTATGTTAATATTTCATCTTGGTGGATTAATATTTTGATGTACTATAATGTGAAATAAAATGGAAACACAAAGATAACAATTATACATCCTCTTTAGACAACCCCTTTAGATTTATACTCAAAGCCTTCCTAGGATGGTATTATAGTCAAACCCGGAATATTGGGTAGTAGGGAGGGATTTTAGGAATGTATTGTTTTATTAGATGAATTATATATGTGTCTCTTCTGGTGTGGAGAAGTAGAAAGAGGGGTTTTCTTTTATAATTGAGTGATAAGACAATATCAGATGTATTGAAATGATTAATCAATATTAATGTTATACTCATGAAATGATTCTAAAAAACATATAATTTTCAATTAATGGATAATATCCTGTTGAAATATTTACACAAAAATTGATTATAAATTTTTTTTCATTATGAAACATTAAATTTTATGTTTAACCATATATGCATATTTTAAATAATTATGTCATAACTAATTTTTTTACTAATATAAAATTCATAATGACCATAAAGGAAAGTGACACGATTAAAAAAATTGACATTATAAATCCAAATATAAATTCCATTATATCATATAAAATTAATAAATGTGGACGAATTTAATTTCAAAATAAACATTCAAAACAAGATGATAAATGATTTTCTAGAAATAAGAATTTTTAAGATTAAAATTGTAATTATAAAAAATTAAAATTAAATATTTATTATAATGAATTTTTGATTCAATAATTAGAAATCATTTAAATTTTTTAAAAAAGTTATATAAATTTTAATTTCTAATTATTTTAATGGAAATAAAAATTTCATTAAATTTATTATATTTTTAATGATCATAATTTATTTTTAGAAGAATCTTAAAAATTACAGTAAAACTATTTTTTTATATTTATAATTAAAATTTTATATCAATTTTTGCAAATAAATAATTATAAAATCTTGAGAATGTTATCATAATATACACAAAAAAATAAAATGAAGATAATTCTGAAAGGAAATATATTTTTGATGGAAAAATTTGGTTATTGTCATTCCATTACTAAGAACAATAATTAAATGAATAATAATTCAATATATTGGATATATAATCTATTTATATTGTTATAATCATTTATAAATATAGAAAAATTTATGATATTTTGATTACATTAAATTTCACTAATTAAATATATTTAATGAAAAAAATATCATTTAACCCAAATTGGTTTTACCTAAATTTTTATCCAATTTTTAACAAATGCATTATTAATAATTAGTTTTACTTTTTGAAAAACTATATAAATTTTGATATTTCATAATATAGTTCATTCTATTCATACATAGAAAACCATTGAATGGGTAATAATTGATATATTAAAATAATAGTATATTGTGGTTTGTTTATGCGTGATGTTTCTTATACCCCAAGATATTAAAAATAATATTAAATGAAAATAAATTAAAAAATGCTGGTGTTTAAGAAAAACATTTGAGTCCTGTGGAATATTTTAAATATAAAGAACCTATCAGTCCATTTAAACAACTCATTCTGTTTGTATGTTTAATTTTAACCGTAGAAGATAGGTGGGTACATATTGAAAATAATTACACAAAATCAACAATTTATCCTTTGTTTCAACCAATAGTTTGGCATATACTATAAATAGTTTAGATAATGAAATAGACTAATATATGGTATAATAGAGGATTCTCCAATAATGCATGTCATATAAAATCAATTCTTGAATTTTTAATATCTATTCAAGGAGTAATTTATTAATAATGACAAGATTCAACATCAAATTTTCTTTTATTAAAATCACTGAATCAAATGATAAAATTAAAAAATATAAAATTAAGGACCTTAAATAATAATAATTTAGAGTATATATAGATTAAATGGATGAGATTAAAGATCATTTGAAAATAAAAATTTTATTTGGATAATCTGAAAAAATCTTGTGAATCAATATAACCATAGAAATCTATCCCAATTTTCAATGAAATCTATATCCACCCATTGTAACTCGAAATCAGATACGGAAGTGGATTTTACATGAAACTATTCACACATAAAATAAAAATATGATCATACAAAATCCTATCTACATTACATACGTAACCAAATCCAGGTTATTTCATCACACATACATCTTTATATTATCTTGTATAACATATTTTTTATTTATCATGATGGTTCGAAATGACACATAACTATTGATAGCTCACAAAAAGTTGAAGAAAAAAAATAAAAATCATAACTCATGTCTAACAGAATGGATATAAAAATTCAGAGTATAACAAATAATAAATACTTACAATAAAAAACTGAAAGGTTAAAATCATGAAGGAAATATCAATTATAATCAAACCCAGTCACCATTTCACTATCTACCACCACCACCCCAACATACATTAAAGATAATAAAACAATGTTAGTAATATGAGATTCAATATCTAATTAACTTTATCTATTCCATGAAAATATATACGTACATACATACCATGGAATATGATGTGTTTGAGGAAAACTCCATGTAGGATACTAACATTAATCAATAAAAAACCTATTCAATAAGTAATCATTTATTCTAGATCTAAAACAAAACATGATTGTAAGGAAATAAGAAATGATAACAAATTTTATGAAAAGAAATAATTTTTCCCTTAAATAGTTTATTTATATTAATACTAAGAGTTTAGAAAGTACACAAGAGATAAAAAATTGGGCTTGTTGATAATCATACATGGAATACCAAATAAGAAAAATTTGTTAAATATAACATGAAACAATAAAATCATGAATAAAAGACACAGAAGTAAAGATCTATCTGATGAGAATATATACTAAGAACAAATAAGGAAACCTATGACTTCATACCATGACTCCATTAGAAATTGTGTTCTTCCATTGTATATTGATATCACCTGAATAACCGATAACGTTTCCTTACTCATAGATAATTTCATATGTCTATATCCCAATGAACACAAGGATCCAAGTGTTCTATGAGTATCAAAACATTTGTTTATTACATGAATATTATTTTATAAGTACATTTTAAAATATAATAATCAGTACATCCATAATTGAGAATCCATTATTGAGTACGAATATAATTTTGGTAATTTCATTATAAACATTAGTTGAAGAAAATTTTTTATAATGAAACACAATTTAAATCACATTTTCTCATTCTACCCAGTATTATGATTCCCTTAATGTCTCTAGAACATTTCAAATCAATGAATAAAATAAAGAAAACTAGAAGAAATTATATTAATATAAAGTAATTCATTGGGAAAAAAATTATTCAGGTAGCTACATCCCCAATAGATAAAATAAAGTCATCATTGAAAACATATACTATAATTGATGAGAAATGGAACACACAAGAAATATTCAATCTTAATCATCATCATTTACACTTCAATTACACCAGATTTAAAAATCAAAACTCAATTTGGATAAAACAATTGGTGAAAGAGAGATCAATAGAATATCTTGTAAGAATATATGAAAACATAAGGAAATCAGAACATACATTGAAGAGATCCATGAAGAATTGTTGAAAATCAAAAAATATCCAAGTATTAAAACCTATGGATTGACATGGTAGGGTTAGGATTAAATAATGTTATATTAAGATGATATTAGAGATAAAAATTTTATAGGGTTTCAATTTAACTCTCAAATATCAGGTTATTTATATATTGTTTATGGCTAGGTCACATAGTCAAAAAAAACCATGTGCTTACATTTTGTTAAATTCTACACATTGAAAAAATGCACTATTACTAGGGGATAGAAACAAATTTTGAAGTACCATATTCATTTAATCTAGAATCCTCAAGTTATAACCCCACTCACATGGATTTATTATATATAGACACACACTATTATTAAACCTATTTCAAACTAAAATAAATTACCTATTGAACATGTAGAGGTATTCCACATTATTATAATAAGTTGTGAAAATATAGTGCTCGAGGAAGTTTCTCCCAAATCACTATAATTTTAACCCCAAAATTAATAAATATTATAGAACCTCTATGATGACAAACAATGATCAAAATTAATCATATCTATAACCCAAAGAGTGTAACAATGATATAAAAAAAATGAAAGGAAATTTCAATCACATAAAGACATTTTGATATATTTCATAATGAACATCAATATGGGATAGAGATAATATATTACATAAGTAAGTTTTCATACATTAACAAAATTAAATATTGTGTTAAAATGAATCAATCAGGATATCAATATGGGAAGCATTTTTTTACACCAATATGGTGGGATGGAGATAGTGAATGAATTATCCTTTGACAATATATTGTACAATATATGACAGAAATGTTCAAACTATATATAAGTATGGTAAACCTACTAACAAATGGTAGAAGCATTATTCATAGAACCATCATGTGTTTTTAGATTGTGTTTTATGAGATAAATTTATTCATTCAATTTCATCATGGAAGTGAGGAAGGTAGTTTCACAACTATAAATATTTCCTACAAACATGGTTTGAAATCAAGGCCATAGACCATATAACAATGGAAATAGTGTATTTACATGGTTTTCATTAACCATGGATGTTATCATTGTGGCTGTAGATCCAAACTATTTCCACGGTTTAAACCATAGAGGTATGTGGTCTACAGCCACATTTTAACCATTGCATTTGGTATCATATAGAAAAGGTAAAACTATAGAAATAGGATCCTACATACATGGTTTTAACCATTGAATTCGGTTCATATGGCCATGGATTTATTTGTTGATAAAGGAGGCCTATAACCATGGTCAAACCATTGAAATAGGTACCTACTACCATGATTAAAACTGTGGATATAGGCAACTGTTAACCAGGGTTAAAACTGTTGACATAGGATCCTTCAATCTAAAAAAATAAAAATTATGTAGAACCCTACATCAATAGTATACAAATACACCTAAAAGATTCCAAATACATCTTTCATAATCTCATTTCCACACAAATTTAAAAAAATAATAAATATAAAATTAAAAACATATAAACAATAAAAAAATTATATATATAGAAACTACCAGCAGTGTCTCTCCAAAATGGCATCATAATCCTCCTCATCCTCTACACTGATATCAATATCAACAATGTGTGTATAGCCAAAAATGGCATTATCAACACCTTCAGCACCACCCTCAACCTCTCCAGTAGCATATTCTACCTATCCACTAGTATATTCAGCCTATCCACC
This sequence comes from Viscum album, assembly GCA_963277665.1. Taxonomy (NCBI): domain Eukaryota; kingdom Viridiplantae; phylum Streptophyta; class Magnoliopsida; order Santalales; family Viscaceae; genus Viscum; species Viscum album. The sequence continues at coordinate 1,575,697,564 of OY728136.1, read as the reverse complement.
ATCATCTCCAGCTACACAATCATCATCATCCTCATACATCGAGGGAATAGTCGATAAACATCTATCCATTATTATTATACACTCAGGAAAAACTAAATAGCATATAGTTGATAACACCTTAAAAAGTTGTTCATTTTCGGTTTTCCACATCTTTTGTGATAGTTGTCTAACTTGTTACTTTTCTCTCTCAATTTAGGAATTCAATTTTTCTTTGGTAATCATTCCTTCAATATTTCAAGATGATTAAATACTGGATGAACAATATTTTGATGCAAAGTTTACGTTACGGGTTTACAAAGCACCATTCCACTGTGTTTTTCAAATAGAACTAGATGTAAATGATCGTTTGGTCCAAATGTTTTTGGACCCTTCAGTGCTAGACTATGAAGAGCATCCTACAAAAGGTTATTTCCATTTTAGTAGATAAACAAAATATAATAATATAAAACATGAACGTAACTTATAAATAAAAATATCTTAATGATCCATCAACGTTGAAGATACAATTTATCATTTCCTATATACATTGATTTGGGGTTATTTGAGTCTTCAAGAGAAATTAATATAGAATTAAAGGTAATTTACCACATCTGAAAGATGAGATTGAAGATGAGTTTGGTTCCATTGGATCCAATGTCTTGATGAAGGCTGTTGTTGAATTGTTGTGGGTCTAGTTTTTTAAATGGATGGTTTTTATGTTGATGTTACAGATTTGTCCAAATGTGTCCATGCTAACAAAGATTTATCGATGTTTGCTCATGAAATTATTGAATAATTTTATTGAGTACAATGTGTGCATCATCATTTAATATTATAACTAGTGCATTTGGATAGATATGAGGCCTATACTATTAACATATTCATAAAGAACAAATTATAGAAGAAAACATATTTAATCTCATTAAAAAAATTAAATGTATTTTTAATTTAGGGATGTCATTCACCATGTATTTCTTGATCTCATCCTCATCTTGAACTCAATCTAGGGTAATTAGTCATGTTTTGATCCCCTACTTATAAATTCCATTCCATAATTATTTGGTTGAGTTCTATATTTGGTTGGAATCACCTTTAACATATTTGATTTTTATTACTATATTACTTCTTCATCGACTCATCCAATCATTCCACCTACTGATGTACCTATCCCAAAAAGAATAGAGAACCAGGCATGCCATAGAATAATATTGAAGCAGTTTCACAGAATGACCAAATAAATTCTTCTAAAAATTGTTTATGACCAAGAGGGGTTCTATACAAGGTCATTTAGAATAATGAATATGATAATTAATTATTTTTCCTTCTATAAATATATTACACAACTATAATGGGTATTAAATAATCTCTCACAATGTGATAACTAGACGTATGAATTTTACATGATTGAGATGGATATCAGTTACACTAAGGTAATAAAATCCCTTGCCAAGATAATAATACATGAATATGAAGGTTATTTTATTTTATATCAAAAAGACATTCCAAACCAAGAGGATGTTATGTTAATTAAAATGATTCTATTTAAGACACATCAATGAATAGAATGTTCATGGGGATGTTATTTGATGATGATGAATGGCCACTATACCCACCAAAAATTGACTCGTGGTCATAGGGATATTTCTCTATCTCATATTCTTGTCCCCATCATGTATTCTCCTCCTCCACATGTTTCACATGATATATTATATGAAATAAATTGAATCATGTTTATAATCCATTTTCCTCTACTAATATTCTGGTCTTTGATCCACAATTGGTATTGAATTGTAAAAATATTTTTCACTCATTGATAGAATGATCATTGTATATTTACAAATTTGAGGAGCTCTGGTCATCTTCTTTATTGTAATTGAAGGGTGATAACTATTTTTGGGGAGAAACTATTGGGTGTGTGCAATTGGTATGATTCTTCAATGTAAAATGATAAATGAAATTAACTATTAATTAAGGGGTAGTCGTGGTAGAGACACACTGATTGGTAATTCATAAAATATATACTATCAAGGAGAAAACATTTCTGAGAATATCTATAGCTATTATTTGATCTCAAAAGTTTAATTTGAAACCATTGGATTGTTTGTGAAAAGTAAAACATTCTTCTATCTATAATCAAACGTTACTACATAGGATTTCCTTCCTTATCATATTAAATTATATTTCATTGGAGTTCATCATTGAAGAAACAATAATGATACACAATCATTAGAGTTGGTGGAGTTTTTTAGGGGAGATATTGGTATAACACTTTTTTCAGATGGAAATATATATGATTAAAAGTATAAATGAATAAAAATTACATTTTGATGAGTCGGTTGAAATCTTTAGGGGATCAAATAGTCGAATATTGTATGATTTAAAATTAGAAAAAATGTTCTCTATGAGTGATGATTGTTGTTGAATTTTACAGGATTTGACCAACTAGAAGAGGAAAGGGAAAAGGATATTGGTGAGGAGGAAACACCGAGAATTTTTTTTTTTGATTAATGATGCTGATTTATGTGGTCCTTGTAAACAAAAGATGATGCTACATTCTAAAAGCTAAAAATTCTAAAACATTCTTATACATTTTTTTGTGTTTCGTGATTCACAGCAGTTTCATATTTCTTATTCCTACTAGAATAGAATAGTGACGATAATGGGAGATGTCCATCAATATTTAATGCCTATTTATGCATGAAAATTACACATAAATCAATGAATAGATAAATGTATATCCAATGTTAAATAATATATTTATTGTGATAGTTCATGATCTGGAATTATATATAACACAAGTGTATGATTATATTCAATGGTTTTTTCATTTATTAATTTTCATATAGATGAACCAATTTGTAAAATAATTAAACTATAATTTCAACAAGTCAAAAGGTATATAAATCATCATTTCATCGTAACAAATCAACGAGTTCAAGGAAAATCTCAAATAACCATGTTTGTAATATAAAATTTAACAAATTCACATCTAATAATATCATCCACTATAGAAAACTGAGATTAATTAAAAAAAGAGTATATATATTAAAAACATTAAGACAAAAAAATACCTTGAAAGATTAATAGATCAAATATGCAATTAATTATTATTTTTGTGGTATTTGTCATTCGTTGAAGACCAGTAAATTTTAAATATTGGTACCTCTTATTTTTTTCCATAAACCATGTTTTCTATGCTTGTAGTTTGGCCACATCTCTCCCAGATCAATTATCATAGCTCTATTAGCATAGAGACCATCCAATAAGTTATATTGAATATTAACATAAAATTAAATATCCATAATACATTATAAAGAAACTGAAAATTAATTTTTAAAAATATATTAAACAAATATCCGCCCAATCCTTTTATTTTATTTTCTATGATGATTTTTTCAAATTGATTGCTTGAACTGGAATAATATTGTTATTTTTTGTGAGTGTCCCCATGAAACTCTATAATTCTTTACCATCATCTTCAATAAACTTCCATTCCTCTGTATATTAAACCTTTATTTTGGTTTGTCTATTCCACACTTCATAAATCTTTTTATGACCACATATTTTAGTCTAATATGATCCTGAAAAAAAAATTTATACACATATATGACTAAAATTTAGTACTTTTTTTCATTTTATTACATTTTAATCATACAATAATATCATTATTTATTTATTCTCAATACTAAAAAATATATTGTGGGAAAAATGGAGTTGTTTCTTCTATAAAATATTGTTGATGTTGTGGTTGTGTATGAGATTATTCTTATAATGGAGGTATAACCAATGGAGGAGTACATTTTTGATATGAAGGTGGATAAGTTTAAAAAGGATGAGGGGTAGAAGGATAAGGACTACCCAACATGAGAGGAGGAGGAAATAGATAAAAATGATGACCACCTATGTATGGGTAAGGAATAAAAGTGGGGGTCATGATGGAAGGAAATTATCCTTGTGACTGCAGATCCACTAATTGTGAGGTCTTACATGTATGGGATTGCATGTAGGGCTGGTCTTATATTATGGATTGCATGAACCATCTACTTTAAAGGCAAGTTTCCACATTGATGATTCTTTTTAATATTATATATTATTACTGTAATGTTCACAAATAGTCAACAAATAAATAAGGGACTCCCCAAAACAATAATATTTGGTAGACTGGCATCAATAAACAAGTGATTGTTTTCCTCTATTTTTTTTCTACGAACCTCCATGTAATACATAATAACATGTAAATACAAAAATATATGTGAAAATTTTAAATATATATTCATAACCTTATATAAATACAATTATAGAAATAAAATTCATAATATTTTTCAAAATAATATATATTCCATTATTTCATTATGTTGTTTAATCTCTAAATAAACATTAGAAAAAAGAAGATGCTACTTTAATAGTTTAAAAAACACATACCAGGTTAAAATAATATAATATAAATACTTCGAAACATGAAATTTGATTCATTCTCTATTGTAATTTCTTGTTCACAATCTATTCTCAAAACTGAATCATCTGTATCTTTAAAGGATACATTTTAGTGAATTCCGATCAGTTTATCCAAAACATCACCATCACCCAATCCTTCATCAAAAAATCTCTTTCAATAACATCAACAAAAACAAAAAATAGTTGTTTTAAATTGAAATTTACATAAAATACGTTTCTAGATTTTTATTCAAAAATACAAGGCTCATCTGTTCGTAGCTCAGTTTTTAAAGAATTAACTCTAAAACATAAAATATCATATATATAATCCTTTTCATATCATTGAATCAAACCACTTGAATTCTATCCTAGAGACATGACCCTATGCATAGTAATCTAATAAAATTATTCCCTTAACAATCACAAAATTAGATATATTTTCTTATCGAGAATGTATGTTTGATGCACTGGTATACCAATTTGTGGTTACACTTATCGTTACACCATCATATGGTGTTGTCATGTTTTTTTCACATCATTTAAAATGAATTCAAAACCATTTGAAAGAAGTTCTATTCAATCATTAACCACATTTCTCGTCCCAATTTACAATGACCACACATTATTAGATATATCATCCACAGGTAATCATTGGATCATGAAAATATATTGGCAATAAATATTGATCAACTACCAAAGATTTGGTAGTGTAAAAAAAGAATATGTTACCTTTGTCTTTAACCAAGAAAACAATTTATAACTATATAATTTCTCTAGCATATTAATAGATAATAATCAATGTTCACTTTTTATAATTTCACTATGTTCTCTTTAAATTTGTAAATATAATGATATCAGGAACTACGAAAAAATAAACAAGACAAATATATAATTATAATATTACATTCTTTATGTAATCATCACCCATTTCATAGTTCAATAATATCAAATGACAAATCATTTTCTCACTAATTCCTATTCAATGTACAAAAAATTTTGGATCCAAATATCATACCATTTGGGGACATGATAGAAATGTAGGCTAAATGTGAATATATTTCTCATCTTCAGTTTTTATGGGTTGATTAGATATCATGTTGACATTATTCAAATAAATTAAAAAAATATCCATGCATTCTTGTGATAAATTACCATTCACAATAGATCCTTCTGGATGATTCTTATTTCTCAAAAAATATTTCAATGTAAACATCACTTTTACAAGTGGATATATCCAATTACTACAAACAGGACTATCAAAAACAACATCCGTTAGAAGATTTACTATCAGATATATCATACATGTGAAAAGAAATAGGGGAAAATTTTCTCTAAGATGCAAATAATTATCGGTCCATATTTATATAGTTTTTTCAAAAAAACCTTTCTTCAATAATTTAGCACCAATATCTCGGTAAATGTTACAAAATAGAGTCATTGTGACCCTGAAATTATGTGATAGAAAATGTTGAATTTAAATTGGAATAAATCCATGCAATATTACATGGTAGTCATGGGTTTTGATGGATTTTTGTTTCACATATCGTGTGTTCACTCATTGGTAATATTACTTGATTTACCATTTGGAACATTTAATAATCCCAAAACATGAAGAATTTTTTTTCTCTGCATTTTTCTATGAAAAACATGAAAAATGGGATTCTATTAATTTAAAGCAAATAACTCAGGATGGTGTCTTGGTTTTATCCACAATCTATTAAACCATGACGTGCAAGGATATCATCTTTGGTCTTTCCCTTTATATTTAAGATTTTTGGAAGTAAAATTTCTCACACATTATTCCCAATATGCATTACATCCAAACAGTGATGTAGAAAATTTGATGACCAATATGGAAACTCAATGAATATACTATTCATTATCTAATTAATTTTGGAAGTAAAAGAAACATTCATCTAATTTTTTTATTTAACTAACCCTTTAAAAGAACACAATTATTACTATCATGTTCATTAAGGATACCACCCCTAACATTAATTGATTTATTTTATTTGTCTCTATGGAATTATGAAAATGTATTCAATTTTTTTGTATGGTTGATTCATTTAATGAAATCATCGATTTCTAATGAAACAGAAAGTTCACCAAAACATTAGTACCCTAGAAGGTTTATTTTACATTCATATGAGGCATGAAAATCACCCCTTAGTACTCCAACCAGACATCATTCAATATGAAGGTAAATAACATATTTTCGACGATAATGTTGTATGCCACATAAAGAAAACATTTCAAAATGCAACAAATGGTTCTACACCAATGGTCTAAAGATCATAAAAATAATCTTTTAATGGGTGAAAATATATTTCGATACCATTTCTAGGAACATTGGGTAAATAAATGAATATAATCATGATAGTAACTAGATTTTTTATACACATCCATTACAAAAAATTATAAATATGAATAAAAATAGGCCAAGTAACATGTGCAATATAAATAGGTGAAATGGGTTGAAAACATCACATGCCAATACCAATATAAATTTACATGGTTCAGCTGCAAAATCCGGACGTAACCTATCAACATTTTCCCACACATACCGTTCAGTAGGATTAACTATATCATCATTATCCATATTTCGTTCATCTTTATGTCATCTCATATTCTTAGCTATTTATTCTGATATAAAATGTTTCTAATGTCTTTGAATCAATGGAAGGTTCCACATCACATTATCCGGTACATGGGATTGAGTTACATCATTATTATTCTTCCATTTTGATGTAACAAATTATTCAAACTCATTTAACTCGACATTACCCTTCCAGAACAGAGAAAAATCTTTAAGGAATGCCTTGATTTTAGTACTTGAAGATCCAAATTTTTCAGCCAAAGTTGATTCCATCCTATATTTTTTAGGAATACATGCATCATCTGTTACAAATTCATTTAAAAGGGTATGTAGTTAGTCAATACTATTATTACTAATCCATATTTTTTTGATGATTTAGTCGCATTAAAATGTCATGTTTGGTCATTATTCTATATGATTGGTATAATGGGTTATTCACATCATCTTACAATATTCCAACATGATCAAAATCATCATTCTGCCTAGTATATGAAAAATATGTTCCTGTATTCATTTCATCTTCGACTTATCGACATGGAGTGTTGGATTAAAAAAACAAATGGAAATTGATTGAATATAATCTTTTCCAATCAAATCATTACTGCTAAATAAAAATTCACTTTCACTATGAACTTTTTCTCCATTGAGATATCAAACATGATATCATTTTTGAAAACCTTTTATAGTGATTTGGTAACATAATTCCTCACATTTTAATTATGGTTGTCTAATTAAATAAAAATATGGGCATCAAATCAATCTTTAGTCAGAACCATTACTGAATTAAAAAAACATTCCAAATCCTTCTAAAACTGATCAATGATCCGATAAAAATAATAAATCTAGTTTATATCCATTATAACATGCATAAAATATATTTTGAAAAATACTTGATTGTAAATAGAATCATTGAAAATCATTCATTGTATTATATTTGTCACATGCTTCTAGAGAAACATGTGTAAATTTATGCAATCTTAATACATCAATTATAGAAGCATAATTTAAGAAAATATATGATATCTCTAAATCATATTCATATATGAAATATTCCCATATCTATTAAAATTATTAGTGTCATGTTAAGAGAATAAATAATGAAATATATTACTATAAATTATTACACCATGACATATTAACCTTGGGATGCTAGAAAGTTCCATATTTTTTATATAGGAAAATATTCTAGATGAATAAATCATAGTAATAAATTATTTTCATTATATACAAATAAGATAATAAATATAGTAGATACATATGTAGGTAATACATTAAATCTTAATTGAAATATAATATTAAGTAAGATAATCATTTTGTAATAATTTTATTTCTATTAGTCAACTACGTGATAAAGAAATTAAGTTATTAGAAAAACATGTACCTAATTAATATAGTTAAAAATTAATGGTTTTCATAATCGGTATAAAATCCTTTTGGAATTTATTTCATAATAGAGATTGTAAAAATCATATAAATCTACATTATAATGATGTAAATTATATCTGGCATTTATGACTTAAAAATCATAGAAAAAAGGACATAAATGTTCTCGAAAAGAAAATTTTCTGATATGTACACCCCAGTTGAGAAGATAATGGGATTTTATTTTTACATATTATAGAAGAGTAATATGGTCCACTGAAAGTATAAAAGTGTAAATACACAATATACAATTCCATTTGAGTTAATTTACTTAGATATTTTTGGACGAATGGGACACCATTCCTAAATTGTTGACCTATATTTAATCACATTAATAAGCTAATTTACATGAATGAAAAGAGTGTTGTTCATTAAGGAAAGTCAAAAGAAGTTAAAATGTGAAATTTTTGTAGAAATGATTTTTTAGGAGAAAAAGATATTCAAATTATGATATTGTGACTAATAATAAGAAACAGTTAAAGAAGATTTATTTATATTCATTTCATGAAAAGTATTAAATAATTCCTAAATATAGAACTCCCTACACACTAGTATTAATGGTGTTCCTAAGAAGTTTAATAGATTCACTGTTCAATTAGGTTGAAAAATTATATTTGAGTAAGAAAGATCCAAATTTTTTATTGAATGATATTATGTGAAAAAATGTACATCTTCATAACTGTTCATAGAAAGACGAAATTCAAATATGTACAATAATTTAATGAGTTATTAAATGAAAAAAATGAGCATTTCTATTTCATTGGCGGGGCATTCATCAATAATTCCAAATAAATATAATCTAGGAATATTTAATGGGAATGGGAAAAAGGGAATCATACATAGATACATATTTAGGATACACATGTTTGATTACTATGCTATGGATCATACTAGAATGATAAAATTAGAGTAGACAAGGATTATATATTAAGTATCATTTTTCATGGAATATTGGGTTGTATTGTGTGTATAAGGGGGCATATGATGAAACACATCCTTAGTGGTGAATGGTGGATAAGTAATGTTACGGTTAGGTCCCTTAAGAACAAGGGAGATGGTTGGTGAATATAAGGATGGTTTTATAGGTTACATGTCTTGGAATTACTTATGGATGAGGTGAGGAAATCGGTTATGAACCATGGTTAAGTTGATTTCCAAGGGGTGGTATTTTATTAGGGTGAGAAGTTCCTCATATCGAAGGGGATTGGTATGGTGCAACAGTGGGGAGGGGGAGGGGCTGGTGGTGGGGCTGGTGCAATAGGGGGTTGGGGGTAGGGGCTGGTGGGAGGGAGGGGAGCCTAGAGAGGGGATGGTTCAGTGTGGGGAATGGGGGAGGTGTAGGGACTAGTGTGTAGGGAAGGGAGAGGGGTTAGGCCAGTGGTGCGGCAAGGGAGGAGGAGGGGCCTGTGGTATGACTAGTGCAGTAGAGGGGTTTGGTGCAGGTGGGGGAGGGGGTCCTAGGGAGGGACTGGTGTAGGTCAATCTAGGGATGATGAGGGGATGGTGTGTTGGGCAGGGGGCGGGGAGTTGTTGGATTGTGTTGGTGAAATATGGGTGAGGGAGAGGGGTTGGTGGTGGGGCTAGTGCAGTAGATGGGCTTGGGGCTGGTGGGTGGTATTTGGTGCATGGGGAGTGGATGGTGTAGGGAAGTGGGGGAGGGGGAGGGGCAGGTGTGCATGGAAGGGGGAGGGGGATTAGAATGTCAGTTTGTGTAATAGGGGGAGGGGTTGGAGGTTGGGCTGGTGCAGAAAGCGGTGGGGGTAGGGGGATGGTGGGGGAGGGGGATAATGGGGAGGTGATGGTGTACAGAGGAGATGGAGGGGAATATGGTGGTCTGTAGGGCCGGGGGAGGGGATGGGGGAGTGGCTGGTGCAACTGGGGGGTTTTGGATGGTGGGGGAGGGGGATCCTGGGGAGGGACTGGTGTGTGACAATGGAGGAAGGGGCGATGATGGGGTATAGTGATGGGGGGGAGGAGGTGGGGTACTAAGAGTTACCTTTACTAGGGAAACAAGCAATGATATTTCATCCGACCTACAAAATATATTTCATTTTTCGCGTTAACAACTAAAAATCGAAATACAACTATACAAGGATCAACTTGTTATTTCTACACAAGTATTTTCTCATCCAAAAATCGGTCTTGATCATATTGACTTTATATAATTCATGGTAGTCAGATTATAGGCCCTATACGGGAGACACACTCCAGTATTGATGCATGATATTCATTCCAAAAATAATTAGTTTCATCCAACATCATGGTTTATGTGGATATAGAAAACACTTGAAACAATAAATAATGGTGATTTGTTCTTTGGGAAATGAGGAAATGTGGGTTCCATGGTTGGTTTTCTGACTTGTTCTCACAACTATAATTTTTCTTCAATTTTCATTTTTATTCATTAATAGAGAGATGAAAGTATATTGTTTATCAAATTTAAATTAACCTAATGAGTAATTATGTTCAATGTATTGATATAAAATCCAAAGAAGGATTTTAACGTTCCATTTAGGTTATGTTTTTTGTTTTTTCTCAATTTCCATCTAAATAGTTATCAAGTACATATGGTTTATTGAAATAATAATCCATCCAATACATATGATTAGTATTGAGATGATTCATTAATGAATAGAACATGTATTTTATCTATAGTAGGTACCATAATGATAATCTACAATCATAGTGAATCCTTTTATCTGATACCAATATAAAATCCCAATAGAAGCAATGATGACACCCAAAAGGGGTTAATTATGTTTTATGAATTTTAAAATATTATAAAAATCATAGAAACCCATTTATAATTTATCTAATATTTCATGAATAATTTATATATATCTATTTTATATTTAATCTAGAAATAATATAGGTTCTGAAATTAATGTAAATTAATAAATAGGACAAAATATTTTTATATGGTTTTCTATAAATGCCTACACTTTAACATGATTGTTTTTTGTTCCAATAAAATATTTACACTATAATGTTGGTAATATATTACAATTTTACTATAATAGAGTCTCTTTGATCTTCTATACACCTAATTCACACCATCCACTTTCACGATTCTCAATGAAATTCCACTAACATCAACAAACTATAGTCATAGAGTCACAATAGGATCTCCAAGAAATACCTAAGGTGAGTATTTTTTATGGACTAGTATCATATATTTAAAAGTGTTCATTTTAGGATCCTCTTTGAATGTAGATCATATTCTAGGTACATGATGCTTCTCCATCAATAATATAGTTCCCCATTAACACAATAAATGAATTCTCAAATTCACAATGATGTTACAGAATACTCGGTACCTTGCTCACTACTTAAAACTCATTTATAAAAAATTAGAACACATTAATGTATATTTCATTATAACTAAAAATATCTGGTGATAATTAAACTCTATGCTTCCTCACTATTCATCAAGTGATATAATATTAATAAAAGAAACCACAAACAGTTGTGCATATATTCTTTTTTTATTCTTCTCAAGATTCTGTAATATTTGTTACCATAGGAATCTATTATTCATGATTTAGTTTTGTTACCCAGATGATATATATCCTTATAAAATTCACTAATTTTAATTTTCTTATTCTCATCAAGATTTATTCAATATTTCACATAACTCACAAATCCATGTTCCTCAACTATCAAATTGTTCTTCTCTCTTTATATAATTCATTTTATACAAAAATACCATGAATTGGACTTTATTTTATGGAATAAAAAATATCCTCCATTAATTTTGTTTTCAAATGACCTAATTTTATTCCTCAAAAATTTCATATGTTGATTTATCCATGTTACTCATATTCATTTTTCCACCTATAGTATACTCTTGGAAAATTTATTGATTTCACCTTATATATTGTTATAATTTTGTTTTTTCATTTTTCATTATTTGAGATTAGATATTATAGATAGTTACATAATTATTTATAACCCAATATTCTTCTTTAAGGATTACTCCCTACACAACTCAACTAATATCTAATTTAATAATTATTCATAATTCTATTTTAAATCATAATACTAAAAGATATGCAGCATCACTCATTCTTCCTTTTCTACTACAATAATTTTTAGAATACTTTTATAGTAGATTTCAATGATCCTCCTTACATCCTAATTTTCTACTCAAAATATTAATCTCACCTTGAAATCATTAAAACAACTCATCCATTATTTTTTAAAATAATATCACTCTCAGCTTCTCTATACATTTGGTATAACATTTTGGACTCCAAAAACCTAAAGCAAGTTGTTATATTACATTTTTTTAAAATAAAAAAATTATAAAGTATTGAATAGATTGAATGTCTTGGTATAAAACATATAATCATAAATTATATATCCAAAAATAATATATAAGAGTGAAAAATTTCTAGACCACAAATATCATTTCTATCAAATCGATAAATAAATAACCATAGTCCTCAATTAGGTTTCTAGTAATGTAAAAAATATAACGGTGACCTAAAATTACCAGTAATGTGTAACATAAATGATAATATTACATTATATCAACATTATATAAGTGACGATGAATGAATAAATGAACATCCTTAGACATAATCAACATAAATGGATGGAATATTTTTAGTTTCTCAAATCACGTAACTAGTTCCATTGAATAATATTTATAGTGTTAAATAAGATAATGGTTTATAATTTAACATGATATGAATCTTGCGTATCAAATGAAAAATATCACAATATGGTATCATTGGATTAGAGTAACCCTTACCAGTTCAATTCAAATAATGGGAGAATTATGATAGAAGGGAGCAGATAAGATTCATCCAATAGAACAGAAGTGGTTGGGGTTCCTTCGACATGTTCGGAGAGGGTATGAGCCAATGTTGCAATAGACGAGAATGGGTAGATGTTCTTTTTGTGAGACTATTTCATGACATAAGGGACTGGTCAGATTATTCATGAGAGAAGGAAATTAGAGAAAGGGAGTTTGATCGACACTTGATCAGGTTCTTCAATAGAGTAGCAAGGGATTCGATCGTCCCAAAAAGGCATGCAATGGGAAGGGGTTTGATCATGAAAGAGGCAGGTAAAGGGTAAGGATGAAGGTGTTCAATCATGAGAGGTAGGGAAAGGGTTAAATCGTTAGAAAAGTAAGTAAATGGTTCGATTGAGATATAAGTTAGTTCATGTGGGGGTAGCACAATGTTGTCGGACTATTTCCATGGTTCAAATAAGGCAAGTGGAAAAAAATCTCTACTACCACGTTTAATAAAAGTGTGGAACAACAAATATGGCGGTATCCTTGCTTTTAATTTGTGTTTGTAATAAAGCGAATTTATAACCCTATATACATTGTCACCATTGATATACATTATTTTGTAGGTGCTATGGAATGACAGTTATTACTTCTACCAATCATCGATCAATATCATGATCTTTTCAAAATATTTATATATGTGATAAACATAACAAATCCCCCGAACCTGTATGTGCTACAACAAGAACAAGAAACATTTTATTAGGACTGACCGATGATTATCTTGGACTATAAAGGCCACATTTTTATAAACATGAAAACATACCTTTCAAAGTGTTGTGGCTGAACCAAAAAATGAAGAGTCAATATGAAACCTAAAGAGATAGTGAAACAGAAGTATCCTAATCATTTCCCTATAGATATTATGTGTTGAAATGTTATAGACATAATTTATAAATGTGGTAAGACTATAACGATTGAGTCATTATAATGATATTTATATTTCGAATAAATCATATTTAAATTTCATAATATCAAATATTAATAGAATATAAATAAAAAATCATTGAAATTTATGTATACCAATAAATTTTATAATAATTAATCCCCTTAAAATCCAAAATATTACAATGGGAAAAAAATAAAAAGATGAAAATCTAGAATTATAAAATTTCAATCATCAAATCTAAGAAAATTATATATCCCATAATTTTTTTAAAAATGATAATTTAAAACTAAATATCTTTTCACAAATAGAAAATATATAATCTTGAATGGAAATGTAGTGAGTGATATATAGTTGAATTAAATGTTATATATATAAGGTAATATTATCATTCAAATTGTACCACGACCATTTGGAATAGTAATTTTACCATTAAAATTATTATTTTTCATATAAAATAGCTTAGTTTCAGGTAAATATTTATTACCTCAAAATTTTTTTGTTATTATTAACATCGGAGTACGTCAATGTAAATATTTAAATTAAATCATGTTTTGTGTATTTTTTCTAATGTATATTTTGATAGAAATAAAATTTTATATTATAAATAAAATTAAATATGATATATATTTTATTAATTAATGTGAAAAAAAATTAATACTATTATTAAAATTATCTAAGAGTACTTTTTTTGTAATTTATGAAAAATCCCCAAAATTTATGCATAGTAAAAAATACATGTTTTAAAAACCTATGTATTTTATTAATATCATCCTATAGGTAATAATTCCCTAAAAAATTTCGAACATGAGGCATAAAAAATTAAATTAACATGTTAAATAGGGCATTTAAAATTAATAAACATAAATTCCAAACATAATATTTTTTTTCAGAAATCTAAAATGATAATGTAGTCTATTTAAATAATAATATCATTTTGAAACTTTAATTTTTTATATGAATTCCAATTATAAAATCTTAAAAAGTACTAAATTATTTATCCTATATAAAAATATGACTTAAATTTCTTTTAATATTACTATAAATATTTTTAACTGTTTAAAAAAATTTTAGTCAATTTATTATCTCAATAAGACCCATCGCTTCAAGACTAAATGCACCTCTCCCTCCCCATGGAAAATAGTTTATCACTCACTTAACAATAAATAAATCATACCCAAATTCCCTCACTCAATACCTTTTTCAATCATAGAGACATTATAGTGTAACTACACTATAATAAATCATAGATTTTAGTTCAATAGAGAACAAGAAACACTGAGAAGAGGGTAATGTTTCATAATCATTTATTCTAATTTTCTAATTCACATCAACATTTTCACTAGTACATTAAAATTAAAACCCTAATATTTAAATATTTTCTATGATTAAATTATATTAATGATGTTAACATACATTAGTTAATTAATTTTTGGAAATTATATAAGTCATACTAATGTTTACTCCTATTTTGAAAATGTCCCATTATTGAATAGTTCATCACCTACGAGGGTATTTCAAAGACACTTCTTATCACTATCTCCATGTATTGTTACAAAAATTAATATAAAATATATAAATATTTCACTAAATTTATTTTAAGATTATAGAAATAATTTTATTACAGAATAAATGGCTGATAACAATGACGTAAAATTTGAACTAGGAATATATAATTTAATAGAAACAAAAATCAAACTCATTATGTTTATCCAAAAGTATTATAAAATTGTATCAAAAAATTAAAATTGATCAACAGTAAAGTAAAATAAAATAATTCACTTTTTCATGTGGGAATAAAATATTTTTTATCAAATTAGTTTAAATGAGACAATACATATTGAGTTTGATGTAAAAGGGATTCTCAATCCCATCTAATTTTTTGGGGATATTTACAGAATCACATTATTTTTCGTATTGATATTTCAATAATGTACTAATATATCTATTTAATATTAATATTATTTTAGTTATAGTAATAAACATGTTTCTATTATGTTAAAATATTATTACAAAGACTAATATGGTAATGTAAAATGTCACTTGTTAATATATTATTTATTAAACCATTATTAAAAATATTCCTTTAAAATTGATTAATTTCATAACTATAATTCCCATATGTCTCATTTCCATGGGACAAAAATGATTATGATCATTTTATGATTTAGCTGATGGGACTAGAATTATATATACCTCATGTAAATTTGGAAATAGTATATATCTCATTATATTATTTTTAATATTTTTGAAGATCATGATATAAATTTTCGGAATAATGCTATTTTTATTTATGCACGTATATTATGTGTAAACGGAAGGTTCTCTCTTCTCAAAACATTGTCTATTATTTAACCACTACGATATAATGTTTTATTACTATGGAAATTCCATAATCCCTTTCCATTTATAATAAATATCCCAAATTATTTTAATGGTGGCTTGTTTCTTCTGATATGATGATTGTTACTGTAATGGCTCGGGGTTTTGGCATCCATTACATGGTGAAAATATGATGTTGGGTGTTCTGGGTAGTCTGGGAAATTTACCAAGGCTTCTCGATGAATCATAAGACCACTAAAGGATGCCTTATCCTACCAGCAGTAGGCCTACTGGTAGCCTTAGCCTACTGGTAGAAGGCCTACCGGTAGCTCGGCCTACAGGTAGCTGAGTCTACCTGTAGCCGCATCCTACCAGTAGCTTGGCCTACATGTTTTCACAGCCTACCGGTAGCTAAGGATACAGGTAGCTAGATCTACTGGTAGCCACAGCCTACCTATAGCTCCGCCTACCTATTGCCTCGGCTAACCGGTAGACCTATCCTACTTGTGACCCCCATGGGGTTTTCCTGTACACCTTGTGCGCAAAATGGTTTTAAACCCTGTTTTGACCCCCTTAAATCTCATTAATGGTATTTAAATTAAATGTTTGGTAAAATTCCCTCCTTAAATAAAAAACATGTGTTTTTAGTCATGACATTAACCATGTTTTAAGGAGTCCTTGGTTAGGGGGGGTGCGTTTGTTTTAACTGCCCCGAAGGGTGGGGTTCTTTAAATGACGTGTGTGGTGTCCTTACTGTGTGGTCAACCCACGATCCCCAATCCATACGCGGTTTTCTGTTTTCTATCTGTATCTTATCTGTTTGAGGGGTGCTGTATCTCACCCCTGATCGTCCCTTATAACCTAAACGCTTCTCCTTACGTTTCTTTTTCTCAATCACCTGCTCTAGGAGTACCCTTCTTCCCGATTAGATGTAACCCGACGAAGTCTTCCTTTATCGTGTTCCATGGAGCACCTGATACTCATGCTAGGACATAACGTCAATCATTGATCAATCAGGTAGGGGTTTCAACTTTTTCTCACCTTTCTTCGTATCTTGAGGGGTGGGTAAGCTACTTCTTCTGTATAATTGGATGAACCAAACATTAATAATGATATTAAAAGGATTCTAAAGAACGAATGGGAGGGGTGTGATCGATGATCCTTCTCTGTTTTTCTCCTCTTTCATGATTAATGATATCTTAATTGTGTGGGATTACGCCTACTGAAAATCATGGTCGTTGGTTGTCTTTCTTCGTGCACTAATATACTCTTATCTCTTGTGATGTATTGTATTTTTGGTTTTGAACCTTTTGTTGTGTAAAGGTAATTTGTTTATTACCTATACTTGGATAAAAGAATTGCAAGCACCAGGATCAGCTCATTTTCTATGATATCCCCAGTTTAAGCCTAGTGGAATTGAAATCATGTATTGTGTAAAATCATTTAAATCTGAAAATACATGTCGAGTCTATCTTGTGTGGGTAGTATTGGTTTTGATGTTTCCTCTATGGGTTGGGTACGGGTGACATTATTGTTTTCGTACATGGAATTAGATAGATGGGGTGATGTGGGTGACGATGTGATCCTCTATTTGTATAAAAAATTGATGTTGTTTCCTCTTATGTTGTGAGACCTTTTTATTCATAGTTATGGGAACCTGAGAATGTATCTCACTTTGACATGCTTTGGTCCTAATACATGGAGTGGTCTCACTTGATGTATCATACAAGAGAACCGAGTGTGAATGTTTTAGTTACTGTTGGGTGTACTCTTTCCTTGGCTTGTGCTTATGCTTACTAGTTGCCCTAGTAGTTGAATAAACTTATTTAAACATTATTACTGAATATAAAAACAAGGATGGGACAATTGGGGATTTGGTTTGGTGTGAGTTGTGACTTGGGCATGGGTGTAGTACTCTGCTCTTATGAGTGAATAGTAAGGATTCGGTTGTTTGGGCTAGTTGAAGAAAACCCTAGATTGTGTGAGTGCTTGATGCATATATATATACTTGTTTTTTTGTGTTTCTTAATCTCACCCCACCCATGTTGAGAACTTAGTGACGAACACCCCCATTTCATGGGGGAGGGTGTTTTTCCAAACTCTCCTTTGAGTGGCTGGTTATTAGTACCTTTTCTGCTCTGTTTCTCGAATAGCCCATGATTCTATGGGCAGACTGTGATGGCCTGATGTCCTATAATATCCAATGAATCTTCGGGCAGGGTAGTGTGGTGGTCAGACCAAGTGTGTTCTGGAGGGTGGGTTTTCAAGTATCATTGTGATGTTCCCCATGTTTCTTCGGGCATGGAAGTGGTTGTTCTGGCCTAGGTGTTTGCAGGCATGGTTATGTGTGACAGCTTTGGCCCAGATGTCTGTCGGCGGGTAGTGGTTGTGGCCAAGGTGTTTGCGGGTGGGATGTGTGGTTTTGGCCAAGGTGTGCGCAGGGGGGGAGGGATGACAGTGGGACTGTGGTGAGAAGGGTGGGATTGGTCCGATGTGTATGATGTCTTCAATAACCAATGGGAAAGTGGCGTGGGGCACCGAAATATGTTTTTGTGCATTACTTTTACCTTACTTATTGCGCTATTTGGTGAGTGTGGCTTGTGAGTGGGATGGATAGAGTCCTTGATATTTTTTGGTTTTCGGCTTTTCATGAGACTTTAGTATGTCTCCCCACTTGTGAATTAGTGCATTATGTTTTTCCCTATTGATTATACTTGTATGCTCACCCTACGTATGTAAAACTACTTTCAGGTCTCCAGGAGGACTTCAGGGATCGTGCGGGACTATACTATCTTGGACCATTGGGGATGTTGCTATTGTTGTTTCCCTTTATCTTTGTTTCTTTTTACCCTTGGAGTTTTGTGACATGTATCTTTTACATTTTATCATGCATATGGGAATGGTTTTTTTCAACTGCATTTGAACATTTATTTTTGGTGTTGTGGGATTTACTATCTTATATCTCGATCCTATTAAAAGAAAAAGGGTAATTCCTTCCATTTAGTGTGTAATTATATACCCTTGGTGTTGTTCCCCACTCCGGGACCTATTGATGTTGGGTTTCCGAGGTCACTATACCTCCTTCAACTTAAATAAGGAAGGGCCTTGAAATCTGCTGACCCTTCCCTCCTTTTGGTGAAGGCGAATCATGATAGAATGGTATCAGAGCTTATGGTTTAGTGATAGGATGGAGTCTGGAGTTAGGCATAGTGATTATTAAATGGGATGGTAGGGCGACAGTGTTTAGTGACCATGGTGCATGAATTAGTCCAGGTGAGACTGGCTAGTACACGTGATTTTAGGGCCCCCCGTGATCTGATGCAAGGGAACTAGACCTACCGAACGACCATGTAAGGCCACGCTGGTTGCAGGTTAGAGACCCTTAGAAAGGTACATACATCATAATGACTTGTTCTCTCATGTGTCATGGGTGTTTTGGGGATTTAAATGAGTTAGAAGTTAAGAAAAATTTAAGAACAATATCCTGCACTACTTGGTCTTAGACAATTTTTGTTTACCTTGCAGCTATGGCACCTGGGAGGCGACCACGTGCGGTGCGGGTGATCGAGGCCCAGGAGGTAGATTTAGCTAATCGACAGAGGGCTGACCGAGAATAAGATGATGACCAATGGCAGAAGACGCTTCGAGCTTTCAAGTGACAGACCCTTGAGAAATATGAGGGCAACACCTCAGACATGAAGACGGAGAGCTGGCTAGAGGAACTGGTGATATCTTGTGGCTTGATTCGGGCTCTGAAGGAGTACTGGGTTCCTCTGGCCATTATCCTAATGCGGGGAGCATCACATCAGTGGTGGACGCTCTACCTGGTTGAGAAAATAGAAGATAAGGTGGAATAGGCTGATTTTGAGACGGAGTTCTGGGTGAAATTCAACTCTTCCACGATGAAGGCCGAGAAGAGGCAAGATCTAATCTCCCTCCAAAAGGGGAGTATGTCAGAAAGAGAGATGGGAATCAATTTCATGGACCTGCTCTACTTTTCTCTAGACCTATTTCCAGATGTGGAGTCCCGGGAGAGATGTTTAGAGGAGGTTCTTTGACCCTCCCTCCAGTACGCTACTACCCCCTTCACCTTATCAATATACATGGAGGTCCAGAAGAAGGCCGAAGTGGAGGAAATGATGCACACTCTAGGATGACTGTCATGAGAGGGGATCTAGTTGGGATCATCGAGGGGGAAGGTCATCAGCACCATACCTCCAGCATCAGGGCCCTCTAGGTTCTGACCAGAAGGGAGTAGGCCGCAGCAGTTCCAGTTCTGGTCCCACATTCCTCACCCTTCCTCTTTGGGCCCTATAATGAGGTTATTTTTATGTGGAATCCATGGAAATCTATGAAATTAGTTCCCGGACAGAGTACAGTACGACGATGGCAGAAAGACCTAGCATCCTCCCCAGCAGAAGCTTCCAGATAGTCCCTTCTAACAGCAGCAATTGGGGTAGTGAGCTCCCACTCCTCTGAGGACAAGCGTTGGTGGGGGGAGGCCGACTTCAGGGTGCTCCTCATGGACCTCGACCAGGGCATGGTCAGGGAGGTGACCGATAGCCGATAGGCATAGGAGTTGGGCGTGGGTATTTGCACGCCGCAGAGGCAGCAGTTTTAGCAGGACCAGAAGTCGTTTGAGGTATGATCAGTTTTTTTACTAACCTTGCATATGCCTTGTTCGATACTAGAGCTTCACAATCCTTCGTTGCACCTAGTCTAGCCCATCCTTTGGGTCTAGATTCTGAGAGACGTCTAGTTCCCCTGGTGCTAAGAACACCAGTTGGAGGTCAGACCGACTTTCTATATGTTTGTCAAGGATGCAGACTTATGATAGGGCCACATCAGTCAATCAACAATCTCCTACAATTTCAGATAAAGCCATACGATGTCATCCTAGGAATTGACTGGTTGTTCTCCGTGTGTGCCATCATCGACTGCTTCCGAGGAAGGGTTGTGTTTTCAGACTTGGGTGGCCGGCGTGTTACTTTCAACTATGAGCGGATTAGTCAGAAGGGTAGTAGGCGAGAGGAACCCCTCCTCTCCTTATTAGCCAAGTTTTAAGTATAGTCAGTAGATTCTGATATGGTGGAGGTACCAGGGATCATCAGTGAGTTTATGGATGTCTTTCCTAAGGTGGTAACAACTCTACCCCCTTGATTTGATATCGGTTTTGGGATAGACTTGCTGCTTGGTGCTCGTTCGATTTCAATGGCTCCTTACCGGATGTCACCTTTGGAGTTACGAGACTTCCAGATTCAGATTGAAGATATGATGAAGTGGTGTTATGTTTGACCAAGTGTGTGACCATGGGGTTCTACAGTCTTGTTCACAAAGAAGACAGATGGTGGTCTCAGATTGTGCATAGACTACAAAAGGCTGAATCTGGTAACGATCAAGAATCGCTACCCTCTTTCGAGGATAGACGATATTTTCGACCAACTGAAGGTGGTGGAATGGTTCTCGAAGATCGACCTGTGGTCTGTGTATCACTAGTTGAGGGTGAAGGAGGGAGATATCCTGAAGACGGCCTTCAGGTGCAGATATGGTAACTTCGAGAGTGTAGTGATGCCTTTTGGTGTTACGAATGCCCCAATTGTGTTTATAGGAATTCTGAAATCTGTCTTCCGGGAGTACTAGGATTGGTTCATATTCATGTTCATCGACGACATCCTGATCAAATCAAGATTAGATGAGGTCCACGCGGTGCATCTAAGGATGGTTTTAGAGGTCCTCCGACAGTACCAGCTCAATGGGAAGTTGTCAAAAAGAAAGTTCTCGACATGAGAAGTACATTTCCTTAGGCACATAGTGTCCGAACTGGGGGTAGAGGTGGACCCAACAAAGGTTGAGGTGGTTGTTTATTTGGCAGTGCCAAAGAATGTGGCAGAAGTTCGAAGTTTCCTTGGGCTGGCATGTTACTATCGGAGGTTCGTACCCAACTTCTCCTGAGTCATAGCCCCTTTGATAGCTTTGAACATGAAGGATCTAGTTTTCATGTGGATTGAGTAGTGTGAGGCAGCCTTCAACTCTCTGAAGGAAAATTGGTTAGAACCCCAGTGTTGAGACTAACAGAAGAAGGGCAGCATATGAGGTGTTCTGTGATGCTTCAGGGCAAGACCTCAGATGTGTGTTGATGCACTACCAAGGGGTGATATCTTATGGGTCTAGACATCTACTCACTCGTGATCTTATTTTTTCCACCCATGATCTGGAACATGTAGCGGTTGTATTCTCACTAAAGTTATGGCAGCATTACCTCATCAGAGAACGCTTTGTGGTCTTCATGGATCACAAAAGCCTGAGGTATTTCTTCTTCCAGCAGGACCTAAACTTACGGCAGTGAAGGTGGATGTAGTTCCTCTATGATTACGACTTTGAGATTTCCTACACATCAGGAAAAGGGAATGTAGTGGCCGATGCTTTGAGTAGGAGGTCACAGAAGGATGAAATCTGAGAGTCGGCATATTCCTAGAAGGCAATGGTGGAGTTGGCTACCTTGCTCCTGGATGTGGGGATAGATATCAGTGGGGGTTTCCTGTATCAGATGACAGTACAATCTTCTGTTTTTCAGCAAGTGGAGGAGTCTTAGTGGCGATACCCATAGTGCGAAGTTATGTGTGACTGAGTTGACTAGGGAAATTCTCTGGAAGGGTGGACGGAGGACGGTCAGAACCAGATGCTTTTCCAAGGAATGTTGTTTGTTCCAGAGGCGATGAATGGCCAGGTTCTTCGTGAGTTCCGCAAATCACCCCTAGCAGTGCACCCGGGTGTTTCCAAGATATACCAAGGTCAGAAGAGACAGTTTTGGTGGCCCAGAGTAAAGCAAGTAGTGGCAGAGTTTGTGGCCAACTGCCTAGGGTGTCAGCAGGTAACGGCTAAACATCGTGTTCCAAGCATCCTGCTGTGGTCTCTAGATTTCCCCGAGTGTAAGTGGGACAACATCTCAATGGATTTAGTCATGGGACTGCCCAAGGTGAAATGGGGATATGACACCATCTGGGTAGTAGTGGACCGGTTGACGAAATCGGCTCACTTTCTGGCTATTAGGGAGTCGGGAGGAGTAGATGCTTTAACACGAAGGTACATGGATGAGGTGGTGTGGTTGCATGGAGTTATAAGGTCCACTGTCTCGATTAGGGATGCACAGTTTACCTCACGAGTCTGGAGAGGATTGCAGCACACTTTTGGCACCCAGCTACGTCTTAGAACTCATTTCTATCCCTAGACAGATGGACAGACAGAGCGCACCATCCAGAAATTGAAGGATATGTTGCAGGAATGTGTTCTGGACTCAAAAGGATGGTGGGTATGACACTTTCCTATGATAGAGTTTGCATAAAATAATATCTATCACTCTATCATTGGTATGGATCTGTTTGAATTCTTGTACGGGAGGCCATGCCTCTCACCCGTGTGTTGGACCGAAGTCGGAGAGGCAGGCATCATTGGCTCGGAGGTGGTGCAGGGAATGATAGAGAAGGTTCAGCTCGTGCATGAAAGGATGAAGGTATTCCATGACCGGTAGATGTCTTATGCCGATTGTAGGAGGAGGCCCTTGGAGTTCTAGGTTGGGAATCATCTGTTCTTGAATGACTCACCTTGACGTGGGATGCGAAG
This sequence comes from Viscum album, assembly GCA_963277665.1. NCBI lineage: Eukaryota > Viridiplantae > Streptophyta > Magnoliopsida > Santalales > Viscaceae > Viscum > Viscum album. The sequence continues at coordinate 1,575,673,501 of OY728136.1, read as the reverse complement.
GTTTGGGAAGGGGAGTAAGCTCTCCCCTAGGTTCATCGGACCTTTTGAGGTGTTGGAACGAGTTGGTGAGGTGGCGTATCAGCTGGAACTGCCACCTCTATTAGAGAAAGTTCCCAACGACATTCACATCTCACAGCTTCATCGATATCTACACGACGACTCCCACGTCAACGATTGGCAAGAGTTAGATGTGGAAGAGGATGCAACCTTCATAGAACGACCGATCAAGATTGAGGATCATAAGAAGAAAGTGTTTCATGGATGAACCATACCCTTGGATCATGTGTTGTGGATGCATGGTGGCCTGGAAGAGAGCACTTGGGAGCGGGAGGCCCAGTTACACGTTCAGTACCCAAAGCTATTTTGGCTTCTGTGTTGTTTTGTTCTGAGTTTTGTTAAGAAATTTTACCTTGTGCTTCGATATATAAAATGCTTGTTTTGATTATCTATGAGATGATATGTTCCATGTCTCCTCTCTGTGTGTCCGGATGTGTGACGATTGGAAAACCTGACTGATAATCCGGACCCATTAATGTGGATGCAAATAAACCCGTGTGGGTCAGTCAGTTCCACCCAAAGTGGATAATATCCTGACATGTATGAAGGGAATCCCTAAATCAGGAGTTGGGAAGTGTAAATACTTGTTCTTGTTGTGAATTTTGTGGTTGATAACTCTTGGGTAAGCATTCCTGGATGTAGGGGGAGGGTTATGTTCCAGCTTTCGAACAACTCAGGGTTTTCCCTGGAAAAGTATCTTAAGAAGGTGGTTATTCGGACCCAACTCTTCTCCTTTATGGTTTGTTCTTATATTCTCAGGGACGAGAATACTTTGAGAAGTATCTGATGTATTGGCTCGGGGTATTGGGGTTCATTACTTGGTTAAAATCTGATGTTGGGTGTTCTGGGTAGTGTGGGAATGTTATCGAGGCTTCTCAGTGAACCTTAAGACCCCTAATAATAGCCTTAACCTACTGGTAGCAGTCCTACCGGTAGCCTTAGCATCCCGGTAGTATGTCTACCTGTAGGTCATCCTACTAGTAGCTAGGTCTATAGGTAGCTGCCGCCTATCGATAGCTCGGCCTATCGGTAGCTCGGTCTACCTGTAGCCGCAGCCTACCGGTAGCTCGGCCTACGGGTTGCCGAAGCCTACTGGTAGCTCGGCCTACCGATAGCGGCAGCCTATCGGTTGCTTGGCCTACTGGTAGCCACCACCTACCGGTAGCTCAGCCTATCGGTAGCTCAGTCTACTGGTAGCCGCAACCTACCGGTTGCTTAGCCTACCGGTAGCCTCGACTAACCGGTAGACCTAGCCTACTGAAGACCCCCATGGGGTTTTCCAGTACGCCTCGTGTGCAAAATGGTTTTAAACACTGTTTTGACCCCCTTAAGGCCCATTAATGGTATTTAAATTAAATATTTTGTAAGATACCCTCCTTATATGAAAAAACATCCATTTTAGTCTTGCCTTTAACAGCAATTTGAGGAGTCCTTGGTTGGGGGGTGCGTTTGTTTTAACCACCCTGAAGGGAATGTATATTTTAATAACGTGTGGTGTGTCCTAGCCATGTGGTCAACCCAGTATCCTCATTCCTTACGCGGGTTTGAGTTTTCTCTCTGTATCTTAACCATATGAGGCGTGTTGTATCTCACCCATTTCCAGCCCTTATAACCAAAACACTTCTCCCAGCATTTCTTTTTCTCGATCACTTTTTGTTAGAGTACCCTTCCTCCCGACGAGTTGTAACCCAGTGAAGTCTTCCTTGATCATGTTCCATGGAGCTCCTGCTACTCACGCGGTGACATAACGATGATCCTTCATTAGTCAGGTAGGTGTTTCACCTTCGTCTCTCATTTCTGTGTATCTAGCAGGGTGGGTACACTACTGGTTTTGTGGAATTGGATAAACCAAATATTAATAAAGATAATAAACAGATTCTAATGATAGAGGCGGAGAGGTCTGATCAATGATGATGCTCTGTTTTTCTCCTCTTTCATGATTAATGATTTCTGAATTGTGCGGGCATACACCCACTGAAAATCATGGCTGTTGGTGTCTTTCTTTGTGCACTAATAAACCCTTATCTCTTGTGATGGCTTTTATTTTTGGTTGTGAACCATTTGCTATGTAACGAAAATTGGTTAATTATGTATATTTTTCTAAATGAATTGGAAGCACCATGATCAACTCCTCCTCTATGATATCCCCGGTTTAAGCCTTGTTGAATTCAAATCATGGAGTGTGTTAAATCTTTTAAATCTGAAAATTACCGTCGATTCTGCCATGTGTTGGTAGTATTGGTTTCGTTGTTTCCTCCACGGTTCGGGTACGGGTGACCTTATGGTTTTCAGATAGGGGCTTAGATTGCTGGGGTGATGTGGGTGAGTATGGGAACCTCTTTTTGTATCACGAATTGGGGTGGGATCCTCTTCTGTTGTGAGACATTCTTATTCATAGTTCCTGGAACATGGGATTGTATCTCACTTTGACCTCACTTGGTCCCAATATTTGGAGTGGTCTCACTTGATGTGTCTTACAAGTGAACCAAGTGTGAATGTTTTAATTACTATTGGGTGTACTCATTCCTTAGCTTGTGCATATGCTTACTAGTTTCCCATGTTGGTGAAAGAACATATTTAAACGTTTTTACTGAACATGGAAACAATGATGGGACAAATGGGGATTTGGTTTGGTGTGAGTTGTGACTTGGGCATGGGTGTTGTTCTTTACTCTTATGAATCAATAGTAAGGATAGTGTTTTTTAGGCAGGTTAATGAAAAACCTAGATTGGGTGAGTGGTTTATACCTATACATAAACTTGTAGTTTTTGTGTTTCCTAATCGCGCCCCACCCAAGTTGAGCACTTAGTGCGGAACACCCCCATTTCATGGGGGAGGGTGTTTTTCCCAACACTCCTATGACAGGATGTTTATTAGCTCCTTTTCTACTCCCTTTCCCGAATATCCCAAGACTCTACGGGTAGGTTTTGGCGGCCTAAAGTCCATTATTAGCCCACAAAATTTCGGGCAGGGTAGTGTGGTGGTTGGCCCAGGTGTGTGCAGGTGGGTGGTTTCCCAAGTATCTTCGAGATGAGGCCCAGGTGTCTTCGGGCATGGCAACGGTTGTTCTGGCCTAGGTGTTGGGAGGTAAGTTTACGTTTGACAGTTGTGGACCATGTGTCTATGGGCAGGGTAGTGGTTGTGGCCCTGGAGTTTGCAGGTGGGTTGTGTGGTTGTGGCCCAGGTATGTGCGGGCAGGGTATGGCAGTGGGACTGCGGTGAGAATGGAGGTATTGGTCCGATTCAAAGGATGTATTCAATAACTAGTGGGAAAGTGGTGCAGGGTACCCACATATGTTTTTGTGCTTTACTTTTACCTTACAACATGCATTATTTGGTGAGTGTGTCATGTGAGTGTGATGGATAGACTCCTTGATAGTGTTCAGTTGTCTGCTTCTCACGGGACTTTAGTAGGTCTCCCCACTTGTGCACGAGAGCTTCAGGATTTTCCATACTGAGAATACATGTATGTTCACCCTATGTATGTAAAACTTCTTTCAGGATTCTCGGAGGACTTCAGGGATCATGCTGGGCTGTACTAGCTTGGACCTTTGGGGCATTTGTTGTTGTTGTTTCCCTTTCACTTGGTATATTTTAACCCTTGGAGTTTTGTGACTTGTATCTTTTACCTTTGACCATGCATATGGGAATGGTTTATTTTCAGCTGTATTTGCACTTTTAGTTTTTGTGTTGTGGGATCTACTATCTTATCTCCTGGTCCTATTAAAATAAAAAGGGTAATGCCTTCCATTTAGTGTGTAATTCTATACCCTTGGTGTTGGTCTCCACTCCAAGACCTATTGAAGGCAGGTTTTATGGGTCATTATCTCACCTTTATCTTTAAGAAGTAAGGGCCTTTCAATCTACAGACCCTTCCATCCTTTTGGTGAAGTCAGGTCGTGAAAATAATTATTCTAGCTAATGTTTTCAATTATTCAATCATTCCTATTCCTTCTCCTTTATTCCTCTCCTAAATGGGGTTTTCCTCACCCATTCTTTAATCCATCTCGTCAAGTGACTAAAAATTGAAATAATAATTCTGATTAAAATATTATTATTGTGCTGAAAAATAAAATAAAAATTATGTTTTATGTATATTTATGTTTCCTGTTTATAATATTACCATGATACAATATTGTTCTATCCGTGAATGTATCATTATTATATTTCATATCCAGAAATTGAAGTCTTAATAAGGTATGAAAAGATGTTTCACTATACCAAATCTCTGTAGTATATTATTTATATGTGAGGTGTGAAATGCTTGTACTTTTATGGTGAGGTTCAACTAACATTTATCTCATAGTGATAATCAATTACATTAACTTTTCCCAAAAACATATCCACTCAAACCCAAATAATTGTTGATAGTATTTTGTTTAGTGAAGTCTGAAACACAATGATTCTAATTACATACCAATATCTAATAAATTAACATCATATTTATAGAAAAAGAATATTTGTTACTTATAGTATTACATGATTTCTAACACCAATACCCATTAAATATAAACACCAGTATTAATTTATAGTTCCTTTAGAAGAATATGTAAAATATATATCAATTGGAAAATAAAAAATATTTACTTTAATCTCTATAATGATATCAAAAATCTATGTGAATATATAAAACTATATAAGATAACTTGGGGAACACATAAACATCAGGTGTGATCTTTAATGTTGCAAGAGGGATGAACTATAGAAACTAAAAATACCTTTGAGTCAATGATTTCACATCATATCATACTAGAGAAGCATCATGAGTAATTACCTGAAATAATATAACTAAAATGATATAATAAGATATTTTAAATATAGTATATGTGGATGCAATAATGACCATGAAATAAACATCATTTAATACTAACATCCAATTCAACTTAACATGGTGGACAGAGAAGTGTCATGGATTAGGTTTACTCCAAAATCGCACATATGAAATCTCAAGAGAAAAAAACTATACCAAATGGATTTGATTGATATCTTGGTCAATTCATCCTGATATTTTATTTATTATTTTTTCCAAAAATTTAAATAAAGTAAATATGGTAATAAAAATAAATTCCCATGGAATGAGATGAGTTTCATAATCATTCCTTATTTCATACTCCAAATAAATTTAAAAAATGTGAAAATGTTTGGAAGAAATTAAATATTATTAATGTTTATATATGATAAAATTATCATCTTTATCAAAATAAATAATTCGTTTTTGAATAAGAAAATTAAATTTGTGTAACATAAATGAATTAAGAGATAAGATATGTCAACTTAATCTAGTTTGATTTTAAATAAGAAATTATAGAAATGAAATTATAGAATGTGTTACCAAAAAATGGTATGTATAATTTTATAAAAATATAAGAAAGATATATATACATAATTTTAGTCAAATTTATATCATCAAATTGAGACAAAATGTGAGATCGAGATATAATGGTCATAAATAAAATATAAAATGTGGTTTAGATAGATCTATTACAATAAGTTTATTATTTCATAGTATGAATTAAAAATCATCTAATATTAGTATATATTTAGGATAAATGTAGTTCATAACCATAAAATTATAAATAACACAATTTATTACTTAATTCTAATATATTTCAACCTATTTATCAACAATTAATTATTGAAATAATATTTTTGGTGATAAATAATTATTTGTTATGCATGTTTTCGTTCAGTAATAAAAATCATTATACATTGACAATGCTTCCATAATCTCGATAAATTTAACTATGATATTAATTTAATATATGTGAATTTTATATATACTTATCATCATTCATAAAAGTTATGAATTAAAGAAATGAATTACACCATAAATGGATATGGTTAGTCTTATGTATGGATGAATGTCGATTATTTTTTAATGGATGGAAAAGATGACATTAAAAAATTTTCACATTTAAAAAATTATATTAATATTATAAAAAAATATATATATTTATTTAATAAAATATTATAACTAACTGTGAAGGTTTGTTATTAAAAATTAATTTTATTAGAATCTGAGTTGGTAGTCGGCCACGCACAACATTGATGATTAAATTTCCTAGATCATGTAAGAGGTTATAAATATATGTGATTAAATAACCTAATTACATAAAAATATTTAGGAAATTATGTGTTTTTTATTTCATCTTGTTTGAATAAGATTTGATGAAGATTAGGGAATTAATAAATCAAAACCATTTGGTAAAATATTATACCACTTTTTCAGAAAACTTTTTATACATTTCTATTTAAGCCATATATGGATGGTACTATATGAATTAATATAAACAAATAACATGGAGAGGTATGTTATGAATATATTTTTGTAGTCATTTTTAAATAAAAATCAATTTTTACTTTGAATAAAAATGGTGAATATGGGGTTTTTATAAAAGAGGGGAGGGGAATTTATAGAATTTCATAATGTCTTAAACAAAAAAATTTATTTATTTTGGAAAAATGTATCTAAATTCACCTAATTCATATACAATAATATCATGGATGAAAATCATTTATTATAATAAAAATTGTTTATGTTCTGTTGATTTTTTCACAATTATCCTATTTTTACCTTTGGTTTTCCCAATTAATGAGTATCCTAATAATTATGTTTTAAACTCTTAAGGGGTTCTGATAACAGGTAGAAAAGGAAAATCATCCAACAAATAGAAAATTATTGATTTTTTGAATCATATTCAAATTACATGTCCTTTTATAGGGTAATGAGGAATTTTATTTCATTTAAAAAATTATTAATTATTATAAAATAAAATTAATTTCATTTTGGAATCTATTCATTTAATATGATTTGGAAAATACTCTAAATATAAAAAAATTCGAATGTAATCCATTAAATAAAAAATAAAATGTCAATTTTGTCTATTATATTCATGTATCATAATAATTAATTCATCTTATATTACATTTAATCCTTTAATATCACTTATTTTATCTTTTATTAATATAAAAAAATTATGTGTCAACATTATGTAAACATTTAAAATAATAATATTAACAAAACTAAAAATATATTACCATGATAAAAGGAAATTTTTCTTTCAAATAATTAGTTTATAACTAAACTCATAATTTCAATATCACATTTTTAAAAAACTATAGATAATAAAACAAAGAAAAAGCAATTTTTGACTTTTTATTACATAAAATAATATCTAGGTAATAATAAGGTAAATATGAAATATATGTGCCATATTTTAGAAAATATTCATGAATTTTATAAAATAATCTTTAAAGGTACAATATATTAATGTGTTTAGGCCATATTTTAGTATGTATTATATTATTTTTAACTATAATTATCCTATTTACCCCTTACCGTAGTGATAATTATTTATTATGGCTACAATTTATAATGCTTGGAAATATTGTAACATATTTAACAAATTTGAACCACCTGATTAAATATATAAAATATATTTTCTTTTATTCAATTTCCCAATGTTTCAAAAATTAACTTAACAATAAAAAACACAACAAAAATGGGTTTTATATTAATATATTAAAACATAAATATTTTTAAATATCCAATTTAGGTATTAAATTCAATAAAATTATATAAATGATTTTTTTAATAACAACAAAAATAATCAAATTTTAAAATTAATAGAAAATATAATTTTTCAATTTGAATTCATTAAAATAAAAATAAAGTTTTTAATAAATTTCAGTATTTATCACTATTCATTCAAAAATCCTACAATGTAGAAAAGTATAGAAATTTTATTGTAAGATAATTTTGATATACACATGTAAAATTTGATATTATCATTTCAAAAAAAATTATAAATATTTTATAAATTAAATATAATATTTCTTCTCAAAATATAATAAAACCCATTTGGGGAGAAATTATATTTTGTCTGAATAAAATGTCATTACTAAAAATTAAGTGATTATTGAAAAAAATAAATGATATATTTATATTTAGTATAACCATAATATTGTTTTCATTAAATTTTATATCCTATTTATACCATCATAATTAATAGATAGACAATAATTGTCATATTATAATAATAATAATTCATTGTTTATCTAGGATCAACTTTGCAGGTCATAATTGATATTGAATTGAAATTTCATTTCAAAATCATGGGTAATTAAATTATTTCCACCATAATAAATTTTAACATCAAAATTTCATAACAACTACTAATTTAAAAATACGTCAGGGGAAACCTATTTCTTGGCTACCTCGTGATCACATGTATCCTCCTCCTTTTATGGGATTCTCATTATTAAAATAAGTTGGTGAATTTCTTTTTTGTGTAAATATTTATCACAATGATCTATGATCTTCACCAGATACAACATATAAGGGTGATCATTTTACATATATGTAAAAACTAAAATAATTACTTTTTAGTGATTTGTTATATTAATTCACTATGGGATATGTGGAACACATCATGTACCAGACATAGGGTTAGTGGGGGTGCTATTTCATTAGAAAAAATTCTTATATGATTGAGAAGATCAAATGGGATGATGTACATATTACATAAGATATACTTAATTAAATATCAAATGGAACTCTTCTAAAAAGATATTTTGAGAAACACATTATCATGGACCTCATCCGGGAGGTCTCATAGATGATTGTCTGCATAGATCTTCAGTTAACTATTTACAGCCTTAATGTGTGGATGAATAGTACTAACAATTAATACCATTTTCTAATACATTGAATTTAAAAAAAAAATGTCTCGCCAACATTTTACCATCATGTTCTTGTTCTATATTTATTCCTATAAATGGCTTCATAGGTATTCATTTTCATGATTGAGTGGGATACATTTTTGAACAAAAACTTAACATCAAGGTAATATTGATCCCCTACTCCATTCATGTACATCAATAATTATATAAAAATGTATTCTAGTGTCATGATTTTATACATATATTAGAGACTAGATTTGGATTGGTAATATATAATGATGTTATGAATTTTATTTAGAGAATGTTAGAGACTCTTTAAGAACTTGGATGATAATATAGAATCTTATTCATAAAAATTTGATAACGGTGTTCCCTGTAGTATCACCACCTCTATTATGTGTTTCACCTCATTTTTTGGTGGTAATTTCATTCGAATCAAATTATAACCTCTATTCAATGTATTATGACCGAACCCAGCCTATATATTTTTATTTTCTAATGATATGTTTGATTGAATAGTGAAAAAAATGTTGATGATTCTTTCCCTATTTCCACGTAGTTATGGCTATGTGTTGCATTATCACCTTATGCATTTTATATTGGGTTTTCAACTGATGAAATTACAAATAGATTAAAATATATTTCTAGCATACTACTATATATTTCCATTACAATAATTATATCATATATCCTGATAAAACATTGTGCTCTCTATGTTGATGAAGGTGGTTGATCTATGCGAACATTTTATCAATTCATTATTTATATTATAATTAAATATTACACATATTCATAAACAAAATAATATAAATCATTCTTCATTGATTTAAACCTATGGGGATTTCAATTTTCATATAGATTCATTCGTATTTTTAATTTCAAAATCATTTCACAAAGTTTTATTTATCTTCTCAAGAAGGGATGGTTAAGAAAACAATTGAGAAATGAATTATAATGTTCATTATTTATTATTCCCATGTACATACATTACAAATCTAATAATAGTGGATTATAAATTCTCATCACTAGTAAAATTTGCATATCCTTTCAACATAGAGAATCATATACTTCAATTGATTTCCCATGATGGTAGTTGATTGAGAATTTATAGTTCTTTTTTTCACCACTATCATTCTTCATTGGAACATATTTATCACATATTGTGTGAATATTTTATTAAGACTACTAATATCTAAATTTATTTCACATTTCTCAACATAGAGATAATTTATCAATATTTCCAATGGAAATATGACTACTACACTTTCCAAATAATGAGTTGGATAGATTAGATCATTAACTATCGACGAACTTGAGTCATATTCTATCATTAAATCAATATTAATTAGAATAAATCTCAATCTCTTTCTGGGGAATCACTATAGTCGAAGAAAAAAATAATATTTATCGTAAGAAAGGAGTCTAGAGAAGTGAATTGTTTATTTCATAATTACATAAATCATTATCCCCATTTTCTTCTAATGAAATTATTATCAAACTTTTGAGTTATCATATTTAGTGTGTATGAAAATAAAAATTAGTATCTCAGAAATTATTAGTAACACCCAACTAGTACATGGAAACTACATATATCTATAATAAATTGTTTTTTAGGACACTCTTCAATTTATGTTGTTGAAGAAGAGTCTATAAATATCCCTTTTCTTATGATACAATTAAAAAAATAATGATACATTGTTTTTCTGTAGATCATATATATTGTACATTTCATAAAACTTCTCCTTATATAAATAATTTATCATAGTTTTAAAATGCATATTAGAATACTATTTAAATAAATAGTTTTTAAAAACATCAGTTATAAATAATACCACATTTTTTTCAGGTAATATTTATAGACTCTATTCGGTAAGTCCATAACTTTTTATGTACACGTAATGAGTTTGAAGGGAATGAAAATTAACTCTAAGTGGCCATTAAATGTTTGATAGGATGTTTGGGGAATATATTTTATCTTCAGCATCAAATGCTGATATCATAAGTGATGGTAAAATGTTGAAAATTGTTGGGTCCCACATAGTTGATCATATATGTTTTCTAACCATTGAATGGAATACCTATTATTTTTATTGGTTTTCTGAGTTTCTTATGATCATTATCAATATAAATTTTCCCAAAATTCTTCTTAATATATTGTAATTGGGAATGCATTATAAAAAAAATTTCATATAATTTTTTTTATGGATTCTCTTACAACTGTTTTATTAATTCTTATAAATAAATTGTATCCATTCTATATCATGTATTAGATATAGGATGTGATAAATGTATAAGATCTACGGAAAATTCTACTTCTCAGAAACATGGATATCAATTCATACTATTGGGGATCTCATCATTTTAATCCACCATCATTTTAATACATTTAATTATGATTATCCACCATGATTGAATCAGTTGAGGTATATTTGTTTTGTCACCAATTAATAGAATCAATTCATTAGTAGAATATTTCCCATGAGATTCACAATTATTGATATACTCGAACAAAATCATAGAATGTCATCATATGTGAAGAATCAACTCCCTCTCCAGACAGTTGTCGCTGCCTTAATAAAGTATTTTCCTATCTAATCCCAATAATTATTTAAATTCTATTAAATAATGTATGAATTTATTTTCTAGAAGATACATTTCACATACATTTACTAGGGAGGAGTAATAATAATGGGATGTAATAAATTCTATAGATTCTATTCTCACAAATAACTCTACATAGTTTCCCAGAGGATATTCGTGGGTATTTATAAGAATCTTTGATGATATGATAGAATGTATATAACCATAATAAAATATTATGTTCACTATTCTTGGGTGAAATAACAAGCATAATTATCACCACATTGTTGTCTAAATCTATTAAATCAGCATTGATACGATTTGGTGAATGTTTATCTCTAGACCTTTGTGATTTTGGTTAATTATTTTTTCCAAATACCATTGGATTCTGGAATTTGCTACATAATGTTCATGTTCATTGAATATGAAACATTGTACATTTGAATGAGGTTGATACAATCCCTTTTTTCTTCAATTTCATACATGTTTTTCACTATCATAGTCCATTATCAAATAACCAAATTACATTATTTTCCTCATAGAAAGAATCTCTTATATTTGTTCATATAGTTTTTGGAATTTATATTCCCATGCATTTGACACATGGGATGTTGTTTTTTCAGTTCTAATGAATATATGTCTATCAATCCTCCCTATAAATCTCTATTTTACAGAAATTTTTGGAATTCCCATTAAAATGCTGAAAGTATTCAATCTACATCTCGACCATGACGGAAGAAAATAAATGACTCCATATAAATAAAATATATGAATCACAAAATAACTACAAATAATTTTATTTTTTTCACTAATAATGCTTCCAGACATACCTTTGAAATTGGTGATAAAGTTGGACACATACTATGAATTTCTTGTTAGTTCATCCATGTACACCGTGTCCGAATCTCAATTACATTACCTCAGTCTATGGATATCCCTCTATATTTTATTCAAAGTGTTTGGGTATATTATTTATTGAAACATATTTTAAGGAATTCTTCCCATTACAAGGAATTAGTTTCTTATTTGGAAGTCATGTTCTTGATAGTTTTCTACTACGTATTAACAACCCTCTCAATTTAACAAGGGATATAAAAAAATTCTCATACTTATAATTATAGATAATTAGATATTATATCAATGTTGTTAATCTATCATTCCTGGATGAGGTGATAAAAATATTCCCAAAATATAGGTCTCCTTTTTACTAAATAATTCTCAACCCCAACATTCTATTTCATAGGAGAATTAAGTAGTTCCTCATGATTCATGTTAATATCTATTTGATTATTTAGTATAGCCAATACTACCATGATGTTCCCTGGTGTTGTTCCCAAATTGTTAGGAATATCATAATGTAAATCACCAATTTTCTTATCTGATTGGTTATTTCCATAGTCTCACGTTTTTCCATTCATTATCAAAAAAAATTAAAACATGGTGACAATATATTAATTGAATTAAATGAGGGAAGCTTTTAGAAATTGAATAATAAATTATAATTGATTATTATATCCAAATTTATGAGTCTCTATGAATAAATATAGGTTATACATGTACAATTTCCATATTTTCTTTCTAAATTATCAACATATTCATGTACATCTCAATATGTTATAAAGTGTTAATGAGATTTAAAATGAAATTACCCCTAGAGTATCAAACCAAGTGTGTAGAAAGATTTAGTATTTTTATTCTAGGTGAAGATTTATTGAATTCCCAATGGTCCCTTTTGGGGTTTTTACCACTCTATAGAACTGTTTTAGTGACACATTCATTTATAGTATCTACTAAGTGAAATAATTGTAACTAAAACACTCATTTTATATAACACTAAAATAAAATGATAATTTCCAAGAAAAAATATCACATGGGTTTATTAATAATTTATTATATTATTAATCAACAAAAATATGTATACATACTCCAACACCATATATTGGAACACATGCCTTTGTACACTTATAATTACACGATTTTTAACATAAATTTATATTAACAATTAACATGGAATTAAAGGCCTAATGTCTTTGGATGACTAAGTTCCCAAAATGAAAACATGAAAATAAATTCAAAATTTTATCTCATTAAATTGATAAAAATAACATTGATCTCCTGAAATTGAATGAGATAACTCGGGGAACCCATTAAAAAATCGTTGAACAATAACGCCTTGTCAAAGAATAATCATGAAATTGACGCACTATGTGTTAGTAAATGGTATAACATGATAACATAAAACAAAAGGCTTCAACGTAATAACATGGGGTAATAATACCAAGAACATTACATCATAAGATTTTTTAATGAATTGATATGTAGAAATCACAAAAAATATCGCATAATCATAATCCATGTTTAACTACCAAGACAACACCATACAATGTATAGAGTTAAATCAAGGATTGGGCTTTCGCCCTAATCCCATATATTATGTATGATATGCCCAAAAAAAAGTACCATGTTGATATAAAAAATATATGGTTGAACCTATAATATCATGATAATGACTATGTTCACCAAAATAAATTAATCATAAGTAATAATCAAAATAATTACCCAAGGAATGAAATGGGTTGCATAATCTTTCCCCTCATCATAATAAAACAAAATTTTTTAATTATTACAATGACAAGAATGAATGAAATATTTTGGAAATTAATATATATGAAAATAAACATATTTATAAAAATGAGGTGTTTATTATGATATAAAAATATTAAGTGAGTATTCATAAATGGATTATGGGATAAACAAGTTCTATTTACCCAAGTACGATATTAATGATGGAATTTAAGAATTGAATTTATATAAAGTATTACCCTGTCGATGTAACAATAAATATTCTAAGATTACATGTAATTATGACGTATAAAAAAATTTAGATTGTAAATATTATAAGATAGAGTGTGAATGAGATTTAGAGTGACAATGGTCACAACCTGAATGAAAAATGGTGGGATAGACATATCCCTTACATTAAATTTCACATTTATTAATACTATATAGAAAATCCAATATAATAAATTAATATTTATTATAAATATATTATAAAACAATAATCATATATATAATACTAGATATTAATTTATTGTTAAATATTTCAAACCATTTATTAACAAATCATTGTTAAAATAACCATTCTGATTCATAAAAACTTCATTGTATAGGCATAGTTTTGTTCAATAAACACATTATTTATACAATGATCATTGTTCCATAATAAATATAATATTATCCCTGATATTATTTGAATATATATTAATTATAGATATTTATTTATATATTTATTGTCATCTATAAATTTTTGAGATACAATTAATGAATTATACCATTAAGAGAGAAGATTGGACGTACATACACTTGAACAATGTTTCCATTTTCAATGGATGAAATACATGAAATAAAAATAATAATTATGCTTTAATTAATTAGAATAATATCATAAATAACACAGTTATTTATTTAATCAATCATTGTAACTAGAAATATTAGGAGGGGATGAAAACATAATTACATAGGTTCCAGAATCGGTAGTCTGTTTTACACAACAACGAGGGTTTCATGTCCCATTTGATGGAAGAGGTGATTAATGGTGATTCTACTTACAAAATAGCATATAATTACAAGGAATATTACAATTTTAATATGTAATCATGTTTTATGATGATTTAAATGAGGTAAATGAATGAATAAAACTAAAAAATTTGTTATAATATTATATCACTCTTCTAGGAAGCTTCCATTTATTTAATTCTTAATCCCTCTAATTGATTCATTTTCCAAAAAATGACCTCTATAATTGTTTTAGGGATTTTATTATGTGATTTTTGGGGGATAAAATAGTCCAAAACATTTTTTTATATAAAAAATATATAATAGGATCCCTTTTTGAAGAGATTGGAGAAGAATTCTTGGAATATCATTATTTATTGAAATAACTTCAAATTATTTCTCTTCAAATTCTTCCGGACAGATATAATTAAAAGTTATGAATAATATAAGTCCAAATACAAATATAAAATAAAAAAAATATTAATTTAGTGGATTTTTTCACTCTTATCTCTCTTTAACACATAGTTATCCTATTTGACTATTTCATTGATAGTAATGATTTTTATGAGTATGGGGAAAAATAGATACAATAAAAGAGAAATTATAGAGGAAATTTATAATAGTTTATATTAAATATCATATCCATAATATATAGTAATAAAAATATATTTTCATGAAATTTTAATCTTTTATTAATATTTTAATTATAATATTTTTAATTTTATTTAATTTCAAAAACTATTGATTTTATATGAATTTAAAAATATTATGGAAACAACATAATTCAAATAATTTATATTAAAATATATAAAATATATAAATTTTATATAATTAATTTTATAACACAATAATTCATTTAAATTATATTACATTTTATTTTTTTAAAATCATTTCATTTATATTGGAATTAATAAAATAAATGTTTTATCAATGTTTCCAGAGAAATTTAGTTAATAATTTACTATACCAATTGAAATAAAAAAATATGAAACAAATTATATATCAAATAGACCATTAATAATAGAATAAATTCTTATTTATTCCACTGTCAAAAAATATCAATAATATATAAAAGTTAATGAAATTTTCGACATTTTTTAAATAAAATAATATATATGTTGATTTCAATGAAATATGACACAATATTTCCTTATTTTCGACCAATGTATTGAAATTTGTTAACTAAAATCAGGTATTATTACAAATTAAGGTGTTCAAGACATTTATTAGCCCTTATAATATTATTTAAAACATTATTAACACAATTTTAACATTCCCATGGTGATAATTATTTCTTATTGTTACTATTCATAATGAACAAAAAATAATAGGTAACTCCTTGTCAAATTTAGACATCATGATTTAATATATATATTATAAATTTAATGATAAATTTTTTTTTGTGGTAAAAATTAATTTAATTCTAAAACATAACACGTAATGAATTTTATTTTAAAAAATTATTTCTTATAGAGAAAATTTTTTCAATACAAAATCCATGTTTAAAATTAACTTCCTAATATATAATTACAATATGTTTAGTCAAGAGAAACTATTTAAATTATTTTTAAAAAACATAAATCATAATTTATCTTTGAAAATACATAAAACTTAAAATAAATATATCAATAAAAATCAATATTTTTCACTATTTATTACAATATAAATATTTTTAGAATCATATCAAAATTTTACAATATGAAATTTTTTATGTTCTCCTTCAAAGTCTTATATATTTTTAACAATTGGATGTTATAAATACTCCAGAAATTAATTTTAATATTTGACCATAAAATAATATTTTTTATGAAAACATATTATTGATAAATAAAACGACTTTACAAAATTTTGATTATTTATTTTATAAAGATTTTTCACTACGGTTTATTGAGTATGACCATTATATATATTTCAAAAATTACATTATCATAATAATATCCTCTAATTTAATGGATATGTGACAATGATCGAATTAAAATTAAAATATTTCATGGTTATTTTAGGCACGTTGTTACAGGTTATATAAAATTTCAACCACATTTTTAATTATAGAATCGCAAGGTGTTGCAGAAAGATATTTTCCTATTGGTAAATTCCATGGTTTGTAATTCATGATAAAATTAACCCTATTCATTACTAGGATTATACACGGTTTCTAAAATCCAATTTATAATGGCCTCATTACCAAGGATAATTATATCACTTGGTTATGATAAAAAATGGCCATGAGGCCAGACTATCCTAATTCCCAAAAGTCATAATCGTTATATTTACTTTATAAAACATTCCTACGTAAAATAATAATTCTCATTTAAATTATAAGGATTATGATTCTTGCATTAGTATTAGTATTTATATTATAATAAATATCATGATTATTGGAGAATCTATTCTAGCAGGAATATATATTGTACTCAAACAATTATTCAATTCAAATGTGTTATTATTAGATATAGTTTCATTAGAAATTATATAAAATTTATTTATAATGAAATAATATGTCATATATTATGTTCATTATATAATAAAAAATTCCCATGTATTTTAATCTATCCCCAATTTGAGTCATCAAATTAAAAAATTTATGTATTTAAGGAGGATGAACACATTCTTCCACACATATCATAAATTGGATGAGCCAAAAATATATTTTTTATGTTTTAATTATATATAAATGATATTATTTATATTATTAGAATATATAATACAACATTTAAACATATTTTGAAGTTATTTTGACGAAATTGGACTCCATCAAATGTGATTCTATATTCCGACAACATTAAACAGGCGATTTATCTTCTGTGTTTGTTTTCTTATTATAAAACATTGTCAACATGATTTTTAAATGGACTATGTAATTTAAATGAATTGTTTTTGAAAATGTGTATTTGATTCAATCAAATGAATCAATAAGGTTTGGAGTGTTCTTATTCAATGACTACTAATGAAAATGTTGTTTTCCTACCCATGTATCGATATTGTTTTGATGTATCTAGGAACAGATATATTTTTAACTATGTTAAACCTTTGTGGTTCATCTTCAGGGATGTGTTCACTCATTTGATTTTAATTTTATGTATGAATCTATATATGGAATGAAATATTATGCTATGTATATTATGATTAGTTTCTACCTGTATAGTTAAAATATAAAAGTGAGTGAGACAACCCTTGATGCTCAAACTCATGCTGACATCTCTATTTTTCCACTGGTGATATTTAGTGTTTCAACCACACCCATTATACATAATTCCCGTTCCTCATGGATGGGTCATTCCATACACAAATTTTATTATATACACTAGGATTTGAATCAAGGTTATTCTACCCATGGACTCCATTGTTCTAATAAATACGATCAAAGTAGTTATTCTCAGAATAAATCCTTCATGTTTTGGTGTTTTAAGATAACTAATGATATTATTTCAAATACTACAACTATCACTTGGAGATTTTTGTACTAAATATATAGTTAAAGGTTCATTTTTCTTGTATAAAATTATTTTTAATTCATTACAATATTACCATACATGTTTTTTAACTACAATGTGTGATTTTGTAGACATACCTTTCAACATTCATATATGATTAATATAATTAATCTATCAGGTATTAATTCATCGATTATCTTCACACATTATAAGAATATTTATTGATTTTATTTTTTGAATATATTTTTTATTCTTATTGGAAATGTTCCATTTCACGTCATGTTATAATGTTATAGTTACACTTTATTGGCTTGTTCATTCATATAACATTAATTTGATCTAACTATTTACATATGGAATGGTATATTATGTAATGTATATTCTGAATGTGTACTCCTAGTATGGTAAACATTTATAATAGAGTGAGACTAGAAATTATTTTTTAACTCATTCTATAAACATCATTTTTCTTTAATGTATTCTATAAAGATTCATCCATACCCATTATACATCATAAATTTATTCCAAGACGGGTTACACCCTCATTGAATTATATACTCACTAGGATACAAATGAGGATTATATTTAAAAGGAATCTCAGATTCTGAGAAACACTACAACAAAATAAGGTTTCATCAGTGCTAAAAGAAGACATTTTCAATACTGATAAAAGGGTACTTTATCAGTGATTTCTTTTGCTGATAAAAGACCCATTTTATGATAAATTGTTTAATAGTTATTTTCCCCATTGAATAGCACAATGGAATCCCCACCCACACCCCCCATGCGTGAACATCCCCACCGCCAACACTTTAACAGTGCTAGAACACCCTTCACTAACCATCACGTGCACCCATGCCTCCTGTAGGATTAGAACTTGAGACCTCTCCCCAATTCACCAATATAATGTATCACTAGACAATATTTTTTTATTTATATTTAGTAATCTATATATATATATATAGTTATATTTATTCATATATAAATATATATTTCTTTTAATATATATATTTAATGTAATATATATAGTTATATTAATATGTATATATATATTCGTATATTAATATATATTTAAATCTATTTATTTATATATTTTTTGATGAATTTTATTATCTGTATATTTATTAAAATATTAAAATATATTAATAATATCAATTGAAAATACATTTATAAAATATGATTTTTGTATCTATTTATATTTAAATATATACATTTTTACATTTATACAACGTACATACAGACACATACACATATATATTACATATGTGTATCTTATAATATAATTATACATATTTATTTATATTGGAAAATATTATATATTAATATGAATATACATGTTTTAGAATATATAGAAAATATATATTTGTTTTTTAATATAGATACAAGAAAATAAAACCACACACATATTATATATGTATATAAGTACTCATATTTATTATATAAATAAAATGGATATTAGTATTGTTATAAGGTTTATATACTGAGAGATATATTTTATTTATAACTATTTATAATTATTTGTTTATAAAATAAATCATTTTTGTGCTAATATAGAAAAATATGTATATATTAATATATATTTGATTTTATATAATAGTAAACTATGAAGAAAATAAAAACCCATTATATCAATATTAATGAAATACCTAGTAGTAAATTCATTCCCTGTTGATAAAGGGAAAAAACAACCCTTAAACGGGGCTGAGAATCCATTTGATGACAAAACTTGAGGAACCCCAACTAAAAACATAGTTTTAGAGGCCTTATAGGCCATGTTCATCCTCGAAATACATGATGGATTCTTTGTGACTCACTTTGTGTAAAGCTTGTTAAAATTTGATTAGATATGTTCTAGAGCATAAACAGACACTAGGATCAAAATTTATGGCTATTTGACGTTTGAGTTATGTTTTCATATTATTTTATATCTTTTATTAATTTTTAGTTTTTTATGAAAATAATTATTTCATTACAATAAATATTGAATAATTTTAAATTTCTAAATTAGTAATATTTTATAATTATTTTATAAACCATTATCACTATATATGGAAGATAATAACTGTAAATTCTTATTTATAATTATCTAAAACGTATTTAAAAATATTAGTAATACATATTAATATTAATATATTAATATATTTTGTTATATTTATTTGTTAAATAATACCTTTATTAGAGCTAGTAAAAAATCACTGATAATGACCCCAATTATCAGCACTATTAAAAAGTGTTGACAATGGGGCCCCCATTAAATATGCTAAAAAGAACTAAAAAAGGGGGTTCATTTATCAGTGACTTTTTATAATTGATAAATGTACCCCATTTATCAGTGTTTTTTAATAATTTTTCATGGTGATGATACAAAAACCCATTTTGTGATAGTGGAAAAATATTAATGTATGTATGCGACGAACAAATTATCTATGTTTTGGGGTTTTATTATTAAATCTAATATTCCATTTGTATATTATTTAAAAATAATTATGATTTTATTCTAATTAAACTTTAACATTTAGTAGATATTGTATACAAATTTTTTTCATTTACTTATGTTTTGTTGGTGAATTTAAAACTCTACTTTTATATATGGGTTAAGGGTTTTCAAAAGTATCTTAAGTTATTGATTTATTGATTAGTATAGAAAATAAATCAAACTCCATAAATTATTTTACGGGGTTTGAATCCTCAGGATTATGTGCTTTTGATGTGAAATGGAATTCGTGTGGTTCACATAGGATTCGAGAAGAACCAGATGGATAGTGGGGTAGATGAGATATATTCTACATCCACATGTTAGCCAGTTTCCATATGCCCATTAGTCTGTAGATTTATGATGGGGAAAATTTGTATTTTTCACCCAATGTTTGTTTTATATGGGATACCGACTCCACTCTCTCATGTTTAGCTCATATAGATTGGACCACCACTCCCCCTCTTTTCGCTCATCGAACATAATCATAGAGAGATCATATTATGGGGATTAATATTCTTGTATGGCATGAATCTTATGTTGATTATCTCTATTGATTATATCCTCCAATTGTTTTGACTGTTATCATCTTGTAACATTATTTCTATTCTAAACCAATTTAACAAGGAGGAAACATATGAATGAGTTATTATTTTGGTTCTTCCTATCAATAAGAAGTACCGAGATGAATAACAGGTACTGCCAATCTCAGAGTCATTGGATCGATTCAACATGAAATAATTAATGAATTTTATTCAATAAATTTTATTGAAATTGATAATGGAATACATTATGTGTGTTGATTATTTTCAAAAGATGAGGTCGAGGTAATGATATAAGTAACTAGTGTTTTTTAGTTTGGTATTTTTTAGAAAAATGTTGTAGGTGAGTTTTTAGTTTGTTATGACTTTTTTATATATTATAATATATAGTCTTAAATTATTAATTGATTTTTTTGATATATTTTATCCTTGTATAGGAACCCATTCGGGGGATTATGTCTCCTTAAAATTTGGTGGGGCATGGATGTTCCTTGGATGTCGCTACATGCCACATATATAAAAGTATAAAAATATTAATCGATATAGGTTTTCAAAAAAATAAAACCATATTATTGTATTATTTATAATGTATCCTTTGTGTCATCTCCAATATTTTATGGGTGATTGCATCTTAAGTTAATAAAATAAATTATAAAAAAATTATGACCATATATTGTGCTTATAAAATGATAATTCCCTAATAATTAGATATTAAAAATGGGTTTCTCCAATATTGTGTGTGGAATTAAAAATTCACCGTTCATGAGAATAACCCTTTTAATGAATTGGTTTTTGATTTTATAAATATAGTTTCAATAAAATGGAAGTTTTTTTCTAAATTATTTCATTGAATAAAAATATTCATTTTAATGATGAAAATGTGAAATTGATAAATTTTTTTGGTATTCATTAAATGTGAATGAGAATAGTTTTTTTCGCCTTTGTTGGGATGTAGAATTCATTTTGAAATGTTTTAATGGATAATGAATTTGAAAACAAGGGTTTGTATTTGTTAGGATAATAGAACACGCGAATGTTTTTCGAATGGGAACATTATATGAATATTTTTTAATTATTTTTTAGTTTTATGATATAATATAATTTTTAAGTTTTTGTAGTTCTTGTTGAAAATTATTGTTATCTCAAGGTGAATGTTTCAATATTGGGATATTAGTATTGTTATTTTTAACTACGGGAGAAAGCGGATGAAAATAGAAACTAGTATTGTAATGGTTTTCCAATGATGAACTTTTTTTCCAGGGACACATGTTTTATTCGGTAAACCTTATGTGAACGATAATCTCAAGGGAAATTGGAAGATAATAGTTTTACAAGGGTAAATAAGACAATTAGGGACACTATAAATGTTGGGATGAGGGTATTTGTCCTATATTTATCATTTTAAGATCAATGTTTGGAATATTTTCCTTGGTCTAGATTTGTTTCTTGGCACAATTATATCGCTGTTCATAGTGAACCCTCATCACTAGTTAAAGAACCCATGTATAATTTCAATGGTGAGCCTATCCACCCATGATTTACATTTAATTTTAATATTTTTTAGTTTTTTTAATTGTATACCTTGTACCTTTTTTACCTAGATAACTACATATCTAACATCTATTCAGAATTTTTAATTGATGAAATCATTCATGGTGTCCTTCTATGATTTGATCACACCATGATCGGACCACCATTGAACATGGGTACCTTGGTAAACTAACACATGTTTTAGTATTAGGTTAGGCTAAGTCCTGAGGTTGTCATGGTAATTATGGTGTTGCTTAGATGGGGTTATAGTTTGGAATAGGGAGAGGAACTGATATTTAGTGGATACTCTTATTAATTTATTTTATTATTTTTGTTCTTCTTATGTTGTTATATGTTAATGTGATTTTCTCCCCATAGTAAATATGCCCCACAATCTTGTATCAATGAATTTACTTATTTATAGCAATTTAATTTAATTTTTAGATTTACCATATACAATGTTGTCTATTTCTCATATTGTATGAGTATGGGTAAATTCTATAGTATTTTTTCTCTATTAAAGGTCGAATAGACTCCCAATGATACCTCTAGACACCTATACAATTTTTCAATGGAACCTGACATTTATAGATATCTTTATGAGGGTATGTGGTGAACTAATCAAGATACATTTCATAGGATGATAAGGGACTAGATGATTTCAAGTAGAATCATACTATTATTTTAATTTTTTAGGTTACTAAGGCTTGATATCAAGGATATATTGGAATTTATCAAATCTAGTGACCGATACATAATAGGATTATCATGAACTCCCTCAAAAGTAGGAGGTCTAGTTTAAAAGGGTTTCTAGGTGGTTAATATTGTATTGTTATGTTATAAATATATATTATTTCAAAATTGAGAGGGACACATAGATGTGAGATCATTTCTGTTATGAATGGGTTATTTTACTCTTATCCGTTTTTCAAAAAAACAATATTTTTTTGAATTTTTTCCTATGGTGAAAATAGGATAAACATGTGTAGAATCCCATTTATCAAGTATGTATCCCTTTTTATATTATTTATTTGTATTTAATGTGTTTGGGTGTTGTTCTGAAGGATTTATGGGATTTTTGAAATGTTTTGGGGGGATTTTATGTAGGTGATCGGTTTGATAACAGTTAGTAGAAACCATGAAACACCCTCAGGAAACAGTGAAATGTGAGACGTAGGCTATAGGGTAGATGTATGTTTTCGTGTACATTTTGGAGAAACCTTGTATAAATATATGTGTAACCATGAAAAATGTAATAGAGTAAAAACATGGTTAATGTAAATTTTTTCTAACCATTTGGGACAACTATGTTAATTGTGTTGGGAGATAGTTCTTGTGATTGGTTAGCGGTCGATTTTCATAAATATTTGAGCAAATTGTGCATTTTTAAATAGATCATATTGAATTGGATCTCATTCAGAAATGATCCTAAACCACTTGTTATTTTTCTAGGATGACCCTAACACATTTTTCTCTCCTTCCAATGGCTGTGAAGACCCTTTCCATCAATCCAAGAGTGACCCGTTCTAAAATATTGGTGCCCTGATGGCCAGATTGCATGCTTAGCCTATATTCTGGGTGGTTTTCCTTATATATAATAGTATTCACCCTCATGAATTCATATATCTAGTACATTTTATATTGATCAATGATATATTATTTCTAATCATGATGTCATATTGTTGTTTTGTTGTTTGGGAATAAGATATAAGGTTTGTTTTTGGAGATTAGTTACAATTTTGTTGAATTTTTCATGTCATTATTCATTTTCACTTTAGTTTTCAAGGAAGTTGGAATCATTATTTACTCTTCTTATTAAAACAAGTAGGATTGATGTCAAATTTAGTGTTTTATAATAGTTTTGAAATTTTAGTCAAATTTGTGATGTAAGCCCTCTTTGGTGACATTTTATAGAATTGTGAAAAGTAGTTGTTTTGGTGGAATGAAAAAGTTGTAACACAATTTTAACCTGTATATTTGGTTTTTATTTTTATAAAAGTTGTTTAAAAAAGATATTTTTATTGAAATTTGTCTGTAAATATTATGATGTCATGGTTATTGGATTAAATGGTTATGTGTGAATGGTATTGGATGTGTAATGGTCTTGAAGAACTACTATCAAAGGGACATAGTATGGACAAGATGTTCCACCATAAATGGAAATAATAATCTTTTGTACATGTGTGTGGTTGTGTGAAATGGAATGTGTTATGAAAAATGATTATTGAGTAATTGTTAAATGACTTCTTAGGTACCTTTATTTGGAAGTATATTTCGTTTGGGAAATTAATTTGTGTATGGAAATTGTTTTATATTCTAATATAATATGTTTTAAATAGTGTTATATAAATTATTTTATATAACTGTGCTACAAAGATCTATTATAGTGGATTAATGAGGCAAGTCATCAGGTTAAATCCTACTTATTTTTATTACTAAACCATTTCTTGAGAACGTTACATCACTTACCGATATCATTTATTAAGGTGTGAGAAAATTGAATATATTACATTTCATTAGTGGTGCTTCAGGACTATTGGGCATGTATTATGGGGTTGAAGCTTGGAGATAGTAGGGATTTATAAAGTTAGTGTCTTTTGATACTTTGATATCTCTTTGGTTTTTATTCCTCTTTGTACTCTGATATTGTTCATAGTTTTTTGTTTCTTATTATTGGTATTTTGGTATTTAATTGAGTTTTATTATATTGATATCAAGCATTATATAGTGGTAACTTATTATAGTTATTAGGGTTGTGATTTTTTTATTTTATAGGTAAACTAATCAACCAGTGGTAAATGAATCCCTTAGAATTTTTTTCTAGCCATTTTTGTCTTGGTGATGTCACTTAAGGCTAAGTTACAATTTGACGTTGAATCAATCCAATGAGAAGGGGTGGGATGATACATAGCGTATCATCTTGGTCAATCCTTGACATTTAAATATTGTATGTTTGGGATGGCCTGACATTCATTTTCTGAAAAATGTTATTAGTTGATCAGTCATGGAGTTAAAAAACAATATTTTTTTTCATTAGTTCATATTGAAGAATGAACTTGGATTTTGGGGGTATGAAATTTAGATCAAAAAAGACATAGCTAACCGATGTATGCTTCACATCAAGTTAACATGGAGTTAGGTTTATTAATGTTTTGTATAATATTATAGGAGTTATAATCTCACTCTCATTGGTTTATCCAGTTACTAATTCATTGAATTTATTGGTAGAAATTACATCCCAATAGGAGTTCATATTTCATTTTCAGTAATTTTTTATCATTTGGTTTAAAAATATCTATTTTTTAAAAGGTATTTTTTCAAATGTGAGGTTTTGAAAATTAAATGATATTGGAATTTTGAAAATGTATATTATTTTCAATATTATGGTGGAATATTCTAAAAATGTGTTGAAAACAGAAAGTGTGTAATATTATTAATCATTCTTTTGATATTTGTGATATGGTAAAATTAACGTTGTTATGCCTTCAATTGATAGAGATTTGGAAATTTTTTATCTTTTTTTGCTTATTGAAAAGGGGAACTGGAATACATCATATAACCCAACTAGAAGAGGCTCCTGAGAATTTGGTTGTACCAGAGATACAAGTGAACAAACAGTTGACTGATTATATTTTCGAGTATTTTCTAGACTGGGTTAGAGGCAATCGAAAGGATGCAGGAAGAAATTTTGATCAGTTCATTCATATACTAAAGCGCAAACCACCAATATTTTTGTTTGATTCTAGACCATAAAAAAAGAAATTTTTATAAATTGGATGAATTGAATCATTGATTCCTATGGCACACCAACTGATCTATAATTCATGTTGGTGAAATACATGTTGGGGGATCATACATTTTAGTAGTGGTATTTAGCTACTCAAATTTAATTAGTTTTCTTCATTGTGTTCAATGATTTTTAAGAATATTTTACCAATCAAATATATCCTCGTATATTAAATATTTTTAGAATGGATGAATTTTTCATCTTGAAGTAATGTAATATAATTGTGATAGAGTATGTGGGTAAATTTATAAATGTAGTCTGATTTGAACCTGAATTTTATGCTTGTGAATCCTTGTAATAACACATTTTTTTAACTAGGGGTAATGAAATTGATTTTCATGATGATTGATATTATTTGAGTAACATATTATATTAGACTATAAATAAAGAGACATTAAAAAAAGTCATATAAAGAGATATGTTTGGATGAAGCATGTTGATTCCTATTGGAATCATTGGGAACTCTAATGATGGGTGAATGGAGAAATGCGAACCACATTTCAAAGGTAGTGGAATGAATCTGAATCAGATGGATTGATCAATTAAACATCATAAGAAACCGAAAAGAAAGGCATGATGTTTCAAAAGTGATTCATTGGACCACATGAGGTGAGATTGTATGATACCACCAAGATCATGCCACAGTTGAAAATAGATGGGGTATCTTCAGTGCTATTATTGGTGTGCTATAGGGTCAGGTGTTTGGGAAACATCACATATTTCTCTGATGTCATTTTCCTTGACTGGATGAGGCTATAAGTGTACCTATTTTCAACACAATTAAGTTATCCATGTTGATTCTAATAATACCATTACACCTCCTATAGGGAAATATCAATAGGTAAATAAATAACAATGTTCATCATGAAATACTTTATATAGAGATGACCAAATAATTGTTTGTGATCAATATAGACCATCTATTGTGAATTTTATAATTATATTTAGTTATATACATATGTAATCTTTGTATGAAATGAATGCATCCTGTTCATTTATTTCTTCTTGTGTTGTTGATTTTCTGGGATTAAAGGTTAAGATGTTGTATTCCTTTTTGAAACATCAAACTATTCTTGATTGAAGAGAATGTTTAAAACTTATTTCAATAGAATGTTATATAAATGTTTATGTATCTGAGATGATATATAATTTCACTATTCTTATGAAATATGTTTATGAAATAATACTGGGTATGGATTGGAGTAAAATAGTCAACGATCACATCAATTTATATATATATAATGTCATTTTTAATAGATATATTGGTGTCCATCATCTCATTAGATGACAACCGAATGTAACAACATGTGAAATAATATTTTTGAAACTAGAAGGAATAATGATCTCTATCTTGTTTTCATTTTTTACCTTTTAAATTGACAAAATAAATTTATATTAGTAGTTTTTATGTGGTTTAGGACAAGTTTCCATATATTTTTCTTAAAAATAATAGTAGGGATTCCACCCATAAGATAAATGGAGATTATGATTGACCTAATCCTAGGGAATAGCCTTATCTCACATCAATTTTATCTAATTCCGCCAAAATAGTTACGGATATTGAAGGTGTAGTTTGAGGAGCTGGAATGAAAAGAGTTCATTTGGCCTATCACATCTCTATGGGAAGCAGCGGTCTTGTTTTAAAAAAGAAGGATGTGACTATGAGGCTATGTGTAGATTATAATAATCATAATTAAATTATGATAATGAATTTTTTTAAACATTTACATAATGATGATATTTTTATCAATTTATTGGATCTCAACCATTCTCTTAGATTTATAAGAAATTATGAAATCACCAATTGTGTGTTTGGAAGGAGGATTTTCTAAAAACAGCTTTTAGGAGTAGAAATGTCCACTATGTGAATATGTTCATTTAATTATTTCTTATGTATTGAATATCATTAATTATGGTATTATTGAATTAGATATTTCATAGGTATAATGATTCTATTGTTTTGGTTTTTTCAATTGAAGTACTGGTGTATTCACGGATAAGGGATGACCATGAGAAACACGTGTCAACAATGTTGAATTTTTTCTGGGATAATTGTCTATATAAAAAATTATCAAAGTATAATTTTTTGATACAATAGGTATGTTTATGTGGCCATTTAATCATTGAATGATGTTTTTTGATTGATCCATAAATGTAGAGTTTGTTATCTCTTGGAAACCTCTAAGGAATTTCCTTGAGATATTATTATTCCTTAATATAGCTCATTATTACAGATGTTTTTTCGGATTTCTCACAACTAGATTCACCTATGATAGCTTTTACATGAATAATAGCTTCATTTAAATGGAATAACATAATTATTAAGTCATTTATAGAACATATTTTTTTTTCTAATATCAATACCAATCCTGATTTTTTTGGAATGAAGAAAATTGTACATGAGATATTATGATGCTTCGGGATCTAGGTTGGAATGTTTTCACCTGCACAGAGAACATGTAGTTGATTATGGTTTAGTGTAGTAACTAATAACTACCAAAAAAATTATTTGGATTCAGCTGATGTAGTCCAGGAATTGAAATCCTGGTGTCATTAACTCATTGGCGAGAAATTTATGGTTTTTAATGATCATATGATATTAGAACATATTTTTTCAAAAAGAATTTTGAATATAAGACATTTCATATGGATTTAGTATCTCCAAAACAATTGAATACGACATGATGTAAACCCTGGGTAATGAAAATTTGGTGGTAGATGCATTAAGAAAAAATTCATCTGCTCAGATGGCTGAAGGTTCATAAGATTAGTGGCAGTTGATGTTGGTGATAGCCGACTAGAACATGGATTATGAAACCAAGGTAGTGCAATGGTCTTCATTATATTTTCTTCTGTTTCTAATTTTCTTGATTTGGTTATTTTTTGAAAAAAATCTAATGAAAAATGTGTTGTGATAAGTTTAAAAATAAATGGTGGGGAGAGAAATGAGTGATAGAATATAGACTGGGGTTTAGTTATGTGGTTTCAAAATCAAATACTTGTACCTATTAATTATTAGTAACAACTTCTTCTAAATCTGACGATTTGAGATTGGATATTTTTTGATAATATAAAACATATATAAGGTGTTAGAATGCAAATTTTATTTGGTCGGTGTGAAATGAATAGTGGTTGAGTTTCTTTCTAGATTTTTAACATTAAAATATGTTAAAGCAGAGTATCCATGGATAGTGGGTATGTTGAAGACTTTTCCAATTACAATTTAGATAAGAGGGAAGATGACCATGGAATTTTAACAGGTTCCCCAAGAATAGTTCAGAAACACACTTCTATATGGGTGATAGTGGATCATCTTATAAAGTGGTAACATTTATTCACAATTTTTTTATATTAAATGATGGAATAAATTTTCAAAATATATATCCATGAGGTGGTAATGAATTTTGGAATACCAATTTTGATAGTTTCGAAATGAGATCAACGGTTTATATTTCTTTTCATGAAATCATTATTACATGTCAGTGGGACACATTGGATCATGAGTATGGCATATCATCCTTAAATGGATGGACAAATTTAAAGGATTTTAAAGTTATTTGAATACATGATCTGGGATATTTTTAATGAATTTTGGTGGCCCATGGGAAGAGAAAAAACTTTTAGTAGAGTTATCATATAAAAATAGTTATCATAAATTAAAACATATGTGTACTATTGATGAACTGTATGAAATCATTTTAATTCTCCCATTCTTGTGTGGAAACATGTGAGGTTTAAATAGTTTGGATGATCCTTATCATGAAGAAAATGGAGAAAACTCAGTTGACAAGGAATAGAATAGATATAAGTTAGACTTGTTTGAAATCATATACAGATCGTCATCAACAGTCGGCCATTTAAGGTGAGAGATCATGTTTCCTTTAGAATATCTCCATGTCTCGGGTATCATCATTTTGGGAAATAAGATAGATTTTATCCTTGATACATAGGCCCTTTTGTTCTATTAGAATGAGTAGGTGAGGTGGCATATAATTTTTATTTTCGAATACAGTTCAGTTCCATGCACAATGTGTTTCATGTATATAATTAGAAAAATTGTCAACCATGTCATGACCATATGATTTGATTGGATCCTTATGACCTAGATCCAAATTCTTTATTATGATACGTGCTAGTGTAGATTATGTATATAAAATAGAATCTTTCATTGGAAAATCTTTTGTCTAATGGTTTTTTTGCTGAATCCTTATAATAATTAAGAAGAATAACGGGAAAAAGAGAAATAAAACACTGATAATTAGAACAAATTCATTAAAAAAGGAAGTTTTCTACTTTCTATGGACAGAAAGGCCAATGGGGTGTAAAATATACCACCTGTGATTTCATGTATATATACCTCTAATTATGATTTTTTTGTATGTAATGTTTTTGGGTGATGTTTTGCAAGGTTTAGAAGAAATTTGAAATGTTTTTGGTGATTTTCTATAGGTTCTCTATTTTTGAACTCTTAGAAGAAACCATGGAATTTAGTCAGGAAACCATGAAATCGGATATAAAAGCTACTATGTAGGTGAAATATTTGGTTCACTGTTTGGCCAAACTGTGTGGCCACCCTGGAGTAACCATGATAACTAGAATAGATAAAAAACATGATTTGTTAACTTTATGTCATACCATGTGGGCCAACCATGTGTATGATTTTTATAGATAGTGAGTGGCACCTGGTTATGCCAATTTTTTACAAATTGTGTGACCTAACCATTCTGGTTTTAAATTTAGATTATCCAAAAGAGGATATCACTCCAAATTGGTTGTAAACTACTCGTTTTTTACACTAGAATGACTATAACTCTTCTATCTCTCCTCATAAAGGATGTAAGACCCTTCCATTTATCCTAGGAGTAATCCTTTGGAAAATAATAGCATTTTGAAGGCCATATTGGTGTGTATGTCTCTGTTCTAGGTTGTTTTACCTCGATAAATTTTTCTTCCCACTCTTGGATTCACAGTTCCTGTCCATTGGGGATATATCTATAATAGATGATGTCAATAATGATGTGATATGGATGTCTTGTTGTAAGGTAATATGATCTGTGAATTTTTTTTGTAGATTCCATGTGGTTTTGTTGAAGTTCATATGTTGTTCTTCGTTTATACCATAGTTTTCAAGGTAGGGGGCTTCACTCACAAAACCTCTTATTATAAATTCAATGAATCATTTCAAATTGATTTTTTCTTAAAATTTATTAGGGAACTATTGCAATATTATTAATGGAAATTATCCTTAATGATGATTTATGGAACAATGAGAATTTCCTTTTTTTGGTGGAAATAAAAAATGGTAAAATGAATTTAAAATTATGTTTTTAAAATTGATTTTTGATATTAATCTTTATAAAATTGTTTTATAAAAGTATATTTTTGTTGAAATGTGTTGAAAAAGATTTTTGGGCATAGTTTTCGAGTTAAATGGTTGTGTATGAATATAAAGGTATGTATAGTGGTTCTGAAGTTCTACCACCATATGGATGGAGTACTAACATGATGTTCAACAATCAATGGTAAAAAAATATTGAGTGAGTTTGTGTGTGTATGTTTGTGTGTGTGGTAGTTTGAAAGTTAATGGGTTTTGAAAAATTATTATTGAGAATGATAAAATGACATGTTTGGTTTCATTCCATTGAAATGGATTTGGTCTAGGAAAACTATTTTTCATCGAAAATGTTATATATTATAATATATATTATTTAATGTTTATTATATACAATGCTATATATAAATATTCTAACATATTATATCATAGTTGTTTGAGTAGGGATGTCATTTGGGGAAAAACTATTGATTTTCAATGCTCACCCCCTATGTGGGAACATTTATGTGTTTGTTGATATCATTTTTCAGGACTTGAGAAAGGGATGGAATCATCTTCCTTTAGTTAGGTTTCATGAAAGTTGTTCCTAGATTATGTTGTTAGATCTTGGATCTTATTAGGAGTATCTGATTTGGGGAGTTCATATTCATTGATCTTTGTTGTTTTTTTCTACCACTTTATACTCTATTATGGTTCATTTCATTGAGTCAAATTATTGTCAGTTCAGTATTACATAGAGTTGTATTATATTGATATTATACATTATACAATGGTTGTTGTTTATCATTATCTTGATTATGACTATTTAATTTCAAAAGAAAAATTGTCCCCCAACTTTAAATAAATCCCAGGGAATTTATTTCCATCCTTTGGTGTTATAAGGATGTCACATAAGGATAAGTATAAATTCATCCTCAACAAAATCAAATGATAAGGGTAAGGATGTTACAACATGCATCCTAGCTTGGTACGTAGGTTATGCATTACATTTATGACTTATTATGTTTCATAATTATCACTGAAAACCATGGATCACCAATTTATGATGTAAAAAACTTATCGTACAATGTTTTTTATATATCTAATTTCAGACATTCTAAATTTTTTGGCAAACATATAATTTTTCCAGACATTGTAATTTATGTTCATATAAATCTATGATGATGCACATGGTTTCATTGAAACTGTATGTCCACCTAAAAACTATAATGACCCTAATAAGTTATCATACCTCATGGTTATTTAGTAGGAAGCACATATAGTTGGATATTGCTTAGGATTGGTTATTTATTATTCACATAACAACTAATATGGTTTTTATTTGTACCATGTAAATTCATTGTATATATTTTACAAACACATCTTTCAATAACCATAACTATTTATCAAGTTAGTAGTCCTCATTTTGGATCATTACTGGGAATTTATATATTTTTTGGGTGGATTATTTTCAACTGAGATACTAATATTATATATTTGGGACACGTCAAAGGGTTTTGGGAACATTGGTGTCATGGGATTAGAGATGTGTGTTCATAGTAATGTACAATGACATATTGACTAAGTGTGAGAATAAATTTTTTTTGCCTATGTGGGAGAACATAATAATTTCTTATTTAGTTTTATGGGTGAGGGTTCCAATGATTAGTGTTCCATGTGAATATACATTGAAGGATTGACCATAGATTTTGGTTTACCATAGATATAGGAATCATGAAAATGTGAAACAAGGTGGAATGGTGTACAAGTGGGAATAACAATGTGGGTTAAATAGTAGGATTCATTGTGGGTGTAATAAATAGTGTGAGTTTCCCTAAAAGTGCATCTTTAAAAAATAACCATGGTTCCTAAATTATGAGAATAACAATATACTAGGAAATTTTTATATTATTTCATGTACCTAGGGAAGGAGATGCTCATCAAGTGATAGTGTTTGGTATCAGATCAAGAATATAACTAAATGGAAATTCACGTTACTATCCCCCATTATTGAGGGAACATATTTCAATGTCATGGGGTCATATCAAATTATTGTGACACGTAGTGGATCTGGGCAGTTACTACATAAATGAGGTAATATGAAATTATTTTATGAATGGATGAATATAATATTTTTGGAATTATCCCCATGTAGTGTATCAGTTTGAAGTAAATCAAGGTGTGGATTAAGATATGTTTTGAAGTGATGTAGTTTGGGTTTTCCTAGTTGGATGATAAGGACATGTGTTAGGGTAATTATTAGTTCTGCTCAGTGGTGATCTATATTATAGGTGAGTTGAAAAAATATTTTTAGTTTGAGATTCCATAAAATACCTATGTTTGGCATAAATAACATGAAATAGGGCATGAATGGATGTTGAATTAGGATTTTGTACTTAATTATTATACATTCTACCTCATAGATTATTGAGATTGTTTTCTATGGTCTAGTGGAATTTTTTGGTACATATAATATGATTAAATGCGTTGAGGAAGCACACAGTGGTTTCGTTTTTTAAGGAGTCGATGAATTGGTTATGGAAATGTGACACCCATGGGCTGAGGGAATCAATGAAGAGATAATGTTATGAATTTATACTGATTGGATGGATCATTAAGATGTACTAGGATGTTTTATGATGGTTTATGACTAAAATAAGTGTAATGGGATGGTTGACCCATGTGTTGTCCAAGTAACAATAGCTTATTTCAGTACTTGAGGATTCCCAACATAGAGTGGTGACTCCTTGAGAAGATATATTATAATATTTATACTAATCATGGATAGACATATATAAAATTTTAAAGGGTTATTGTGATAACGGAGCTTAAATAATAAGTAGTGTCATTCCTCTGGTGTTAGAAATGGTTATGGTAGTGGTCAAGGAGTTGTTAAGTATGGACTTTGAATATTGATTCATAATAATGATTAAAGGGAGAAATCCATGTGATCTGTGAAAATTTTAATAGAGTATAAATAGATATGTTTCTATGGATAAAAAAAGGGTCTTTTACATTTTATGTGGTTCATATCCCAGTGATGAACACCTTCCACCACATCCATTCATTATGATTACTTATGAATATGATGTTGGTCGTGATGATCTGGAGTTATATATGGTGATTTGATGAAAAAATAACTCATTTTTTTGGAAGTGGGATGTTGATTTTCTGTTTTATGACCACTATATTTAATAGACATGATTAATTACACTAGATGGGTTTTATGTAGATAGATATGTTGATTTTGACACAGCAACATGTGCATCTTTTTTGACATGTTGTTTTGGTTTCATTAGATATCAGGTATTTATATGGAAATGTCATCTAATTAATTATTTCATTGGATGTTGGTGGTACATCAAATATTAAAGGGTATTTTGAAATGATAATTATTACTAATGCTTTTATGAAATCACCACATATATAATGATTTATTATGTTGTGGAACACTAAAATGGAATGTCGAATCCCAAAGAACATTTTTATAAGATTTTTGAGTGGAGGTAGTGAAATATGATTACAATTTTCCTTAGAATGAAATTTTCTATATTGGGTAGAACCATATACTAGATGGGGAATGAGATGATGATATCACAATGTTTCAAAACAACTGAACAGAATCAAATATTGTTTTTTTGTGTTTTCTGTACAATGGGGTTGAAGAAATGATGTTTTACATGTTCGGAAATAAATTTTAGAGTGAAGCTGCTTGATTTTTTTTTCAATTCATCAATTAGTATAGTTTCATTAAAATTTCAATGATAATTATTTGGAATTATAAGTTCTATAGTTGTCATTATTTAAAAAGTTCATTATTATGGTAAGGATGAGTGTTCACACAATGAACATTAATTTTTAATTTAGTGGGTTTTCTAGATTTTAAATTGTAAATAAAACAGTATTTTTGATGGCCATGACACCCTAAAATAGTTTTTTTAACTGTAGAGATGCAGTTATATGATTCAAGAATAAATACATGGATTCTAGGATAAAAAGGATATAATATGTATCATCTAATGGGATATTTTTCAGTATGAGTTATAATCAGTTTCCACATGGTCTCCAATACATCCCCACCGACCTTCTGGTGGTACAGGAAGTGAATGTGTTCCATTATAGGGTCTATTTCCTATAATGTTTCCCTCTACCAGAATGATGGTACGGTATAAATGGGGGAAGGTTAATATTCCCAGATAACATTATAATTTTTAATCCCACTATTCTCTATCTCATTTAGCCAACTTGGCCAGTGGATCCTCCCACACTTATCTAACATCCCCTTAGTCTACGTGTTTTCTTCATGGGTGGTTTCTCATATATTTAGAAATAAATACTAATTTATTGGCCTCCATTTGGTTATCTCAATCAAGTATGATAAATTTAATCTACACATGAATCTGGTTTTTTTATAATTTAACATGATCATTGTATAATCATCCATTTATGTTATGGATTTAATTCTACCTAGAGAATGTATATAATCAGATGATTTCGAGAATCTATCATACATTACTTCTTCAATGTTGTATCATTTTACTTAATTTATTAATGTTAGTCGTATATTTTAAATAAATTTCTTATGGTATCATGAAAACAGGTTGGTACATTTTCCCAGGATTAGGTTGGTGGTGCACTATATTTCATTTATGTGCATTTTATCATATTTCTTACTTATCAAATCCGACTTTGAGTTATTTTTTGGTCATAAATTTTTGAATTAATTTTATAAATTTAAATAAAGGATTTAATTTGACCTTATGATTATGATTTCTCTGATTTACGAACCCATGTGGGAGATATTGATCGATTTTCCTGATATATTTCTTAAAATTTCATTGAAATTGACCATGTCCCATAGGATTTAAATGGGATTTCATATATTATAATTGTTAGTCCACCAAATTATATCATTTCTTTTTTCTTATACTGAAAATATTGTGTTGTATCACTGGTTTTTTCAGAGATAACATCACAAATAAATTAATTTTTTTCCAAAATTATTACGATATAATATTGTTATTATGAAATTATAATTTATAAGAATATGAAATTGAAATAAGGTTACTTAGATAATGGGAATGGAAAAAAATTTATTTGGTGTGGAGTTTTTTAAGGTATTAGTTTCTTGAAAATTATTCCTATAAATGTGAAATGGTGTTTCACATGGTTTGGTTTTGAAATTATCATTTTAAAAAAATTAATAATGAAAACCTTATAAATTAATATTATTTTCATTTTTTAAAATGTGAATTATTGTAATAGAGCTTATTTATATGTAGAATCTATTTTTAAATGATTAATCTGAAATACTATTATTAAATTCATATTTGGAAGGGTTTGGATAATTGTCCATTGAATTTTATTTGAAATAAAAATGTGAAAATATTATTTCTCACATCCTTGATTATTGTATGTTATTTCATCGGATATTTATGTATGATTCATGGGATTCGCTTTATGGTTATTTTATTTTGGGTCCATCACCTAAGGGAATATTTATTAATAATTGGCTACTAGGGTAAAATTGTTCCCTGTGGGGGTGACTATTATTGTAATGGTGAACTGGTTCTAATCCCTAAATCAAGGGGATTGATTATTTTATAGTTAAATTTGGATTAATTTTACCCTCTTGTGATAGAGATACTTCATCATTTTACCATGGTGAGAACAATACACATGTGTTTATAGAGTTCTATACATTGTAATATTTCCATAATATTCCAGATTTCATGAGAGAGGACTAATATATTTCATATAGATTGTAGAGGATTGTTGGAACTATCAGCACTATGTATTGATAGAAACCCCAAAAATGAACGTAAAAGGTATGTACCATTTTTAGGGAGAACCATGACCCCATGTTTTACATTGTTTTTTTATTTTTAGTTTGTAATTTTTATGTGGATACCATATACCTATCATACAAAGATCACATCTACTTAAAATTCCTTTATGATTAGATATTTTTTGGGATACCATTTTTGTCGACAACTGAGCTACACTCAATCATGGCTATTCAGTACCCTGGAATCCACTAATATATTGATGATCCATGTTGGACAAATACATGGGATTTTCATGGTAAAAAAATTTCAACTATGATTATATTGGTGTTTATGATGATTAAGAATTTCAATATATATATATATATATTACATTTAATTAATTCTTAAACATGTATTTTTTGATAGTAAATAGGGTTTTGGTTTTTTTAAGGGGAACTCTGAATTGGAAAGTCAAATGAAGAAACTATGAAAAGTGAAAAAAATTGATTTACACATCATCAAAGTCATACAAAACATAAATCAATCATTAGAATTCATTCATTAATATCCACATACAAATCCATAATTATATAACATGGCATGGATCTCCAAAAAATGTGTACATTCATTAAATGATGGGTAAATATCAAAATCATAATCCCATTGAATATAAATCATATAAATGGAGTTAAGAGAATTCATGACATGCAATGTTCAAAGATCCCAACTAATCAAGGGTTTTTTCTAAATATATAATGATATTATATATTTTTGGATGAGTTTATGGGTGTCAAATACCCAACATGAAAAGTTATTACACAACATTCCAAAATTCGTGTGAATAAAATAAATTATATTACACAATCTGAAGGCAATACGAATAATGTACTTTTCATGAATATTTAATTTATAGTGGATCTTCCATGAATAAGAGACTGAGACGCAGGAGTTAAATCTCATTTTTTTCTCTCTTTTCCCTATTTTTTACATTCCAATCTTGTTTTAATTATTTCATTTTATTATTTTTTAAATAATTTTGAATTATTTTCCATTTTTCATTCATTCATCATTCACTATTATTTCACATTTGTTTTAAATCTTGTCTTAAATATCATTTTCCATTTATAATTGATTCTTGTTGTTTTTTTGTTATTTCTACACCGAGAGTATATAATTGATTGGATTTTTAATTATTTTAATTTTTACAAAGGAAATGCTTATTTTTTAAAATAGTACTTCATTTTTTCCATTAAATTTGGGATTATTCATAAAATTACATGAATTTAATTTAAATTTATTAATACCACCATGCATAGATAATCCTCTTAAGGTTTAGGGTAGAGAGTATCATTGTTTATAAACCTAATGGAACAAGTAGTAAAATATTTTTATATAGACAACAAGTAATTTTATTAATAATAATTGTTTATTACATTATATTGCACAAATTTTACCATGGGAGATGAATTTTAGTGAACATGACAAAATTTTAGTTGAGATAGATATGAACATTATATAATGATTATTTCATGCATTGAAGATAAGCATAATTCATATAGAATTTTTTATATTCCAAGTCCAAGGGATAGATGAAAAATTTTCATATTAAATATGTTTAACAAAAAACAATATATCTTTAACACCCCAAAATTTCATAGTAAGTTATTTTCTTTAATGTAATACAAAATCTTGCACTTCACGCAACATTGAGTTCAAGCACACCACGACTGACCAATCTAGCCGTTCAAAAGCGGTTATGAATAATATTAACTGAATTTTGAATTTTATATACTCTATATAATTTTAAAATCCATATTATGTGTTTCTTAGACATAATATAATAACAAATTCAATTTTTTCATTTAAAAGAAGTATTTTTCAAATAAAATC
This sequence comes from Viscum album, assembly GCA_963277665.1. Lineage (NCBI taxonomy): Eukaryota > Viridiplantae > Streptophyta > Magnoliopsida > Santalales > Viscaceae > Viscum > Viscum album. The sequence continues at coordinate 1,575,633,892 of OY728136.1, read as the reverse complement.
AATTTTGCCACATTTAAATGGAAAAATCATTTTAAAAACAATATTGGACACCTTAATTTATTCAATTTAATTTAATTAAATTATTCATTATAATTGGGACGTACGAATTTATTTTGGATAAATATTTCTTACTTTTTTTATAACCTCTATATTTTTTTGAATACAGGAAAATACTAAATTTTTATTTAAAAAAATATTTTTTAATAGAAATAATTTATAGTGTTAAATTATGCATTTGAATGGTTTGGAAGTATATTTCAATTATATTTTTTTTTTATTTAATACTATGTATGTAATTATATGTAATTTCACATTTAAATTTTACAGAAACCCATGTCAATCTTTTGATAGTATTTTCTTTTTAAAAACCCTCTTTTCGGTTTTGACAATGATAATAAATTTTAAATAAATTAATGAAACTTATATTTTTTTTAATTTGGAAAAATATAATTCATTTATTATTTCTAAATATCAAAATTACCATAGAGTAATGTTTTGGTTTATTTCAAAAAACATTCAATTTTTGATGAACAGTGAAAAACTCTGTGCTATATTTTAAATCCCACTTTTTATTTAAATAATTATTAATTTAATTTAAATCTATTTTAAGTAATAATATATATATAATACCTATATATGTTCAATTTAATTAATTGGATTCAATTGATAATAAAATTGTATTTTTAAAAGTTTATTGAACTTTTTATCGTCTTTTACCCACCTCTTAGGAGAATTTGCAAATTTGCATAAAACGTAATTTTACCGCTTCTATGAGTTTAATTTAAAAATTAAAAGAAACAAGGTTAATATCATTATGTAAAATTTGGTTCAATAAGTTGGAAATAATTTTCGGTGAATTGTATCTGTGGACTTTTATTACCAAGATTGATAGTAAATAGGGTAATTAAGGGTAAAATGATATCATAATTATCCTAAGACATGCCCTAATTCTATTCGATAATATTAATTCGACCAAATAAAAACATAGGAATAAAATAGAATCCTCTTTGGTCATCTTGGATTATATTAGTACATTTATTATTATTTTATTTAATGAATTGTTAATAGATTTAAATTTAATGTGTAATAACTAAATCAATTTTAATATTCAGTTACACAAAATATTAATTCAACTGTAAATTTTAATTAGACAGATAATTCTATTTAAAAAAAATTGTATTTTATTTATAATTTTTAGATATTATATAATTTTATTTATTTATGAGACAATGTTGATGTAGTAATTACCTTATTAATTAAATATTAAAATAATTGATATTATAAATATCCCAATAAATGTAAATTGAGACTTCTGATGAATTCCAAAAAAACATTTATGTTAATATGATAGGTTTGTTGGTTAAATAAATCTTATTTGAAGTGGTATTGTTTTTATGGCTTTTAAAAAATCAATTACTTAATTGTGTCAAAATTGACATAAATGAGTTTTAAAAAAAATTATATTATTAATTGATATAACATTCATAAAAAACTAAGGATCTAAAAAATTAATTAGACAAGATTATATATATTAATTATGAACCACATTGGGTCCTATTGTCTTGTTATTGTATGTTTATTAACCATATGATATAATAGTACAATGAGACATGGTAAATGTCAAACTGTTTAACTAAGAGTTAAATCTAAAAGATAAGGTTAATATGATGAAATAAACCAGTATAAAACGTATTGGTTGAGATTTTTTCGAACTATCCTCAACTTAACCTTTAAATAATTCATTTTGGAGTGATTTGAAACCAACAATTATTTTATTATAAAATAATATTTCAAGATTTTCCTAAAGTGACTCTCTCCTCTCTTATAAAAGGGCACTTCCCATTCTCTTAATTTCGCACCCCCAAAGCCTTTTGGCTCAGCCAAACCCTACACAAATATCCCCCCAAACATTCCCCTCTTCATCCTAGTGGCATTCCTTTGTTCATAAATCCAACCTAAAGAGCACTTTTGATCAAATCAAAAAGAAGATCCCAAAGAAGAGGTAAATATTTCATCACCTCTTTCATGTTCTTTTCTACTTCCATTTACTATTTATTTGTAACTCTAGAATATATAATACAATGTGATGTTAATATATAAAAATGGTACAACAATATTTACTATTCTATCTATCCTATTAATGATAAATTCACAATATGTGTGTACGAATGGATTACCGTCTCCACATCATGGTGTAGTTTGTTATTCAAACCATTCATTATTTGGATGGGTATAAAAATGTCTATAACCTATGTAAATAATAAATACAACATTTTTACGATTCCTTATATATGATTTACTATCCAAATACATTCGATTTCTCCATCAATATAATGATATTATCGCTCATGAATACAAATAGATTACCTTCTCTACAGACGCGATGACATTAATTTCCCAACAAAATCATTAAAAAATAATTATCATTTTATGATTAAAAATAATGTTTTTGAACATAATATCATTATATATATGAATAATATATATCCTATCCAAAAAAATCATGGCTTACTTAACAGAGTATATAAAGGAAAACAAATCAATTAACACCCGAAACAAAGATACTACTAAAATATTATTAACAAAGCAATATTATATGATCATTTATGATATCATATATATGTATATAGTTATTTTATAATATAATAACAATTATTTAAATATTATATAGGTAGTTAATATAATCTCATACAAGGAAAATTACATGGTAAGGGGTTTTCATCTCACTTGTATTCTCGTGGGATTCAGGAATTATTTTGCACTACTACCTTTTGTGTTGTGTATGTACTAACTTTGATTGTATTTTTTGCATAATATACATTAATTTATGGGTATTTACATTATCATTGGATTATCCTTCTTTCATGGGTGTATGTTTCGTCAGTTACTAAATCGATAAGGGAATTTCAAATTTTAGTTTCCACTAATTCAGTTTTAAACAAGCTTCTTTGATAACATTACTCATTGATTATGTATGAAATCACTATTTATTTACTTATGTACCAATTTACACAACCCGTTTTGTGGATATCCTTTTATTCACATAAAAACACCAATGATAAATTCCAAAGTCAGTAATATAAATTTGATAAGTGTAATTTGTACTCAATCTCTATTCTTTGAGATAAACATCCATGTCATTGGTGTTGTTATTACCAGAATATGTTTGAATGTCCTTTGATTGATTTACATTGAATATCCAATAATATTGAGTGTATTTTTATTTTTCACAAATAATTATGTGATTGATTTAAACTTAACCTAAGGATACGGTCATTATAAAATAATTCATCTCAACATACATACCATTGTGAATTCTATCTTGTTATGCTCCAATTAACTGTTATTTGGTGTATGTACTATACATTGACATATTACATAATGAATCCATTTATTCTCATGTATTATAAATTTTTTATTACCTCAATTATTTTTATTCAATTGTCTCTCATTTAGTTATGAACTCTAACTAAAATATCATTTAAAATAATTCAAATATTTATTCTTTTTAATCATTCTAATTAATGTTCATGTTTTACAAATTTTATTACAATTTTATTTATGTTGCAAATAATTTAATCAAATTGATTTTTATTTTAAAGGTTTTATTGTGTTATGGGACAATTTGATTCAAAAATCTATTTAAAAAACTTCTTGATAAATAGTGAGTCTTTGAAATGTTTTCCTGACAAAAGGGATATTTCCCTCAAAGATTTTTACTGATAATTTTCAACTATGTCAACAACATTTTCATGATATTATTCTTGATCAAGGTTGATTTATTATTACACAAATATTCTATATTGTACTGAAGGATTTGTGATACGTTTGATTGTTGATGTGTTTTTTATACCGTTAATGTTTTATGGATAAATTATTGACATTTCGTGTGCTAGTTTTAATATGAATGATTATGTAATGTTTAAACCATTTCTTATGGGTATGTCATTGGACTTAGTATGTGTCTGGTGGAGCCTGCTGATTCCTCGATGCATTGGTTGGTCCCATGATACAATCTAGTGTCCTGTCACATGGCCTTGACAAAATCTTATTTGTTGTCCTGGTAAGAGGCCTTGAATATGTGGTTATGAAGACTGGAATTATGCATTCCATCATTATGAAAGTTGCTATTGATATTTCATGTGATTATTGGACTAGTATAATATCCATGTGAATAATAAAATGGAATTATTTGATTTATCTTTGCAATATTATGCTGATGTTTTAGTTTTAAAGGCTTTTGTTTGAGTCTTATAAATTTCCTTAAATGTCTATGATTATTTATGAATGTTTCTTATATATTGTTATCATTACTGAGTAGCCGAGCACACCCCTTTTCTATGTTTTATTTTTTCCTAGGATGTGAAGAAGTATTTTTTGGTTGACCCGCAGGGATAGGCTAAGGATATAATTTTGATTAAAAAGTGAACATTGTGTTGTTGACCATTTTATTTTATGATGTAATTTAAAACTTATGAGTCTATCTAGTACTTCCAAGGCTAATAAACCTATCGATCATTCAGTACAAGATTACTTGTATCATTCCAATGTTATTTAATAATGCTCCGACTCTGGGTAACTGGGGACGGAGCATTAAATGGTCAATATTTTATCACATAATATCCTAAAACATTGGAATTTCCCAAGCTATATTTAATATTATTTTCTTCCACAAACAAAAAAAATAACCCCAATCCTCTAATAGTTAATTGAATTAAATAAAGAAATCATATCATAATAAAAAATACAAATCTGAAGAGTTAATTTGATTAATCCATTAAAATGGTTTTGATTGAATAGTTTTTTTTCCTACCAGAGATCAGTGTGGGTTCGACACCACACTATCACTTTAATAGGCCATTAATGTGATTTTAGTTCAGGACTATGCATTTCCAATATGACCAATGCAAGCATGAATTCAACAATTCCTATGGGAGAATCAAATTTTGCCACATTTTTATAGGGACAACCACTTCCATGGAATGGTAACAATCATATCAAACAATGGAATACCTCACCCCTCTGTCATTCTTCTTTTTTCATCCCATTAACATTTATATTTTATAAATTGGTAAAACCAATGTCCCCTCACTCTCTCTGTTTAACATATAGTGCAATCATTAGGTCCCTAATATTTATTCAAGGTGCATTGATTTAAAAAAAACTTATGTTCAATCACAAGATCGATCAATGATTATATGTATAATGCCAATGGGCAATGGTTGTTCTCAACAATCCATTAAAGAACACCCATGATAATAAGGAATATGAAAAATAATCCAATCATGGAGAGAATCAGGTGATATATGATTAAACAATTATGGAAAAAATCTTACACTTTATATATATTTTTTCACCCATCATTATGAACTATACCATTCACACACAAACTTTTTATATCAATCACGAGATTATTCACAAGATACAGATAATTATTAAATTATGTGGTGTAAAAAGTGAAGACCCCCAGGAAAACATTTCAATCTTCTTAAATGTCTTTTATACCATTCTTAAACAACCCATTTAATCAGATGCAATTTGACCCCATGTATTTCGGTTCTCCTTGGACAACTGAGAAATGGAATGGACCAAAATCCTGAATCCAAGGTCAATCACACCATGGGATTATCTAGCCATGAAATTAATGGAAATGAATTTTCCACCCATCAAATGTATAAGTTATGAAATGAAATTGAAATTATCAACAAGGTAGATGGTGAATCAGGTAGGTATGCATGTCATAAGTTCAAGGAGCATACCCTTAAATTTCCAAATCATTGATTAGATGTGTGTCATTAATTGATAACATTCTACCTTGGAATCAATCCTAATTATTGAACTATATTATATGCCATTGCTGATGATGGAATCAGGCTTAATTATCTTGATGTGGGTCATTAATTTCTTGGTTAATTTTCCCACAATGTGAGTCTTTATAATAGTAAAAGATGAACACCTAGGAAAAAAAATCCTCCTTGTGGAAGAGAGTTCCCACGCCCGAGCCTAAGTGGAGTCACATACAATGAATGTTGATTCATTCCAATTACATTCATCACCACCACCCCCATCCTTTGATGATATAAATTTAATACTGCATGTTGTGTGGTTGTCCACACCCATGAAAAAAATGAATTGAATTATTAGAGGAATCCCAATTCAAAGATTCCAATTACATGTATTCCAATAAAAAAAATTAACTGTACCGGTAGTCCTATTTATTCCAACAAAAAAACTACCAATAAAAACTACTCTAGTAGCCACCAAAAGAACCCATCCAAGAAAAGTATCAATATAGGGTAGGGAAAGTAAAAAAAATGTTATATGGTCTACCATGGTCCATCACCCATATTTTATCTCCATGAAGACAATAGAAAATAGATCATCAACCTTTTTCCATAGGATTCCTCCAACAATTACAACTTATTACATAGATACCACCAAACAATGGAAACTGATGAAGTCCATTATTGAAAAAATATTCTATCAATTTGATCAAAAATTTTATTAGGGGTTGAATAAAATTATGTTAGAGATGCAATGAAAAATATATTCCCTATGAAATCTTAATCACAAAATGTGTCAATTATCAAAAACCATATTTTAAAAAAACATTGTATGTTTCCTGATAACTCTGAGAATATCATGAGAGAAGAGGAAAATTATGATGATCATTGGTGTGGGAATGTGAGGTAATTTTACATTCATTGAAACGAATAAGAAAATATTCTCAAGGAACTTGATAAATTGGTGAAATTATATAATATGGATGATAATGAGAGTATAATAGAAGATGGTAATGGAAAATTCCATGAATCTGTAGTTATATAAAAATCTATGATAAAAGGGAAACTTGGAAAGGAATAAGTATATGTTGGACTCAAATCATAAACCCCTATCTTCCATGGTAATAAAATATGATGACTAATAATAATAGAGGAAAATATAGGAATTTTATTGTGATGTTCAAAAAATTAAACATCAAACCCCCCATCATAGACAAAATCCCTCTAATTCGAAACTATGAGAAATTATTGGAAGAATTTATTTCCAATAATTAGAAAATGAAAGGATTATGCTTCATTCAATTAAAAAAATTATTCCCTATATTCATTCATTAGAATATTACCTTTGAAAGAGATATCCTGAAAGATGATTGATTCTATACAAAACTAGGGAATGTCACTTTGGAATGGAATTATGTTATCTATGAAGTAGAATAAATATTATATCAATGAGAATATTTCAAAAGCTATGGATCGTGGAATATAAACCATAAAAAGATGAACTTTAACTGGCTGACAGAAAGGTAAGATAACTAGGAGGATTTCTAGATGATATCTATTGAATTGATGAAGAGTATATCACCCCTCATGGTTTCATAATTTAATACATGATAAATGATTGAGATGTGGTAATTATTATAGGATATCCATATATAGTCACTATTAAGTAATTTATGTACATAAATCAAGGTCTATCGATATTCATATTAGAAGGTGAATAAATTTTTTAATTACATAGTAAAATCCTCTAAGTAAGTTGATGATTCATTCAAATTGAATTTAATATTTCATAATAATGATAGATATAGGTTTATGATCATTGAGGATGAAATTGAGAACATATACCTTGATTAAGATGAAAGTAGCGATCATGAGAATGAAAAAAAAAATAAACCATTGATAAGGTAATCAATCCCACCATTTATAACCTTGATTATCTAGTCATAAATATTTGACCTACATAATCTATGGAGAACACTATTATACTTGTTCCTTGAGACTATATAAACACTTATGGTAATTATTTTCACATAGATGACCCAAAAAATGATGAAATGTTGATTTTAGTCCTAAAAGGTTCCAAAATAAAATTTCTTTTGGGGATGATGTCCGTAAGAAGATCATCCCAACTATCATATCCCAAAAAACATTATTAAGAGAATGTACTAAACCCAAATGAAAACACTAGATCTAAATCAACCCTAAAAATAAATTTATATCTATTAAATATGTTTTGATACATCTAGATTCATGAATGATATTTCCAATAATTCATAGTTAATGGGGGAGTCTTCCCAAGTCATTCTATTAAAGAGAGACCTAATTGTTTAGAAAAATAATTAATATTAGAATATATATAATCAAACCATAATTTTATGGAGATTATTTGTTGTTTATAGGATCCTCAATATAGAAAAATGTAAAAAAATCGTTTTCAATACAATTTATTGATCAATTGGAGAAAATACTAGCAGGGAAAGAATTATATTTTTTCATAGAAGAATATACCGGATAAAATAAAATGGAATATAATACATAGGATTACTACATATATATGTTTATATGTATCATCATAACGTAAACCAATAAACAAATGACTTTTGTATTTGTAAGACACAATTAATGTTTTAAAGAATCATGAAACATATATTAGACACTATGGAAGAGGATTTCCTAATGATCATTATGGATGATTTTTTAATATATGGATGATGCATTGAGGTATTCTATAGTAATTTGGATATATCATTGAAACTAACTGATGAAAAATTCATAGTAATAAATAAGAAAAATTGTCACTTTATGTTCGAAGGAGGTATCATGAAAAAACATAAAATTTCCAAAAAGGAATGGAAGTGGATCCAGTGAAAATAAAACTGATTAAAGAATTACCTAATCCAAAAATACTGAAAGGGATAAATATAATTTTGGAAAAAACATTCAATATACAATTTATTAATGAATTTTTAGAAGTATCCCATACCTTGACACAATTATTATCATATGACACTAATTTCGTGTTTTCCAAATACTTTTGATGAGAATTACATACACTAATGTATAGTCTAGTGTCCTCTCTAGTCATAACCTCATCTAATTATGATATGGAATTTGATTAGATGTTTGATTCTAGATATATCATTGGGGATGATGTTTTGGGACAAAAAGTCTGAAATATCATATGTCACATAGAGTATTCTAGTCACACACTAGCTGATCCTCCAGTAAATTATATGACTACTGAAAAGGAACTTATAGTTGTCTTCTTTAAATTTGAAAAGTTTATTTGTTCCCATGTGTTCTCTATATTAGTTTTCTACACCTTTCATGACAACCCTAAATATATACTGAATGAAAACGTTTCTAAACAACATCTGATGTTGTTGATCCTTCTGCGATTTGAGTTTGACATCATATTCAATGACTAAAAGGACTGAAAACATTATTACTGATTATTTATCCTAAAATTCACATTAAATAATCAATTATTTTGATAATCCTATCATCGAGAATGAATTTACCAATGTTACCCTTTTCACGATAATTACCCATGTTTGAGAGTGGTTTTCATATATTTCAAATTATATTTACATGACATCACATTACCATGACCAAACCTATTATTATCGAAAGATATTTTTAGCCAAACACTTACACTACTTATGGGATGATACATTATATTTTAGGATCTATTATGATTCATTAATTTGGATCTAAATCTTATTTGGTGAAAAAAAAAGAATTCACAACATGTGTCATATATCACCAGTTGAAGGTAATCACAGAACCAAAATGTACGACTAATAAAATCTGTCAAATCAGACTATTTATTCTAATTCATTATCTGTTGAAATAAAAATTTATCAAAACTATGATCTTTAATAGAGGATATTCACTATTTTAAAATGGAATGGAATTACCCAAAATACCATATATGATGTTGAATTATTCTATAAAGGGTGAATTTATTTCATGTGACAATTACAAAATTCTCATGGTATGTTTTACATCCTAGTCATCATTGACTACATATAAAATGGGATAAATTTAAATTCATTAATCTTTGTAGAAAAAAATTAGTAATGAAATTTTGGAAGAAAAATTTATTTTCCATATTAAAATTTCCCCTTTTTTAAATTAGTTTTTGGGGACCGCACATCACCATCAATGATGTAAAAATATTACATAAAATAGAAATAGGTGTAAAATTGGTACTCCCTAAAACATAGAAAAAAATGAATGTAGAAGTGTCTAATAATGAAATTAAAAAATCATGTATATTATGTGAGGACTAATAGATAGTATAAGAGTATTAAAATTAATGATCCAATTTTGGAATATTTTTCAGACTACAAAACACACAATAACTATAATTTATTTTCATAGGTTTTTGGAAATACATTCTATATACAAGTAAAATTAGGTCAAAATTCATATTAGTTGATGAAAAAATTGATCATGGATACTAAAAAATTCCTATAAGTTATAATTCTCAATATATGTGAGATAGAAAGAGTTATGAAGGATTATTATTAATATTCTAGAATTTAAATGATAGAATAAAAAATTTTCATGACAATAGAATCACGTGTCAAATATTTACACCAGAGGTTAAATGTTTTTCTATCAAATACTCAGTTAATATTATTCTGATGAATTTTGAAATACTAGTGGATTTGTGCCCACCAAATCATTAAGGTTCTCCCTTAACGATCCTTTTAGTTTTAGAACGTTTAAGAACAACCATTAACCTATTACAAGAAATGATAAAACATTACCTAACACCTTTAAAAGTAGGGGGGTTTTCATCACTCTTTACTTTACCTCAACATGAAATATTGTAGATCATAAAATCAAACAATAGAATTTTTGAGAGGAAACCAATATTTTTGTTTTTGTAATTCAATTGTGTGATTAAGATATATTTTTTTTCTTTTAGCCGCATTGATGTTCATCGATCCCCATGAACATTATTATACTCTATTATTAAATTTATATGATAAGATTTTTCATACTAAAGATTATGATCACCTTCTAAGTTGTAACTTTAAATTTTTTTAAATCATATCGACCAATGTAATATCTTATGAAGGAATAATTTTTCTCACAATTTTTTAATGAATACTAGAGTTCATATCACATTCACAGAGTTTTCTCCATAGAATGAAATTTTCCACTATGAGAACATAATAGATTAATTTTAAAATATAACATCCAATTTAATTATTTTATATTCATATATTTTTATCTCTTGCATTATTCTTTCAAAAATAGTTATACACTATCTTATAATATTTGTGGGGGGATTCTTTATTTCGATTTATTTACAATACGCATGGATCATTACTAAATTTCCCCAATATAAGAGATGTTTTTCATTAAAATATTTCATTAATCATAAAAAATAATTATATACTATTAAATAAAATACAATTTTTGGTATAAGATTGTTGAATCAAATTGTTATTCATGTTTGGTTTTTAGCATTATTGTTGAGTTACATAATTTTATTATAATTATTATATATCATTGAAATTTATTTTGATTTAATTATTACTGGAGTTTATACCCAAATATAGTTCAACTTATTCTTTTTACAACCGGGATTTATAGTTACACAGTTATATTATTTTATAATAATATTTACTAAGTGATACTTAGGACATGCAAATCTATTAGAACATGATTTCAGATATTGTTGTGGATATGATAAAAAAATACATTTAAAATGATTCAGTAAATTATGGTGAACTTATCTTCCTAGAGATCCAGTTATACATCATTCCTTTTTTAGCCCATAATATTCAAGAATAACTTTTTTATAATGGAGCTTCATAAGGATGATTATCACTTTCTACCATACTCTTGGAACAATACATGATTATACATTGAACTAGTGTGGGGTATATTCCTTGTCAATGGAACTGAGAAATTATCATCGAGTATATGTACGGTGATATATTTTTAAAATGGTATGATGTGGTCTGTGATTACCTTTGGTATTTTTTATTCTTTCCATGTACCTTTGAAATAAAACAAGTATAAAATAATAAAATTATATATAGGGTTTTACATTTAGATTGTAAAAAATCACCATTAATATGCTGATGAATCCTATGATGGATCATATGTGTAAATTTGATGGATGGGATGTATGACCTAAATAAGAAATTGGAAAAATAAATAATGAATGAAAAAGAATATAATAGATCACATGTGTGTTTCGTACTTTAATAATTCGTAGACCATTTTTATATATTGAGCATAAAGCCATTTTTTATTAGAGGAGAAAATTAATTGAAATGTTCTCGACCATCTAGGTTTTTTACTTCAGGTCTTACCAACCTATTTGTTTTGATTTTTATTACCTTTACATGTTCCTCCATCTTCATATTAAATTGAACATATTTTTTAAATACCCCATTAATGATTTTATATCTGTCCTTTTGACGTGTAGATGTTAGAACCATAGAAAGACTATTGTAAGGAATGTTTATTAATGGAATGATCATAAATATAATTTAATTTTATCATTCATGGTGAGATAAATAATGTTAGAGTTAAATTGAAAAATGGGTTTAGTATTTAACAAATATTTATGATATAGGAATTAAATAATAAATAAATTTGGGAATAGAACTGAACTATGAGGCCTGATTGATTTATATATAGGATTGAATCAAGAGGAATGAATTTTTATTTTTAAATTAGTATTATTTTCTTCATTATAAATAATTTTTCTTTTTCAATAAATTCTACTTGTTGGAGTCCATGTTTAGATGGTTGTTTCTTGAGGACATGGAATCATTCATTCTGTGGGGAATTTGAGAAGCAAAAAATTTTATATACGTATCAGATGCATTTAATTTAATATTATTAAATTTTTTATAATTTATTGGGTTTTTGTTTTACTTTTTATGAATTTTGAATTTTGGACAAAATAATGAAATGATGAAATGTTGAAAAAAGAGCCTTCACACATCATGTACATCATACATGATGTATATACCTCATTTAATGCATGTCGGGAAGATCAATGACCAACCCCTGAAGTTTTAAATGTTGTGAATCTCTAAAATGATGTATACATTCATTATAAGTCATTATAATATCAAAATCATAATTCCACTAAAACATAATCACATACAAAGAAAAAGGATATTGCATGATGTGGAGTTTCCGAAGTTCTCATCCACTCAATAAATTTCCCAAATATCCCATGAGAACCAATTTTTTAGTGGTGATTTTTCATATCAAATAAATTATGTAAAAACTGATTTAATGACATGAAAATATAAAAGAGAAGTCACTTATATCCAATAGGTGGTTTCGAAGGCTTTACATATATTGTTTCATTCAACCCAATATATTTTCAATATGTTATACCGTACAAAGGATGATGATACCTATGACTTATCTTTAATTTTGTAATCCCATTTTTATTTCCTTTGAAGGGAAGTTTTATGTCATTCCATTTTTTTGTTAAATACATTTTAATTTTTAATCTTACTTCTTCTATTCATTATCAATTTCACTTCCACCATTATTTTAACGAATGTTATTTATACCACTTCCCTTATTCATCAATGAATTATGTATCTTCATTATTTATATATTTTGAGTAATTATTTGAATGTATATTAATTTTAATGAAGTATTTATATGTGAACTTTTTAATTTTTTAATCATGGAATTTATATTTTTTATTCATTTTTTGATTATTCATAGAATGTATGTAATTTCTGTTCTTTTGTTCAACACCAACATTATCTGATAATCCTCTTACGGTTGGGATATAAGAATAGTGTTTTTTATGAACCTAATTTATAAATGATTTAATCCATAGTAACTATACAACTAGTAATTAGGTTAAAAATAAAAGTTCATCACATTATCTTATAGAATGATGAATATTATAGGTGAAATTGAATGAACCAGACTATATTAGAATTTAGAAAGGATTGGCCATAAACCTATGACTCCATCGACATAGAATCTACACAAAATACATATAGGTTTTTAGTGACACCCAAACCAATAGATATTTTCATCAAATGTAGATCAAATTGGTTTAACCAAAACCAATTGGTGAATCTTGAACCACTTCATAACCCGAGTAAAGGGACTATTGTAAGGCTGATTTAGGAAAATCATTTCCCATGAACCATCAATTTTTTCCCGGATACCTTCATTTTTATCATTATTATTTCAACAATTCCTTGTTTTTAAAAATAACTAATATTGAAGAGTTAACAATATGAGACTTCTAAAAAAATTAGTTGTTTCTCTCCTACCAGTGATCACCCTAAGCTCAAGATTACACTTCCTCTTTACTATACCAAAATAATGGTTTTTTGGGATTATAAATTCTTAATAGGATAAACACCCATATTCAATAAATCATAGATTTGGATGTATCATTTATGTGAGTCTCAGAGATGCAGTAGACCCTCCAGAACATTTATTTCAATTTTATTTTTTCTCTTCCATTCGTATCTATTTCTGTGGGTATGAACTTGTGGGCGATCTATCCTTATTAAAAGGTTTTAGAAAATATAGCAGGGGGAGGAACACCTAAGTATTCATGGTGTACTAGTCATGTTACATCCAATTGAGTGAGCTGCTATAGGACGTTACAATGACTATCCATAAATTATTTCATGCAAAATATTTAAATGGGAGCATATAGAATGATTGAAAACTATCTACTATGTGGTTTAGATATGGGAAATGAATTATAATATAAGTATTTGATTGATTTAGAGTCTGGAAGTTATCTAGATTGATTTTTGGTACATTTATTGATCTTGTAAATATGGTGTAACCTTGGTGTCTATTTAAGGGACCCTATTGGTTGGTCTATAAATTATTGGTCTTTAGTATATATTTTTCATACATTCTTGTTGCATAAATAATTATTATTTTTTAGACATGTTCCAATGAGTTTTTTAATTCATTGAAACATTTATTGGGACATTCTATGTTAATATCATTATATTAGGACTTCTTATGATAAATTAAGTATTATCTAAACCCCTTGGGGAGTTAAGTGGTTGTAATTTTATTCATCCCAGTTTAATTTTGTAATGATATTATTCCAAATAAAATTATATTTAAGTTGGAGTTTTTTATAAGCCCTATACATAAATCTTACATAATCTGGAGTTAAGTCAATGATTCACATTGAGGATATTTTTAGGTTTATTGATTTTGAGAATAATAATGGAACTATTAAATAAAAAACATAGAAAGAATAAATGGACACATCCAACAGTGTATGATTTTTTCCACAACAAAAAACCTTTTCAAATTAGACATGGTTTATTTTAATGATTAATCAACGTAAATTTCCCTTTCTACCATCCATCACTCTATTATTCATTAAATATTGTGAAAATATTTAAAAACATGGGATTAGCATAAGAATATTAGTGAGGTACATTAATATAAATAAAACCACTTATTCTAGTCAAAACCTGATAACCCATTCAATCTTCTTTGAGCAGATAAAAAACCATTTTCACATGAATTACACTCATACTTCTTTCTCAATTAAAATAAAAAAAACCAATATAAAGAAATTAATAATTATTTAAGTGACTTAGAGAATCATATACATAAAACACTCCCAAAAATAATTTAATTTGAATAACCATATTATATACTTCAAAATTAGGGATCTATAATGTTAATCACCCTGTATATAAGCTATAATTTTATAACCTGTTAGCTATAATGGGGAACAACCATTTGTATAACTGTATCGGGGATACCCCTGAGCTCCAATGGGGAAAAACACTTCGTATAATCTATATCTGGTTCACCCATGGGAAATAATGTGGATCATCCCATTATATAAGCTATATAGGGATCAACCATTTTATATAATGCTATTGTATCATTTCTTGAATAAAACACATTCATCATAAACAACTTTTTAGAAAGATTTTTCCAATACCATAGGAAAAACAATTCCATATAAAAATTCCATTTTCATTTAAGAACCCATTTTCAATACCAATATACCCATATAAAATAATGATGGATTTATTTTCAATTTAAAAAACATTAAGGATTTTAGAAGAAGAAAAATATGAAATATCAGTTACAAAAATAGAGAATTTGTTGTCGAAGTATTCATTAAAAAACATTTCTTTTATAGTTTTGTAATCAAAGTAATATGATTTTTATAAAGAGATTGATTTCGAAAACATTTAACTATATTCAATAGTGACATATAATTAATTGTATATTCCATTTAAACCCATGTAAATAAATATGTAATTTAATATTTGAATGAAAATGATTTGATAAATAAATCTTTAAATTTTCATGTTGTCCCATACCACTTTGAGAATTTATATATTAATCTCCATGATTTATTAAATAATATTATCGTAGATAAAATATGGTTTTCAAATGTCATAGTGGATGTAATTAAATATTATAAAATAATAAAGGTGCATATTACCAAGAAATTATTTACTGAATGATTATTGAGATGAAGTCCCTTACTGTGAGTCTAACATGACACATTCATTATTATATTCCATGAATAATAACCATAGGTTAATTTCTAATTGCTATTTCACTTTTTTAACATTTATTATTCATCATATTTAACTTATTTCATATTTATATCAATTAGTTAATTATTTGAGTTTATATCTGCTGTTTAATAAATGTTCAATATTTGAGTAAAAAATGAACCTATTTTTATGTAAATTATCAATGTTGTCATAAGTCCATTATTTACAAAATATTAATCATCATATAAATATCATATATATCTATTATATATTTATTTATAATATTCGATAACATTTTGAGATAATAAATAAAATTTCACTGTTCATGGGAATGGTAGGTCGTACGTACGCATTATCAGTACATTCATTTTTTTCATATTATTGGAATAAAAATTAAAAGGAACACAACTATAATATTATTCTATTATAATACATATATTATATATGTTACATATGTTCATTAATTCCATATTTTATATGTTCCTTGTATGGAATGAATGAGTCATATCACATTGAGGGGGAGGTAGTCCACACTTCCTCAAATGAAATTATCATATTTACACAATACAGATAGTAAAAAGGTATGTTTTACATACAAATAACATAATAATAATAAAAATAAAAATATCATATATATCATATATAAAAAGAGCACCATCATAGTGGCCCCCATGAGAGGTGGTAAGAGAAAATTGAAGAATCATCGTTTCGTGAGGAAGTAGTTTTCTACACATTGAACAAGTATGTTCTATATCCATTAGAAAGAGGTATGTGTATGTTTAGATCTGAAAAAAACCCTGTTGTATTGATTATACTTGTGTTGTTAAAAAATAACTAAATAAAGAATGATTTGGTGGTTGGATGTGGAAAATAAATGAAAAGAACCTCAGAGAAATGTTACATCAAAAATAGGTACCTACTTTTAATTTTACCCAAAAAAATTAATTTATTTTCATTATACCCAATTAAGGATTCTTGGAGTAGGTATGGAATGTTTCAAGCTTAATTGAGCATAATGTTTATGAGACAAAAGGCTTTAGAGGTGTGAGTAAGTGGGTAGAGTTGGTGGCCATTATAAGAGGGAGGAGGGGCACATTAAGAAATTCTATAAATGTTATTTTATTATTAAATGATTTTCATATTATAGTAGTTCATTAGTAATATTTTTAGAGGTTATGGTGGGGGTGTCTCTAGTTCCTCTAACGAAATGGGTTTTAAATAAGTTTAGGTAAGAAGATTAACCTTTTCTCTTAACATTAACGCTTAGTTAAAAACATTTACTCTTACCTTGTCATTTTGAATTTTCATAATATATGGTTACCATTATTACTATAAAATGAAAACAATATAAAAAGTGTATAATTAATAACATTTTTGACATTATACAATTCAATTGACTGAATCTTATATTTTTAGGACTATTATACAATTTAATAAAATAGTATTTGTTTTAAAAATAAATTTATGTCAGTTTTGACACTATTTAGAAATTTATTTGTGTTAAACTCATAAAATTATTATTCCTTCGAACGAAAGGAATAAAGTCATACATAATATTTTAATGTTTTGAAAAAAAAAATATTTTATGGAATCAAAATGTTCTAATTACATTTATTTTAATATTTATAATATCATTTATTTTAATAAAGCATTAATAAGGTAATCTTTACACTATCATTGTTTAAAAAATAGATATATTATTTTTATGTCTAAAAATTATAAATAAAATACCATGATATAGGAAATAATTTTATCATTCGAATGAATATTTATAGGTGATGGTATATTTTATATAAACAAAATTATTTTTTTTGCAGATAGATGATTATGTTTTATTTCCATTTTCATTAAATTAATTATTAGAAAAGGTCATTATCACACCCTAGTGGCTCCATGGGGTCCTAAATATTAACCAATGACTCTCATGGTTGGAAATATCTCACACAATAAGATTCTAGCATGTGTTAGTGTATTTTAATATTATTATAATATTAATTGATTACCCTTATTAACCTAATTTACCCTTTAACCATGTTAAATACAAATAATTACTAACGTTGTTATACATAAAGTACAAAAATAAAAGATTTATATTAACATAATTTGGAACTTATGATTCCAAATATGGAATCTAATTTTCAAAATTCAAAACACTGAATTGGAAAAAGTTAATTTAAAATTATTTCCAGTTTTTTAAACATGAAAACATGTTTTTAAGAACTAAAAATATCAAAAGATTAATATGTGACTTTGTCCGATATAAATATGAAATTACTCCAATGAAAATAATTGGAATAAAATATAAATAATTAATCCATTTACACTTTATAACAAATTAAATTGAATGTATAACTATATAAAAAAATTATATGAAAAGGCATTCTTACATAAAATACAATATTATTCACTTTTCATAGAAATATGGATTTTATCAGAAAAATACCAAAATTTCAACCAATGTAAATTTTTATGATCCTATTCCAAAAAATATATTATATTATCAAATAAAATAAATATAAATGATAAAAACTATTTTTAAAAACGGTTCTCTATCAAAATGTGGTAAAATGATCTTTTAAAAATATTAGATTATTTTATTCTTAAAATTAGACTATTTCGAATTTTGTGCCACTAAAATTTGTTGGATAAATGTAAAAAAATAAAAAAATTATTTAAATTCATAATGTAGTTATTTTTTTCATTCCAGTCAATACAACGTCAAGTCGTTAACTACAATTCAAAATAATATTATAATTGTTGTATTGTTTTCGGTATAACTCACTGTTGTGTGCAACAGAAGATTTTGGAGAAACCCATTTCTATCTGTCAGGTATGCTATCATATATAGTTTTCCAATTAAAATAAAATTAATATTAAATTCCAATATATTAATAGATATGAAAAATTATTATTCAATAAATACTTGGGATGTTACAACATTCCCCCTTTTAGAAATGGCGTCATCACAATTATAAAATTGGGATCAGAAACATCCTTTAAAATCACACAATGAAAAAACCTACAATAAAACAATCTCTTTAAACTAATGAACAGTAAGTAAAAAGGTCACCTAAGATATCACATTCTATGGATCTCTAAAGGAAAACATGGACATGGATGATAAAACCAACTCTTAATGAATAATAGATATTGATAGAGAACACAGTAATTTGATGGATATCCATCAAAATAACTTAATTTTGTTATGTTTCAAAAATCCATTTAGAAAACTCAATAAAATGGTTTCCATTAAATATTTTTTTGATATAGGAGAGGAATTAATTTACTTCCTAGAATAAAAACCTAAGGAAACATAATTACATGATGTATTTATATTTTATAAGCACAATTTATTCCTCATAATATTCCTCGAATATGATGTACATCCATAAGATTGAACATAAGTATAACATATGAGAAAAACAATAAAGGATAACATTATCTAAAAAATGATGTCAAAAAGTAAAGGCATACTTCCACATTAAAAAAATACATTCATAAACATAACCCCAAAAAACATCTCCCCTTAAGGTCACTAAAAACATATTATCACATCACATAAAAAATCTGATGGTGTTTCTAAAATCCTGAATTTATGGGTATCCTTCAAAAAATACTTGTCTCCCATGAGCATTAATCAGTTCACCAAATGTCTCAACATCAACAGTAGTAGCAAAAAAGGATTTTTTCCATCCATTTTGTTTCTAATACATCTGATTTCCTTAGTGTGTAATTAACATTAGACACTTATTTTAATAATTTCCAAACACTTTACATAAAAAAATATTACAATAGAATTTCTATCACTTATGTCATTACTGGAATGTTCATGTCAATTTTCAATGTAGCCGCGGACCATGTGACCAAACTTACCACACTGATAATAAATTCTAGATCATGACATACAGTTCACAAAATGAATTTTACCACACTTGGAACAGGTTTTGATTATTCCTCTAGAATTCTTAGTTGGTTTATTCTCCATTTCATGGAACCTTGAACATTTCTAAATATTATAATATCATGGAAAATAAATATCAGAAAACACCATTTCAACTTCCTCATCACAATGAACCAATTTTTCATCACTTTTTAATTATGAAGTGGAAAAAAATCTTCTGATTCCTTGTTTCAATACTAAGTTATATCTATTAATGTTACTATCAATGTCTTAAATAAAATCTAGAACATACATGGCCTATCTTGTGAAGTCCTCTTCATATGTGGAAACTGAATCATTATCCTTTTTCTTTAATTCCATGATTTATTTCTCTATCTTAATCCGAACAACCTTATGGAAATATTTCTTATGAAAAATATTCTTAAATTCATTCCGTTCCATGGAATCAAGATCATTTTTCTCTATAGTATTCATATATAATGACCACCATCAATAAAATTCACATTCAAACTGATATATGGAAAAAGATACCTTTTGACATTCTAAACATCCCATGAATTCAAATATCTTATCCAGGGTATTGATCCATTCTACTTCTACCACTTGATCAGATGATCCATTAATTGATTGGGAATGTTGCCTCATAAAATGTTCCACTACTTATATATAATTCTACAATTCATATGGATGATCTCATGTATGGATACAACTACATTTTATAGCCCGAGTCAATTGCTCTATCACTTCAAAAAACTAGTTTGTTGAAATTATCTCCACCACATGGTGACGTTTTTAAAGGTTCCCCCCCCCAATAGAATCCCATTATAGCTTCCTTAATTCTTATTTGGAATTCCATTCTGAATAGAAATAGTTTTGATTAAGCAATACGGTACACATAAAATTCTACATCATTTAAACATAACCATAATGTAAAAATAGTATAAGGCAATTAAATTATCACAACCCTTACCACTAAATCTATTTAAACCAGCCTTATAAACCAACTATAAGACCCTTTCATTAAATGTAACATAATCTTGAGTTAATTCAAGAATTCACATTGATGATCATTTCAGGTTTAGGGCTTTATAGAATTATTACATTACTATTTCAAAACAAAAAAATTAACATGAAATTTTAAAACATTCAAATGTATATTTTTCATTTAAAAAAATTAAAAGGATATGTGGTTTCTTGTCATGTTTAATCATCAAATGTTTTCTTTGATTCTATCCAAGATTCTATTCCTATTTAAATGCAGAGAAAATATTTCAAAACTATAAATGTGGAAAGAAAAATATCAAAATGGGAAATAAAACTAAAGAAACCTGATTTTCATATTTTAAACTTAATAACCCATTAATGTTATTTGAACGGATGAAATAAGCATTTTGACATGAATATTAATCAGAATTTTTTATCAATGAAAAATAAAAAAATAAAAATAAATAATTTAAAACTTTTTTATGTGACTTATAGAATCATAAACATTAAACCCATTCAAATATCTTAAAATCGGAATAACCATATGTTCAATTTCAAAATTAGATATCTATAATTGGGATCACACATCTTAATAGCAATATCAGGCTCACCCATGAGCTATAATGGGGATCAAGCCTTCATATAAACTATGTCTGGCTCACCTGTGAGGAATAATGGTGCTAAACCTTTCATATAATCTGTATAGTGCTCACATGTGAAATATACTAGGGATAAACTCATTATATAGCCTATATCAGGATCATGCGTTTCATAGAATTCTCATGTACCATTTCATCAATTAAATACATTCAACACAAAACCCCTTTTTTGAAATCTTCTTTTAATACCATATGAAAAAAATTTCTGTATAAAAATACCATTTTCATTTAAAACCCCATATTTTATACCATGATACCCTAATAAAGGAATACTAGATTTATTTTCATTTTAAAATACATCATGGTTTATAGAGGAAGCCAAATATCATATAACGGTTACGACGACAGATAAGTCATTGTAACCATATATGATAACAACATTACATTTTTTCCTTTGTTAAAGAATGTAAAATGATTCGTATAAAAAATATTCTATTTGAAATATTTGAATTGAAATCAAAAGTGACATTATATTTCCACTGTATTCCTTTTATACCAGATAAATAAATGTTTTTATATAATATCGTGAAGAAAACGATTTGAAAATAAAATCCTTAAATGTTAAAGGTGTCCTATACCACATTAAGAATTTAAATATTAATATCCATGATTAATAAATAACATTAGTATATATACAAATATGGTTAATAAATTTTATAGTGGCTGTATATACACCTTCAAAAATAATGAAGGTGTATATTATCGTGAAATACCTCAATGAAAGGAGATTGAGATAAAACCTCAAACCTTGAGTCTGACTTGTCTTGTTCATTATTTAATTTCCTGAATAATAAAATTAGGTTAAATTCATGTTATTTATATCCTTATTAAAAATTATTATTTATTTCATATCACTTATTACAATATTATTGCAACTAGTTAATTATTTTAGTTTACATCGTTTATTTTGTTGATATTCTATATTTGAGTAAAAAATGATTTAGTTTTGATGCAAATTATCTATGTGGCCATAAGTCCATTATCTATAGAATATTATTACGTATTTAAATATCTTTTATATCTAGTATATATTTAACTATAATATTCCAAAACATTTGATGATAAGAAAAGAAATGCACCAAACATGGAGACGTTAAGCCATACATACACATGAATGCTACTTTAATTTCATTGTCTTATTAAAGAAATAAAAAATAAAATATACATAGTTATATTATAATTATAGTTTAACATATATTTTAAATATGTTACATATGTTCATTATAACCACCATTTTTACGTTCCATGTACAACATAAATGAGAAATATCACTTTGAGGGGGTGGTAGTCCACACATCTTTGAATGAAAATTTTATATATACACATTATGGAATGAATAATGGTATATTGTAAAAAAAATTTAAAAATTAATAGAGATAATATAAATATAATAAATATAATATATAAATACAGTTTCATCATAATGGACACCATGAGAGGTGATAGGTGATAATTGAACACTCATCAT
Organism: Viscum album; assembly: GCA_963277665.1. Classification (NCBI taxonomy): domain Eukaryota; kingdom Viridiplantae; phylum Streptophyta; class Magnoliopsida; order Santalales; family Viscaceae; genus Viscum; species Viscum album. The sequence continues at coordinate 1,575,610,568 of OY728136.1, read as the reverse complement.
TTTGTGATGTAGTAGTTCTCCAAACACAAAAACATTATGTTCTTTATTCATTAGATGGAACTGTACGGTAGAATAGGTTGAAAAACTATTATAACAACATCATATTATATCTAGGTTACTGGTGTTTTTATATAATAATGGAATAAATATTCTATTGTGGGTTGGATAAAAAAATTAATGAAAGGATCTTGAGAGAAGATGTTACATCTGAATCAGGAAACTCCTTTTGATTTTAGTGAAAATGAATTTTTAATTACCTTTGGCCCTAGTTATCTCCTCAATGAGGAAGTAAGTTATGTTTGAAGATTATTTCAGAATATTATTTATGAACCAATGGATAATTGAAGTGCGAGTAAGTGGGTAGAGGAGTTGTCCTTTTATTAGAGGGAGGAGGGGAACTTTAGGAAAGTCTTGAAATATTATTTTATTATAAATTGATTTTAGAGTTATAATTTTTCAAAACAGAAAATTTAGAAGATTATATAAGGATGGTTCTAAATCATCTCAATCAATAGGTTTCAGAAATATTTACATCACAAAATTAACATTATATTTTAGCTTTAACCCTTTGTTAAAAACATTAATTCTCTACAATTCTTCTTATATTTTCATAATACATTTTTACTACACTCACTATTAAATGACAATATAAACAAAATTAGATCATTTATGATATTTTAAGAATTATAAAATTCATTTTGTTGAATAATATATTTTTAGAATATTTATATCATTTAATAAAATAGTAGTTGTTTTAAAAACTCATTTATGTCAATTTTGACAATATTTTGAAATTAGTTATTTTATTTGCATAAAAACATGATTCCATTGCATAAAATGGCCTTAAATCATCTCTCACATGTCAATGTAATCCAAACATTTATTTTATGGCTTTCAAATATTCAAATTAATTTTATTTTAAAAATTATAATTTCTTTTATTTTAATATTTCATTACTAAGGTAATTGATGCATATTTATTGTGTCATAAATATATATATTTATATAATGTATAAAAACAACAAATAAAATACCATGATGTAGGAAATATTTTTATATTTCTAATTATTATTTAATGTTTATAAGATAATTTATATTAACCAAAATAAAATTGTTTTAGAAACTAGATACATGTTTTTGTTATAATTTCATTTTAATTTAATTAAATATTAGATTAGGTCATTATTAAATCCATGTGCCTGTATGGGGTCCTAAAATTATCTCAAGGATAATGAAGGTTGTAAATATCTCATCCAACAGGATTAAGACACATGTTAGGTATGTTTTATATTTTATAATACAATTTATTTACCCTTATTTACCTGATTTATCCTGTAACCAAGGTAAATAAAAATAATTACGGAAGTTAATAATGATAATGACGAAAAATAAAAGGTATATATTTACATAATTCGGACCATATGATTCCAAATATGTTATCCAATTTTAAAAATTCAAAATAAATAATTGTCTTAAATTAATTTAAAATTAATTACAATTGTCAAAACCAGAGAACTCAGTTTTATGAAGTAAACATTATCAGATGATTAACATTTTTTTCCAATTTAGATGAGATATTACTTCTAATAAAAATAATTTTATTATATGATACAAAAATAGTTAAATTAGACTTTAAACAAATTAAAATTACAATCAAACTATATTAATAAGTTAGATCAAAACATAGTTTTAATTAAAATGTATAATTTTTCACTATTTATAAAAATATTGATATTTTCAGAAAAATAAAATACTTTCCACTAAAGTATATTTTGATTACCCAATTTTTAATAAAATTATTATTTAATCAAGTATAACATTTATATTTGAGAAATACTATTTTTAAAAAGGGTTCTTCATCAACAGGTGGTAAAACTTCATTTTAAAATTATTAGAGTATTTTATGATTAAATTTGGATTCATTCATATTTCAACCCTAAACATTAAATAACTAAATTTAAAAACATTTAGAAGATATCAAAATATATAATATGGAAAATTCTATTTTTCCCACAAATAAAATGACAATTCATTAACTACCTTTTTAAATAAAATAATATTGTTGAATAATTTGTCATTATAACTCAAAGTTATGCGAAATGTAAGATTTCGAACAAACTGTTATAGCATGTTGGGTACACTATCATAAATAGTGTCACCATTAAACTATAATAATATTATGTTGAAAATGATAATATATATTAAAATGTATTATTCTATTAATACATGGGATATTACATTTTAGGGGTTGATCGCATTAAAAAGGGCAGAAAGAAGACAATTCTGTTATATGAGAATGGTTGAATCCTTATTATAAATAATTTTTTTCTATGGAAATAGAAATAATTTATATAAAAAATTTCATATAAACTCTATCAGATTACCATTGTATGTTTTTTCAAGACATAAAGGTGGCCTAAAAAACATTATGGCCAACGCCCCAATTAGAGAGTGGGTGTCACATAGTTAGCAAATATTTCTTCCAATTATGTGCTGATATCATTAACCTCATTTTAAATATGATAATTTCCAAATATTACTCATTTTTGTTTAATAATCCATACATTATATTATTCCACACTCTATTTCCATTAACAGGAGTGACAAACCAAGGCCTTCATCCTCCTTGAAGCGTTATTTTCCCAAAATAATAAGTTTTTTTGACGGTTAGTTGAGAATCAAAAATCACTGTGATTCTATAACTACTCATTATTTTATTATATTAAATAATTATATTTTATGTTTTAACACGTTAAAAGTATATAACACATTTCATAATGAATATTCATTGATAGGGTGTTGGCGGTTGTTTTTTAATGAATCTAGGGTTGTGATTGAGCAAATAATTGTCAAAATAAATGATGTAGATGGTCTTCATATAATATCCAATAGTATTACAACTTATCTATTTGTTTATATATTTTTATGAGTCAATGTGTTGCAAATTCAATTAATTATTGTGAATTTTTAAATTTGCTGCAAAAAATATATGTTGGACCCCTCACGATTCCCATCAAATCCATTGATAATGTATAGCCATTTCCCATGGTGGCCCATGGGGTGTCCCACTCCCTTTTATATGTTACAATGTTTTGTGAAATTAAATATTCTAGGTTTTAGGATATTAAAACATATAAATTTTTCTTGTCCTATTATTATTAAAGAAGTAGTATTTTGTATTTTTTTATATATTAAATGAATTATTGAATATTAATTGGAAAATGTAAAAAATGGTTAAAGAGGAAAACCCATGTCGATAAATGGTTTGAAAGGGGGTGAAATGGTTATAATTGATATTAAATGATGAAATGTGAAAGATATGAAATTGAGAAAAATATTGAATATAATGAAAACATGTAATTTGATAAATTAAATCATTCATCCTTGTTGTTATTGTTGGTTTAAATGTAACTAGCATTCAACAATTGAATTAAGACCATATGGTATGGTTTGGATACTGGACTGAGTAACCACTCCCTTAGGTTGTTCCAAAAGGATATGCTAGTACCCATTAATTTATTAAAGTGTTTTGGATGTGAGATTGATGTACGCATATCTTAATGTTTAAATATGAGATAGATAACTAAACTGGTGATCCCATGTAGATTATTAAACTTATCAAATAAATGAATACCCATATGATGTATAGTTATTATCTCTCATTGTATATTTTTCAAATGATAGGCAAGTGCCGAAGAAATAATTTAGTGTGTGGGAATAAAATGGAATTATGAATGAAAATTTATAATTTAAATAAATTTATTAAAAGAATCTGTTTTAGCATTAAACGTGTCAAATGTTTATGGATCTTTTTTATAAAAAATGATAGGGTATTATTTTATTAACATTGGTGGTTGTGGATTACTATGTTGTACTGAAACCCAACTCAAGATGTCATTGTGTTCCTAAATATAGATAATGGTTTAGTTGAGGTTAATTATAAATTCCATATGTTAGATGGGTTATATGGGATTGATGATGATGCATTGAATATGGGACCACACATGATTTCATGACCCATTTGAGGTATTTTATATAGAGTCTTATTTGGTTTTATTTTCTAACTACAGAACATCATGAAAGTTCATATGTTAAATCATTCGCTTTTTTATAATACAACTATTGGAATTTTTCAATGTAATGTATTGGTATTTATTGTTATTTGTGTTCATAGTTATTGGTAATTATACTTTTTCATTACTCTATTAAGATTTTAAAATCTCTTGACATGTTTCATTAGAGAATTAATTATTGTCTTGTATCTTCTTTCGTATGGGGTGGAACTCTATAGGTCATGTGGTGCACCAACTCCCGACACCATTTTTAGTGGAATTGAGGTCCAAGAAGATAAATAGATATATTAGTAGAGTGTTTTCCTATTTCATTATTATCTATGATGGTATATCGTAGATTAGGATGTGTAGGGCCTTAGTAGCCATCTCATACATTGGTGTATCTCAATCGTGTGGGTGGGGGGGGGACCCATGTACAAAGGGTTGTATAATTGTGCCTGATTTTTATAGTTTTTGTTTGATGTTATTTATCCATTGGTTATGAATATATGGTTTAAGGTTATTTTTTTGGAGATTTAATTCATGGTCAATCATGGAATGAGGTATATATATGCATTCTTCATTTTAGGCACTCATTATTTGTGTAACAAGAAAAATAATTAGAACTTGTTGAAAAGAAAGAACATATAGGTTCTGATAAATGGAAAAAAAATTCTATTTTTATATGGGATTTAACAAAATAGTTCCTTATAAAGAAGTTGAAAACCATTTTAGTTGAAATTGGACAGATTAAAATGTTTGAAATTATTAATAATTTGTATGTTTTAGTTATTTTTTATGTTAAGGATAATAAAATGGTGTCAAATTGTGGGGATTTGAGTATATTGACTAAATGAATGTTTACCAGAAGATAGTTATACCCCACAAGAGGGACATTGAGGGTTGTGATAATGTTAATAATATAACCATTAATATTGTTTTTTTTAGTTTTCCAGGATTGGATATTGATACTGCCTCCTTTTTAAAATTGTATAAATTGATTATTATGATCCCTACAAGGTAAATGTTGAATTGTTAATAGATTTCACCATGTTGATGTTTAATGATTTTTTATAGGAGGACATCAATGAGAATGATCCTATAGTAGTGGGACACAATATCCTTTTTTGTTCCATGTAATAGGGTGGAAGAGATTTTTCGAAATCAAATTTAAATTTTTATTTAGTTTTTGCAGAGATACATCATCCATGAAGTTCCAATATAGTTGATTGGACTCAATGGTTTTAGCTGCAGTGTCCTCCAACCTTTTCCATAGTGTGTGATCCTCATGATGAATAGTTCTAGAATGAATCTTTCTAAATGATTCATGGACACATTGATAATCCACCAGTGATTTGGGTGGCATTGGGAACATATATGTTTTGTGGACCAACGAAGCAGTGTTGCGATATCCAAGATCAGATTGACTATGTTGATATTATTCTATTAATGGATTTTGAGGGAAAATTATTTAAACATATCTATCTAGAGAGTCTAACACAATAAGGAGATAAATAATTTATATGGTTGACTAATGTGACTATAATCATGGTCTATTTTCTGATGCCATTCAATAAAATGTATCACATTGTTCCTTCATTGGTAGGGCATTATTAAATAGAAAAGACACATTTTATAGATATAATTTGAGGTGAGATCGAGTCCCATGTCAATATCATTAGCATATTTAATCAAAATGAGGTGTTGGATATGTAATTATTTCAGAATGAAAATATAAATAGGATCCATGTGGTGGATATGTGGTTTCATATTGAAGTTTTTGTGGTATAACTATTGATTTGTAGGAAGAAACTTTTTGAGAGAATTCACCAGGGTAGTGGTGGAAAAATTATCCATGGTGGAGGATCAACCTCTTTGGTTAGTGATTGGGGGTTCTACTATCATTGGAAAATTATTTCACACAATACATCAAAATATTTCTTGAACATTAGATTACTGTTAACAATTATAGGGATGGGACATGTATAGAGGAACTGTAGGAACACATGGAATGCTGGTAGTGATGGAGGATTATCTCAAATATATAGTGCATGAAGGGTGTCTACTACCCAACCCAGCAGTATGATATAGTTCTAATGGCCATACTGGATATGGTGGAAGATGTAGTAATATAGGGTATGTGTGTTCATAACATTATGACAGTGTATTGGATGTGGTCCATATAAGTGTTTATTGAGTAGGGGTAGACAGTATGCAAAAAAATTATCATGCATAGGGATGTTTCATGGTTGGACCATCAAATCGTTGATGTATAAATCTTATAGCTTTTAAATATTATATTTCATTTTTTATGAGCGCCTCAAAAAATTTCATATATACATGTACATCAAGTGTTTTGGGTCTGATATTGGGACATATTATTTAAGTAATTATAATTGGAATACCATTAGTGGTTCAAATTTGATCATATTCATCTATTAATGGATTGAACCTTCAAGGATTTTTGTATTTTCTCTATTGGGTTTTCTTTGTATGAGAGATGATAAGTATTTTCCTTCTTCTCAGTATGAAATGGTTGGTTATTTAAAAATTTCTCCTAAAATACTATCAAATAATGGGGAGTTTCTAGTCACTAGAAATGGGAGATTTATGTCCACCATAGAAAATTGATTGTTGAAAAGGGTCATATACGACCGATTTATCATCACATGACTAAGATAGAACCTCAGGAGGAAATAATTTTTCTTAATGATGAGGGAGTATATAATGATGCCTTACATTTAATAGTGGATTAGTTTTAGTGTTTTTTTCTTATGATCATTCAGTGTTTCCACATGATAGAGAGAATGAGTTCACTATTGAGTTGTTGACTAGAGATATGAAAATTTTTATTATGAAACGCATAACTACAAGAACATATAAATTAGTTAGAGTATATTTATTATAATGGATTTATCCATCCATTTATCAAACCTTGGGGTTATCCATTTTTTATAAGAAGCGTTAAGGGGTTTTTTGGATGTTGTAAAATTAATGGATTTTAAATCTAATGATAGTTACAAACTAATACCCTCTTCAACATATTTATAACCTCTTTGAATAGATAAAAGATGTTTATATTCTATCCAAAATTGACCTATGGTTATAGTATCACCGTCCAAGTCTTATAACATATGATATTCTATACACATATTTAATAAGTATTCTTGTCTCTTATGAGTTAATCATGATTCATTTCGAGCCGATGAATGAATCTACCATGTTTATTGATTTGAAAAAAAATCACCCTTAACTAGATCAATTTTTATTATTATTTTCTATTAAAACATGGTATATTCCAAGAGTCATGAAAAGAAATACAAAAATCATGAATTCATTTTTTGTATACTTAAATATCATTATCTATACACCAATATATTGATTTTTCATTTTTGGATTGAAATTGTTCATTTCAAGTGTCATGTAATTTCATAGGAAGGTCATTATGTGATCCCATATAAGGTTCAATTGGTTGAATCATTGTAGAATCTTAGGAATGTTATCGATATTTAGATCATATTCTATTTGTTGGTAACTTACCAAAGGATCATGAAAGTTATTTATCACATGGTAGTGCCGCTCTTTTTCTTGACTTGGAAGGGTGTAACGTTATAGTGGTTTGGATATGGTGATAGTAGATTCCAGGAGAAGATGAAATGTTTTTCCAATGTAATTATATTGATCTTAATAGAGTTATTAAAGGAGTATACCTTTTTTTATGCATTCTGGATTGATAATTAGGTATTACTAAGGTAGGGAGAATAATTCATGGAATAAATATAATAAATATTGTGAATAATGAACGAAACTATCCTACCTATAACATCTTGTTTCCACATAGGTTTATTACATGATGGGTTCACATCAATTTCATTTGGGAGAGAATTTAATTATTTATAATAATTATAAAATCATTAAGTAAATATTTTTCAAAAGTGATTTGAATCGTTGGTATCAATGATGAATTTGATACATGTGGTATTATAAATTTGATCAATATTTTATGGTTCAAATGGGGAAGAATGATGAAGATACATTATGTTATAAGACACAAATATTGGTAGTTTTTTATTCTACTTTTGAGTGTAATATGATTTATTTTTTTTGAAATTCATAGAGGTGATTAGGTAGATCAAGATATGATTAAAATCATGATTTTTTTTGTTGAGAAGTCATTTTTTGAATTGTGTTAACAGGAGATTGTATAATGATTTAAAAGTTTTATATTGAGAGACAATATTGAAAGCGGGGAGTGAAATTCTGATTTGAGTATTTATAATGATTATATTATTCACATTCAATTCCATGTTTATGTGACTACTTGTATATGGTAATAGATGATGTAGGAGATTCATGTATGAATATGGGTGGTTCACCATGTTTTGAGAAATATTTATTGAGATATCTAGATATAGTATATGTTTCTAGGATTTAAAATGGATAATGTAGTTTTTGTGACACAATTACATACCGTTAAACAGGTGAATATTGATCCTTAGTGTTCTGTTATACTTTTATAACTATTTCTCATTATTAAATATATGTAAGATGGTGTTTCCTTGTATATTGTTTTGGGTCTCCCCAACATCCCAAATAAAAATGTTATTATTTGGGTGATTTTCATTATTTCAAAAAGTTATATTGTGTCTTAAAAAATCAACAAACATTCACCATTTAATAGTTGTGTGACTTTTATTTCTGTGATTTAATACATTTTATTAGGGTATCATGTGCTCTTTTTTGGATAAGGTTTCATTTTCTCGTTTATGTGTCTTAAGAGAGAATTAAAATGACCTTGGAACATATGTGCTAATGAGTACATCATTTCACTCGAAAGTAGATGGTCAATCGAAATATACTATCTAGGTTCTAAAGAAAATATTGAGGGAAAGAATTCTATACATTTTTTGGATACTGTGAGAAAAACATAGTTTATGGTAATCTCTCATATGAAATCATTTTTTCTGTTGAGTATCTATATAGAATCATATTATGTCCTCTATGGTCTACCATGAAGATCACCTTTTGTGATAGATGGATGATATGGAAGTAGTTTTGTTATGATTAGTCTTGTATATAAAATGTTAGATCATATTCTAGTGATTTGGAATGATATGAGAAAAATAATGAGTAGGAAACATTAATATGATAATCGAAGTCATCCTCATCATAAATTCACAGTGGGTGATCATGTGTTCCTTTAGTTGTCGATAAAGTTGGGACACCAATATAATCAGAAACTGGGGAATATTGGGAAAAAATAGATATGTCCATTTGAATATTTAAAGAGGACTATACTAGTGGCATGTGTACTATATCAGCGATATTATTATAGGGGTATTCTGGATGAGTTTCATGTGTCATTACTTTAATAGTATCACCCTATCCTTTCTTATGTGATAGATGTTGATGATGGTTTACATGAACCTGATGTATCCTTTTAGGATCATTTATTTTTTATTTTGAATCACAGTGAGATGTATCATTAGTGTATGATTGTGAATTTAGTCTGAGTGTTGTGGAAGAGTTTCTATATTTTGGGGGAATAATGGGAGAGCGATGCAGGTATTTAGGCATAGAGGGACTTGTTTTTGTAGCTTGGATACATATTGATGCTTAAAGGAAATCTAGAATTTGAGTTGTTCTATGATAGATAGTTTTTAAGATCATGATTGTATGAGGTGTTAAACTCAGGTTTATGTATTTCTCAACCCCGAAAATTTTTTTAATGAAAATTTTCCAAATAATGTAAATGATATCAGGGTGGTTCTGGGGTTTCGGGGCAATAAAAATTTGAGAATGGAGTCTATTTTGGTACTCAATAATAGTTAGTGATTGTTTATTACTATCCATTTTTCATGGCCCAAGGATGTGTGTTTCCTAAATCCCTTGAAAAAAGAATCGTTTACAAACACAACATAGTTTTTAAAATTATGTCAGTATCCCAGAAAAACCATGCATCATGGCCCCATTTGGTGAAGATTTTGGGAAACAATGTGGCCCAACCATTTGCCATATTTTAAAGAAAATAATTTCTAATTTTTCATTGGAATTTATTAAATGTAAACAATTATTCTTCCCCAGTCAAACTCTAATATTATTAGTGGGTAATGAAGGTTTCTATCCACATCCGAAAAATATTCTCTCTCAATCTTGGGTTGTTTGATGAAATTTTTCTTGAAATTGAAGCACTAGTTGAGTCTATCACTCATCGTTATTGTATTTTTGGAAGAACCATGGTGGGATGTTCTCTCTCCTACAGAAGACATGAACAATTTTTTTACAGAATATTTTTAAATATATTGTGGTGGGTAGTTTGGGGTTGATACAAGGGCCATTTTTAAGGGATATGTTGTATATGAAATTGATTTAGGTCTTTAAAATGTTATATTGTGTAGTCTTGATGTTTTCACATATATATGTAGTTATGATATTATATTTTATTGTTGAAATTTGATTCATTCCTTATAAATGAATAATATGGTGTTTAAAAGATGTGTTGGACCCCCCATGATCCTTGTTCGATGAATTTAGAATTATTTAATCAACACCATTGTCACCAATAAGGCATTAAAGTCCCACTAATTTGGTATTTTTTGTGAAATAAAAATTAAAATATATTATTATGTTAATCCATTTTTATGGTGTTAGGATTTCTTATATGAAATAAGAAGTTGTTTTGATTGATTTTTAGTCCCTAAATTAGTTGAGGGATGTTAATAGGAAAATAAAATAAAGGGTTAATTAAACAAGGCCATATGGTTAAATGGTTTTAATGGGGGTGGGGTCCAGTGCTTTTAACTGTGATTAAATGATATACTAGTGTAAATATCAAATTAAATAAAGTGTTGAATGTAATGAAATTAGATAATTTGATTAATGAAAAATTTCCCCTATGTTTTTATTTTCTGTTAAAAGGATACTAATGATGAACCATGGAGTAAAGTATAAATGGTATGATAATGATATATATATGAGGATATTCCTATTTGGGATGGTCCATAATGATTCTCAAGGCCCTACCAATGCATCACAATATTTAGGATTCTAGACTGATTCTCTAAGACCTAATGCATGGACATGAGATTGATATTGGACTAATTCTAGAAGGAACATTTTTAAAACAATCGGATAAATGAATTCATGTTTGATGTAATTTTACTGACCCTTGTTGATTAATGATTATATTATTAGATATGGATGAATGAGTTGGATGTGTATTGGTACCACATGTATCTATGAATGAAAATGGTTTATTTAAATAATTTTAAACAATGAAACCAATTTAAAATTTCATCATTTTCATTGATTACTATACTTCTACATAAACGGTATTAGATTGGATATTCTATATATATAGTTCGTGGTGGCCTACTGAGTTGAATTCAAAAAAAAATTTGGCTAATTTTGTGTGCATAAGAATATTTTTTGGATATAATTCATGATAATGGAAATGATCTATGTTTAATGGAAAATATGGGAATGGGGATAGTACGTAGATGTGAAGACCATATATGATGTTCAAAAACATTTAATGAAATTTCATTATTTTTTAATTTTTAATTTTAAGAAATTAATTTTCATGAAATATCATAAGTTAATATAATAGTTTTTTCTAAATTCATCTGCCTAAAATGTTATTTATTATGTTTTGATAATTATTATTTTTTCATTTTGATATATATCTTGATGTCCACTATTATTTTTCTCTGGTTAGAAGGTATATTTTCCATACATTTTCAATTAGACCACCACATCTAGATAGAAACCTCTAGATTATGGGGAAGATCACTTCAGGTCATCTTGAGGAATGACTTAAGGAGAAGAATTAGTGGAACCGATGCTGGGACATTACAAAATATCATATTATTCTGATTGTATCCTGTTAAATATTTTATTATTATTGTGTTCCAATTAGGTTATTCCTATTTTTTTATTAAAAATTATATTGTTATAGAAATTATACAACCAATTGAATTCATATACCACATATATATCCACATCCATTTGTTTTTGTACCATCCATCATCTATTAATAATTTTAGTTATATTTTTACATATCCATATTTATAGTCTAGGAATTTGGTTAACAATCATCACATTAAAGTTGATGAAAAGAGATTACATGGATGTATTAGTGAAACTGATTATTGCATCATCGAATTATTAATCATTAATTTTATAAACCATTAAATTTTTGCAAGCAACATGAGTCTGTCAAATCAGTAGTAGACTATATATCTGAATGGAGAAGTTAGAACACCAAACCACAACTAATAACTTTTTAAATATCCATAAAATTTTTTAATTCCAATTTATTAGACATTATAAAATTTGGCCAAATAATTTTACACAACCATTACAAATAATTTCCCATGAATGAAAACAATTTTTTTTTAAATCCCATCCCAATTCATTGTCCATGAAATTATCAAAATGGTATACCATTATAATATTTTCAATTTCGTTCATATTATTTTAGAAAATATTCTTCAAATATTTCTGTATAAAATATATTATATCAAAAATCATCTCTTTTGAAAAACTAAATTACCTCAAAATAAAAAAAATTCAAATAATATTTTATGGAGGCCGGATAATCATAGTAACATTGTATCATAAAATTGTATTCCATTATAACCTATATAATTTTTGTATACCATAATAATTTATGATAGAAAAAATTAAATATTTTAATAGTTTATAATAAATTTTTTTTGATCATTTGAAATTTTAATGACAATAATTATAATTACATACCTTAAAAATTCCACTATTATAATACCTATATAATTTTATAATATAGAAACCTGATATGTGTTGATACTCATATAAAGAATAATATTTCCCATAAGGGATTTTTTTTAAAAATATCACTCCAACTATTATTAATAGTCATGAAATTAATTATGCCAATAATATGAGATTGATCTAAATCCATGTAATGATGTCATCTGCACTGTACACCACTCAAGTCAATATATCATGTCAAATTGAATCATACCAATCCTAATACATATTATAACCCTATTTTCGAAAATAATAATCTAGGCTATACTAAATGGTTCCAAAACCACAACATTATTAAACATAAAAGAATAATCCCCTTTTATAAGGGTCAACATAGTAGCATTGAGGTCTCCATGATGTTATGGGGAGAAAGTTCCTTAAATAAAATATCATGGTTAATCAATATATATATATATATTATTTGGAATAACAAAACCATATATTATACATACCTCCTTCATACTGATCTAATACCGATCATCCAAAAAATATGTCTTTTAAGAATGGTTTGGTGAGTATAATGAACATATAAGATTCACCTTTTACCCTTGACTCAATATGTTAAAGTTAAAATTTAATAGAAGTGAAATATAATAGAGAGTTATTCCCAGTCCACTGAAACTAATACCCTATAAATTCTCAAGAAATATCAATATTCATATAAGATATTATGTAAATAAATCCACGAACACCCCAAAGAAACATACAATACCACTATATATGTGATGGGATCCACATAGCTATATTCAATGTGATATAAACCAATATGTCACATGGTTTCAAGCTATATGGTAACTCACGTCTCATCATAGGGTAAATTATGTGGAATCATTTAAATGGGACAAATTCCACTAAACAAAGGTCTCTTTGAACCATTACTTTTCACAAATCCCATCGACAATAAAAGTTCAAAATATCATATGAATTCTTGATGACAATAAAAAATAATATAATATGAAATAAAATATATAAAAAAAGTTAATTTAATCCACTATCCCAAAATATATTTGATAATGGTCAATCTAAAATTAGAATAGAGAAAAAAATCCTAAAAAATACTAGGATATATAAATTTGGAAATCAAAAATATTGGGAAAACTATAAAATATTACCAATATTTAAACACATTATCACATACCTATAATGATTCATTGATTATTAACGATCAAATACAATAAAATGAAAAGAAAAAATAATTTTTCATACACATATATCTTATAATTTGATAGGGTGGAAAATCCATTATATGACAGCATAACTATATGGATATAAATCAACACATTCTACTAAATACTAGTATCATCACATAGTGGATAACATTCTGATGGTTTTACCAGGGGTGGACCTATTGATATGATTCCATGATTATAGGAAACCAATTAATTATTTGAAGTTTCTTCTTGGATATAACATTGGTTATACAATGTTTTTGAACTATCATTATTCTACCTATTGACCTAAAAATTAATTTTTTTTGTATAAAAATGAAATTTACAATCAATTAGTGTAAAAAATTATAAAGAAATATAATAATACTTTTTTATCAAATTACATCCATTAGGATGTATAAGTGCTCATCTCTTCATAGATGTTTTATAATGGTCAAATAGGTTTATAATTCATAACTAAATACCTAACATGCATTGTACTCATCCTCATGGTCTAATATTTTATGAAATAAAACTTCACTAAGGAGGTATCATTAAATCCTCTTATGTAAATATTAAAATAATTACTTTTTATCCTCAAAACAATATATATTTCATTCTCAGTACTGACTTTGTTTCTTTTCACATTATTTTTGGGAATATATCATAATTGAACATATAAGAATAATTTTTATATCCTTCATGGATGTAAGAGATATTCCAATCCCCATCTGTAGAAATTACAATCACTATTCATATGGATTGGGCTGAATAATATCACACCACATTAAGTTGATTAATTATTTAATGCACACCATGGGTCTTACAATATGAAAATAAAAACCCATAGCTAATAATTTATTGAAAAATGACATTGTATCCATGGTCTAACTAACTATTATTGGGAGTGTAGGTTTCCTAATCTCTATCCCATACCCAATGGTTGTTTCTATTATTTAAAAGGTCATATGTATTGAATGTGTCCATAAAGAGATTTATTCTTCTATAATATTCATATCTCTTAATGGAATGATTAGATATAATAATTACATGATAAAATGAATCATTATGCACCCATATAATACATAATATATAATTGTCATCCAATATTACACATAATTGAATAGTCACATTGAAAATTTGTTATTCCACACCTCTAGTTAATTTGAAAATAAATTAAATTAATTTCACTACATGTAATTTAAAAAATATGTCAAACTACAAAATTTATTTCAATATTCAATTTTATATTTCATTAGATATAATAAATTTATGAAAATGTAAAAATCTACTTAATATATGTTTTATAAGTTCATAAATTTCACCATTGAAATCAAATTTTAGAATAAATCATTTTAAAAAAAATTCACCTTGAAGTTTTATTTCAAAATAAATAACCATTACATATTTCATTAATAATTTTTATGCATTCCATTTTAATAAAATTTTCAATTATAAATTTACTTTACCATGTATCCATATGATATGGCTCTAATATTCATTATATTTTGGATCCCACAAATGAGTTTTTTATCCTAATATAATGCCATTTTGTAAGAATTAAGATAATATGATTATATCTGATTTTTAGATTGATACATATGATGTAACAAAATAAAAATGATATTATTAATTATAGGAACATTTAATAACATGGGAATATACCTTATTACTAAAGAATAAAAATACTAAATTGGTAAATTCAACTAACCACCTTTTGAATCGCAATTATATTTCCATGATCATACTAAAAAACAATAACACAAATGAAAGCAAAATTTTATAATAATTTACTCAAATCTATATATTCTTATTTTTCATAAATTAAAAAATGTGGAATAAGAGTTTTAATTATATTTATGAAACAAAATTAAATAGACCACAAGTGCAATGATATTTACATGACATTAAATCTTTACGAATGCCAAATATAAATGAAGGAACCAATTTTTGAACTAAAACAATTATCAATTTAATCAAATTTTAAAAAAATTCAAGGTTTTAATTTTAAATAAACATAAAATGCATGAAATATAAATTAATTACTAACATGAATCCACCCATTATGGTGTAAAGGGAAAAAATTTAAAATATCCAATACAAAAAAATATTTATTCAATGATCGAAGTAGTTAATAAATAAAATTCATAAATAGAATCCCAGATAAATCAATGTTAAAAAAGTGGACTGATAAATGTCAAATTGGTCAAGGATAGTTCCATTAATTAAAGAGAATAAACTGGAAAAAACAATTTATCCATTAAATCCACAATATGGGTAATGTGGTTTTTTAGATTCATACTCCTTCTATTATTGTCGATAGAAATGTCAGACCCCTAAATTTGGTTTTATTTTTTAAAAAATGAAATCCCAAAAATTATCCATTCTAAATAATAAACTAGGTACTATAGAGTATATAGTATTCCCCCATAGAAAATCCAATATGCTTCCATGATTCTATTGGAGTAAAAATTTCTTTATAATGGCCTAATGAGTTAGACATGGTCACTAGTTCATTCAATGGATATCTAGGGGAATGTAACTTTTTACATAATAGTTATCATATTCCTTCTTAAATGTATTATTAATTACCTTATCCTAAAATATTTTATTTTGGTATTTCAAATATTACTATATCCCTAAAAAAATTCATTCAACACTGTAAGATGAAAATAATGACTCTTTCATAATATAAATACTAAAATTCATAATATATTAAAATAAAATTCATATTGTGTTTGAAATTCTTTTAATTACATTGAATCCTAATGATGAATATCATAAAAAAATTTATTTTAATTCTACTATTTTTTTAGTTGTGAAAACAATATATAATATTTCTATTATTTAAAATCATTGATATGTGGTTGTTTATGTTAGTTTAATATTTGAATCAAGACTGGTGTTCCAAATCTACACTATTCACAATGTTTCATGAACTAATGATTTTTTGTGACTTTATATTGAATCAATCACTATAATTATTATTTTTAGGATTTTATGGAACCCAATAATCCCATCAGCCATATTAAGGTACTAGAAGACCCTATTACATATTAATTTATGTTCACATTTTTTCATGGGACTTTTGAATCTTAATTTTATTTCAATGATGAGATATAAAATTATTTTTCAATAAAGATATGTGTGTAAAAAATAATTGAGGTAGGATGTAATAATTATGAAATATCAAGATTACATTAGGATTTTTATCATGAATCATTAATGTAGAATTTTGTGTAATTATAATAATTTCTATGCTCACCCATGCATGGGTTAATTAAATAATATTTATCATTATATATTAAATATATTATTTTTAAGATATTTGTCAAAAATATGTTAAAAAACTGTCAGAAATACATTTTTATAGATATTGGAATTGTTGGATGATATTTTTCATAAATATATATTTAGTTTAATATTAAACTATCTGATTACATGATATGTTTTATTTGGTTACATGAGATAGGTCACATAATTTATAGTTATTTGACACATTTATAATTCATTTATAATATTAGTAATTATATTTTGAGGATGTGTATATGTCAAATTTATTTTAACAATATTAGATGTATTTTAAATAACATAATAAATTTATGTTTTTGTATGATTTTATTAATAAATTATGTTATGTACTTCATTAAAAAATTGGATATATATTTTCACATATAAATAGGAAACATATGTTAACTAAAAAAATTAACAGATGTAATTTTTTTGGGAAAATAATTGTCATAAATTAGTACATTGGTTGAAGGGAAAAAATTCACCCATTATGTCTATAAACCACTCAATACATGTTGATAGTCTCTACTGAATCAAGGTAATGAGTTTGTGGTTGGTTTATTTATGGATCAAAATTATGAAAATCATTTTTGAATGTTTATAGAAGATTAAATATATCATAGAAAATAAATATTTTTGGGAAGAATTATTTATATAAGTGGGTCATAAGGGGGGGTGCGATAATTAATTTCATGAGGGGGGATATATAATTTTTGTTTAATAAATTTTGTAAATTTTATATAATTAATTTGTTTCTACTTTGGGTTGAAGGATTTTATAGTGTAATGGGTATACCAGTGCCCAAATGGTGTTATATTTGGAGAATTGGGAATTACAATCATAATTGAAATAATTATTTAATTAATAAAAATATCTAATTGATATTATATGTTAGTTTTTGAAATATTGAATAAAAACTAGATGAGGGAAAATATAAATATGTGATAATGATTAAAGGTAAAGGAAGTGAAAAAAAGAAAAAAAGAAAATTAAATATTAATCATAGTCTTTAGTCCATTTTCAAACTGTAGGCATGAAAATAAAACCAAAAATAAATTACCTATTATGCTACGAGAACAAATAAAAATATATATAATAATAAAAAAAATTCATCAAAATTTTTCAACATATAAATAAAAAACCGGGGACTAATGACAAATAATTTTTCCGGCATAGAGATCCATTTCACACCTGATATACATTACATAACACACCTGTACTATCAAATCATTATAAGTACAAATATAAAATAAAATTATATAGTGGACCTTTTAGAGTTGAGATCTTATGAAACCTATCGATTATGTAATAATAGAGGGAATGATATATAATCCTTATAGGTAATAATATTGAAACCAAAAAAACCATAGAAACATAATTTCTTTTGTGTTATAAAATTTAATTTCAAATTTGACATATACTAACTATTATTATATTATGTTATTCCTTTGAGTTATTTAAATTCCTCACCTAATATATATAATTTTTTTAAATTCATTATAGATGAAATAAACAAATGAATTTCTATATTTGGAATTAAAATGATTCTTTTGGCTACAGATTAATGTTATGAAAAGGAATGTTTCCACAACATTGTTTTTAAATAAGGCCACATGAAAAAAATTTACCAAAAAATAATTATATCTTGATAATAAGTAATCATCATATCTAATATGGACTATTCATATTCAGGGAATAATTTCATCAAATATTATATGAATAATTTTGAACAAATAAATTTCCATGAAAATGATTAAATTAACATAGATACTATGAATGTGGTTATTTAGATGTAAATTAATTTATAATCATTATATACATATAAATAATAGATATAAATATCACTAAGAGTATATATTATTTTTAAATTTTATAACTCCTTTCAATTGTATATTAGAGATAAATGGAAAATAAAAATAAATTTAGGAAAAAAAATATTACATGTTCACATTTATAAAATAATCTAATGTCCTATGATCCGAGAAAATCAATATATGTTTATATTTTTCCTCTATATATTAAAATATAATAAATGTAAATAATATTATATAAATAATATCATAATTTTCATACCAACGTGGTTTATTAGGACACATTTAATTCATTATTTTAATTTTTAATTATTTTGTAAAATTTTTCAATGAATTTTAATAAATTTTTAAAAATTAACAATCAATATAGGGATTTCAAATTAAAAATGTAACCATTCAAATTGATGTTAATATTTACCTTTAAATAATGTTTCATTTTTGAATGATATCTTTTATGTAATGTGTTTTATTTTGTATCTTCTCTAGTTAAAATTTTATTATACCATTTCTCATTAATTTCAAATTAGAATGGAGTGTATAAATAATTATAATGTGATATTATTTGGGGAATAGGAAGGAATACATAATCACAAAAAAAATTACATTTTATATGTGAATAAAGATTTATTTTATAACTCATTAGATCATTATCAAAAACAATCAATTAATGCTAGAAACAAAAACGAAAATTTTATTGTACTAGGTCATATGTTTTCATTATTATTTACTAACTATGATATGATATTAATGAATATTAAAATAGTATAATTATTTTCCAATTGGTTTCTCATTTGGTAATAAATATTTTTTTGAAATTGATCATATTGTAAACATATAATTTTTTTTCATTATTATTCTATCTAACCTAAAATATTTCAATTGAATATATATATATATATATATATATTAGAATACCAAAATTTTAATTTATTTACCTAGCCATTCATTTATAGTGCTTAATATCAAATTCATGACATCTTTGGGATATAATAGTGAAATGGAATAATTCATGATTGATTATTCCTTATTATTATAGGGTTTGATGTAAAAATATATTTATAATATACCATAGTAAAAATATATATTCATGTCATATATAAATTTTAAACATACAAAACAATGTATAATTTCTGATGGTTGTAAATATGTGAAAATTATAGAGTAATTTTTGATTTTATATAAACTAGAAATTGTACTCCATTAGTTTATTATATAAAATAACATCACTTCCATGATTTATTTTAATATCTCTAACTATATGTGTATGTTGATTTTATTTTACATTATATATTTCTAAGTCAAAATGTAAAACATCGTTCAGTCAGTTAATGTGGAAAATCATATAAATAATAATATATTCTTCCAATTTTAGAGAGATATGTGTTCAATAACTAATTAGTGTTTGTGCAATAATTATTCCTCGATATACATATAAGAATAATGAATTTTTAGTGTCCCATTAATGTTTCATAATAACCACCCTTTCTCTACAAAATGGAGATTAGAATAATAGAATACACACTAAATTTAATTTGTGGGAGAAACAATATACATTATGAGGAAAAAAATAACTTAATGTTGTAACAATATAATATTTATTGTTTGACTCGATATATTACTTATTTAGGTAAGGTTAAACATGTTGATTGGAAAAAATACCTTTCATATTTTGGCTATATGTAACACTTTTGATCTTTTCCGGGTATAAAATAATATATTTTCACTTTAGAGAATTTACTTTATTTTGAACAAAAATGATATTTATTTTATGAAATTATCACTACCCATACCTATAACGACATGGTATATTTTGAATCTAGATTTACTGAAATACACACCTTTTAATAAACCCATTAATCATATTAATTGATTTTGTTTTTAAAATAAATATTGATTCAAATTATGATTAAATTGAATGAATCAATTTTATAATGATTAAAGACTCACCTATCCAGTTAAAATTTTAAAAAAATTAAAATTATTATACAATTGTTTATAGCCTAACATAAGGGGTTCTATTAGGAAATCCAATCATAGAGGATAGATGGAAAAACAAGTGTGGACTTAAAAATAAAGGTGAAAATTAAAACAACATATGTCAATATATTTGTCGGAATAGTCTATTAGGTAACTAAAATCCTTAATATAAAAGTTTACTAAAAAAATAAAATGGAATAAAAAATAAACAATGAATTAACACGAACGTTTTATGTAGTTTATATAAAAAATATAAATTACTATAATTAAAAAAATAATATATATTATATGAAAAAAATATATAAGGCATATGTTGGTAATAAAACTCAATATTTATGTATTCTCATAATGAAATCCAAGGGGATATATTATACCTTATAAATTATTCCTCTTGATACTTTACTAATTCAAAATCAGACTGAAAATAATCAGAACTAAAATATTATGAAATAAATATAGAAATAATACATAATATAATCATTTATATACATCAATAATTAATTTATTTTTTTAAAGGTAGTTACAATGATTTACATACAACCAAATACCAAGTGGTATAAGTTATATCATTATAAAATGATGTGAGATATAATATTATTTAAATATAGCAATTATGAATTATATAATGGTTAGACATGGATGAAAAAGGAAAAAAATATTATGAATAATATATATAATGTATTTCACTAATTAATATAGTAGTAATTCATTGTTTTATTATAAATTGATTGTAACTGAAGTTAAAATATTAATAATATAAAATATATGTCCTTCATAGAACTATTTTTATTTGGGAAAATTAATTTTATATTAAAAAATAAATTTATCACAATTTAAATATGATTTTAATAAAATAAGTATATTATATATATTCAAATAATTTTTATCTATTTAATTTTACTCATTAGGAATTCAATATATATAAAAATAAAATTATTATTAAACCAATTTTATAAAAAAGAAATTTTTTGATTTTTTGAACAAAAGTTATAATGAATTAATATAATTAATGGAATATAATTTCATTTAATGATTATCAGTTTTTACCTTAAATAGTTAAAATAATTATAGTTGGATTATATAAAATCTTCGAATAAATTTTATATTTTGAAATAAGAGTGTATGTTATTATTTTTATCGAATGTTTTATATTTATTTCAAGTATTGAGAAAGATCCTTTTTCCTAAATTATTCACGATGGATCATTATGTGATTGATAATATAAATATTCAAGTTAGTCGAATATTGATAAATTTTATTCTTTATTACGGACTCAAAGTTCTTATATTTAAGATGAAAGTTTTCAAGGAATCCCTTTTTCCCCATTCAACGAGAGTTTTTAGAGGTATATTCGTCAAATTGTGTGACATTATATTGATAGAATTAATTCAATTATTAGAATAATAATAATATTTGTTATTTAATATGGCATGTAAGAATATGGTAAAATGATTATTATAAATATAAAAAATTTATTACCCTAAATAATCTTGAAATTAGTTTACCATAGGGTTAAAATTATGTGATAAGGGTTAAAATGATATGATAAAACATTAGAGTCATATTGTATGGATTTATTTATACCCTCATATACATTAAGTCATAATTAAATTTTTTACGTGAAACTTCTCCAAGACTATTAATTTAATACATTTAAATATAATCCCAAAGACCAAAACCATACTCTCCAAAACTTATATTAGAATTCCCCAATCTTTTCTTGTCCCCTAAGAATGTGAAATTTATTTTATAAAATACATGCCCAAATCCATTAATAACACACCTCCAAACACTCTAGTGGTCTTATGTTTTGAATTATAAAAACCATTTTGGATTATGGTGTAATGGAAAAGAATTTTTCTAATGATGATGTATAGTCCTTCGCTGAATACTTTCTTATTAATTTATTCTTCAAAATACCTCAATTTATTTTAATCGATGATTAAAATATACCATACAAATAAATAATGTTTTTTATATTCTTTTAATCTTCTTAACAAACTAAAAAACCTAAAAATTTAAAGATTTACCCGGGCCTAAGTATGGAAGACAGCCTATAAAATAATGATTTTCAATGTTCCTCAATGAGTCTTATGGTTGGGAATAAACATTACTCAAACTTTAATAATATATATATATTATAAATTTAATTCTATAATAGTAAATTAATAATATAATTTTTTCTATCCCATCCAATGTAAAATAAAAAGTCACTTGAGCGTAAATGTAGACTACCACCTCATGAACTGATGTGTATTATTTTTCATCAATAGCCAACATGGATTGTATATATAGGTATAATTAGAGAAATAATATGAATTTTTTCATACAGAAATATTTTTAAAAATAAATATTAATTCATACCCTCTTTATCCCATGTTTTTTATAAAACAGAAACATTTCACATTTAAATGTACAACTTGCAATATCTCTGCCTCTAATATAGTAACATTTTCATAAAAATATTACATTTTTTGTTATCCAAGCGTATTTACTATATAATAATTATAATTAAAATATGATTTATATTACTGGATTTAAATAATCATGACACATTTGATGAATTTCAACATTTCAATGTCATTCTCGACATATACAGTAATAATCCTTTAATTCCTGACATAAACATAAAAAATTAAGTAATCAATTATAAAATGTATATTGGTGATGAAAAATTATTAAAAAACATGTAAATATATATTATGTAACTAAATAATTGATATATGATTGTTATTCATGAAGTTGAAGAACATATATGAAACTTTGGTCTAAAGGTAAGTGAAATGCGACCATTAAACATCCAATTAAATATTTAAATGATTTATTTTATAAATATTTTAAATCCATTTCCGTTTTTTTGTAATTCTTTAATATGTTTAGTTATATGGGAATACATTTATTATAATATACATTTTAGGTCTCTTTATTTTCATCCATTCGGACTTTTCTAAATGGAATCTCTTAATATATTTTATCAGAAATTTATTTTTGTTCTTTAATTACTAAAATTAGAATGGACCATTTTTGAATGCATGAAAAAGAAATATTTTACTTTCATTTTAATTATTATTTTTTGATTATATTACATTTTAATCATCCTTTTTATATACAAATAGAATCCCCCATTTACTTGTTTTTGGGTATTTTAAATTATAAAATTGGGTTTAAAATGTATTTGAAATATTAGTATCCAGAATTTTTTAACATAATGGTTCAAAATGATATTTTTTTGAGTTCGAAGTTTGAAATTAAAGATTTATTTTTCTTTCACGCATGTTATGGTGGTTGAAAATTTCTTCAGAATGAAATTGTGTGATTTTTATACCTCTGATTACGGGAATCCAAATATTACTCTATAATGCATGGTATAATGAAAGTATTATTTATATAATTATATTTTATATTTTTTTCTTCTGTTATTAATTTTTTAAGGGTTATTTTAATCATTCATGTTGTGGTTAAACAGAGATGATGTCTCATGGAACCCATGTTACTTGTCTATTCATGATAATGAGTTTTCATTGAAATATTTTGATATCAGAAGGTATGATATTTTTTTAAAGGAAATATTATGACCTATTATGGTAGTATATATGTTGTTAATTGAATGTTTTTAAGGGACTCGTAGGTTTTTTCAATGAAATCTGAATCAATATGAATTTTCCTTCATTTTTATAATAAAGAGTTTAATGAAAAATATTATATGGGAGATAATGTTCATGTAATGAAATTGATTTTCCATGTTTAATTTTTAGAATATTTCTAGGAAATTTCAAAGATTTGGAACTTAGACGACGAGAATGACTAAGGATTTCTGTGCCAATAACTATCCATCGAAAAATTTTATGCTTTTAAATAGCTCACATGACTAGTTTTCTAGAAAAAAATGGAATAACACTTAAACCAGTACCCTGATCTGAAATCTAAGAGAACTATTGTTTTTAAGATTGTAGGCTTACCCAAGGTGAAGCTTTTGTTAATTAGTACAGGACACCAGTAACAAAAACAAAAAAATGGTATAATCATAAATTAAATAATTAAATAATTTCTATTTTATTTCTAAATACTTTTAATTCATGAAAAGTGAATCAGATTGAAAATAATGAACATTGTTGATATCTAGAGGGCATTTTTTCCTTAGGAAGATACTAACATTGGATGATGTGTGATAACTGTGGAATATTCTTTTTGTGATGTGACCATAAATAAAATAATCAAATAAATATTATTCCTATTCTCGAGTCCTTATAACTCGTAAATGGTTACTCAGATTAGAAATATGAGTGTTCTGTCGAGCTCACGTGGGTGGGAATTCCTAGGCGGGGCTTAAACATGAACTGGGAGAGTCGAGGTAGAATGTTTAATTTTATTTGTTTTAAAGGAAAAAAATAAATTTTGAAATGGATTATTTTTTTCTTTCAAATTTTTTTGGTTACACAACATCGTTGTATTGTGGAGACATGATGACACTAAAACTCATAATGTAATAATGTAATGAAGAAAGTGGCCAATGGTATTTAAAAATGAAATAGAAATGCTAAAACATGTTTTTTTCTGAAAAAAACCTTAAATCATTTTATTTAGGAATATGGTGGTTTTCCACAGTGAGCTCTAGAGGACAAGATAATGCCTGAAAAATCATTTCTATTGGAGTTCAATTAATTCTGACAAAAACAGAATCACCGGTGATGATGGATTGAGGATCATGGAATGGATAATTTCAGCGATGCAACACCGGTCCTCACCATATAACAATCCAACATCAAGTTGGGGTTTAAATCATAGTGATTTCATTTCCACACTTCTCTCATATGAATGGTGAATGAAGATCAACTCTCTAACAGGTCGACCCATGGATGGTTTCGTCATGTAGTATTGGGAAATATTTATTGTGGTATGGGTTATAGGTATTAATTAATTGTGATATATATTTAGACACCATAATCTCGGTGAATTTTTTTGCTAATAATAAAAATGGTTGGTTTGTTCATTGGGTGTTCTCTGTGATCACTCTCACTATCTATGTATATCTCTTTATTCATAGAGGACATGCCCATGAGGTCACGTAGGATCATTGACAATCAAGATCCAATAATAGGTGGACTCCCATAGTGATGGAAAACATGGCTACGAGTACGCGTATTTGGGGCACCATGTTTTGTGGAGCGGCCCATAGGGAAGGCTGCAGTGTGTGCAGGAATGCGGTCCACGTTGGACTACTTGTTAACGGAGCTTGGTGGTATTAATGACCTGCATGTTGACATGAACCAGATGCCAACATGCATCGGGGTGAGATACAGTCGGCCCTCCAATGCGGGCATATCCTATAGAGTCCACTGGGCCACTAAGTAGCCTAGGTTGGAGATGAACCATCTCACTACACTATAGGCCTTTCCAGATGGGAAACTGAGCCGCATGATGGCCCATCCAATCAGAACATTTCCGACTAATTCGTAACAGACAAGATGGGAATAGGGTAACTTGGCGACCCAATAGGCTAGACCCACAGTCGAATCGAGTGAGACCCATGGCCGAATTGTTCCAAGACCATAAAATACTAGTGGACATAGCCACTAGGCTAGGCCGAACTGCATCAAACCAGACCTAACTAGGTCAGGTCGGGTAATGTCGAACCCCCAGGGTCGGGTTGGTCGGGGTGGGTCTGACCATGTCTGACTAGGCCCAGATGCAACTGACCCCTTTTTACTAAAGCACTAATATCATTCATATCGGGTATCTAATTGACGCACCATTTGAGGATTTGGGACCCTTGTGACAAAATATTCCTTTTAATATACTATACATGAGATATTGTGGTAGTTGATATTTGAATTATGTCTAGGGGATTATATTCTCCAAGAATCAAACATGCTACGAGCAGGAATCAAATGGTTGTTTGTGACATGAAGGATATGAAGAGTGGATCCTCAGTTCCCCAGTTGAAGAGAGCATCTCAGTGGTCTAGTGGTAGACCATTCCTTGGTGGACCAGTAGTAGAGCAGACCATGGGGGTCCTGTAGCTGAGCCGACGTTAGTGGTCCAGTAACTTTGTGGACCTCTATGGTCATGTATCCCAAAAAACAACTTTGGTCTAGTAGCTGTGCAGAGCTCAATGGTCCAGTAGCTGAGAGAACCTCATTGACTGATCAGAGAAAATTTCCGTAGTAGTATAAGATGATTCATCTTTATGACTAATAATATTACTTTTGTTACTTAGAGTTATACCTGGAGTGAGATGACTATATTAATTATCTTTAATATTCTTGTTAGAGGATACATATCATGTACCTCTTTGTTCATCTACTTTTCTGTATTGTTTTGTGTTATACCTTTCTGGTCTGGGGTCCCAACTAAGTATTGTTTTACTCACCCATTCATGTGCTTCGCCCGCCCATGTCATGTCTTTTTCAGATGATCGATGCCTTGATATAACTCTTGGTAGACTCGGTCAAGATGGTTCTTACAGTGACCCGACAGGAGCGACATTCTTCTGCGACTTCAGACAGATATTTCTATACCTAACTAATAGGTATTTGTTTATACAGAGGAGTTTAACACACTTGTTCTTTTACTTTTCCCTTTTAGTTGGGCTTATATTCCTTCCCTATTTACCTTCAATTTTCCACTATCCGACATTGTTTTTTTACATTGGGATTTCAATTTATAGCATCAATGGCTTTGCGTCCTGTGCATTTGTACTGGTACATATCAAAATGCCTCCCATTTGATCATGATATGCCTACTCAGTGCTAGTCTCTAGCCTCTGGCCTATGGGAGTCAGGCCTGGGATAGTCACAACGTGGACCTCAGGGGATAGGACCTTACTAAGTGGTATCATATGTTTTTTGATTCTACATTATAATCCTGGAGTCTAAGAGTTTAGTTTGGGGAAATAGTATTATGTTTTTTGAGTTTGTATTTCAGTTAGGGGAATCTAGTGTTGTTGTTGTGACTATAATATCCACACACCAGGACAATCATTTCCTCTTTTAGACTCACTACAGGAAAATAATAGTAATAGGGGAAACTGATGGTAGAATAATTGTATAGGAATTGGTTGAGTTTTACATTTCCTTTTTCAGTCAGCTCACTAGGTGTACTCAATATATCATTCTACATATGGTTTTTCATCATGATTTTTCCACATAGACATCTAACCAAAATTATAACACATGATGATGTGGATTATCAACTGGGTGATGAGGGTGGTACATGGGTTCGTACAAAAGACAACACCTCCGAGTGGTGTACTAGATATAAAACCACCTGTAGAGCAGAACATGGTACTCGTAGTACTAGTGGAGGAGATGTACAGGTTGAGAACAATTCAATATTTTCAGTGATAGAGACCCCTCAGGTTTGGAGGTGAGCCTGACTCATAGGTGTATGAGGACTGTCTTTAGGTGTTAAACAAGTTTTTCATCTAGTCAGGACACCTGTAGATCATATAGATGTCCTTTTAAATGACCCTTCTTCGTTTCTAAACAAGGTGATGGTGATATTTATATCACACAATCATACGATGAGTTGACTCTTCTATGGACAGAGATTTAGAACCATTCTTAGATAAAGGGATCCCGCCATAAAAGCCAAGGGCTATGAATGCTTGAGGACTTCTATAGCATCAGTAGGATGACTTGTTAGTAGATGAGTATTCATCAAGGTGTACCAGCCATTCAAGTACACAATAAATACGATTCCATATGTGCTTCAGGGATCAAACCTACGAGCAAGCTGTGTTTAGGGAAATCTGATCAATCTCTATTACTCTATGCACTCATACCTATGATAATGTGATAGATAGAACCTTTTTTATTGAAAGTGCTTTGACTGAGAAGTTACAGTTATAGGATGTTAGTAGTGGGAATGAAGGATGTCGATGTCAGTCTCATAGAGTTGAACATGATATATTTCTTGATTATAGGTCCCAGGATAAGGGATCTACATCTGAAGGCTCATATAATTAGTCTATATGGCATAGAATGAGGTAATAATTTCAAAATAAATACGACGTCAAATATCTTTCTAGAGATTATCAATCCTGACGTGCTAACAATGAAATGGTGGATGGGTCAACAGGGCAGAGACATTAATAAAAATAGATGGATATTCCAGGACATAATAGTTATAGCAGATATAAGAGATCAGCAATAGGAGGTAACGATTTTGACATGTTACAACCACCACCCAATATAGTCCACACCAGGATCAGGGAGCTAGAGGACAGGGTAAGAGGGTAGCTACATGTGGTCAAGACATATGAACTATGGCTAAAATAATGTTTCGAGGTATGATATGTGTATACTCTTAGTTGTCCTATTAATAGAAAAAGGTGATAGTCATTCATTCTTGTCACAAATCTTTCTCAAGACCTAGAATTGCAGGTTAAACCATTTTCATGAACATTAGTTCTGGAGAAACCAATGGGAGGAGAATCGATTGTAACACTTATGTGGATGGTGTGGTTTTATCATTGAGAGGAGAGTCCTGTTTGAATCCTATTGGTTGAAATGATGAGGCCATTCAATTTTAGTTTAGGTTAGTACTGGTTAACCATTGTTCATGCTCATATTGATTGTTTTAGGAAAAAGGATGAGGAATGTCTGTAGCGATGGAGTTGGGTTTTACTTGGTCAGTGAAGAATAAAATAATGCATCACAGCATAGACTCATGATTTGGAGGGTGCAGAAAATAACTCATCATTCGTCCATCCATACCCATATGGAAGTGGATGTTTTTAGAGTTTAGTTCCCATCATTAGTGGCAGACTACCAAGACATATTTATAAAAGATGTTTCTAGGATTACCTCCCAACCAGGAGGTGGGATTCTGCATTTTTCTACCCCCTGAGAGTACACTACATTTAGTAGCAGTATATCTGATCGGTTTCGTAGAGCATCACAAGTAGAGGGTGAAGGTGGTTGTCTTCAATAGGGGGTCATTAAGTCCTGGTGTTCTCATATATCTTTGGATTACTGATACGTTAACCATGAGGTCGTGGAGAACGAGTATCCATTACCAAAGAAAGTTAAACTCGTCAAATAGTTGAAAGATGATAAATTATTTGTGGTTGGAATGGTTTCTGTATGCTATTTAGTAGTTAAGAAAATGTTTGACGAGCACACTGATCTTCAGTTGACAGTATTAGACTTCACATTGAAGATGTCACGACACTACCTTATAGGAGAATATATTACCTACTCTAACCAAAAGTGTCTCAAGTATATCTTATCATAGAAGTATTTGAACGTGAGATAGAGATGATGGATGGAATTCCACACGGACTATGATTTGAAAGTAGTATATACTTGTTGTAATGGGAACATGGTAGCAGATGCTCTCAACATGAAATTTAGTTCGTAGTTGCTGAAGAAGAAAACCTAGTTTTGGTCCACGTTACATTTATCCTTCATTGATTTAGATGATGCAACATACCTCCGATCAGTGGTTTTTACACCTCCATTATTATTGTGATTCATGGAGGTACACATCATTGATTCCGACTATGAGTCTTTAACTGCTTAGTTGCAAATAGGGAATACCATTGATGAATATGTGAAATGTTGGAACACATCATCCCTTTCATAGGATGCCCAGTTGAATTAGTGGATTCCTAGAGTGATGTGACACGGCATGATATGAATATGGGTATCAAGGAAGACAACAGGGATGACAGAACATGTTGAAACTGGTGTTACATATTGATATAAATGTTGAAAGATTGTGTAATTACTTTCATGGTTTGTCAACACTCCGTGTCGAGCCCCTGATGTTGAATGATGTTTCTCTTTGCTTCCATGGAGTTCCATGAAGAGAGTGATAATGAATATGGATTGACATCATGAATGGATTATCACATATGTCTAGGGGACATAGTAACATTAGGGTGATCGTTGATCAACTCACAAAGTTCGTCACCAATTATCTATTTAAGAATAGAGTCATGTAGAGAGCTAGGGATACCTCTAGTTACATGATATATTTCTAACCCACGTAGTCCCATCAATGATAGAATATAATTGAGGTGCATGCTTTGAATCTCATTTGTGGAAGGGATTGTAAGAGGCATTTGGGACTATGTTTCACCAGACCAAAACCTTCTGCCCAAAGAAATATATCCAGTTGGAATTGACCATTAATGTCCTTGAGGTCATTCTATGTGAATACATCCTCAATTTTGGATAACATTGTTAGGATTACATACCATTGGTTAATATTTCATACAATAATAGCTATCAATACACTATAGGTATGGATCCATTTGAATTCTTGTACATGTGACCATCTAGGTCTCCACTTTGCTGGACAAACCCTGGATATTTGGTGCTAATGGGCACAAATTTTGTGTGGAAAACTACAGAGAATGTTTGTGCCATCTAGGAGAAGATGAAGAATATATAGAGCTGTCAAAATTTCTATGATGATAGGTGATAATGATACATGGAGTTTGATTAGGGAGACAATGTGTTTCTTTAGGTCTATCCTCGATGTGGGATACAAATATTTTACTGGGGAGAGCTATACATTAAATGTAGAGAAACATTTGAAAAATTTCGAATAGAATTTGAAGATCTAATTGATAAGACCCTCCATGGGAAATAAATTCCTCTTGTTATTGTTTTGTGGTAGCGTAGGAATATTTAGGCGAGCACAGGGGTTAAAGAGGCTCATGTTCATGCTCGTACCATCATATGTACAAGAATCCCATGGTTAATCTTTCAGAGACGTTAATATTTAAGGTGGGGAATATGTAATGACTCTAATCTTCCTGATTATATTTTTTGAAATTTATGGGAACATTTATACTCCAGCATCTAAGACAACATGCAATTATGAGGCCCGGTGTGCCCTAAATGTCCCCTAAAAATATTATGATTTTAAATAGAATGCATGAGTATTTTTTCTGAAAATGTGGAATAAATATAAAAAATGTTTCCCAGATCATAAATTTAAGAGAATAGTTAAATTTTGGATGGCAGGTTTAACTCAGGCACAACATAAGTTCAGTCGGTACGGGCCTCCAGTGAAAAAACTAGAAAAATTATTTACCGTAAATAAAATAAATAAATAAAGATTATTTTATTTTAAAATATTTAAAACTCATGAACCATTACTTAGAATGAGAATTAAATACCACCATTGAGCTCATGAGAGAATGTTTTCCTTAAGTGGATCCTGACATTGGTTTTCATGGGCCAACTGTGGATATTATTTTTTGGGATGTTACCATAAATAAAATAATCAAATAAATATTGTTTTATTTGAAAATTCATATAATTCATAAACTCTAAATCGATATGGAAATATGAGACTTCCATTGAGCTCCCACGGGTACGATTTACTTAGGCGGGTCCTGACATCTATCGGAATGAGTTGAGGGAGTATTACAATTTTAGATTTTCATAATAAGAATTTAAATAAACATAAATAATAATTATTTTAATTATTTTAACTTTTTATTGTGACCAAACAAGTGACATGAAGGCTCTGAAACCCATTATTGCAATACATTAATGAATCAAGGTTGAAAATCTGTTTCAAAATGAAATAGAAATGATGAAATGTGTTTGTCACAGAAAATCATCTGAATTCGTAGGGATTTAGAATCATTATGGATTACCATACGCCGTCTAGAGGAGAAAAGAATGCTTGCGAAATCTATTTTGATTTCAAGAGATGAACAACAAAAAATAGATAATACCAATGACGAATGGTTGAGGATCGAGGAATGGTGAATTTATGTAGAGCGACATTGGTATTTTTCATCGAATGATCTAACCATGTGGCAGGTGTTTAAATTTTAGTAAATTTATTTCCACCGTTCTCCCCTCAAAATAAATAACGAGTATCAACTCTCTAACAATTTGATCTCCGGATTGATACATATTATATGATTTGGAAATATTTATTGTGTTATTGGTTATGGGGATTAAATCTTAGAGATTTATATTTCTATTTCATGATCCCATTAACAAGATGAATTTCTGGATGACAAGGACAAATGTCGGTGTGTTCATTAGCTATTATTTATGAACTCCTATCTCTCCTTGTTCATAGTTGATGGTCACATGATGTTGCATCAGATATTTTCCTAGGGGATTCCAAATGAGGTTGGACCCTAGAATGATGAAAAAATAGAGAGTAGTATGAGGTTACGACGGTGATGACCGAAGAAGCCTGTTAGCACATTAAGATCGGAAAAATGACCACTAGTGAAATTCTGGTGTCTTTCAAAGGATACCATCGGTGATCTAGTTATGGCGGATTCCCCAGGTAAAAGGTGGATTTCCTAGACTGCGAACCGGTGTTTAAAAGGCCGTGTCCAGTAGGGGTCACAGTCGTGCATGGTGGCGACATCGATCGGGCGACACATCATGTGGAGTGGCCCATGGGGAGGGCAATGATGTGCGCTGGAACAAAGTCCATGAAAGAAAGTATGTAGATGGAGGTGGTCAGACTCATCTAGAAGCGTGGCTATGAAAAATAATGCCAGCGGATGTCAATGCTGGACCAATACATCCTGTTATTCTGGGTCAGGTCGAGCAGCCTGAGATAGGGAAAAACCAGCCCACCAAATTGTGTGCTGGGCCAGATGGGAAACTGGGCTGCTAGACTACTCATATGGTCAAAACCAGCTGACTATGTCGGACCCAACCGGAAGAGAAACAGGTCATAGTTCGACCCAGTAGGATAGACCCACATGCGAATCAGGCAACGTCCATAAAGCCCTAATAAGACAAGTTGTTGGGGCAGTCCAGACCTTGTCAGTCTATATCTAACCATGTTGGGTCAGATATGATGTACTAGGTCGGGTCAGGTGTTACCCCCATGCCAGGTTGGTCAGCTTAGTTTCAAAAATTCAGACCAGGGTCGGACGCAATTGGAAAATATTTACTAAAAGGCCAATATCGTTCAGCCTGGGCATCCGATTGACTTTCCATATGTGGCATTGGGAACCATGTGATGAGACGATACTTTTGGTAGAATGTAAGTGATACTTTCTTGTGTATGATATGATACTGGTGGCCTGAGGAGTATATTATCATGGAATCAAGAACACTTGGATCGGGAAACCTACGGCTGTTGGTGACACAAGTTATATGATGAGCGGGACCTCAGTGGCTGAGATGTAGAGCGTACCTCACTTGTCTAGAAGCCAAGAGGTCCTCGATGGCCTATTAGAAAATTGGAACATTGTGGTACAGTACTGTATATGAACATAGTCGTCCAGTTGTTGAGTTATCCTCAGTGGTCCAACAGCCCATTGGACCTTAGTTGTCCAGTAGTTGAGTGGGCCTCAGTGGTCCAATAACTGAATAAACCTCAATGACTAATTAGGGAGGGGTCTCTCAACAGTATTTAATGATTCATCTTTAATACTCATAATAATACATTATATACATTGAGTTATAACTTGTATGAGTGGACTCTAATATCTCTATTGACTGTACTTCTTAGAGGTGACACTTCATGAACCTCTTTGATAGTTGCTTTGTGTATTTCTTTGTGGTATTCCTTTGTGGTTTTGGGACCCTATTGATCATTATTTTAGTCACCCCTGTACATGTTTTTCAAGAACATTTCATGTATTGTGCAGACAAACGATTCTTTGACTGAGCTCTTGGGGGACCGGGGTTAGGTGCTGCATAGAGTGACCTGAAAGGTGAGGCATGAATCCACAACATCAGAATTGTGTTTCTAAATAATTCTCCTATGTAGGATTTTCTATAGAGGAGTTATAGGGGCTTGTACTTTTACTTTCCTGATTCAGTTTTCTTATATTCTGAATCCATATACCTTCATTATTCCACTGTTATACCTCTTATTGATTACATAGTGTTTTCACTTTCCAGCATCTATGTCTTGGATTCGTGTGTGTGTGGGTGTAGGTATGTAGTAAAATTCCTCCCATTTGCTTTGGATAAGCCTACTCAACTCTAGTCAACATCCCCTGGCCTATGGGAGGTGGACTTGAGGTAGTCACCACATATGCCCTAGGGGATGGGTCATGATAGTTCATTTAATGTGTGAGTGAACAAGTATTTAATATCATAGATTATATTTTTTAGTAATCACACATAAATTATTTCATGAATTTTAATTGGAATTACATGATTCTTTATTCTATTTATTTTTACCAAAAAAATATTTTTTACCCACCCACCATTTTAAAAAATAAATAATATTTTTTTATGATGATTATGAACATTGATGACTTCACATTGAAAATCATGTCTATTTTTCATGGATAAAAATCAGGGTACATTATAAATGTTTTTTATTTTAGGAAAAAAGAATAATAAAGATAATCTTACACATTGTAATGAATGGGATTTTTATACAAGGGTAATATCCCAATATTAGCAAAACATAAACCGAAAATGATATTTTGGAATACAAGAAAATTAATTTCTTTTCAAAAAAGAAATTATTAATTGAATAAGGATCTATTCCATATAGTTGGAATCTGAGTATAATTTAGAATACACTAATGCTTTCAATATTATTTTTTAATATATGAAAAACGATTAGTAAAAATAATGGTTAGAATGTTACTGCATATGTGAACATTGTTTAATAGATGTAGAAATAATAAATTATATACTAGTATTTATCCAATTTGAAACAACACAAGTACATAAAACTTAATTTTTTATTCTTCTAGAGTTAAATAGTTAAATGATTTTCAAATGTATAATAAAATAAGTGTTATTTTTTGAAATTAAGTAATATATAATAATATAATATGAACATTAATTATGAGAGTATAAATAAAATTTTTGTATACTATAATTGAAAAGAGGATATATTTATATCATTGATGAAGTAAATATTTGTTTTCAAAATGATAAACGATGTGTTGATGTTTTTATGAAATATACATTATTATTAAAAAATTATAATTAATATAATTATTTAAATGAAAATTAATCCAGATAAAATAGATTTATAAATTTCTAATTAGTTTTCTTATGATTAGAAGACATTTTTATGATGCCTTAAATATTATTTAATGTGTTATAAGATCTGTTTTATTTTTAAAATTGGAATGTTTTGAATAAATGTTAATTTTAATTTAAAAATAAATTTATCAAATTTAAAATAATTTTTTTCATAAAATATGCTTCTGTTTTTTAATTATACACATCCCTAAATATTTAGGGTAAATTATTGGGATTTTTATCAAATAGATGGATTTATTTGAAAAGTGAAATACAGTAATATATAGTATATATACATTTTAAGTTAAATACATAATTCTATGAGTGATTTCTCATGTATTCAAAGTAATCTCGAACTTATCTTAATATTTTTCTTATATTTAGGGAAAATTTCATTAATAGTTATATTTTTGAACAAAAATAATAATCTAATTAAAAAAATAATGTGAAAACATTGATATCCACCATTTTAAAGGACACCCCTCCCCAACAGTTTTCCCTATTCATAAAAGTATTTCAGAGTGTCTAATTTATATACAATTTAAATACAATACCTCTTCCCCATTTCCAATTCATTATAGTGTCACCAAATGGTGAAAACCAGGTTCTTTAATGAGGTTCTCAAGGTGAGGAATTCAAGAGGAAAATTTACCATTAATTTTCTTTTATATTCTTTTCAATTTTTTATTCTCTCTTAACATTCCCTCATCCTAGTCAAATTATATCTCTGGTAGCTTACATATACAAAAACTATGATGGGTTAATTTAATATCAATCATTAAACCTCTAGTCTAATCCTTTAATTTTAAAAACTATAACATCATACGTGATGTGTTGATTTACCATCATTGAGGATGAGTTGTTTTCATTTTCCATTAATACCTTAATGTATGGTTATAAAACCATAATTATGATTAATTAATATTTTATTATACATATTATATGTTATATAATATTCTATAACCTATATATGAACATGATATAAATAATATTTTATAGGTTTGTACTAGTTGTAAAAACCTCCAATGAAATTAAATCAATTTCAATAATTTTGTATCTAATGATTCATCCTAATATCATAAAAAATTATGTATGGTATCATTTAAAAATATGGAATCATATTAGTACCATTTCGCTTGACTTTTATAGTTTTTCAACCATTCTTCAAGAAAATACATAATGAACCAACCATGGAAACCATTAAATAAATTCTCATGAAACAATGAAAATGAAAAAATGTTATTAATTAATGGTCAAAATATGTCATAAAATTTCATATATGGAATTTTAAATATTAATATTTTTGTTTTATATATTAATGACACTGTTTAAATCATTATACAGGATGTTTTGACATGTTTGGAGTAAGAAGAACCCAAGGTAATAGACTCTTCTTTAAAATAATATTTTAAATTGATATTTTGTAAAAATTAAAAAAGAATGTTTTAATGACGAATGTATTATTTTTTAATAATATGTTCTGGATCATGGAAATTCCTTATGATTAAGGGTTGTATTTATATCTCCCTTCAAATAATTTGGTATGTTTATGTATGAAGTTTACTAAAATGGTTATTCCATGTTTAACTTTGACAGATACATCATAAGGTTGTTATGATTGTTAAATTGTAAGGTATTATTGTGCATTAAAAATAATATGTTAGTTAGAATGGTTATACATTGAAGTATTTAACTCCCCATTTTACCAATATGGTGTTATTTATATATAATTTTATTATATATAAATCACTTGTTTTCATAGAAAAACTATCTGATAATTTATCGGTGAGAGGTATATCATTGTGAAAATGATTTCATATGATTATAAGTACTCAGCTAATGATAGTTTCATTACATTTTTATGTTACTTACTTATCATTTTGTCCTCCTACCATGTTTTAATATTTATTTCATATGTTTTTAGGGATTTGTAAGATAAAGGAAGAAGCCATGCTGGATGTTGTGAAAGTTGTTCTTTTAAAAAATACACATCTGGTTATAAATTTTTATGTTATGGATTAAATGGAATATTTTTGGTATTATAAACTTTTAATTATTATGGTTTTTATGTATGAATAATGAATTGATGATATAAAACAGTAAATCAATATTTTCTTTTGGACACTAATAAGTGTATTCAAGTTGAGATAACTAGATTCTTTAATGTTTATGGTTGAGTCCTTATATTTGGTATCATATTATGGTTTGGATAACATTGGGGGTTATGATAATGTTAATAAAATGAAATAAATTATTTTTACCTTATGTTTATTTTTATATGATATATAATTTAAATATTATCAAGTTCATTCATCTACGATATGACTCTTTATAATGGTTTTCATAAAAGATAGTTGGAAGCTAGAGTGGGAGGACACTAAGAGGATGATATATATCTCAATCCACCAAATAGAAGATGGGAATTGGAACTAAGTAATTTATGATGGTAATGGATCATATGAATATGTTTATGAATGGTGGTGGTATACATGCAAGTGAATATTTAGAGATGCTACAATGGATCATGACAATAGTGGAATATATTATTTCGTAAAACCCTCATAATTTTAGTGGATATTCTAACGGCATAGTTCATAAAGGGTGGAATAATTCCATTGAAAATATATTCAATGTCATGGTGTGTTCAAATTATCAATATTTTAGTCTTTGGATTTATCATTTTTTTGTAAAGATGACCAGTCATGGTAAATGGTCCAGGCTATCATGGGTAGAAAAGGAGATTCATTCCTTGAAATGATATGAATTTAATAATATTTTCCATGTAATATTTTTCTTGAAATATATTTTCCTAAAATGGTTAGACATTGGATGGAAAATAAACTACAAGAATTATAACAGAAAGAGAAAGAAATTGTGGAATTTAATTATGAAAACATCACCAGATTGGTAAGGTATGCTTCAAATCTTATTTGAGATTTTGATAGTATAATCAATCGTTTACTCAGGATTGATGTCAACAAACCAATGGGCAGTGGATTACCTCGAATTTAAAAGTAATTAGAATCATGTTCAATGTGTTGAGTTGGTAGAAATGAATTTTTCTCATGATCATCTATAATTTGTAAATATACTAAAAAAGTTATAGAAAACAATAAATGTTTAGAAATTATTCAAATAAATATGTTTGAAAGAAAGTACAATTAACTTTTTATGGGAAGTGTGGTAAAAAGTCTCCATGGGTAATTCCTTAATAAATTTGGGTATTGTTTTAGATGTAGTACGTTTATAAATATACCCCAAGATTCGAATTAAAAATATCATAGTGCTACTATGATTAATTATGATAAGGGAAATATAATATGTTTCAAATATATTGATATTGGTCATTATTAAAATACAGTCCTGAATAAATATACAATTGATGGAAATTAGTTATATTATAAGTAGAAAGGTAATGTGAACCCATTATGACTACATCACTAGATGATGGGAAATCAAATTAAGTGGTATCACATAGATGGTTTATTTACACATATATTTTTTATATCATGTCTGGAACAGGGCCTACACATTCGTTTACATCAGAGAAAGTTTTAGGTAAATTATAAATTTCACCTAAATATATTAAATTATTAAGATATGTTAAAAACACTATAAGAAAATGAAGACAAAAATAAATTATAATAATATTCTTATTGTTTTCTAATGAAATACATTACCTACAAAAGTTTTATATAACTTAATTGGTTTTTATGTTATTTTGGGTATGTAATGGATATATTTTTATCATTCTATGATAGATTTTAGAGATAAAAAAGTTGTTTTCATGAATATTTTCAATATATATTCAAGAATGGACACATACCATTGATAACATATCAGTTTGGTGAGAAAATTTCAAAATATGTAGATGAAATTTATCTTTCACATATTGTTGGAAACAGTGGAACTATTCTAATTAATGATGGAACATTGGTAAATAAATACCTAGAATTTTTTATTGATGAGTTTCCTAGTGTTATTCTATATTTCAAATTTTACATTACTATTGACTAATTACATGATGAAAATCCAACCTCAAAATACTCTTATATAATGTCTCAAGTGGAACTATTATAAATGGAAAGGAAGTTTCACGAGATTATTTACAAAGGATTCATTCATCCTAGCACTTCACTATGGGGTGGTCAAGTTTATTTCATAAAAAACAATGTTGTTTCCATGATACAGGGAATTGATGACATAGATTTGAAAAACTTTACTGTTATGAATAAGTACCTATTTCCTTATATCAATGAATTATTTTATCAATTGCATAGAGATCAATATATTTCCAAGAATGACTGGAGATCTATATACAATCATCTAAAGGTGGTGGAGGATATCATTATGAAAACATATTTCTATACTAGATGTGGTCATTATGTGTTTATTGTTGTTATGTTGTGATTGAAAATGGTCTTATTTTATTTATGGATATTATTCATAGAATATTATATTAATGTTTGGATATGTTTTATGTTGTTTTTATTATTTATATTTTTTGTTGTCAAAAATTTATGAAGATTAAGAAAAACATTTATGGATTGTCTTAAAAACTCTAAAAGAAAAAAATTGAGATGGAAAATAGAAAAAAATGTAATTTTTGGTTTTAATAAAGTTATTTTCAAGGGAACATTGTAAATCATGATGACATAATAGTAGATCCCACTAAAACAGTTATTGTGGGAAGACCATGATTGGGAAATGCCATTGAGATTCGTAGTTTTCTGGGATTTGTAAGCTATTTACAATGATTAGTTAATAACATTTCATGGTTATGTAGTCTAATTTCTATGATAAAATAAAAAGAGGTTATATTTATTTGGATTGACGACTGTGATGTTTTTTTAAAGAACTAAAAAAGTATTAGTGGGAGAAAAAAAATTCTCTCCCTTCCAAAAATGGATATTTTTTCATCAACAGTTATGATTCAATGATGGTAATTTGATGTATCTGATGCAGAATGATTAGGTAATTGCTTATTCCTCAGAAAAAAATATTCATGACTATAATTATCATACACATGATTTTTAATTAGAATAAATATGTTTATCTATGAACATATTGAGTCATCATTTGTATATATCCACAAATAAAACATATACTGACCATAAAAGAAGGATGTATATATTTTCTCATAAGGAATTAAAAACGAGGAAGATTAGATGGATTGAACTAATAAAATAATATGTTTTCCCAATAAATTACTAACATGTAAAAGGAAACAATATGGAATATTCCTTTATATAAAAACACCATGAAACATTATCCATGTTACATTTGGAGCATGCCAGCTTGATTAATGATTTCATGAATGTTGGAATCAATTTTTCTAGCGGTGGATATTACTATGTTTTTCTTTAGGTATCAGTGTATCCATCGCTCTCAGAAACAATTATGGAAATGTAGAATGAAGATTGTGATTTTATGGAAAGGTTGGATTGAATAAAATGATAATTCCCACACATTAACAATGATAAATAATTTCTTTATATTTTGAAAGGTATTATGGGTGCCTTCTGATTCCCAACATATGAATGAATTGTAATGTGAAGCTCAAAGTTCTTAATTTTTAAATTATTAAGGAAAAAATAATATTTCTAGATATCTTCAAGAGTATAACTGCTCAGATGTACTAAAAATAGTTATTGAAGATTTTACCATGAAATGATTGATTTTTCAATAGGATAAAGAAGAATGAAAACTACTAAAGGGGATGCTTCATCTATTTTTAAGTAAAAAAGTAGAAATA
Source organism: Viscum album (assembly GCA_963277665.1). NCBI lineage: Eukaryota > Viridiplantae > Streptophyta > Magnoliopsida > Santalales > Viscaceae > Viscum > Viscum album. The sequence goes on along the minus strand of OY728136.1, from coordinate 1,575,568,803 downwards.
GGAAAATATATCCATGGAAATCCCTATGGGAATACCAAATAAATATTTATGGAATAATTCTAGTAAGGTTATTGTTGTTCAAATTTCTAAAGCTACACAATGTTTTCCTATTCGAGAAATTGTGATGCTAGATCATGTTTCTCGGCATTCCATCAAATAGATAGTCAAGATGCATTGATTTTATCTCTTTTTTATATATGACCATGATCCCAGGATTACTTATAACATTATTAAATACATTATCAATTATTTGGGAACTAGATTAAATTTTAGAACAACATTTCATCCTCTATATGATCAATAGTTTGGGGAAACAATTTTGAAATTGTTTAATATACATTGATCTTATTTAATGGAATACTAGTGAAGTTAGGATCAATATATTTAATTATTATAAATTTTTTATAAATATATTTGTCATTCCATTATACAGATGGATCCTTTTGAGGAATTATATGGATAGTGGTGTTAGGAACCAACATTATGTAAATGAAGTTATTGTTCCCCTAATTACAAAGGTATGTCACGTATAAATTGAATTTGATCTACTGACAAATTATTACAGTATAGAGAAGTAAGAAAAGTTTTTAGACACTAGGATGAAATAATTTTCTTTTAATGTAGGTGATCAAGTTTTATTAAAATATATCCTTTGAAAATTTGTATACATTATGGTAGGAAAGGAAATCTAAGTCCATGGTTCATTAGACTTTATGAAATCCTTGAGAATGTTTGACCACCAGTATATCTAGTATCATTACCTATGAGTTTATCATAGGTACACAATGTTATTAATGATTAAATGTTAATAAATAATGTTCTAGATTCATCACATATTTTGTTCCAATAATCAGTTCATCTAAAACAGAACCGTTCATATCAACAGAATGCAATTCAGATTCTAGATCATAGAGGGAGAATATTGTGGGATAAGATAATTCACCCGGTAAATGTTTTTTAGAGAAACCACTTTGTTGACGAAGAAATAGAGGAATGTGAAAATTATATTAGGGAAAGGTATCCTCAATTTTTTTAAATGTGAAGGAAAAATTAGGAGATTTATATTTCTTTAAGGGTGTGAGAATGTAACATCCTCGGTACATATAAAGTAAATTGTTATCATTATAGAATTAAATAGTTACAATCATTATGATTGTATAATGAAAATGTTGTATTTATTGAAATTATAGAATTTTTACTAATAGAATATTTACCTCATATATGAGAGTATAAATAAATTTATTTTATCTTATAAGTGAAAATGTGATATATTTGTATCACGAAATTTGTAAATACCTTTTTTAAAAATGATAAGTTAATTGCTAATATTTTTGTGACACATAATTTTTTTAAAACATTATAATTAATAAATTGATAGAAAATTAAACGTACCTTCATAAAATAATGTCATTAATAAATATTATTTTTCTTATAATTATATTATTTTTTTATGAGTACTTAATTAATTTTTCTACATGTTGTAAAATGATTTAAATTTCTAAAATAGGTATATTTTGAATAAATAATTACTTAAATTAAAAAGTAAATTTCAAGTACCTAAAAAATTATTTTCAAATAATGGATTTCATATTTTATGTATACACATTCAAAACATCTTAAGGTTGATTTTTGGGATTTTTTTAATATATTTGACATTTTCGTGAATAGTAAAATAATGTAACTTATAGTAAATATAATTTGATTGTTAAATTCCCTATTTTTTGAGATATTGAACATTTAAACACCATAAGTAAGACATGCATATATAATTCTATTATATTTGGTGATAATTCCCTAATTATTCATATCCTTGAGCCAAAATAATAAACCAATGTATAAAATACTGAGAAAACACAACACTCCTCCAATATTAATATGACCCATCACTACATTTTATCCCCAAACATAATATCCTTGTAGATTGTTTAATTTCTTCCCAATTACCTTAAAAACATATTCTCTATGCCCAAAAATTTCAGTTCACACATGAATGAAAAAAAACAAGTGCCATAATAAGATTCCCATGGAGAAGGATTCAAGAGGTAAAATCGTATTTCATTTCATTTTTTATTTTATATTTCATTTATTTTCAAATTATATTTTAACCTCCCATAATCCATGTTAAATGATAGCTTCAATAACTTACATATAATCTAGTTTGAATGTGTTAATGTAATTTTTATCATCAAACATCTCTTATTCTCTTTTTATTCTTATGGAATAAAAACATCATCCGTGATGTGTTGATTTAAAGTCATCATGGATGATGTGTTTTCTTTATTCCATTACCACGTTCATGGGTGTTCATAAAACACTTATTATTGTGAAATTATATTTTATTATGCTTATAATATGTAATATAATGTTCTAGAACCAATATATAATCATGAAATTAAATTATATTATATATGTTTGTTAAGGTCGTAAAAAAACTTAAATCATTTTCATTAATGTTTTTTATAAAGAATTATTCTCATATAGAAATAAATAGTATATGGTATCATTTATACTTCATAAAAAATATTAATACCATTTTTACATACTAATATAGTGTATCTTCCATTTGACAAGGAAATCCATAATGAACCAACCATGGAAACCCTAAAATATATTTAAATGAAAAAAATGAAACTAATAAAACATTATTAATAAATAGTGGAATTATGTTATAAGAATATCAAATAAGGAACGATAAATATAAATATTATTATTTAATTTTTTAAAAACTCTATTTATAAAATTATATAGTATTTTTGAACACATTTTAAATAAGATGGACCTTAGGTAAAGGGATATTCATTTAAAATCATATTTCAAATTTTTACCTTTAAAAAATAAAATATGAATGTTTTTATGGTGAATGTTTTATTATTTTATGATTTTGTTCAAGTAATTTGGAATTTATAATGATAAAGGGTCATAAACATATCTCCCTCTAATTCATTTTTGATGTTTTTGTTGTAAGTTAACCATAATGGTTATTCCATGTGTAATAATAATGGTTTCATCATATGGTAGTCTTGAGGCTTACATTTTAAGGTAACCATGAGGATTAGAAAACCTATGGTAGAAGTGAGGTTCAAAATAATAATTAATTAATTCCAAAAAATTATTATATAGTTTAATTTATGATTTATATGTATATGTAACACATTTATTTTTATATTATAACTATATCATACTTTATGGTTTAAAATAATGTCATTAGGAAAATAATATCATATGATTATAAGTATTCTTGGTCTAAAGGAATCTTTACTTATTTTTATGTTCCTTAATGAATTTTTTTGTGAACATACCATGTTTTAAAATTATATTCACAGGGTTTCAAGGATGGGTAGGAACATAGAATAGTCAATGATTAATTTTGTTAATAAATTTCATGAAAATAATACATCTCACACTAAAATATTTTGTATTATAGAATAAATGGACACAATTTTAGAACATTACACTATGTTATTGTGTGTTTTTTAGGTATTAATTATGTTCTAATTCTATAAAAATCTAACCTGAAATGATTTTTGTTAATGTAATAAATTATTCTGGATTAATATACTAGATTATGTAATTATTATGTATGAATCATTTTAATCCACATATAAAAATTTGTTATGATTTAATTTTATATACTAATAGTATATTATTTTTATAATAAATAAATTGAAAAATATTAACATAAATAACAATTGATATAAAGGAAAATGTTGTAATTATATTCCTGATAATTTAATTATATTTTGTTTTTAGTTGAAAACTAATTTGTTTATTAATTACCAAATATAAAAAAATTTAATTAAAAACCTCGACCTATGTGAGTTATCTAATGAAGTATTTGATAGAAAATAGAGTCATATATAATTCTATGTGATAAATAACATAATATGAAAAATATAAAATGTCATAGGAGTCATGTATTTTGGAGTAATCACCTAAGGATATTCATTAAAGGAAAGATAATAGGTTTTATGTCTGGTAAAAGATGGTATAGATAAATAAACTCTTTAATAATAAAGAGACTAGTTCACATTATGAAGGATAATAAATGCATTCATAAGGAATCACTTCAAAGATTTATATATGTGGAGCATTGTAATTTTTCAAATTTATTTCCATTGTGGATACCGATGATTTGGATCAGTAATACTGTAAAAATTGTGTTTTAGTATTGTCTAATTCCATTATTGTTGAAGATGAGGAAACTATTATTCAAATGTATTTGTTATGGACTATATGATTTCAAATGATTATATATTTATGAATCTAAGGAAGTGATTCATATTTATAATTTTACTGATATAATGTTATGGGATTTTATGTAATAAAATTTATATAAAAAGGGATTATGTTTAAGGAATAAATTTTGGGTAATATTTTGTATGTACATATGATTTATTTTAGATGTGTTGTGATTATGGTTATTTATGGAAGATAATAGAATAAATTGAAATTTATATGGTTATATTATATAAAATTATAAGTATATAACATTATGAGTGATCAATTTTGTTTGGTGATAAATTCTAAATTTATCATTTCTAGATATGAGATTATATATATATTAAATATTTCTATAAAATAGTATATAAACAAGTTTTTAGTTCATTTTTACATTTATCGCATTAGGTTAACCAATTGGTAAACTAGTTTTAACCTTAACCATGGTAATAAATTCTTTCTATAATTACTAAAAAAATATAATAATAATTTAATTATAATTATTAACTAAAATTAGTTTCATTTATTCCAAATATGAAATAATTATTATCAATTGAAAAATTAGAATAATAAGTTTCATATAATTTAATATTTAACACACAATATATGATAAAAAATATTCTTTTAGAAAATTGTTTTCTATAGGATAAAAAGGTTTTTTATAAAAATTATATTATAATATTTATTATTGTGAAATTAATTGTTAAATTAATAATATAGTTTAATTAATTTTACCTTGATAATATTTTATAACAAATTATATCTTTTCATATTAATTAAATTAAAATTCAATTTTCAATAAGTATAGTATTTGTAAATATTATTTCCAAAATTCAATGTTATTAAAAATTTAACAAAGATTAACACTAACATTAATTTTAAAGGATTATAAATATAAAATAATTTTTTTAAATTTAAATTATAATGTTTAGAAATAACATTTATAAACGAATTTTTTTAATAGAAGAAATTGTATTTTGGTTAAAACAAAACATCATTCCTTTTAAATAAAAAATTATTTAATATTTTTCTATTGAATATAACTATATTAAATATAATTAGTTAATATTAATATTGTATTCAATTTTTTTACTATTAACATTATCTATGTTTTTATAGTCATTCCCCTATTTAAAATTACATACTAATGATTTTATTATCTCCTTAATAATGCATCAACATTTATTTGTACATCTCAGATTAAAATTTGTATGTTTCTTTAATGGTATTATGGTTTTATATAAATAAATTAAATGGTAAAAAGAAAATTTTACTACACATTCTCATTTCACTAAACCATTTAAACAGTTTTTCCTCATAAGAATGTTTTTCATATAACTAAACTACTTGATTTCCCAAAAAAAAATTGATTCAACATGAAAATATATTGATAGAAATGAATCATATAACACATCATGTAGTATAGAAAAAAATCTGATTTGATGCCACAATATTTAATACTGGCCCCAATTTTTTAAGGAATTCATACAATTCAATGAATTTCAAGATTAAAATTCCCAATTTCAAAAAAATGTATAACAATTTCTAAAGAGATACTATTAGAAAACATGTTTTTGTAACACAAATTAATGAAATTTTATTTCATTATAATATGAATATTAATTCATGATAAAATCCACCATAATATGTTTTTTAATCATCTCTATATTCTCATACATTTCTTAAAAAAAATTGATCCCATAAACATGATTTCACCTACTAATTCGCAACATGATTTAATTCAACAACTCTTTTAATATAATTCCACAAAGTCCACATTTCTAAAATGAAATGAAAAATTTTATTATAAGAAAATTTAAGTAAGTAATGATGTCGATCCAAATACCCAATGTATTCCCATAAACAATATCAATGAATTTTTTCCAATTTCTACATAATTATTTTCCGATCTATCATATTGATGTTCAAAATAGTATATGATGTTAATTTTAAAATCGAATGAATACTATAGGATTTTACTAAAACTAGGTGTAATCTATAAACCATGTTTAGATACAACACATATATTTACTCAATATAACCTTCCAATCTCTTTTATACATCGTATATAAAGACGATCAAAAGTTATAGTATCAAAAATAGGATGAAAATAAATTTATTTACCTAATCAATCGTCAATAACATATATATCATTATTACCTAAGATTTATTTTTTAATAAAAAAATAAATTAAATATATATATTTTACTATTTTCATTTTTAAAATAAAATCTGATGAAACATCCCCTTTTATTAATTTTAAATATATATTTAAATTTAAAAAAATTAATCATTTAGTGGTAATAATAGAAAATTTTATTTTCAATGGATCAAAAATGTTATGTTATTTTAGTTATATATATTTTTCATAATGCATATTTTATGAATGGAGAATGGGGAAATATGGTCAACCATGAATAATTATCTCATCAACATTGAATGAAATGGTGCACATAATATAATTCAAAATTTTCAAACAACATTTTTATCAACAATGATGTATATAAAAATTTTATTTTTAATAGATTATAAATTTTCCAATAATTCACGATTCTCCTTCATTGCAAGAATAATTATATCTATCAATGATAACTCCACTATCAATTGAAAAAAATAAAATCTGTTTCTAATTAAATAATTTATAGACCAATATTTTCCAAATTATTTAAAATTTATCATTTTCAAGAACTTTAATATTTAATGATGACTTAACTTTGTGGATAAAAGGAGAAATGTCTCTATTTTTATTTCTCGGATGGTGATGTCTCTGGTAGTCATTCTCATTAATTAGTTCTATTCATATTCTAAATCTCATATGCAACAATCTCTATGTTATTATATATATAGGAATCATTTGTTATTATTATAAAATTTACACCTCCCTCCACATAAATAATTTCAGTTGAGTTTTAAAAACATCTCTATAACTTCATGTTAGAGATCATGTGTATAATAATTTAAATCATTACGTTTCATTTGGAATGGTTCATCAGAAACTATTTTAGCTATCAATATTATAATAGAACTATTTTACATCAATGTAGAATCATGTTAGATACATATGTGACCATTTCAAAATTTTGTGGCTAAAATTAGATCATTTAATAATATTCCATTAAATTCATGGAATCATTCATCAGATTCATTGGTCTAGTTTATTTTACTCTATTCTATGTTAACTTAGTTAGTGTGCTATATAACCGAGAAATGTCTTCAAAAAAACATTTGTAGAACTTTGCAAAACCATGTAATCTATGAATATATAATAAATTTTTATATATAAGAAATTCATAAATAAAATATTTAGATATATCAATAGCTATTACATAATGTTTATCCAATATAACCATAGAATTACATCTATCACACACCTAATTCACAATTCACAAAAAATTCATATAAAATATTATCTTTTATGGTTAATAGAATAACACTCAGTTTTTTCACACAACCATAAATTTTTTTTGATTATATCTAGATTATTTAAATAGAAACAATATCTAATATGTCCATGAAATAATGGATAAATAAATTTATATGTTATATAAATATATTTGTTTTATTTTTCTTCCAAAAGAGAATGACCAATATGTCATAATAACAATTACTAGAGTAATATTTTGACATGTTATCTTATCCCCCATGACCTCTACCTAATACAACCTATACTTATGATCACCCTAAAAATAGATAAACCTATTTGGAGTTGATGAAATAAGAACTATTTATGAGGTAAAATATAATGAATCATAACAGTGAAGTTATTCAATGATCTATTAGCATTGGAAATACTCATGAAACCGTCATTCATAAAAAAATAGTGGAATCACCTGGTTTATTTATACATTGAATGAATCCATTATTTAGAAACATTTGTAATTGATTTTTTAAATACATAATTCTTACTTTAGAAATTTGATAAAGTGGTTTTGATATTATATTAGTGTCGAGCATGAAGACAACAAAAAATTTAATCTCACAAGTATCAATAATTTGAGGCAATTCATCAAGAAATTCATCGAAATTTTATTTGACTATATTATTAGCACTTATTTGAATAGTATATTTATTCTCAACAATATGTGATATATAAAATTCATTTAATTAATTTAGAAAATATTGATCATAATAATATACTATCATTTATTTGAATTTAATCATTTATAAAAAATGTAACTCATTTTGAAAAAAATTTCATTTAGATATACAATCTAAAATATCATGATGAATAGAAAAACAATACATATAAATTATAAAATAAAAATATACAAGGTTATGGAAAATATAGATTTCATGAAATTTAATAAAACAGAAAAAACATTATTATTGTTATAATTTCATTATTTTATTTGATACTGGCCACATGTTTTGTAACAAAATTCATTGTTATATTGAAGGATGTGAAATATAAACATTACCATTAAAATTATTAGATATGAATTAATATATAGACTTTAAAATGGACAAGGCATTGAAAAAAATATGAATAAACATATATTCGTTATATCAGCTATTCAATATATGGTCCAATATGAGATGAAGTAGAAATAAAGGATTTAGACTTTCCATTAAACTTATGATCTTGATGATACAAATACATTTTTCATATATTCAGATAGTAAGTCATATAATATAAATTTTCAAAAAAATCATACTCCCATAAATAATATATTAGTAAGAACATTAATATTTTCATTTTCATTATAGTCATGCTCTAAATTCCCAAACAAACCACATCTAAAAAACTAAATTTATATTTTATATAATTAATCAGTTTCCATTTTGAATCGGTTATAATAATATGGTATAATTATTGTCATACACCAAACTATCCCCAAACTATATTTCCCATTTACCTACAACAAAAATTACCTTTTTTACCTTGTTATCATATAGAACATAATTGTCAGAGAACACCATTTCTAATTTTTGGTATATAAAAAATGTTCCTCAAATCATATAAATAGAAAATAGTAAAATAACAATATAAACCATGGGTTCATTCTAGATTAAAACTAAATAACATAAATTTAATGATATTGAATATAATTCGGTGAAAAAAATTCAATTCTACAAAAATTTATTTCATGCTCATCTATTAAATCATCGACCATATGGCCAAATCCAATATTTCTTTTCTATCATATGTCTAGCATCTGAAAAAAAAAATACATGTTAAAAAAATATTTTTAAATTATTCCCATTGTAAGTCATCAATCTCTTCTATTTCTCTTATTTTAATTACCCTTGACCAAAATTGATTCATATCACCGTCAGAATTATAAATAAAAATTTCTAGCTTTTGATGTTTTGAACAACATGAGACATAAAATATAATCTCCATGGTTTTAAAAAATCTTTTATTTTACCGAGGGTCAAATGAACCATTAAATGATGTAGTTTTCAATTTAATGAAATTACAATAAATGGAAATGGTTATATATGTTGAATATAGGCTCTAACTTATATAAATACCACCAAATTTTATTTATTGCATAAACCTATCCATTAAATAAATAAAACACAACTTAGTTATAATTATAACAAGACTAGGTGGATTTTTTTGAATGGTATTGTCTTATTTTATCTTTACGGCATTAGATTTTCTCTTTCCTCTCGGAAAATATTTTTCCAAACTAACATAAAATATATGATGAAACATTGGAATAATCTAATGACGTGGAGTGAAAAGAACTAATTATAATTTCTTAATACTATATATTTAAATTATTCTCTCCTGGAAAATATTCTAAAATCTTCTCTGATACTAACAATAAGGATGAAATTATTATTCAACAAAAAAAAATTAAAAAGAACATAATTTATTTCATTACCAAATATATTATTAGTTTTAGTTTTTAAGGAGTTATTTCTTAAATCCCCCATATAATATTCATAAATTACAATTTGGACACATCCTCTTAGTATTAATTTTCTAGTAATTCAAAACATTACAAAATCATGTTTTTGCTTCATGTAAAAACGTTAGGATTTTCAAATTGACTGAATCATTGATCATCATCCTCCTTAATCCCATTATAAATCATTTTAATGTATTGTCTGAAAAAAACAGATTAGTTAGATACATATAACAAGGATTAAAACATGTCTTTAGTCAATTACTAAATCATGAGATCATAAAAAAGTGTTTTTCAGTGTCATAATAAATTTTTTTCATAAATAACTATTTACATTCAATTGAAATGATCATTACTAACTAATATTTTTCATAATCAAATATATTTGAATAATGGAAATATCATAATCATTATTATTTTTTAGATAACATGAAAACCATTGAATGTTATTCTTATAGGCAGACAATTTATCCCGAAAGTGGTGTAATCATTCCTTTTAAACAAATGATAATTATCATAGACAATGAAATAAAACAATTTAGTGGAAAATCTATAGAAATATTAGATTAGAAATGTATGTTCATTTATAATTCATCTATATATAAATCATAAAAAAATTATTGCAGGATATATCATCCATGAAATTTATTAGAAAAGAACAAGATGTTTGATAAATTTCTTAATGAATAACATCAATTCTGAAGGGAATTATGATATACTATAAAATTATTATAAGTAAAATGTTTGTATTATAACCATAATTATTTAGTTGGGGGTATGAATATGAGTAAAAAACATTCAATTATAATTATAATGGCCATAATCAATATAAATTTATTTATTATTTCTTATGAAAAGGAACTCGATTCTTAGTGAATCCATTTCACGCTTCAAAAATGTTTTCTATAAATAATCTAATTTCTTTCAGTGTATAATTATTATAATCAATTTCAGCATCATTTATAAATTAATTTTAAGAAAAATGGTATCATTTAAGAAACAATCACATAAAAAATTCCTTACTGTGAAATTTTAGATATTTTTTAAGAAGATTACATTTTAGGTAACTAATAAAAAATATAGATTTCATAGAAAAAACCATTTCAATTAAATTATTCGAAAAATGATTTTATTAATAATAAATTCCAAATATCAGTATTTATTATTTATCAAACATTACATACTAAAATTAATTTTAATATAAATTCTTAATAATATTGGTAATGAATAATTTTATACATAAAAATTCAATTTTCATTTAAACCATTTTTTTTTGGGTTTATTATAAATGTAATTTATACCTATAAAAGGTATCAAAATTGATAAAATGGATTCTATATATTATATAGGAATTTCAAATTTTGGTTAATAATTCAAATTTATTTTCTGTCATGATGAATATTAGCCATATTAAATATTTTCCCCATTATAAGGGTAAAACAAATAGAGTAAGGTATAAACTATTAGATAAAGACTCCATATCATCCATACACATTAATTTTTTCCAAATTATGTGTTTCATTTCATTACGAGCATATAATATTTACAAATATTTTGGTATGGTTCCACGTGGCATGGATAAAGATATTTATTATATTTTATGTGATAGAAAAATGAAAATTTTTTACTATCTTAATTTTATTTTCAATTGTATGATAAGATATAAATATAATGATTTTTTATATTAATAAAAAACATTTTTTAACATAGTTAAATTTTTTACAATTGTAATTTATTTTTAATTTTTACTGTAATTATACATAGTTATCATATTGAAACAAAAAATAAATATATTTTTTATAGAGTATAAAATTATTGTAAATGACAATTTAAATATTAAAAGTAATTCTTTTTTGATGAGTTATTTGTATCGAGAATTATATGATAAATATAACATAATAATTATATTTTAAAATCTATTGTTAAAATTCCATTTGAATAATTTTAACATCAAAGTCAATGTATATGAACATATCCAAAAAATATGTCATTGTATTCTTATGATAAGAATTTTTTTATAAATTAATTTATTGGGACCTTGTGTTGAATTTGTATTCAATTATTGAATATGCATTAGAATGTTGTGTTGTGATTCCATGAGAATTTTTATAGATTCATTAAACAGAATCATATGTAATGTATAAGAAATTATGCTTCTAAATAAGATGATTGATTATATAGACTTTAATGACTATGAATTTATTTTTTATGTTTTTATTAGCGTAATTTTTTTTACCAGCAAGTAAAGACAAAATCTATGCATATGACCATTTATTAAAATAAATACAAATGTACACAAGAGAAAGGTGGGGTCAAACAAAGGAATTTTCTCCCATACGTATATAGGTGAATAATTGGTTAATAAAATACTCAGAAAATGTTCATTCATTTAATGAATGAAAATAGGATTCCTTTGTATCCATTAAAGGGCATGTAATAGTTTTTTCATAAAGTTATTAATTATAACACATGGTAATATATATTTTCATGATGAATTTTTTAAGGACCAAGAAATATTTATATTATTTTGTTTTGAGATAGAATGAGCTTCCTGAAATTTAAAAGTATTATTTTTTACAAAAAGTAGTAAGCTATTTAAGGATGATTTATTTACATAGCTTAGTTTATGGTAAGACTGATTTTCAAAAATAATTGTATGCTTACATTTTACTACATATGTGTTAACCACTACACTACATAAGTGGTTCCACTAAATAAAAAAAGATATATTTATAGAATATATTCATATTAGAGGTAACTAATGTTGATAAATATATATATACAATGGGGTGTTTTGTAGCAGTACAGAGAGAATACTAACTGGCGAGTAAGGATATTAATTCCTTGCGTATGGGAACATATGGATCTTATAATGGAATATAGGAGTTTATGCATGATTATATAGGTTTTCCTATTACACATGTAAGGGTAATCAGATCCCCATGTAATGGGTAATAAATCATATGTAAAGGTATCAGAGCACTATTTAATGTTATGAAAATATGGTTTAACCATGTAAGGTTAACTATAAAGATATGTAATGGCACCCATGATATATAATTTCGGATCATTACCATGCATAATAGTATAAATGATTGGAATAGTTAGTCATTTCCAATGGTCTAGTTAATATTCCAATCACTCACATTACAACATATATATACTACTCTCTCTTTCAATCAATATTCAACTTAATTACTCATAAGGTTCTATATTTCCATTTTTATAGTGTTTCTTGATTAAATATCATTTTTATACTTACATATAGTGTTTTATGCATAGGATATGATTCTAGAACATTATGGTGATATTTAAATTTTCATTTTATCTTATCAATTTTATATTTTTGGTCTATTTGTAATGTTTGGAATTATCTTTGGTTTCCTTACTGATTAATGTAAAAAAATACTGTAATGAAACAATTCCGTTATTTCATTACCTGTATTATCAATTTGTATTATATTCTATAATATAATACAACAACCATTTATTCGTGAAATAAATTTTACTAATAACAGTAGGTCATTACATTGTGATCATGATATAGCTTAAAAGATGGGTGTTCCAGGATATAGGTAAAATTCATTGAGAAATTATTTTTTTCTCTAAATAATAATATTTGATGTCAAACATATAGTTATTACATTTTTAATATTTTTTAAGGGTTATATATATGTTATATGAAGATAATGTTTCCAAATACCTTCAGGTTTTATCTATTAATTGCATGATTTTATAATGTTCAGTTTTTTATCATTTATATCACATGGATCCTGATTTTTTATTCTTGAGATTCTATCCTTTGTTAATGCTTTATTCAATGCTTCTCGGTTAGTTATTCTGGTATTGGTGGGTATGAGTCCTATTTTTATTCACTTATGAACTCTAATTATGTCATTCTATTATTATGAACTTCTTATACCCAATAATTACATAAAAAAATTAATGATTCTATTTACCCTTTGTGAGAATTAATCACAATATTCTGAGGAGTAATTTTCAACCCATTATCATGTGTGATTTAGAATTAGTTATTTTTTTCCATATGATTAATTATTTCAATATATATTTGACCCCAAATTAAAGGTAAAATAAGTAAAACAAGGTCAGAACTATGTAATAAGGCATTAAAATTATCCATACAATTTCATATATTTCAATTTAATATTTTAATTTTATAATCCTTTAAATATTAAAAAATAATAATTATTTACCCATTAGACTTCAATGAAGACCTATGTCACATTTTATGTAAATCATATTTCATAAATGATACTATCTTTCTTTTAATAACATATATTATTTTCCAAAGTGGAAATATGATTTTATGAATTAATTTGAATGTATATTTAAAACTAAATAATTATTTTGATGAAAATATATTTTTACTTATCAGTGATTGTATAATTACCTTAACAAATTAATCAACACTAACATAATTCATGGACAATTATTACAAACAATAAATACAATTATTTTTTAAATTATTAAAATAATAAAATTAGTATTTAATAATGGTTTTCATGAATTCTTTTCCTTAAAAATAACGAAATATTCTTGTTTATAAATTTTTTATCTTATTTTATTTTTTAATCATTTCCACTTTTAAGCTAAATATTTTGAATAATTTTTAAAAAAATTTAAATTTAATCTTATAATAAATAAATTTATATTAAATAATTTTAAATTAAAAAAATATAATAATTTATTATAATGGGATATGATCAAGCATATCATCCATTGACCACATATGTGTTATTTTCCCTTTTATAGTAATTTTTTAACCCCTAACATGTAGAAACCAATGATATCATAGTAACTTTAAAATTGTTAATGGGATGTTAATAAAATTAGATATGGTATAAAATAAACATTAATTTAAAAAAAAAAATTTGTATGGGAACATATCCACATACAATATTCACAAAATTTCAATTTTTTATCAACATTGAAATAAATTTCATTTATAATAATTTCATACAATATGTAATTCAGAGTGTCCCACTCCCCTCCTATATGAAAGTGAACCCACAATATAACTATAAAAAATTTAGAATCCTAATAAATAAATACCATACCTATTATCATAATATATTATTTACCCTTGTTCTATATATTTAACTCTTTCAAAATAAAATTCATTTTGGTATAATGTGGTAAGCCAAAAAATTATTCTAACTTAGAGTATATTTCGTCACTATGTATATTAATTTTATTTATTCTTATACTACCACTAAAATCTATGGTGTTGATTATAAAATAATTAATCTAGTATATTAAATATATCATATTATTATTAGGCTTATTGAATAACCATTATCCATCTTTTTACATCATATGTAAAATAAAACATCACTATTGTGTACGTCTGGACTGCAACCTCCACAAAGTTATTCTTTTAATTTTTCATCGCCACATCATATTGATGTTATTAATGATGAATTTACTAAACATACATGATATTAATGATATTATAATAGTTCTGAAATGTTGAATTATTTTTAATTTTTTTTCATATATTGGGAAGTAAACTAATCAGTCATTCATATTTACAAATTATCCTTTATATGAAGTAATGGAATTTATTTTTCATCCATGCTTTATATGAACTATTTAAAAATTTTATAAAATTATTAAATATGATAAGTATTAATCAATTATGACTCTTGAGATAATTGGACTAGCATATGTGTATAAGGATTTAGATTTATGGACGAAAACATGCAGGAAAAATGAATTAGTCATAAACCGGAACAATGATTTCAATAAATAATTATTAATATTAACATTATAGAATGTCATATTTAAGTCATAAATAACTTTATATATATTATATAACATTTTAAACTAATATAATATCTATCAAAATTTATTCTAATGTTTGATCTAACATTCTAATACCAGGAAATACTTGAGGTAGGATATTATTTCTTCAAGACTATTTTATTTTGGATTTATAATCATTATATTTATGTGGATGAAATTATATAACCCATATATAATAAAGTTAATTATTTATAATTATCCTTAATTTGTTTCATTAATTTTGATGACTTCATTCCATTTTTTCACTTTTAAACTCGAAGTAATTCACAAAAGTTTTTCAATAAATACTAGTTTAATGTCCCGAATTTCAACCAAAACAACTATTTCTTCCATATCAAAGATGGTAATACTATATTCAATAATTTTTTAAAAATATAAAAGAAATTTTCCATTTAATATTAATAGTTTATTTACATTTTAATAAATATTCTAAATTTGTAGAGACTAGGTTTTTACCTTGTAAGACATTAAAAGATTTCTTTATATATTTCCAAAGCTATGTGCTATGACAACATGGGATTCAGAGACCCATTGTTCCTAGAATTAGTTTTATAAAAATTTTGTGTTTATTTTATAATATGAACATGAAAAAGAATTTATAACTATTAAATAGTAGTTTAGATCATAAATATGAGGGAATTGTTAAGTCTAAAACATGGAATTTGACATAGGTCGGAAATAACTATTGTCGGCGTGGGTATTTTGTAGAAGAAATAACATAGGACATAATTGTAAATTAAATAATTATTTTATTTTATTTCAGTCTTTTACTCGAATATCATTTAAATGGGGAATTGGATTGGAAATATGTGACGTTAATTGATTTTGTAATGCAGTATTTTACCTTAGAGTGACTTAATGTAGGATGGCACAGGGTGACTGGATCACGCGATCACTAGAGAGTTTGGTTTACTATTAACCTTGACCTAATTACATATTATAAATATGTGATCATATGTTCTTCATCACGGATGTACCCTAATCCCCCACCCCTGAGGGAGAATCTATCACCTTCCACATTTGGAGAATCTTCGATGATGTTTCGTCACATAAAAACGAAAGCATGGAGAACACATTGTCGACGAAGAAAAAATTAAAATGAGGTATGATTCTTAAAGTAGACATCAACAATTTCAATTATTGAGTTTAATTTTATCCATTGATGTTTCTTCCGCATTGTATATCATCGTCAATAGCTAAACTAACACTACCAACAGATGACCAATTTTGTTGACCCCATATATTTTGTGTTCTTGGTCAATTCATCATAGATTTCATCATTAAAATTTCATCTTCTTAAAACATTAACCATTCATTTAGCCGAAATTAGATCTGGGTAGATCTCATTCCAAGTATTCCAGATCTATTTTCTTATCATATTTTGGGAAATTAGAGGAGTCTCAGCTGTCCGTAGAAGGAACCACCGATGTGGTGGTAGTTGAAAGCGACGACAACATGCCTCAATAGTGGAATGCCACATAGAATGGTGTATGTTGGGTCCTTCTAGGCATCCAAGAGGATAGCAGAGTAGTGGGGAGGTGACAATGTCATGGGGTGTGATTGGGGGGTGGCAAACGGTAGCAAAATATGGCAGGAGGTTGTGTTGACCCACAAAAGGTGGAAACCACGTCATCTGACGCGGTAATAGACAAGGTGAAAAGGAAATTAGTGACAATACCTGGTAGCCATGTGGACCTAGAGAAAGAAGACCAGGTCGTCCAGACCGTGATGGACCAGCGTCAGACCCAGGTCGGACATGGTGAGAATAGGGTCGGTAGGGACTGTGGACAACCATGGAAGCCTACTGTGAGGTTGCGGTAATACGAGCTTTCAAAGGGCTAGAGACTATTGTCAGTCTTGGGAAGTCAACAATAGTAGTTTACTGTTATGGCTGATTGGAGTGGAAGTGAACTGATCATGATATTCAGGCCCCGATCTGTTAGTCGCGGGTCCTGGCTATTCATTATGAAATGAAATCAAAAACCTATATATTCTAAATGGAAATTTCACTTGATTTTTCTTCTATTAAAATGTGATACCCATTTTAGTTAGACTTTTTGAGGTAATATATTCAATTTAAATTTCAGACTAATATACGGGCCCTGGGAGGTCCCTTTCAAGCATATTGCAGTGAAAATCACCCTTTTAACTAGTTACATAATTTGGGAAATCAAATATCCAATCTTATGTATTTTTTCATGTATAATAGGATTGTAACCTATGATGAGGATTTTTAGTTTTGATTCAAGGTGTTCCATGAATAACATATCATGAAGGTTTTTTCAAGAAGGTTATCATCATCTTCTTTCTAGGTGATGATCCCCCTGACATACTAGGGTGAAGATCACTAATGACTACAGTGTTTACCCCATAACAACATAAGAATTATTCCCCAATTTATACATATGTTTGTTGATAACATTGATGTACTAGGGAACGGATGCCTGATGACCATAGTGTTAACACCCCCCCCCCATCAGAATGGGAGTTGGTCCTCTATAGATACATGACATGAATTCCCCCCCACATATACACTTTAGTGGGGCTAGGAACTGGGTCCCCTTTGACTTACGGGTGTTGATCTCCCAAACGGACTAGGGCGCTAATTTCTGACGACTTGAGTGAACCCACCTGACATACTATGGTGATTCCCCTCTAATGTTAGTGACTCCTTGAATTTGCAGAATAATGGAGAGATGTGGATTAAAATACCTCTGGGCTGGTGAAAAAGAGGGACACTATCCAAACTAAGAGGATTCCTTATGACGTGACATACAACCAAGCGGGAATTCAGTGCCACCCAATGTGGATTGAAATAATGTGTGGTGATTTAGCCCCTTTCACTTGCGTTTCTAGGGAATATGTGTGGGATATTACGCATCATTGATGGATACTCATGGACCTGTTGGAGACTTTTCTACTTGGGTTGAGCTGTTAGATGGAGACACCCTTAATCAATAATTTGGGTTAAATTTTGACTATGTATATATATATATATCTCTGCTTTCAAAATCCACTCTTTGGGTTTTTTTAATCTCCTTCCAGTAGAGGAAAAGAAGCACGGTCTATGCCATGTACTTTACGTGTCTATATTCTATTGGATGGATGATCCTAATATCCTACAATATCTAGTGATGAATCAATAATAAGATTATCTTATCACTAATTATATATCCTTGTGTTTTGATGAGTTTAATTAACTCTCATGTGTGTTTGAGATTCACTAATTCATTGTAATTATTCTATAAATTATATCCCATTTTCTATTATACCCTTACAACTCCAACATCAGCTTTAGGGTTCCCTACTAGATATATATATATACTCACCCATTCATGGGATTTTCCCACATGTTTTTTCCTTATGCAGATGATGGACATGTTGATCGTGACTTCAGAGAAGTAAAGTGATATGGGTTGCTAAACAGCATACAGTGGTCATATATCTTAATGAATGAGATGGGATCTCTCAGCTATTTTACTTTTTGAGTTTTTGTCAGGTTGGGACACTTTTCTGGGAGGTCATATATTTTTCTAGATTTACCTTTTTTATAAATAATTGAACTTTTAGCATTTATAGGTCCATGCATTCTGGTTTATTTATAATAGTGTGGCATCTTATACCTTTATCGCTCTGTACTTTTTCATTATTTGGATGTTTGCGTGTGTACAAGTACATAAGAAAATTCCTCCCAAAACATTTTTTCAATTCAGTGCATGTCTCCACCACCTAGACTATGGAGCTGGGCTTTGGGTAGTTGCAGCTCGAAGACAATCATGGTTCAGGTTGTGAAACATTTTCCTCATATGTGGTTCTCCCCTTGGGATATTATTCGAACATTTATTTAAAATGGTTTTGGTAGGTTTTGTTAAAAAAATATCAATGTTTCTCGAGTGAAACTCTCAAACTAGGGAGTTCAATTGTGGAATGTGTGGCCAACATATTTGTTCAGCATGATCCTGATTACCTGCATGTCAACTTAGCACCCTTAAAATAACTTTTTATGGAACAATGGTTCATGTATCATATAAGATATAGTCATTGACAATACTTCATGATTAAACTCTCATTATTTTTGATAAATATATGTATGCTCATCTGACCGAAGTACTGTTTGATAACTTTTAGGATTCCTCTACGACGACAGCTATCCTGGATACTAGTTCTGGTTTTTGATGACGACTTTGTGATTGACAAGGTACCAGTTCAGGGTTCATCTTGTGATCCCCTTTCATCAGGACAGTATGAAGTACCACCTCCACCCTTTGTGAAGTAGTTATTCCCAACATATTAGAATGATAACATGCACAATTTGTGCAGTATGTGGAATGATAATGGGTCACAGTATTGTTTTGGTTCATGAAATATGAGTGGTATGCAGTGGAGGCTAACAGTTCTCATATTAAGTTAAGTATACAGTGAGGATTGTCCCACATTGAAAATTTTCGGTAAATTTGATTAGAATAATTAGTGGTTTAATGTGCCTATTTATGGAATTGTAATCCCATTTATTAAGAATATGGATTTGAGATTAAAATTGTTGGTTGAAATATTGTGAATTTCGAAGTCATTTTCATATGAGAAGATGGTACGCTGACAAAACCATCCAGGTAAGGAAAACATTCTGTGGATGAGATTTCAGTTTGTAGAGGAGGTGCTCGTAGCACGCGATAGAGAAAGGCATAATGTAGAGGTGGGAGGTATACAGAAAAGTTGAGTAGTATGTGGATTAATGTAGAATATAGTTCATGGATGTTTGCTGAGGTGTAGTGTGGTACATGGAAACATCAGTGGAATGTATAGGAGGTCGTCCCAAAACCATACCCATTAATCTGTATGTGGATAATGCAAATTGGTACACGGAACACCTATAGAAACCTAGATAAAAAATTTCAAAATCTGTTTTCAAAATTAATTACATCAATATATAGGAACATAAATTATATCTATGGAAGAAAAAGGGACTTCAAAAGAGAATCCATTTATAGTTGAAGATGCATGATTTAATGTTTCTCTATTAAAGCGACCTTCAAGAGGATAAACTGAGTGATGAAATTCCCAAAAAAGTGTGCATGTGGGAGTCAGTGGAAGTGATTTTACGGACATGTGTTCTTTCCCTAAAATCTTGTAATGGAAGTGCACCTAGAACATAGTGATTGTTCTAAACTATTGTAATCCATAACTTGTGAAGATTAGTGGATATTACGTTCAACCAGAACACTATCAGTGTATTATCCTTGGATGAATCGCTTAGTGGTGAACTATGTAAAATTATTTTATTATTTATTTTCATGTGATTGTTTTTTATATACTTCCTCTTCAAATAGGTTTAATCGGACCCTATAAATGAGGGGAAAAGTTCCATCATTTTAATAAAAAAAGTTAACACACTGATCAACCCCTCCCATATAAGGTTGTTATAGGGTCATTAAAACCCGAAGCTAGCAACTAGCACTAATGGAATTATCCTTTAAGTGGGAGGCATTTTCCTGATTACATGTACACACACACACACGGACACCCACATCCCCATCCTGCAATGATGAAAAGTAAACATTTATGACACTAAGACAACCACTTAGAGGAACATTACAAAACAAAATTTAAAGGGGCTAGAATACAATCCCAACCCAATAAAGTACATGATCTTGATTTCCATCTTCATTAAACCATACCTGAATGGTATGTGATGGGGGTTCCGCCTGAAGCAATAGAGGTATGACTAATCTGTCGAAAATCACTAGGCACCACACAGTCCTAAACCATCACAGACTCTTTCAAAGCATCAATCATCTACAGAGGACATTGCACAAGTGGGACGAGCCCATGTAGGGGTGAGTAAAACAATAATAAAAAAGGTCCCCAAAACATAAATGTAATACCACAACACAAATTATGAACAATGTGTTTTAATATCACATAGGTATAATCTAATGTATGTAAATAAATAAAATCAATCATAAATATTGAACACCATCTACTACTGAGACACTCATCCATAATGACTAACATAGGAATACATGGTCACATGACCATCTCTCCAATTAGGCCTGCTGGGTGACCACGACCTGGTCACCGCTTATGTATGCTCAGTCACCTACACACACTCGTCACATTTTCCAACATGGCCACCTTTACTCGCTTGTAACATTGGCATACTGGGTCACATAGACCAACATGTCATAATCATTTTGCGACAACGAGGCACATGATTTCTACTCATAGCGTTCTTAATTCCATTAGAATCAGCTTCAAAAGCCCTTATTTGAATGATAACATCCATGAAAACCCACTTAAAGTATATCAAAAGGATTGCATCATCATCGGGGTCCCAACACCATAAATAGATTAGTAATCGGACATGCAGTATAGAAGTTATAATTAGTTTATTGAAGAGGGAAGTGGTTGGGTTCAGACCCAGTTGGAACTGGTTGGATCAACCCGAACTGACCCAGACCAGCATTGTTCAGCAGACCTGATGCGACCTCTTTTGGCCTAGCCCAAGGCAAGGCCCATTGGGACTACTAAACCCAGAGCATTTGGTCAGGGGATCAGTATCCCACTGTTCATCCTAGAATCCCGTGTTGGCATGCTAGTTTTCACCATGTTGGACCACCTAGTGGCCAAGCCCCCTTCGGCCAGCCTTGCACTGGCATGCCTGTATTTTGATCTAGGATGCGGCAAGCACCGTAGATATTTGAGAAACATGGACTATTGTGGGGTCATTCCACTATACAGTTGTACCACGTCCTTTCACCGCATGACGTGGTTCCCAGCCACATCTACCCAAGCCACTGGTGTCCACTTTTCTACACACATGGTGGTTTTTGTGGTCCCCTTTACTGCCATCCTTCAAACCACTGTCCCTTTCCACTAATGCAGCCTACCATCACCACCACATCTTGCTCCAATTACAATGTTTGTTCACATGTAATATTAATCTACCACATCCTCCTATCGAAGGTTGATTCACCACCATTGTCTCTACTGGACCGCAATCTCCATCACATCACAAATATTTTAAAGGGAATAGGTGGTGTAAAGAATTAAAAAAGAACACACGAAGAACATACCACAACCATTGTTTATTTCAGTGTGATTCATTATTGTTATAACGTTTAATGAATTATAGAATCAATACATGTATTTAACATCCCTTAAATCCATACAAGGAAAATCCATCCAACGAGCTACATGATCGGTCCGCAGGTCGACCATTTTGTGGGTTGATTCGCGTTCGTCGCTCAAAAAAAGGTTGGGGAATGAAGAAATTCACTTAGAATTAAAACCCTTACATATATATTAAATAGATCACTTATGGTATCAGTTATTCATTAGTGGTGATTCATCTACAAATATCAATGATCTATCATAATGGGCATGATATTTTAAAGAGGAGGGGGTGTTCTTGATGTCTATGTCATTTATTTGTTCATCATTATTTGGTGAAAAAAATATAAAGTCTCATACTGATTCTAGAATCATTCCAACAATCCCGTTTATTTATTAAAAAGTGAAATGATAGAATCATATTTTAGAGATTCTATTACATTGACTCATTGCATCATTAAACTATTTCATTTTTGAAATGAAATACTTTTTCTATTATAATTCAGTTTCAGTGATGTTATGATATTACATTTATGAAATGAAACTGTCGACATGAAGATGCATACATGTGAAAAAAACAATGAATAAAATAACATTTATTAAGTTTATTTTATTTTTCATTATGATGTGTAGGAAAATTGAAAATTATCGTTGACCTATGCCAGTCGAGGTTAGGTTTTTTCTTAGGTAATTTCACTTTTCCAGATGCAGCAGTTTCCTTTGATTTTTAATCTTGGAAACCATTTAGAACATTCCAAAAATGTGATCGCACACTATTTTATTTAACTAAAATATTTTAAACATCTATCCTGGGATCCTTAGGGCTTATAATCACATGATGTATCAGCTCCTAATCTCAAAATAATCCTATATAATTTTTCAAAAAAACTGACACATAATTTACACTGCATTACATTCTCCACACCTTATGTCTTTACACCATCAAATTCCAAAAAAAGTTCTAAACAAACAAATAGTGGTAATTATAATGAATCTAAGACTCCTGCTCCCATATTATCTCCTATATATTCTTATTCTTCCACGGAACGTGCAATAGACGAATCGACCACCCACAAAGGACGTTCTCTTTTCAATCCTCAATATCTACTGGGAAGTCTACAAACATCACACTATCATAAAATTCCAACTCTCCCCATTCGATGATGTACAATTGGTCATTCACATACCTCCTCAACAGTGAAACGTTAAATAAATTATAAACATGATGCATCTATGGGTCATGATCTAGGTTGTATGCCACCTCTCAGACTCTTCTCAGAACATCAAAAGGGATAATGAATTTTAGAGACATGTGGTCACCTCGGTCAAATCATTACAATGTCCATCTAGTTGAGACCCAAATGAACACAGTGTCTCCCTCCTCAAACACCAAGTCCCTACATCTCCTACCAGCATAATATTTCTGCGTTCTTTGTGCAGTCCTTATCCACTCTTGAATGAGCTACACTTTCTCAGTGGTTTCCCAAACCAACTATTGACCATGATTACTAACACCCTTAGGTTTATCGAGAATAATTATGATCATCATTGTCTCCCATATTTTACATAAAATCATTCTATACCAATGATGGAGTAATAGTTTTTGTGTACACAAACTCCACTAGTGGTAGTTTGTCCTCCAAACTATGACCAACGTATAGGATGTAAGCAAAAAGAACATCCTCCAAAACATGGATAGATATTTCTATTTTTCCATCATTATGGGGATGAAATTTCATGCTCAAACATAGATGAGTAATGAAAATCACCTTTTGTCCTGTTCACATGCGATATGTGAAGCAAGCATTATAGTAAGAAATTATTGTTGAAGGACCCCGTTGAAGCAAAACTATCTCTCAAACATAGAGGTATCCCAAACCCTCTATGGAACCCTACTCATATATGTTTAGGAAGTTTTCTAACATAGTGATTCAATAAAATATCAATGAGATGGTATCGTACACCATGGAAGTTCGTGGTAAACATATCACAAAGTCCATTGATATAAAATCCCACTTCCACTCTGGTACCTCAATTGTCTATGCCAAGACTGCTAAAACATAATGCCCTACCTTCACTTGCTGACAAGTGAGGCATTGTAAAATGAACTATGCCACTAGATTATTCATCGGATAACATCAATTTTATCATCAGAGATCCTATAACAACATTTCCACTCCTAAAAGGCCCATAAAGGGTGGGGTGTGGGACTACATTAGAACCTCCCCTTGCAGTGGATCTGGTACAATGGTTCTCCCTTTGAAAAGACTTCTTGGTCCCCACCTATCGAATATCCATTAGGGGTTTTCCCTATGGTAACTAAGATTCTCGGGCCTCTCTATCAACATACAAAGGTTTTACCTCCTGAAATCAAAGCATGAGTGGGGGAATGACAAATATTGAATGAAGGTAATAATCTCCATCACTATCCACATAGGATATCTACATCTCAGCTAACTGATATAATTCCTCACTCAGCAACAACACCCTGGTTCTCCTACTGAGGGTTCTCACCATATTGTTCCTAATCCCAGGAGTATATACTATCTCGATGTCATTGTATTGGAGTAACTCTAGACACCACCACTACCATAAATACATTCCCTTCTGTTAAAAGACATAGCTAAGACATTTATTGTCATGGTAGATGGTAAACTACTCACCCATCAACAAGTGATTCCATGACTTCCCAGTGAAGATCACTAATTAAAGCTCAAGATCATGGGTTATGTAGTTATTATCATTCTGCGCTAACTACCATGAATCGTATAAAATCACCATTATCCCTTGTATGTAGAGAAAACCTAGTTAGGGACCTGATGCAACGAAAAAGACTACATACCCAACACCCTCCTATAGAAGTCTCAGGATAGGGTTTCACATCAGTCTCATCCTCATGTCCTGGAAACAATGCGAGAATATCTCTATCCACAAGAAGGGATGTCTTTGTTGTGTCAAAGCTGATAAAGTTGTTCTACCCTAAAAATTTTGGTAATGAACCTCTTGTAGTATCCATCCAATCCCATGAAACTTTTCCCCCCATTCATGCTCCTGGGTGGCTCCAAAGCATGCACTGCCTCTATCATCACCTATTCTAATGTATATCCGGCCTTCAAAATGACATTTCCTAAAATGTGGAACTCGCAATTGATAACTTGCTCTTTGAGAAATTCCCATAAAACTGATTCTCTCATATTGTATCCATGACTATATATAGGTGCGTCACATTTTCATCCTTTGATTTAGAGTACAACCTTATATCATTAATGAAGACCACAACAAACTAGTCACGGTAAGGTTGGAAGGTAATGTTCATAATCCCCCTAAACACTACTGTGGAATTGGTCACATTGAATTGAATCACGAAGAACATGTAGTTGTTATACTGAAATCAAAAGGCTATCCTCAGTACATCCTCATCTTTTATACTAAGTTGATGATATCCATACATCAGGTCTATTTTTGAGATCCACCCCACTCCCATATATTGGATAATAGGTCATCAATTCTCAGTAGTGGATATTGGTTCTTCAAGTTCACTTGAATCAGACAATGATAGTCCTCACATAGTCTCATGCTCTCGTATGCCTTCTTTTCAAACCAAACTAGAGCCCCCAATGCGAAACACTTGGCCTTACGAATCCCTAACACTAAAGGTCATCTAGATATACCCTCAACTCACAACACTCTATTGGATCCACATGATATGCTGATGTAGATATCAGTGTCATTCCGGAGTACAGATTGTTGCGAATGTGAACCTCCCATCGAGGAGGTAATCCTAGAACATCCTTAGAAAATATATCCTCATGCTTGTCCACCACTTCATGAATTTGAGGACTCCAATAATGCACTACACTAAGGGTAATACGATTCAATTGGAGATTTATCATCTATAACATCATTTGAGAAAGTCTATCCTACACTGAAATCATTCTTTTTTAACCAATAAAGGAGAACATGGTCCCAAATCATTGGAAACATCATACTCTACATCTAAAACAATCAATCTAAAAATAGAATATAGATACAGAATCCATAACAAAAATGAAATCATAAGACCTTGATTCCACTACTAGGATATCCCATCCAATTCTCTCAACTCCAAGAGTTATCTCACACTATATTCACTAGTGTATGATCGTCGAATCCCCTCCTGTAAGAGTCTCTAATCATAACGATCAAGCCAACGAATCTATCAGAATCACAGATCTTCATTAAAGGTTTGTAGTAATGAAAGTGAGTATGTAACCTAGGTCATTAATATTCATAGATAAGGTGGAGAAGGTATATATTAAACCTTTAATCATATCTTGAGCGTTAAGATAATAGGACTCTATAACCTGAATCTTGGCCCACCCCTCTCAACCAACACCTAGATCCCGTTGTGGGACACCTGAGGGTGGTGGTGATAGTATCTCTAAACTCATCCCACTTAATACTACTATTCATGCTCCCCAACCACATATGACACCCTTCCAGCCACCCTAATCGACCCTCTACCTCAACGGTCCCTCGACCATATGTTGGTTGTCTACACGGAGTGTTGGGAAATCATGAGACATGTTTCCCTGACTGCCATATGAGTACAATACCTATTAATATTATGACTCTCTCTCCCCCTGGGAGCCTTGCACTATGGACCCTATGTCCTTGGGTCATCCCTGAGAAGGATCAACCCACTTGGGTACCCTCTTCTGCTACTTTTTACCCACTGTTGAAGACTTTTCCACCTAGTGTTTACTGGTATCTCATGTTGTTTCCACCTACTCTACCATGATGATATCTATATTTGTAGCCCAATTTAGCACCCAAGACTGAGTAGGGAGGTTATGTGATATGATGGATGAGCTGATCTCCCTACATATTCTCTACTCAAAATCTCGGGCCCTGAAGAATGAGTCTTGTACCATGTCTGTATTGTAACGAGAAAGATTAGTGAATTTCACTGAGTACTCCACAACTATCATGCTACCCTATTGTAGATGAATTAGCTTCTGTATACGCACAGAGCACAATTTCACCAAAGGGAAATCCACTATGAAGAGGTTCTCAACATCTGTTGAGGAGAGTGTCACCTCGTCATATATCAGGATCATCAAGCTCCACCATCACCCCATCGAACACTAAGAAGGCTCGAAACTAAAATCTTCTTATGGTCGGGATGTTTTCATACAAGAAAAGAGACTTGTGAAACCTCCTCATAAAAGTCCTCACGTACCTGTTCATCAGTCTCAACCCTGATCATGGGAGGTCTTGACCTCTGAAAACAATATACGGTAATGAGCCAGCAAAACTATTCTACTCGTAGTGCCGATATCAACTACTTATCAATGGGTAGTGGTAACACTAGTTCATCACAAATTGAGGGTATCTCAAAAACTTGTCCATGTACCAATGTCTCAAATCAAGGAATAACATCCTAATGGTAACATAAAAGAATCCTAGATGGCTTCTTAGGTGGTGGGATCCTTTGAATGATAAAGGTCGACCATGTTCAATAGATTATACCTAGTGAGTTGGGTCACGAAATACACACTCAATTTCAATATGAGGCATGAAACCGGTGTTTTCATGTTTTAAGATAATATGTAGAATTTTAGGGTCTTGCTGCATGGGTATATCAACCACCTCATCAAAAGTGGCATCCATGAGATTGATAGTGGAATTAGAAACATTCAACAATATTTCCCAAAGAAAAAGCCTCAAAATCTCAGTCTTTATGGTAGAACCGACCACCTATGATACCACTCTGTCATGACCCACCGCCATGGCCCTTGTTGTGACTACCCCAATCCATCCTACCAAATACCAGGGATTGGAGACTAGCTCTTAAGAATTTATCCAACATGTGGGATGCATTTTCCTGTGTACTTGTACTCTTTCACACACACATCCCCATTCAAAAAATGACTAAATGTAAATTGGCATTCCACCAAGAAAACCACTAAGAGAAATTGTACAAATATAAAAGTAAAAAGGCTAGAATACAATCCAAAAAAAATAAATTACAAGAACATGAAGTCTATATGTGGTAATCCATACGTGACGTGTACATGAAGGGGGGGTGGTTATTCTTGAAGTCAGAGAAGTACTCCTCATGTTTTGGGTCAAACTGGGAACCACCTTGTCCCAGAATAAAAAGGAATCTTTCTAATCATCTATTATCTATATAGGAATTGGTAGTAGTGGGATGATCCCATGTAGGTTTGAGAAACACCATTCTTAGTAATGACCCCAAAACACAAAGGTAATACCCCAAAAAATGTATGAAAATAGTGTTTTCATATAATATAAGTACAATATAATGTATCGAAATAAATACTATCATTTTTAAATACTAATATACTCTTATTACTAAGACACTCATACCTAATAAGTCACCAAAGCCTGTTGGGCCACTTCACCCACCCACTAATTAGGAATGTTCAGACACCATGACTCGCTAATCACATAGGTATGTTGGGTCACCTAGACTCTCTCACCACTTTTACCCATTGGGTCAGGTACACTCGCTCATCACATAGTAATTATGCGTCTCCTAGAACCACTCATCAATGTCTTTTGTTCAAAATCAGTAATAGGATTCCTGCTCCTAGCTTGCTTCATTTAGGGAGAATCTATACCTAAATTCCTTAATCATTTGTAAAATTCCCCAAGAACCCACTTATTTTATAATAAAATTACTTCTTCATTGCGAGGGTCCCAAATCCGCAAACGAATTGTCAATCAGACGTGTTGTTTGGATGTTATTTGCCTTTTAGTGAAGAGGGGGTTGATTGGGTCTTGTTCCGGCCTGAACTGGTATGACTAAACAGACCCGAACCAACCCAACCCAAATCGGTTGACCCAACCTGACCTGTTCGGGTTGGCCCAACCTAGTCGGGCATTGCCTGTGGTCCACCGGGATGAAGCTTGTTGGGTCGTGGGTTGAGCCCGCCAGGATGCGGCATCTGTCGCATCCATCCAAACAATGTGGTCCATCATTTAACTGCCCCTTGACATTGATGATTGGAAATGTCTTGGTCCAGATGTATAGCGGCCCTCCACCGCATGACAAAGGTCCAAGCCACATCCTGTTGACTCACTGCCTGTGGCAATTTCCATGAGCCCCTCCACCACCAGCCTTCGAGTCGGTGGACCCAGTCGTCGTTCTGGACTTCAAGGTTGCGGCCTTCTATCACCACAAATAACCAACATGTCTATGGCCTTCCACCACCGCAAGAACCCATTCTAGCAGTTCATCCCCTGGAACCACAATCTCTCATATCTTCCAGCCATTGGATGATCCACTGTCTTGGTCCCACCTAGACTGTTTTTGTTGTCGTGTCACGATGAAAGAAAGGGAAAAGTACATAGTAGAAGAATACACAAAGAACACAGAAATAATATACCACCACCTTTGTTCATTTTAGTGTGATTCTTTCTTATTATAAGGATTAATGAAGGATATAATCAATACATCGATATATCTTCCCTTAAATCCCAACAAATAAATCTTATCCAATAAAATACATGATAGATCTATTGTTCAACCTATTTATGGGTTAATCCTTGTTCAGTACTCTATCCAGTGAATGGGAAAGAATAAATTCACTATAAATTAATTCCCTAACCTAGAAATCATATCTCTCATTGAAGGAATAAGTTCATCGTTTTTGGTGATCCATACATGAAAATTCTCTAGCTATCATCATGTGATTGATCCTACGATGAGGTGAGGATGTTTATAATGTCATCAAATTTTTTTTTTCTCTTCATTTTCTTGCACAAATCCTCCAAAGCCTCAGAGTGATTATAGCATCATAACAAAGATCTTCTACCTCCTTTAATCATTTAAATAGAAGAAATGTATTACATCATTTTTTTTACTGTATGTCATCTTCCCATTACGCTATTTCATTTTTTAAAAGAAATATAATTCCTATTACACATCAATTTCCGTGATGTTATTTTGTTTTACATATGAAATGAAACTATCATATCAATGATTTGTTTTATCAAAAAATCATTGAATATAATAAGAAGATTTATGATTATTTTATTTTTCATTAAAAAACTAATAAAAATTTACTTTTATCCATGACCCATTCCAATCTAGGTTAGGTCATGCATTAGGTAAATTCTTCAAGTCGTATGTATCGGTGTCCTCTGATTTTTAATCTGGGAATCTTTTTACAAGATTCCATAACCGCACATGCATGCTAATTTAATTATCTATAAAATGTTCAAACCATTATTTCAGGCTCACTAATCCTCATAATAATGTTCTCTCTTAGTGAATGGTCTCTAAATACTCCCATATAGTTTAATAAAAATTAAAATAGAATTTTTGGAATATTAAATGTTTTTTTGGTTAACCATATCCTCAGACAATAGATGATTTTCTAGTGTCGGTGGATGACCAATTCGGGCATGTTTAGACACAAATGGAATAGATGGTATATTTGGTAGCTAGTTTTTTCATGGAGGGATTGTTCATTGGTGGAGCTTTATTACTCATATGAACAATGAGTCGAAACACTCATGGGATGACTTCCAGCTATTTTTTTGTGAGGAGTACTACCCCTCGTGCTTATGATCAGATTGGATTCATGAGATTTTAGAGAATCAATAGATAATGTTTTTATGGTAGAGTACATGTATATATTTATTGTCATGACCTAGTACCCTCTATAAATGATTTTAAATGGGTACTTCCAATAATGGATGTTTGAGTAGGGACTCCACAGAGATACCTAGGACAACATATTACCCATGTGGATCACCTCCTATGTCGGGGTACTGGAGAAAGCACTGGTGATATGAAGATTTCTTTTAGAGGGAATCCAGTTATCTTGGACAGGTAGTGGACACTATATAGATGAGATGTCTATTGAAACTAGTAGAAATCAATTGAATGGACCTAGATGTAAGAGGCCTCGTCAAGATTAGACTCGGCCACGTGGCCAGGTGGCACTGGGAAAGCCCAGAGAATCGGGGTTTCTTAGAGAGGGATTATGTTATACTTGTGATGTGAAAGGTCACAGTGAAAGAGACTTCCCTACTAGAAGTGATGAGCATCCAAGGAATATAGTAGGCAGACCACAACACAATACCTAACACAATGATCAGGGATTTTATGGGAGGGGATGGGGTGGTCCTAAGGGGTTATATCTGTAGAGGACAAAGCGGAGCTACAGTTGGGGAAAACACTATGTTGTTATCCCACCACCACCACTAGGCGTCCCAAATTAGTATCATGGATGAAGTAGATGGGAACAATGACATCTAAATTTGATGGATATCAATCATCCAGCAATACGTGAGATGATCCAATGTATGATATTTTTTTATTCCACTCTTTCATCATTATTAGTATGAAAAGTTACAAGTCATTATTTTTTAACGTTACTCCTAGTATGGAAGTTAGAGCTCCCAATAGAGGTGTTAACATAATATCTTTGTCTCTCGATTCACATGTGGAGCACTTATTCTTTGACATTAATTTGCTGAATGTATGATCTATCGCTTCGAAGAGAGAGGTTAATCTGGTACCTACTAGACATCATAATGGAACCTTATAACATCAACATGGGCATATATTTTCATTCCATGGTTCAAGCCCATAGTGACTATCATCCTAATATAGTCAGTTGCCTATGCACCGATGAGATGAGGTTCTCCATTATTGGTGAAATAAACCTCATGACATGGCATGTAGTTATCATGAATAGAATGATATGGTCTTTCAACCATAAATTGTTTAGTATAAACATTGGTCCATGAAACTTTTTGGGAATGTAAAACCCTTCAATTTTGGATGATTATATTGAAATCTTCCACAAATATGTTCTAGGACTACCTATGAGGTGGTAGATGGAATTTTGCATTGACTTTCAATGGGTGGTTGTGTTGGTATCTTCTATGACATATCAAATTGAACCCATCATTCTTTTGGAGAAATGGTTATAATTGGAGGACCTTCATGAGAATTTCTTCATCAAACCCAGTGTGTCCCCTGAGGTAGCATCACTTTTATTCATGAATAAAAAATACATTAGCCTATAGATATTCATTGATCATTTTCTCTTGAACTAAACCAAGATAAAGAAAAATCACACAATTTTTATGATCAACTACCTCTTTAAATAATTATGAGGTGTATTGTGGTTCACCATGACCGATCTCAGGTCCAGCTACAGTTAATTGTGAGTTCAAGAGGGTAATATTCATAAATTGTCTTTCTAATTTCTCTATTGGCACTATGAGTTCCAAGTGATTCCATTTGTTGTGACAAATTCCACCATAATAATTACAAATTTTATGAACCAAATCTTCCTGTCATACATAGAGAGGATTGTTATTGAATTCCTCGATGACATACTTGTTTACTCTGAAACAGAGGAGGATAAAACAAATAACTCCAGGATGGTTAATGTTTTTCTTCTATAGATATTGATTTATGAAAATCCCTCAATGTACTAATTTTGGATACATGAGGTTCCCATTTTTGGGGCATGTCATATTTGAACATGTGTTAGTCTTGGATCTAGAAAATATTGAAGCAGTGTATTCTTGGGATTCACCCAATAATGTGTCATAGGATCAAAACATTCTTGGATTGGTAGGTAACTAAATGATATTCATGTCTTATTTATTTAGGATTACATTCCCTTTGACCGCTATGACATGGAAGGAACAACCATTTATTTGTTCTGAGTATTTATTTAAGGCCTTCGAGATGATGATTCAGAGGCTAATGAGTGATCTAGTTTTGATAATACCAGGGGAAGGTGTTGACATTTAAATATATTATGATGACTTTGGAGATATTATCAGTTTCATATTGATAAAATTATTGATAGATATCACATATAGGTCAAGGCAATTGTTACCCCATGTGAAAAACTATGTGACTCATGACATAGAACTATCTGTTTTAGTCGTTAGCCTAAATATGTAGAGACACTACCTAATAAGTGAATGATTTTTGGTTTAGCCTAATCAGTAGAGCCAAAGTTACATATTCACATAGAGAGTCATGAACATAAGGAAGTTACACTAGTTTGAGTTTTTCTAGGAATACAACTTTGAGAAAATTTAAAATCCCAAAAAGTGAATCATTATAGAAGATTCCCATAGCATGAAGTCAGAATATATCCTAGTATGTGAACATTCAGATTAGTTAGTTTCCCAACAGCTGACCCATATGGAGCTGGTGGTATAGTTTTTCTACAATCGATGGTGTTGGCTCCTTCGTACCTTGAGCATGTGAAAGAGTCCCAACTGGGATACATCAACTAAGAAGTTTTTCATGATCCCATATCTACTAGCGATGAACCAAATTCATAATTTGAAGAATTCAAATCATGATATCTTATTCCATGGGTGAACTATTGTTTCAGTTAGGATACGGGAGGAGGTGATGGTGGAGTTCCACACTTCTCCATTAGTTATGCATCTATGTGTGGGGAATATGAAGAAAGATCTTCAATGGTAGGTTTGGTGGTTTGGATTGTGATGAATCAAAGATGAGTTTGTCTCCCAATCCCTCAAATTTCATCATGTTTTGGATGAGGATTAGGTTCAATAGGGTTTGTGGAAACCTCTTAGGATCACAGAGTGGAAATGGGGTGACATATCCATGGAATATTTTAAATTCATTGCTTTCACATCAATGGTCCATGAAACTCTATTATTAATTGTAGAATGACTCTGGAAATCAGATATCTTTCATTCTATCACAGAGTAGATTATTGTGGAGTGTTTGGGGAAGTTGTGTGTTAGAGTGATCATAGACCTACATGGGGTACCCATGATGATTGACCCTAATTACAATGCACATTTTTCAATAAAATTGTAGGGAGTCCTGTAGGAGAAATTTGAGACCCAACTGCAGATGAGAAAAAAATTCACCCCCATACTGATTGGAAGACCAAGTCCACTATCATAGTGCTGCTGGATATGCTGAGGGCTTACGTGTTGGATCAGAAATATGATGGTGAAATTATGTCCGAAATGTGAAATTTACCATAGGTGAGCCACAACTTTTCTCGCCATGATCCATATGTGGGAAAGTCACTAATGGCGTAACCATAATTAAAATAATTAAATTATTTTATATTTTTTCGAACATTGATTTTAATATATTTTGAATGGGGACATGAATGGGAAATCCGATACTAGTGTTGAGTGCGTAATGAAGTGTTTCACCTAAGCGTGAGCTAAAGTGATAGGGTAATAGATATTTGGATGTCGCAATCCTCAGTGGGTATGTTTAAGTGTATACTATTATCTTAATTACCTATTATAAATAGGTTTCTATAAGTTCTTCCTTAGGGTTGGACCTTAATCCTCCCACCACCGATGGTGAGTATCTCTCCTTCCTCATTTGGAAAATAAACTAGGAAGCTTTAGAAGATTTTAGTGGAAGCACTGTGAATGAATTTTCGACGACTAATGCATTAAAAAATGTAGGATTTATAAATTACACATCCCCAATTTTAAATTATTGAGATAAAATTGATTTGTTTGTATTTTTTCTACTTTGAATGTCATTGTTATCAAAAAAACATAACACATCCATCGAACAATCTATTTTATGAAGCCCATATTTTTTATGTTCATTATCTGTTCATCATTGATTTCATCCTTAAAATTTAGAAACTTAGATACATTAACCAATAATTTCTAGGGGTTATATTTTTGTAGATATCAGTCCAATGATTGAATATTTTCATTCATCCCAAAATTTTAGCAATCATAGGAGGCTCGGTGGTCTACAAAAGAGACCACGAGAAAGGCGCATATATGGAGGAGGTGGCTAGTGGCGTAAACTACAGGCACAAGTGGAAACATTCTGCATGGGATGGCGACGTATGCAGTATAAAATGTAGCAACGAGCGAGAATGTATGGTGGATGGGCAGACAACAGATCTGCAGTTTGGTGACGGAGTCACAAAGTGTGATTGGGTGGAGGAAGGTGGCTAGAGAACATGGTGAGTGGCCACATTGACCTGCAGTAGGTGGTGACCATGTCAGTTGTCACAGTGTGGGTCGATGCGAGTTTTCCATGCAAGCCGAACACTGGTGTC
The DNA here is from genome assembly GCA_963277665.1 of Viscum album. Classification (NCBI taxonomy): domain Eukaryota; kingdom Viridiplantae; phylum Streptophyta; class Magnoliopsida; order Santalales; family Viscaceae; genus Viscum; species Viscum album. The sequence continues at coordinate 1,575,532,715 of OY728136.1, read as the reverse complement.
TTGGAGATCCGAGCCTAGGTGGGCTAGGTGGGTTTGACCAGTATTGACCAGGTCCAAACCCTAGTCAGACATAGGATGACTGGGGAATGTGGAGGTCATGGTCGACCGTGAGGCCACAAAATCTAGAGATTCTCTATGGATAGTGACTATGGCCTATCCAGGGAAATCATTGGTGGCGGACGACCATGATGCTTTTGTGGACCGAACATCCACGAGTCCACCCATCAGGCTGATATAGGGTGGTTCACCATGGTGGCTGACCATGGAAGTTGGATTCCATGGACAATGGATTGATCATGGTTGACAGTCCATGGCTAGTCAGTCATAGGCCATGGCTGATCTTCTTGTAGTTTCTTCAAAATTACATATCTTTTAAACATAATATCCTTTTGATGTATCATATATGAAAACATGATCCTCTATTCGAGATGAAGATTTTGTGGGTAGTTTTGGAATTAAATATTATGGGATAAGATGCGAACACCATGAGGTTCCATTCAGGCATGTTGTGGTGAAAACACCCTTTCCACTAGTTACCCTATACAGGAATGTAAATAGATTATCCACCATTTTTTCCACAAAGAGCATGATATTGACCTCTGATGTGGATTAACAGATTTGATGAAGGGTGTTCAGAGCATGATAAGTCTTTTAGGTATTGTTCAGCTAGGTTATCAGAGGCTTCTTTCCATAGGATGACCCCCCTTGCGTATTTGGGAATGGATCCCCAAAAACAAGAGAGTTGAACCACAATTGGTATGGGAACCAATCCTACATAGAAAATTGTTAGTGTTGATCCCCATTACATACTATTGGGTGAATCCCCAAAAACCATATTTTTGAACCACCATATCCATGGGTGCGGTTCATTTACAAGTATTTAAGGGGATATACACTCCAAAAAATACCCATTATCTAGGATATTTACTAGGTCCTTGTTGTTTTTTGGGTGTTCTTCCCCCTGATGTACAAGGGTGGGGATCCCTAAGGACTATTATGAGCCCCCTAACTTACTAGGGTGCAGTTCCTCTACAGTTTGTGACCCTCATTGATGATACATTGTTTGACGTACCTTTGGACTCACAATAAAGAGGAATGCTTCCCCACTGAGACACATCCTTAAAATGTGACCTAAGACTATGTAGGAAAATATATCCTGCAAAATTTAGATAATATCAAGGTGTGGTTATTTATCCCATTGGACTTGTATGTTTAGGGTATATTTTTGGGATGTTTTGTATCATTGATGGATACTCATGGAACTACTATCAACTTTTCTTTTTTGGGAAGAGATGTGGGACACTTATCCAATAACTTGATCATTTGTGTTCTTTAGAAGGAGAATCTACAAATATATATTTATATATATCCTTCTTGAGTACCCACTTCTTAGGTTTTGAATAATATCATTCTAAGAGAGGTGAACTGACATGGGGTATTCCATGTGCTTTACGTGTTCAACTTCTCATGGTTAGACGAGCCTACCATCCAACTATAGGTATTTCACAGTCGATGATAAGGTCATACTCTCAGTATTTCTATCTCCTTTTGTTTGGATGATTTTACTTCACTCTCGTTTGTTTTAGCTATACTATTTCACATTACCTTATTCTATCTATCATATCTCTTTTTCTATTGTTATCTTACAACCCCCCCCCCCCCCCAACACCTTCTTTCATGGAGTCCTACCAGATATGTTTATACATATCCATGAATGGGATTTTTCGACATGTAATGTTCCTTATGTAGATGACAGATAGGCTGATCTTCATATTAGAGAAGCTTAGGGATACATGACCCTAGCCCATGTATGTTAGTCAAAACATGGGATCCGGGAGTGGGGCTCTATCACCTATTTTACTTTTCTAATTTCTATCAGGTTTAGAATTCATCCATGTTTGGGAATATATTTTTTCCATTTTCCTTTTAGTTTACATTATTTTACTCATACAGTTTAAGGGTCCCTACAGTTTTGGTTTATTAATAGAAGTGTATCATCTTATACTTCTTTCCCTATAAAAATTTTCATCGATTAGTATATGTGAATGTGTATAAGTACATAGGAAAATCCCTCCCTAAGTTTTTTATTACTTCAGTTTTTATTCCCACTCATGGCCTATAAGGTCAGGCTTAGGGTAGTTGTGTCTCAAGCCCTAAGAAGGATTTCTTCAGGTAAAAATAAATTTATTGTCATTTTCAAAATGAAGTACCTTTACAAAAGTTGTCAATAAACTGTATGTTAATAGGATAAGGGAATCAATACTTTAAAATTTATTAATCAACACTTATTAATTTAAATCATCCATTTACAATAGTTCAGGTTATACTTATATATTATATATCTAATATATTTTAAAATTTTGGTGGTTTTGAATAACATATTATAAAATATATAGGTATTTTATATAGAAACTTTTCTCGTGATCATTTATGTAATTTCTTCATCTTTGATATCATAATTTGATGTTATCTATTCTTTACAGGGGAATTGATCACATTATAAGTCCATAAAAATTTTGTGGATTATATATGATACTGATAATTAGATATTAACAAAACTGATTATTCTCCAAAACAGTTTTTCTATGGTGAAATGATGTAATTTTATTGAAACATGATTCTTTTATATCAGATAGGATATGATTAAATAAATAATAATTCGTGAAAATATGTTTCCCATATGAATAGTTTCTATTATATTATATGTGGTTCAGTTAAATAAATCTAAAGAAATGGGAAACTTTTTATTTATTATTATGAAATCTTGGGATATGAGTTGATGTGATTGATCCACTATAGGGAACATTTATTGATGCCCAATATACTATGATTTGGGAAACATTATGTGATTCCTAATATTTTATGATATGAGAAAAATGTCTTAATAGAAGATCCAGTATGATTGGGTCACCATATTAAATTACAATGACATTGGAAATTTTTCATATTGCTGTGATGGTGCCACACTCATATGACATGTTTTTATACATATGATTTAAACTAAATGTTTATGATTGATTTGTGATTATTTATCACTATTATGATTAATTTCATTTGAAATAATATCAATTTAAACCATGAATTATGATTATTATGAATGATAGATTTTGGATAAAAATATTATGTTACAATCATGATATCATACATTTATTCATAATTTATGCATCCATTTGATTATAGATTGATAAATTCAATGTTTATAATTTATGATGACCTAATTTTATCCTTTTTATGTTTTTATTCCCCTGGATTTGATGATTGTTTTTATGTAGTGTGTGTCTATAAGGGTACAATGTGAGAATGTCATTTTTGGAGATAATGCTGATAATTCATAAAGAAGATGTTAATTTAACTAGTCTCCATCTACATTCATAGGTTATTGATTTGGGTTATGAAATATTACTACATGAATAAAATATTAATCTAAAATTATTTAATGTTATGGTATTAAATGATCAGGCCTATTTACATGAACCCTTACAAATTTAATAAATGTCAGGGCTTACATATAATAAAAATCACTACCGAACACAATAATTTATCAATTCAATGTAAGGATTATTGGGATAACCCATCTTCATAATAAATAAATATGGAATATAATATACATAAAATACATATAATCTTTAATTTATATTATAAAATAACATAGAATGTTCAGTTTAATAGTATACAAATGCATTTTTTGTTTTCATCTAATAATATTGATATAATTTTTTTCATTGAATTTAATTTATAAAATCTCTTAATAAAATGAGATAAGATATATTCATTAAGAAAAAAAATTTAATAAATGTAGGTAAATAATCTTAATTAAAACCTATTATGATGGAATAGATCTTTATTTAGGTTCAATATGATAAAATATTATTGTCATTTATCTTTTAATAAATAAATTCAAATTATTCTATAAAAAATGTGTTAAAAGACTAAATTTTTAATCCATTAATATAATGAAAATGGAGTATAAAATTTACCATATAATTTATTTACATATTTTAAAAAAATTACACAGGTTAATTATATATATATGGATATGGTTTTAAAATACTTATGAAATAAATTATTAAAACATGTTAACCACTACTCAAAAGAAATGTGTATGTAAACTCCAGGTTTACATGTGATGAAAGTTCATTATAATTCTAAATAATAAAAAATTTAAATTATTTAAATTAGTAATAATTTTTTTTGGTTTTATTATTATTTTTATTTCAATTATATTTATTTATTAAATAATAAAATTATTTAATTATTTTACATACAATGTTTTGTGAGTGTTTCATTCATAAGTCATTAATAACATTGCTAGGACGACATTGGTCAAATAGAACACAGTTATATAATTTATAATATAATAATATTATTATAATTATAATTTTTATATATTTATTATACTATTGTAAAAATATAAAATTTTAATTGAAAATTAATTATGTTACTATAATTAAACTATTAGACCGTGTGTACTCATGAATCATGAATCAAATTTTCAAAGAACAATATAGAATCATTAATCATATATTTTTTTCATATTATATTGATTATTATATCGTAAATATGATGTTATAATATAAAAATTTTATTATGATTTTCATCCAATAGAGTTGATATTAAAAAATTTAATCATAAAGCTTCGTGGAAGTTCTAATAAACATGTACACACAAATAAAAATATCATATTTCTATGATTTTAATGGTGAAAATATCATCTATATCAATAATTTATATAATATTCATTTTTTTCGTTAATTAAATATATATATATAGTATATATCATTTTTTATACTGCTGAGATGTGGGGTATGGATAAAGAATTTTATCAGCTAATGAGAATACAGTCCACCGTATACACAAATGATGATTTATTGTTATATTGGATTGAAGTGATAGTGGATTAATGTTAATAAATAATCAAAATAACAACTATTAATAAATATTATTCTGATTTTGTTATATTATTTTTGAAAGAAATTATTTTAACATGGTATATACGGATATTAATCCAAGATAGTAATTTAATATCTGAACATTTAAATCATGTATCCTCCATTTCATTACTTATTAACAGTTTTAATGTAGTTATTTTGATAAAAAATACAATTAATAGGACATTTTTATGATTTTACGAAGTGATTTTGACATGTAATTTTGGAATACAATTGTTATTTAAGTGTAAATAAGAGATTAGAAGAGGTGTACTTTTATCGGTTAGGGAGAGGAGAAATATTTAATATTTAAAAAGGATTGAAATATATTAATGTATTAAAAAGGCAATATGAAAAAACAATTGACCTTCTTATGATATTTTATGATATATGGTTGAAATAATGTTATAAATTTTAATTTATACAAATATTTATGGAATTTAAACTTTAATCACATTAGTTTAACCCCATGAAAATCTATTTTTTCCTTAACAATGGTAATAGAGTCTCAATACCTTAACAATTCATTTAAAAAAAATTAATATTAAAATATTCCTGAAAATTAATCATGATAATTTTTATTATTTAATACAACTATTATAATTCATTTCATAGATGGTCAAGAATTTTATTTAAAATGAAACCTTCATAATGAAATAAAAAATAGTTTTGTAGAAAAATAATGTTTTATGTGTAACTATATTTAAAAAAATAATGTATATGATTTTTTCCAATATAATTATATGGATTATTCATATTATAAATTAATCAATTTTACTTTTAATCAATTTTAATTAAAATTTTATCATTTAAAATTCTATAAATGAAATCATTATTTCTAATAAAAATAAAATTTATTTATCTTTAATTGGAAAATAATACATTCTAGAAAATTATGAAATATAATACAATGAAGGTGTTAAGATTATTATTTCAATAAATATTAATTTATAATCAATATTCTAAAATTTTTATATTTATATATTAGAATAAAATCATATAATATAAGAAAACCACATTATTATTAGAAATTTTAAAATTTTCCCATTGAATGGGAAATATTATAAAATACATACTTATATAAGAATAATAAAAAATTTAAATAATTAAAAAATATAAGGAATTGAATTTATTTTATTTTAAATTTTCCCTTAGTTTAATTTTTATATAAATTCTCATTAGTGGCCATTTTTTTATCATCCTGACTATGTAAATTGCAACATACTTTTAACTCATTTCGGTTGGCCTATTCCAAATTTATTTCAATTAAAAAATTATTCAATAATTATACCTAACTTAATTATTTTAATATTTAATAAATATTCTAACTCATATAGTCTATATATAAAATATAAAGATTACACACACCTATTTTATCAATATATTTTTAAAAATGTGAATTTCTCCCATAATTTGTAACTTCGATAGTATAATTTAATAAGAATTACATTATGTATTTTAAAAATATTCCTTTGAAACATAGAGTTAAGAGAAAAATATTGTTTCATTTATCCCCTTGAAAAATATAGTATCTATAAATTTATACATACTTATTATAGTGTTAACTTCAATAATATGATCAATATTTTTTTCCATAACACTTTTTTTAATTTAATAATCAACAAATAAGTTAAAAAAATTTGAAGGAGTTGGATTATTTTAAATATAATCATCTTCATTAAAATTTACTCTCATGTTATATTATTTAATGATAAATATTAACTTTCTTGACAATATAATATGAATGAATTTGACCATTTTGATTTGATGTAATTAGTGTTTAAAGTAAAAATATATAATTTCATTTTTTATAAGGATCGACCTCGATTTTAAATCATATAAAGATGTAGATTGATAAATTAAATAGTGTACTCATTGGAAAACTACATGATATAGTAAATATTTATATATTGTAACTCACATTATAGTATTCTTGAAATATCTCTAATAAATGTTACTTTTATTGGAGAATCCAGAATAATAAATAATTATAAAACATTCATAAATAGAACATTAAAATGAGAAAAAAGTACATGGTTTCTGATTAATATGAAATAAAAAAAAAGAAAACAATGATTAAATACATAATAGAGTGTAAAATTATATATAATTTTTGTAATATTAATAGGTGATATTTAAATTTGATAATAAATTTAAAGGTGTATTTATTAAATAAAATTTTCAAAAAAAAAACAATACTTTATTATATCCATATCCATATAGTGGTTTACATTGGTGAAGTATGACTTATTATTCTGGTCGTTCATATATAACATTATAGTCATTCTTGTAACAGTGACCCATGATTTTTTTCAACCCATATATTTGGTTAGTCATGTGTTCAATGTAGAAATATTCAAATATAAATCAATATAATAGACTATGGTATTAAATCTTATGAAGGTATACATTACATATGTATAAAATTGTAATAATATGTTATTATAATTAAAACATCTATTTAGGCTCCCATAAAAATGTTTAACTCGATTCATGTAGATCAACATGTAGCCCCAAAATCACTACCAAAACCACAATAATTTATGATTTCTTTTCCTAAATAGTTAATCTATGATTAATCAAATGTATCTTAGAACAAAAATCCATTAGTTGATAATTTTTTAGATATAAATCAAAATTTAATTTTGTAATAATTATATAATATGATGGCATTATTATAATTATAGATTTATATATTAATATAAACGAGGTGGAATTTTTTTAAATATATTTATTATCTACATGAATATAAAAAATATCTAACATATTTTCATTAACATTTATATCAAATAATTTTATGTCTTATGTAGTTATCATAGTATCCATAATGAAACATCGTGAGAGGATTTTCCAAATTATTGAATTAAAAAATTATCAAAAAATATATTGGTTTAATATAAATTGATGAAGAAGTAAATAATTAATGATATAGAACATAAATACTATTTTCGGTCAACATCAAACTAATTTAGCACTGTGGGTACACAATCCCCATTGTGATTGTTTAGAGAATATCATTATTGAAGATGCAATATTAGTGGTATTAATAAGGGGAAAAGAAATAACGAATTTGATAACAAATTTAAGAAGAACAGTAAACATGGTTGACCAAAAAATTTATTAGATAAGAGAATTAATGATTTTAAAATTGATGAATTTCATAAAAATAAAGAGAAAATATTTTGAAATTAATCAGCAAAAAATTGAATTTCCTGGATGTAAAAAATATACAAATCACAGTTTCTATTATGATAGGTGATATGATGAGGGATGGAGGAATCCCAATTAAAATTATTCATAGAAATATTTAAATATTATAAAATACATATACAGTTTAAGGATGAAATCTCATAATTTTGGCCTACAAATGAATGAAAAAGAAATATTTTTTTGATGTATTTCAAAGAAAGAAATATATGTGAGGTAACGTCATATATATATTAATTATAATTAAATCAAGATATAAATATTTATGTATATATATTTATTATATTTAATATAATATTCATCACAATTAGAAATTAAATTTTTCTCCTATATTAAATATTAATTGACTAAATTTTTTTATTAGTGAGATTAAGATTGGAATAACAAAACTTATTATGAGTAATTTGGAATGAATAGTCTGATCAAGGAATATCCCTCACTAAATATACACTTATTTATATAGGATCATTATTTTTTGTAATAATTTTATTATAAAATACATGGAATTAAAATGAAAATAAACAACATACCTTTTTACCATTACATTGTACTCGATGATATTTTATAAATTTTAACCAAGAAAGGATTATTTTAATAGAAGTATAGAAACATTAATTTTATATGATGAAGGATGTAAAGATTTATGATAGATAATTTGTATTACAAGTATATTTTTATATGAAAAACATTAATATAAAATTATATTAAGTAAATATAAATTAATAGATTATTATTATAGAGGTAACTGATATGATAAAATGTTTTATTAAAAATAATAACATAGGGTCCTAATATTGTACATTAACGAAAAGACCATTAAATTTTATCAAGCAACTAAATTACATATTTTTCATCACTTATGATAAATCCTCGAAAAATTTTGATTCATAGTATACAAAATATTCTTTCATACACATTATTTTGAGAAAGTGAGTCACATCTTACCATAGTATTCATATATTAGATATAAAATTTAATATAATAGACATTGATGATTTATAATGAAAGAATGAAGGAAATGAACATGGTAATTATTGTTACAAATAGACATTGTCCAAATCTAAAAACCCATGATATTATTTTATATTAGAGTTAATAAAAATGAAAATAACCATAAAGACGATTAGGCTCTTTTATCTATTATTTTTTCCCACAAATGTTAGTAATTACACTATTTAATGTCAGGATCATTTTTCCAATATTAAATAATAAATTGGGTATCCATTTATATTTTTAATAAACATTTTAGAAATTATTGTGATATATAATTTTGAAATTAAGTTTTCACTATCATGTATTATAATGTGATTGTGAGTTTTTGTGGATTATTGAAATTTTAATCACCCAAAATATTTTTATTGAGACATCTTATTATGTTAAAATTTAAACGGTTAAATAAATTATGGAATAAAATTAATAATGTTTCATAGATGGATTCATTAGTTTTAAATATATTCTAATGGATCTTTATGATTGTAGAATTATGAAATTTAAATACTCAAAGGACACATTATTTTTCAACAAATCTAATTTTTATGCTACAATACCCTCATTATGGTCCAATGATGTATAAAACACATCTTTCGAGAATTATTGATATGTGTAAAATGATCATCATAGATGAATATATAGTATATGAATAATCATTTTATTTATTCATGATGAATTTTATTTTTTATTTATTAATTCTGATGATGTGTAGTTACTCTTATGTTTCGATAATATGTATTTTAAAATTAAAAATAAAATCATGCTTGGTCACCCGATTTAAATGGAAGAAACTAAATAGACCCCATATATAATATGGTTATCAAATAATGACCTAGAACAATATTATCATGAGTCATTAATTGTATTTAGAGAAAAAAATTCATATATATATATATATATATTACTTTTGAAATATTTCTCATATATATGATGTCTATTTACAAAAATATCAACAATGTATGTTATATTTTATCTAATAACAAATTAATGTCATCCATCCTGATATATAATAAAAATGTAATCTTTTTTCTCATCAATATTCAATTAAATTATGAATCATATTTATAGATAATTATAAATATATTATACTATGTTGGGGATAGAACAAGAACAATTCATATATGTTATTATATGGAATATACGTTATGTTAAATTACATTTACAGATAGAAAATAAAAGATACACAACCCTATTGGTAGTGTTTTTAGTATTTCTATTTTTATTTAAATAAATAAATATCATCTTATTATATCAATGTTTGTGGTCTATAAAAATGTTATTTTATTAAACAATATTTTTAATCTGGGAAAATTTAAAATACATGAATTGTAAAATATAGTTATTTTAAAAAATATTGTTATGATTAAAAATTTAACAAAAATTGTTTCTACGAAATGATAGTATATATCTAATAGAATTTCTATAATTACCCCACATAGATAATGAAATAAAATATAAAATTTGATGACGAGTTTTCTAAAGAAAATTTTTATATTGATGCGCATGATCTTCTTAGTTTATAAATTTATCTAACTATTTTTATAGTTTCAAATTAACCCTTACATTTCTTTTAATTATATTTAATAACACATCCCTAAGTTAAGAGACACGAATGGGGCCATTCCTTATAATTTAAAAAACAAGAAGATGAATTTTGTGAAATGAAAAATACATTAAAGTGTGGTGAATAGTATTATATATTTCAATATTCATTACATACTCTAAGAAATAACGGGATATACTAATCAATATCAAAGATACAATTATGTAGAAATTTTACCAATGTTCATAGAAATAATGAAAATTATACACTTGTGTTATAGGAGAAATTTAGAGTAAATATTAGTAATTTTAAATGTATTCATCAAAATCATGTTCAATATGAATAGTTGTTTGTTATACATGTAATCATCATAATGGGACAGACAATGGAATTATTCATAGTTCCTAGGTAGATGAAAACATCTGAATATATATGGATTAATGATGGGGACGATGATAGTCATGTGATGGAGAGATGACTATAAGGATTTGTATAAGTTGGCTTCATGTATATTGGATTCCCAAATTATTAGGTGAAATTTTGGGGATCCAACAGTGCTGGTACTAGTATGTGATCATGTAGTGACACTGGCATGGGTTGCCACATTCTCAGGATGTGCTCTAAATGATGATCTTGAGAGGATTCCTATAATTTTTATTATCTTGTGTGAACCTTGTAATTATGCTTACATGTTTGATATAAATGAATGGATGATGAACATGATGGAGTAGGATAGCTACAATGGTGGGTTGTAGCCAAGGCACTTAGGTTCTCTTCAGAAGTCAGTCAGATATGAGATCATTGATATTGGTTGTAGAGGGGATGGTGGTTTTCAAGTATTATAGATGTTAATGGGTGGAAATTTCTTCCATTTCGGATAATAATGGTCATTGAAGGTGAAAATATCCAAATAATAATAAGGTTCTAGTGGCCAGTGGGATGACAAATACATATGATGAAAACGAAGCCCTAATGGACATGTTGATATCCTTGGGTTATCTTATGTCAGATGGACTTATACTTCATGGGGTCATGGTCATGATATTTGGTGAGACTTTGGGATGAAAAAATAGTGTCAATTTTTAATATATTAATAGAGGATTTACATTGATGATTTTTGAATAAAAAAGTGTCCAGGTTCATGGGTTATCCCTAGGGGGGGCTATGACCCATCCCTATGACCTAATAGTATGCAATGTGTATGAGTTTCGTTATAATTTATCCCCAAATATATGACAAGTAATATTTTTTTGTTTGGATCAAATATTAAATATGGTAGATATAGAAATAAAAATCATTACATAAAAGATATAGTTGAAAAGTTTTATAAAATCATTTTTTATTTGGTTTATATTAAAAAGGTTACAAATTAATAATCAGAAACTACACCAGAAAAAACCACTATATTAGGGACATATATATATATATATATGAATATATTATCACAACCACAAAATTGGGTTTATCAATTGATAGGGATTGAACTGTGCTAGCTAAAATGCTATCAAAGACCCCATTTTTCAGTGCATAAAAAATCACGGTTAAAAGGTGTAATTAACAATGTTTTTTTAGTATTAAAAGGTGTCTTTATCAGTGACATAAATATTGATTAAAGGAGGCCATTATCAAACATTTATAAAAGTGATGATAAATGGATTCTTATTATCAGTGCTCGAAAAAAAAATCATTGATAAAGAAGGGGGTTTATTTGTGATTTTTTAGATGCATTGACAAACAACCCCCCCTCCCCCCGCCTTTATCAGAATTTTTTTACAAGGGATGATAAAACTATACTAAAAAATATAAAATTTCATTAAAAAAAATATTAATATATTAATATGTTTATATTGAAACAAATATATTTATATTTTTAAAAATATAATATATATTTGTTAATATATGTTTTAGAAAATGTAAATTGGAATTTTCACATTAAATATAATATATTTAGTGGTAATAACATTTAAAATAAATAAATAATATTTAGTTAATAATATCCTAATTATTATCGAGTGATAATCATTTATGAACAATTTTAATACTCATGAAATAAAAACATTAATCAAATATCTAAAATAAGATGAAAATGTAATTCAATATTCAAAAAACCATAACATTTGATCCGGGTTTCCTTTTGATCTCTACCATATATAAAATCAATTTCTATGATAAGATCTACTTCCATTATTTCATAATTAAATATTTATCTCATTTTTAAGGACAAAAAATCCCTACATGGCCTCGAAAACAATGTTTTTATTCATCATACCCTAAATTTTTATTATTTTATTTATTTCCCGGATCTTTTATTGGGGTCTAATTGCATTTATTGGTGAGGATTGAATTTATTATCATTTTATACATTAATATGTATATTATGGGTATTAAATGTTATCATTTTTCACAATTTACTATTAAAATATAACCAAATATACAACAATATATACTTATCTTTTATTTATTCACCAATAAAAATTCAATTCAATAAATATTTACATATTCATATTTACATATAAAATATATTTATTAATATATAAACATATATAATAATATATGGATAAAGATGTAACAAAATATATATAAATATTAGATATATCATAAAATTTTTAACAAAATTATATAGGGCAGTGAGAAACGATTAGATAAATATTCTAGAAGACTTGGGCTATAAATTCAATGGAGGTAGGGGCATGTGTGGGGGGGGGGGTGGGATTACCGAAAACACTAATAAATTTGTGGGGGGTCACTAATAATGGGGGTGCTAGTGATGATTAAGGGGGTGGGTGGGGTGTAGATATTTTTTTATATACCCCTTATCTGTGCGGTTTTTATCATTCGTTTTTTAGAGAAGATAAAGGCCCCTTTAACAGTGATAAAAAAATTTCAAATGGGATTTTAATAGTGAAAAAAATGTACTATTGAAGGACCATTTTAATGTCACATTTTTAGTAATGTTAAAGGGGGCCTTTAACAACGCTTTTTTAGCTTTGATAAAAGCTTCTTGACTTTAATCACAATAATATTTTACATTATTCTTTAGAACTGATAACGAATTATTATAGCATTGTTAAATGTAGATTTTATTAGTCTATGATTGCACTATAATACACAAATTGAACTAGGAAAGTTCGTAACAGTACCTATGATAAGAAGAAATTATTTGAAAGAATGGTGAGCAGTTTGAGGAATGAAAAATCATGAAGAAAGGAAATAATATCTAGTCACACCCTATAATTAAAAAAAAGGACATAGTTATTTTACATTTTATGTCATTATTTGGGTAACCCTATTCCCTATATGTAAAAATCATATACAAATAATATGTGATTCACAAATATGTTAATATGAATTTTTTACTAACAATAATGAAATAATTATCAATATTGTATAATGGCGAAGAGATCTAAAAGTATCTGATTCATAATTCCATTAATGAAAATTTGAAAACACATGGTGGAATATAAAACCTATTCACCCACATGATTTTTTACTATAAACTATGTAATATTATTTAACATGTTCTTATAAGGTTTTTTAATGAAGATCATGTGTTAGGTTTCCACCTAACAAATAACCATGCCTTTATCCCAATCTAGAGTTATGGTGATAAAATACAAAAATAACAATATTATAGAGTAAATTAATATATATTTATTCTATTTATTTGGAACTATCAGGTGGGATGTATTCCTTTCATAGAATTTATATGAATATAAATTTTTTCAACATTCTGTTATATTAAAATAATTAACTAGTTGTTAGGAATCAACTATAGGTTATCCAAAATAATTAATCTTTCCTTAAAAAATAAATTTCTGTATTTTTTATATTGTTTTAAAATATATGAAAATATTAGAATCTATTTTTCTGTTTCTAACAACATAATATTTTATAAATTATTTTCTTTGAATAGTTTATTTTAATTGATATTGTATACCCTACATTACAATCAATCAATCCTTGATAAAAAATTATAACCAAGTCATTTATTAGTCAGGATAGAATTTTAATAATGATATTATGAAATATATCTTGAATTTTTTTTACTTATAATAAATAAATAATAAATGTTGTATTGAATGGAAATTGGTAAAAAAAAGGTAATACCTTTTCATATTAAAATATATATTTTTCATCAAAACTGTTTTTATGGGAGAAATGTATTTTAATCATAATAGATTATGTATACCACTATTTATGAATTAAAATAATGAAATATTGTTTATATATTCAATTTAATGAATTATCTTTAATTTAATTATGTATATTAGTAATGGAATGTGAATAAGGTTATTTTATTCTATAAAAAATACATTTTCATAAAAATGAATTTTATTTAATATTTGGTGTGGATAATATAATAAATATCATTTTACATAAGATATTTTATGTTATAGTAATGATATAATAATTTTAATAACAATATCTAAATTAACATAGAGTTATTTTGTAGAATTTTTTAAATATGTTGTATTTTCATTGAATTGGGAATATAAATATTTTTTTAAAACTGTCTTTTCAATTTATTTATCAAATTATTTTCATAGTCTCATTGTATTTTTAATTTTAACTTAGAAAAAAATAATTATTAGGTGATTACATTTAATCCATTTTTTATATAATATTAATTATTATTCATTATTTTGGGAGAAGATTATTTTTTGGCTTAAAAATACAATTTCTTATGAAAAAAATTGTTTTATGATTGAATTGTGTTTTTATATCATTAAAGTATATTAATATTTCTTTTAAATTAATTTCATTGAATTTGTTAATTATATTTTTAATATTTTATTATTATTTATTTTTCATTTTTTAATACGAATATAATTAAATGAAATTCAGTTTTATGATAACAAATTATTTTCCTACAAAAATAATTCAATTTGTTCTTATGAAAGTTATAGCATTAATTTCCACAAAAATATAGAAATTAAATATTATAAAATGTATTAAATATTTGAAATATTATATTCAATATTTAGTAATTATGTCATTTTCATATCTATTCATTATTTATATTAACAATGATAAAAAATGTGTCCCTAATGTAAATTCATATATGAGGTCAACCTAGGATTAAAAAAGTTTCAAGGACACAAAAAATAACCTTAGTTACATTTAGATGAATGGAATTATAATAATATCACTATAGGCTAGATTTTAAATTTTTATGGGTCACTTTCCCTTGAAAATAAATTTATAATATATAAATCATTTGAAAAATTACATGTATGTCCTCTTCATCACTTATAAATGTACACCCTATAATATCTTCCCCACACATCATGTGCCTCAATGATTATAAATCCTTGAAAAATAAAATCCTAACATTAGGCCCATTTACCTAGTCGACCTATATTGTTCATAATAACCACTATAGTATCCCAATAGTTTCAAACTAAGGAGGTTATCTAATGAAGTGTAAAAGGACATACCTAGTTATTTTTATTTAATTTCATATTTTTATCATATAATTACATATTTGTATGTGTCTTGACACATTTATTTGTGTACTAAATGATGGGATATATTTTTAAGTTATTATCAGTTTTATATTAGACATTTCTTTACTGTTTGTAGGCATTTTCATAGTTTGTGCACATATTTTCCATGGTCAATCAATGTGTCCAACCTAGGTTTCATGGAATGAACATGGTTTTCACATAATTAAATAATGTGTTAAACCTATTGCACCATTTTTTTATTGTAGATATATGGTACAGTAAGAATGAAACCAGTTCGCATGGTTTGAATATTGTTAAATTATGTATAGATCTTAAGTGTGAAATGTTTTATGTTTAGGTGCAAGGTTGGTACTAATCGGGGAACATGGTCAAGGAAACCCTATGAACATTAATTAATGTTACGAATATTTTAATTAATGTTCACAAACACACTTATTTATCCCTAAATTCCTCCCACTCAAACCTAAAGAGATTATTAGGATTTTGGGGGACCTCTGGGAAAAATTTATCCCCAAATCTCATATCTTGTAAGACCAAAGTGGAAATCAAAATAAATATCACATCATTCAGTTATTTATTTTCTTATTAATATTTTATCTCTTTTATTCTCTTTATTTAATTTTCCTAAATGTTATAATGGCCTTGTATTTTTTCTATATTGGTATATTTTTGTTGGATATGGGATTTAGGATCTTATTTCAATTATCTCGAAATATATATTCATAGATCTATTGTTTTAAATCAGATCAACACATACTAGATTTGTTCTGGTTGAATACGTAAATTTCCAAGTAAGTGTTTCTATTTGTTTCATTGATTTTATGATTCAATGATTCTTTAAAATTCATCAATACAAGTTTCTTTATTTATAACACATGTTCTATTATATCATTCAATTAAATTAATTATAATATTTTCTTTGGAACTATTTTATTTGAATTAAATATGTAATAAATTAAATAGATATGAAATTTATTTCACTCATCTTTTTTTGAATTGGTATATTCCATTTTTATTTTGATTTAATTTTGATGTCCTTTTAAAAGGGCTTTTTTTTGAAATTGTGGTGTTTTAATTGGGTTTTGATTTATTAAATGATCTTATTTGATTTGATTTAAATTATTTGTACTATATTATGTTCTATAAAAAGTTTCAAATGCATGAATTGTTTAAATGTCCATGAACCCCTTGAATGATATTAAAATTGTTTTGAAATGGGTGTTCCTATGTTATTTGAAATAAATGATTTATATTGATGAAATGATTTTTTAAAACCATGATTGGAAATGTATACAATCCTATTAAAATTATAATACATCATTGTAATGATTTAGGTATTCATTGAAATAAATAATTTTATTAATGACCATTTCGAATTATAAAGATGATTTGTGAAATGAAGCGTGTATGATTTTTCTTTATTAGTTGTGGAGTCATTTTAATGATTCGAAAAGAATTTATTATTCTATATGGATAGATTGGGACATTTTGATAATTATCCCATGTGATAATCCATTAATTTCAACTTCTTTGATTCCTATATATCCCAATGTTATGGGGATGAAAGGAGATTATTAAAAATGAGAGTTTTTGGGGGTGAGAGTGTAATGTTAATGATAAGTATCCTCAAATGATCCACCAAAACAACTTATCTTAGAAATACTTTTTACAAGTCATGGTAAGTTGGATAGTTTTATGGGATGACCTAGTTATATGCTTCACTAGTAGAATAACTCACTTATAGTGGATCCATTGAGAATGTGAAAGGTCCTAGATATGGATGTGTAACTACTGAATTGAGATTCTGTAGAACTGGTTTGTTGTAGACCCATGATACAACATGTATGCTGAGAATTTAAACATTTTCATATGAACTATAATGAAGTGACCCCCTATCATACGTAGTCTGCACCCATGACATCTATATATTTGATCTTGATACATAAGAGTGTTGGTTGTCAACATTTTCCACTACAGTTTCTTTTATTCTATAAATTATTGTAATTATGCCCTTTGAATCTTTTATATTGAGTTATGTTATTCATTGCATATCAGGTTCAAATTCAATTCATTTCTTTATTGTATAACATTATCATGTGAAAAAAATATCAATGAATTTGATGAATTTTTTTATTTTATAAATTATGAAATGAATTTTTTTCAGGTTTATTTTTATAATTTAATTTTAAAATTTTAAAACGCTATTTTAAACAAAAACTATTACTCTTTATGTTGTACTCATATTTTAGAATATTATAATTACATAATTTAGTAACAATATTGAATATTTTATAGAATAATATACCACACTTTATCCCACACCCAACTTGTAACTTTCAGTTTTTTCACATGTTATTATCTTATAATAGTTATAACACACCACAAAATTACAAATAAACATATTATAGAATATATGAAACACTAGGTCATTTCCAAAAAACACTTTTTAATTATAAAATATAGTAATAAAATTTCCATTATATATAATTTTATCAATTTAGATTTTTAAATTTCAAAAAAAGGTCATACATAGTTGCAATTAGTATGATATTTAGAGTCTAATGGGATCAAATTAAAAATTTTATGAACAGTAACATTAACCTTATTAATATTATTGTACCCTTTTTAATAGTTATTTGGCACATATTATGAGTAACCTCACCCATGTAGGTAGATATAAAATTTTTTCCCCTTATAAATGTGAGTGAATTTTTTAAAAATTAATAATTAATTGTTAATATTTTTTTGAATAATAAATATTTAAATTTTAAATTAACAAATTTATATAAAATAAATTTAATTTTCATAAAATTTATTCCTAAATAAATTTTATTTGACGTATTCTTTGAGGATAACGTCATGAGGACTCAATTAATTTTATAAATTATAATAAAATAAGTTTTAAATTTAAAATCGTTATTTTTCAATTAAATAATAATTTGATTTAGAAATTAGATTTCAAATATTTAGAAAATTATTTTGATATAATGATGTCTATTCTAAAATTTAACACATCGAAAAATGGTTATGATAAATATTTTATTTTTCTTTATATAAATGAATTGTTGGTGAATTTTAAAATAAGGTAATTTATGGTATAAATACATTATAAGAAAATTTCAATATTCCATACATAATTGAAAAATGAGCATCTTTTAGATAGAAATTACATGCATTTATTACCGTTTTGTATCAAAAAAATCAACAACTATTGATTTTTTTTAGTAACATAATAAAATAATGAAAAAGATATTCAAAAATCACTCATGTCCTCTGCTAAAAATACCTCTAGTCGCTCCCCCTCTTATTCACTCCTCTAATACATGAAACTTATAATATTTCTTCCCATATACTCATACTGGTTAATCCCCACTTCTAGTATCCCTTTTTATTTAAAATAGGCCAAAGCCCTTTTCGTTAATGATGTTCTCTAAGTGGTTATTTCTAGAGTTAAATCTTCTTCCTTCTTCATTTAATTTCATTTCAATTTATCTTCTTTTATTATTATATCCTATACTACTCTATTAAATTGATCATGATATCTATAGTATAATATATATACTTGAATTATATCATGTTAATGTAATAACCATTATCAGTCTCCTTATTCTCCCGCATTTATTTGATAACATAAATCATTGCCTGGGAGGTTCCAAATGTAAAGCCTTCATGGAAGATGGGGTTTCATTGTTAAAATTATTTTTTAAATATCTTATTGAAACTATATTATTATTTTAGAAAAAAAATTAAAAATTTTAATATAACCCTTTATATTTTTTTGAGGTATCATGTTTTCAAACTACAAAATTATAAAACAATATATGTTTGTTGTGATCTATAATCATTATAATAATCTAAATGATTATCACTAAATTCATTATCTAATGTCATGTCCTCATAATATGTAATAAAATGATATATATAACCATTTAATCTTTGGGATACTTAATAATAACATAAAATTCCAATTCTATAGAATTATAACAATTCTAAATGAAATCCAATCCTTATAAACAAGTAAATTAATTAGGAATCCAATGAAATTAATACTCTAGAATGAAGGAATTCAATCATATAACATAACAATAAGGCCATAAATGAACATTAAAAAACAATAACGGATAAATTATATTAAGTGGTTGTTCTGATGTAATTAATTAATGGATATAATTTTATTATCCCTAAAGATAAGGTCAAGTGCACATCACGTTCAAACAAAAGGTAACTATTTTCTACCCGAACATGTAATGGCTCGGACCTCTCCGGTCCATTACTTTGTGAATTTTGGTGTTAGAGGTGTTCCGGGAGGTCAAGGGGACTTATCCACAACACTTTGCCAATTTTCCAGTTCTGTGAATAGTTTTTCCAGTTTTATGAACAGTAACAGATCGGTCTCACCGATCGGTCTGATAGATCGGTCTCACAGATCAGTTTCACAGATCAGTGTGACAGATCGGTTTTATAGATCGGTTTCACAGATCGGTTTCACAGATCGGTCTAACAGATCCGTTTCACAGATCGGTGTGACAGATCGGGCTCACAGATCGGTCTGACAGATCAGTTTCACAGATCGGCGTGACAGATCGGTTTCACAGATCGGTCTGACAGATCGGTTTCATAGATCCGTTTCACAGATCGGTTTCACAGATCAGTTTCACAGATCGGTTTCATGTACAGTAACATTGGGTGAACAATGTTTCCAGACTCCTACAATTTTGCCCCTTTTGACGTTTCCTTTGACGTAAAATACATTTAAAGCCTCATTTTAAGGGCTCTTAAGGGCGTTTAAAATTCCATAAATCCTATATTAATTATTCCTAAGGCTTGAAATGTTTTACTTGGTCAAACCGCGTGGGTTAATGCGATCCGTTTTTAATGGGGAATTAATCGGATCTTAAACCGTCACCCCATTAAATCATAAAAAGGGATGAGATAACATTCTTCCTTGTTCTTTCTCTTTGTTCTTGATTAAGAGGCACTAGAACCTTTCAATCCTTTCCGTAGGAGTTGCACAATCAATCTTTACTCCTAGTATTGGTTCTGCTTTGTTTTGATGCAACCAAGTTGTGTCAATCAATATTCGATATAAGAATCCTCCGGTTGATGCAGTTGTCGCGAGGGGAGGATCGTGACCTGTTGTGTGGATAAAGAACGTGAGGAACTGTTTCAGGTAGGGGATTCATGGATTCTCTAATTGTATATGTGAAATCATAGAATTAGCATGATTTATCCCTTTGGATCACAATGAGATTGACCTAATTAAATACTTGAACCGGATTAAGAGAATTGGTTGACCGCATGTTGTTTCTTTATACCGTGATAACGATTGCCTCATGTTTTTCTAGATAGAGTGTTATCTAAGTTTCTTTGATTTTTTATTCGTTCATGATAGAAATTGTTAGTGAACATAAAGTCGGAATTAATTGTTAATTAATTGGCTAAAGATAAAGAGGCATATAAATTAATCTGGTTATTGTCGTTGTTGTAGTCGTTCTAATTTTAGGATAATCAAATTAGGGAAGTAAGCATGGATATTTATTTGTGATAGCTTACTAATGAGGTATCCTGTAATTGTAACCTATGAATAACAAATCTGTTAATTCAATATGGATTAGAGAACTGATTATGTGGGAATTTCAAAAATGGTTCTGAGTTACCCTATTGTTTGATAAAGGGTCAAGAGCCCATGATGTGATGTATTTTTTCCTGCTGCTTGTGCTATGATGTGAGCCTGGATGGCTGTTGTGACATGTGGAGGCATGGAGGCCTTGTGGTTATGGCAACAGATGACGCCTAGAGTGGCGAGATGCATCAGTTTATGCACGTGGGTGTCGGGGAGGACACCAGGGGTGATGGAATGGGATGGATGTGGTTGTCGGTTGCTTGCGGTTTTCTTGAATGTTAATCTGCTTTGCTTTTCCCCACTGCTCAAGGAAGCTGGTCTTGCTACCCTTCTTCCGAAGGAGGTGAAGATGTGCGGGGTATGCCACGTTCTTTCCATGTTTAGCCTCTTGAGGGAGAATGTGTATATTCTCTTTCTATAGGCGACAAAGACTCGACGGGTAGTATATATACTCACCGTGTTGAGCCTCCATTGTGTTTACTAGCATAGGATGCTTTTCTAGAATGCCTGGGAATGTGGGAAAGTAACTCTATAATGAATGTTTCATTAAATGGTGAAAACCCACGAGGATGGAGATACAGGAGTTTAATAGTGATGTGAATCCTAAAAAGGAGCAGTTTTTTGAATGTGATTCCAATTTAGTTAAATGTAGTAAATTGTTCATGGTTAATTAATTAATTAACATACAGAGGAACTGACAAAATGAGAATGGAGTAATCTAATAAAGCTCTTCAAATGTTTGTGTGCTTATAGGATACCTAGTCTTTGAAGTAGCAGCCTGGAGTCTGAGAGACGTTAGCTGCAGTTGTATCTAAGACTAGGTAATGCCCATAGTGTGGATGTGAGTTACATATATATTCTGTACTTTTTGTGTTTCTATACGCTACTCCACCCTGTCGGTAAGGGAAACTGACACCCCAGGGATTTTGAGCCCTGGGGGGGGGGGGTGTTTTCCCCAACATTCTGATGGGAGGTCGAATGGCTGACTACCCCCTTTGGCCCTGATCTCTTCTCTTGGTAGATACTTGTGCCATGAGGCACATCGGTTAGTTACCCCATATATATGTGTAGAAGGTTGTAATGGCTTGTGGTTATTCACAAGCATATATTCTGGATATAGTATCCTATGGACTACTATAAGTGTAACGTGTATAGGCTATGATGGCTTGAGGATCCTTACTCGGAGTATGGGCTGTAATGGCTTGAGGTATTATACCCGACGTATGATACACGTTATGTGAGCTGTGGTGGCTCCTGGAAACTACCTGGTTACCATTGGTTGTGAGGACGGTGTGGTGCTTTGCCCAGGTGTTTGCGGGCAAGCCTTTGTGGTGCACGAGGTGCAAATTGTGGAGCTTAGCCCAGGTGTCTGCGGGAAGCCTTTGGAGAGAGATGCGGAGGACGTATGTCGTTGGGGCAAAGCGGCAAACCAGTGGGGAAGTATTAGCGGGGTACCCTTGATATTCTATACTATATGCTATATTCTTGTATGCGTTACTTGGTGAGAGTAGCCATGGTGAGGTTGGGAACATAGTATACCTGTTTAGGTGACGAGTTAGTTTCACTTGTTGTTCACTGGGCTTTAGCATGCTTTCTTTACTTTTGCACGAGAGGCTTGGGGAGGATCCTACTGAGTATACTGTTATACTCACCCTAATTATCTATAAACAATTTTTCAGGTCACTTGGAGAAGGTTGGAGATCAAGGGGGTTACTACTAGCTTGGGGTTGGAGGAGGAGCTGTTCGGGCTCGTGGTCGCTGTCGTTTAACCTTTTTTTTGGGTACTTTTAGTTTTCCCCTTCAGTTGTAATACTTTTTCATGACATTCCACATATGTACTTGGTTTCCTTTTATATCTCAGTTCTAAGTTGGAGTTGATTGGAGTCTATTCTATCTCTCTCTTCTGCATGTGTTCTCTTAGAGGGTAATGCCTCCCATTTGTATGTTATTATACCCTCGGTGCTAGTCGCCAACCCGGGGCCTACTGGAGGCGGGACTCGGGGGTCATTATCTCCCTTTTCACAATGCCGGCCCAGGAGGGGTACACTTTGTGGGAAGGGGTTCGTGACAAAACATCCATTTTCTTCCGAGTTACACTTATTCTCTAACAAACTCAATAGTATTATTAATAATTATTATTTATTCCTCATAAATTAATTTTTATTTATATATATATGTTAACCATTCATAATACATCTTTCTTTTAGGTCGATTTACATGTTTTTAAAGTATCTTTCAAAAATTATTTTTGATAAACAAGTTGGTTTCAAAGGAACTACTCGGATTATTACATATTTTAAAATTTATTATATAATATATTTTTATCCATAGTTATTATTCTAGAATCGTAAATTTTAGTATGAAAAAAACTATATTAATTCTCTTCTATTTTAATGTGAATATTTTTCCCAAATAACTCAAATATTCAAAGTAAAATATTATTTATCTCAATAATGACATGATGCTTTTATATGACTATTTTTATCTATATAAATAATCTTGTAGATTATTATATTTATTTGGGATTAATATTTTATGATGTAATTTTTCATATTTTATTTAATGGATTATGATTATTTTGAATGTGGTTGCGTTATCTTGATACAATTCACCGTATTACTCCAAATGGTTAGTGTTTATGTTTAATGATTAGGGATAGAGAATTACATTTCATGTTATAGTTTTAATATTAACTAGTACTCTTCCCGTTCAATGCATGATACTATAAAATAATAATTATTATTATTAACTATATATTACTATTTGTAAAACATAATAGTGTATATTAATATTGAATATATTTAAAAAAATGAAATACATAATGGGGAACAAAAGTTACAGAAATTAAGGAAAAAAATTTAGATACTGAGAAGCCTTCTATATAAATTTAAAAACGGAGGAAGCAATGGTGAAACAAAATGAAAATTAATAAATAATATATTGAAATTATAAATTTATTCATAGGAAAAAAGTATGAAAATCTATTTTGTAGATACTTGAAATAGGTCAACAGTGAAAGAGAATCATGCTAAGAGAACATCAATACAGTTTCACCTTTGATATAGAACTAGGGAAAGTAATTTAACAATGCTAAGATAACATAAATACTATTTCATTAGCAGATACATGTTTGAAAACATAAATAAAAACCACTATTTTCAACAATAGCAGGTGTGGACATCAGATTGAAATTCATGTCATCATAATGTGCAGTCAAAAGACTCCCAGTACCACCATACATCATTGATGTAGAGTAGCAGCTTTTCATGTTTGTTGACAATTATATTGATCCCTGCAATCTATAATTAGAAATGAATGTGAGTAAATGAGACATACTACTTTGAAAAAATTACTGGTTAGTCCAGTGAAGACAAAAAAATCTTGTCATAATCAAATGTACGATTTGTTTATTAATTTGTAATCAGATAGTATTGGTACATATTAATGGAATAGAAGAGGAAAAATATTGATAAAACAAAATAAAATTTTAACATGGAAAGACTATTTAAGGTGTAATAAGTATTTTTTAGTAATAGTAGAAAAAAATATAATGCATATCGAAATAAAATTATATGGAAAAAGTAAAATACGAATTATATGTATATGATTTTATACAATAGTTAATGAAATTAATGTATTGGAATATGTAGATCCAACATTTAGAAAATTACAAAGCGATAATAAATTTTTTTTATACATCTGAAAAAGTATGTGTTGAGAAGTGCTTGAGTTGAGGGGTTGTCTCCATAACATACTTGATTGTGGTGTTTGAGAAGATATTTCCCATAGCAGTAGTCAATGATCAGCACTACACCAAAATGATGCACTACCATCAGTGACATGCTGGTGTGGTTGATTTTCTACTACCTCAAAACATCAAAATGGTTTTCATATGCTAATGATCAACATTGTAATGTATCGGCACTAAAACAAAACATTATTTCAATTGGTTAAAATAAATCCTAACCAAAAGCATTGTCATGCACGTTGTAGCTTCTCAAAAATAATTCCACTAACTCATTTTTTAATAGGAACATAGGGAATGTGATACTAAATACATATAAATAATGTTGAAAAATAATCCAAAAAACCTTGTTACATAATCATTTTCTCATATTGCATCGAAATACATCCGCATGATTTGGAAAACGAATTTCCATAAAAGAAAAATACATTTCCACTAACAATAAATACAAAATAATATCAATCAAAAGTTTTAAATCGATCAATATTTCTCCTTTATGGTAGGGCTTCTGGATTCATAGATTATTCCTAATGTTTCTAGAAATCAGGGTCATGTAGGGTTTGTAGGAACTTTTGTAATGAGTGTTTTTTATTTTGTTGATCTTCATTTTTTGAAGGGCGATGTGGCCTAATTGTCAAATACCACCTTGCATATCAGCTTATTTTACTATCCTTTCCCACCCAACGCCACTATAGGCAACTCACACACATGAAAAATCTAATACATGAACTTGGAGAAAAAAATGAAGTAAAGTAAACATCCAATAAAAATGAGACTTCTACATAAAAAATCAACTTCAATTATCAATATTTTAATAGGAACATTTAAAAAAACAGACCACTATTGTCCAGATATTTACCTTCCCGGATGCACGAACATTTGACCCTTTCTAAGATATCATATGAATAAATCCTCAAGGAGCTTTCTAAATCATCACCATTAGATGCACCAGAAGTCACATGACCTAAAATATTAATAGGAGTGCATGAAATTCCCATCAACATATCCTCACCCCGGGCATTCATGGGATGTAGAACAACCCATGAATAGATGTCATCCTCAAGTTACACCATGAATTTCTTTCCATTAGTGTGGGGATTATAGAATCCAACCAATTAATTTCCCACTATGGTGAGACATATTCCATCTATAATAAGATATTTCCACACTATTCTAATCATGGAGAGCTTCTGATGGAGTCTCTATGTCTCTTTGGGATTGGGTAAGATGATGTTGTTTTAATCATAAGGTTCTATTTTGTTTCATTCCCCAAGTTTTATAGAATTACCTATATAGATAAAAACAATTAAGTGAAATATTGTTGATTAATATACATATATGATGGAAAATGACAACAAACACACCCATACAGTTTATCTACAAAAAAACACTATATTTTAACTAACAATTTACCGATATATTCCATTCGTTTCCTTTTATAACATTGGGGTGTGTTTTTTAACAAAATGTTCTATTTTTTTTTTCAAGAACCATTTTTGCATAGAAGTACCTATACAGAGAAAAAAAAATTAACTGAAATTGTTTTGAAAAATCTTCCAATATGCTGGAAAATTATATCAAAAACTCTCAAACAGGTAATCTACCACCAAAAAAACTCTATATTGTAATGGCCAGTTAACCTATAAAAATCATTGATTGGATTTGATTACATTGGCATGAGTTTGTAAACATAAGGATCTATTTGGTTTCATGTGATATGTTTGCACAGAAATGCCTATAAAAAAAGTGAAATGGTGTTGTAAAATATGCCTATATGATGAAAACTGATAACAGACACACCCATATAACTAATCTAAAACATAGAACACTATATTTTAACAACATCTTTACTTATATTTATCATTCATTAGCTTTGATGACATTGGGGTGTGTTTGTTATCATAATGTACTGTTTGATTTCATGTTCCATATTTTCAAAAGATGCACATCTACATAATAAAACAAAATTAGTTGAAATGGTGTTGGGGAAACTGCCTACATGCTCTAAAATGATAACAAACACACCCACCCATACAAGTAAACTGGCCTCAAATGGAAAATATTCATTGGCATAGAAGTACCAATACAGAAAATAAATTAACTGAAATTGTTTTGAAAAAACTGCCTATATGTTGGAAATTTATAACAAAAAGTCCTTACAGGTAATCTACAAAAAATAATCACTATATTTAAATGAAAATCTTACATATATATTTCATTGATTGGATTTTATTACATTGGGGTGAGTTTGTTAACATAAGGATCTATTTAGTTTCATGTGATATGTTTTCATAGAAATGCCAATAAATAACAAAAAAATTGAAATAGTGTTGTAAAATATTCCTATATAATGAAAAATGATAACAATCACACCCATATAACTAATCTACAACATATAACACTATATACAAACATCATGTTTACCTATATTTATCATTCATTATCTTTTAATAACATTAGGGTGTGTTTGTTATCATAATGTTTTGTTTGGTTTCACGTATCATGTTTTCAAAAGAAGTACATATACATAGTAAAACAAAATTAAGTGAAATGGTGACAGGATAACTACCTACATCCTCTAAAATGATAACAAACACACCCACCAATATAAGTAAATTGGTCTTTCTATATATTATATTGTTGATTACTTAACAATAAATCTAATCTAGATGAAGATTTAGGTGTTAATAATTAACATGATCAAACCATCTTGAGCCATTAATGATATGTGTCCCTTATGTTTGTTCTTTGCTAGGAAAGGATGTGAAAAATTGATGTATCTCCAGAATATCATAATAAAACTCCCACTGAATCACAATTATCATCATATATTAATACTACCTTGTCATGGTTTGGAAATTGTAGTTCAAAAGATAGTTATCAATGACATTAAAAACATTAAGGGAAACTAACATTAAAATCAATTTTATGGAGAGTGATTTTTATAGTTCCAGTCATATAATGGAATGCATGTTGAAATAGTTTGTAGATAATTTTTATAGACTTTTGTAGTTTGTAAGTTATACAAAAAAATCTGTGTGATGTGGTAATTTCTAAAAAAAATGTTACAGAAACTACTGGAATGTTGTTTAATCAAACACATTCAGAATTATTCTTTATTTATTCACATGTAATGATAAAAAAATAGGAAATATATACCAACTACTCATTTACAATTAAGGCCAGTATTACAATCCGTTGACCATATCTGCAACTGTAGGAGAAAACATCAAATCATTAAATTAGACATCCATAAAAACAGATTTATTTTACAATAATAACACATAAAACATTAAATTAATTCATCTAAAAAACAGGAAAAAAATACAATAACAATGCTGAAAATTAATAGTGAATAAAATAAATAAAACATAGCACACAAAATTAATCCAAATAGTGAATGGTTCATAATTTATAAAATAAAATAAAATATTAATACGTATCTGAAAAATTGTTTGTAGTTCTTTCCTTACTATTCTCGACAGGTGCTCCTATCAAATATTGGTGAAATTTTCATCAAACAATTCCTAAATAATAAAAAAAGAATTCAATAATATGAAAGTGAAATGTTTTATTTAGAAATTAGTGACATGTACGTTAGGTAATACCATTACAATGAAATTAAAAATTTACAAAAATAATTACAGTTTACAATGGTAGTTATATGATGAAATGTGAGATTAAATGGTTTGAAAATGACTACCAATGAACATGATGACTGAAAAATAACTTTGGAGACAAGGAATCAAGAAAAAAATTAGATGAACTCTTTGTTTATACGTATCTATAATAGAATCTCATGGAATTTTGCTAATGAAACACATTTCTAATTTATGTTTATGTTTTCACATTCGCACTGAGGAAACAATTATAAAATAGTCAAATTAAACCGGTAATATATAATAATGAAAATAATCAAAAAAATTCCTGAAATGAAGATAAAATGCCTTTCTCACAGATATAGATCTATATATGTTGAAACTATAGCATTGAAAATGATATGTGTTTTAAAGATCCGAATGTATTCATAGGCCATGATGATGTGTTTTTTTAGTCAATGATGAAAGCATTATAATCATATGTCTCATATGTTTTTAGTGCATAAAAACCAATATATAGGGGATTCAATAGTGAAAACCAATTACCTTAAATTTTATGTTGAACTATAGGGAGGTTAACTCAACGAATTTATGAAAAAATACCTGCATTCATTTTCAACTCGTCTTTATGTGTTCACATGCACTGCTGAGAAAGAAATTAGAAAACAGATCAATAAAACTACATATATTTTTTCATGAATATATGGAAATTATTTTTTAATTAATGAGGATAGAACACTTTTTTCACATATTATATTTCAGTTGGATGAATCTAAGGAATTGACATTTATACGTGTTTTGAAGTTTCGAATGTATTCAAAGGCATTGATGAAATGTTTTGGTAGTCAAGAATGAAAGCATTATAATAATAATTTTCATATGTTTTTAGTGCATAAAAAACAATACTCAATGGAGTCAATAGTGAATAATAATTACCTGCAATCGTATGTAGAACGAAAGGGTGGTTAACTCCACAATATTTGGACAAATTTACTACATTCATATAGTGTGTAAATTCAAATAAAAAATTACAGATGAAAGGGAGGATAAATCAACAATTTTAGGAAAACACACTTGTTGTAGTGATCTAGACATGTAGGCTTTCTAAATAATGTTTTAGTGAAAAAAAACAATATATTGTGGAGTTAATAGTAAAAAAAATTGAATTCATTCATATGCTGGATGAAAGGGAGAATAACTTCACGAGTATTAGGAAAAATTACCGTCTTTATATGTGATCCCATATCATAAAATAAATAGTGTCCACACATCAATTACCACAAAATAAAAACAATCCTAGTGAGTATAATTGTTAGAGAAAAAAAATCAGAAAACCCAGTATGAATTTTCATATATAACCAAGTACAAAGAGGATTGAGGTATCTACTAGAAATAATCTCAAAATAATATTCAGCTTAGAATACTGAAGGATCATACATACGATGTAGTGATAGTACCAACTAAATTTCCAGGTACCAATTTCATTTTGAGTCGATACCTTCCCATAAAAATACATGATTTTTTATTGAAACACAACTCATGAAATCCAAAAATATAAATAACATATAACATGTCACCTATTATCAACTTTCTACTCTGTACAACTCTACTCCTGAAGGAAATCTGGATTTTATTGTCACAAAAGTGAAAGAAGCAATGTATGATTGAGAAGGTAAATCAGTAATCATGCCATTTATAGGGATACTAATCTAACAATATATAAAAATAATTTTAATTTTTCTTGATTTGATTCCATAAAATCGAAAAAAAAATTGCACTACATCCATTTTTCTATCTATTTAGAGATATCTGTGGAAGTGTTGTGCAATGAAAATCATCATCATTTAGAAAGGCCAAAATACCAATCAAAAGTTATATTGGCATTATTCAATGAAAAGGAAAACATAAATTTTTTTATTGATGAAAAAATAGTAATTAGAAGGCAAAAGATTAAGGTTCAATGAATCCCTCATAAAAACAGTGTTTTATAAGTCAATAAACCCAAGTAAACTTTGTTTATTTTCATTTTCATGGGCTTTCAATTCATGATAATCTATAACTTAGACAATATAATGCAATGCACAAGGAGAGACATACCTCATTATTTCCTAACCTAGAGAAAAAGAGAAGATGTGGGATATGAAAGGTTGTTCAAATTATAAAACTTACTATGACTGACTTACACATGTCTAGTGTCAGCCTAATATGTGCATATATGGGGAATTTTGAGTCATGAACATATACTGTTGACACTTCCTTCATGTGTAACCTTGCGAAAATGTTAATACACATAGAAGCAGAAAGGAGATAGATAAAAATTTAGACAAAGTAATGATGAAATGAATATTATATATTTTAGAATGAAATGTAAAAAAAGAAAAATTTAATTGATAGAAACAAAAGGTAGCATGAAAAACCGAGTTCTAATATCCTACATCCTTCTCATTTTCGTCATCTTCATCAATTTCACTTCCATCACTACCAATTTCAGATTCATTAGCAAAAAATTTATTTTTCACAATATCTCACCTTTTCCTAGAAATGTTTGATAGCTTAAATATCTCAATTGAGTTCCAATAGGCTCTTAATTCCTATCAGATGGTAGCTGTAACGCTATGGATGAAAAAAAATAATGCACCATGTTTTCACATAGATTTGGAATCATAAAATACATATCCTATATATTGCAAATCAGAGGATGGAAATAGGGAAAAAAACATACGGTGCATGACACTTAGATAAAGTTGTGGAATTCTACAACAGCCGTGGTAAAAAAAATATAAATGAAGTAACATTGGACAAACATAATAATTAAATGGTGTAATATTCATCCATAATTTATATTCAACCAAAATTAATATGCAATCAAAATTAATAAATCTTGGACAGAATGGAAAACAATTCCAGAAATTGAGAATAACATGCCTTTTTCTTACCTCTCGATTTGTAGGGTCTCTGAAGACTCATAGCCGTATAAAACTAGTGGATGACTGAACATCGTGGATCCCTATTTCTTATGTTGTGACTAAAAATGTATTATATATTACTATGTAAATTTTAGTATGAATAGAGTGAAATGTGATACATTGAAATATAGTAAAATGTTACAGATATTTTATCAACGGAATATTACAATATGTGGGATCCCTATTTAACATTTTGAATATATATTTCGGGAAAATGTAGACCAGTCGACGAGATTGGGAAAGAAAAATTAAGGTTGATTATTTCCAATATATTAGGAGGTCATACTTGTTTCACAAATCTAGATCTATATGATACCTGAAGAATGTATATGGGGTTCACGAAGTGGTTGATAGGTGTCCTTGATGACAGTTGATGGTATAACAAAACTGGTTGGGCTTACGGCACGGGGAACAAAGGAGAAGTCAAGGAAACTCATGAGGTGAGAAGAAAGAGTAGAGCGGTACGAATTGGAGTGGTAAAGAAAAGTGGTGATGGTAGTCAATGACAAAGGAGTCGTGGTAGGATATTATGAAGGACTAAAAACACTAGATTGGGGAGGCCGAACAGAGAAGATTGTTTTGGGAGTCTGAATGGAGATGTTTAGGAAACCCTAGTTTGGGGAGGAGGACGAAGAAGGAGGTATAGGTGAGGTGTATACGAAGGCATGGCAGGAGAGTATATTTGGAGAGGGAGATAGTAATGACAGAGAAGTCGGTGATGCAAGGAGACAGAAATCGTGGCAAAGGCACTGTGGGAGAGGTTTGTTCTGGGGATAGAGTTGACGATATTCTGTAGAAAACCTAATACGACCCTAGCAGAATAGTGAGCGGGAGGAGAAGCCGGTAGGTCATAAAAAGCGGGATTTTACAGATTTAATGGAGGAATGGTAAATTTTTGGTGACGTGACTTCATATGGAAGTGACACATCAGCTGGAGAGAGCCTAATTTGTTATAGATAGTAGATTTATATGATGTTTATGTTTATCCCCAATCATATGAGTAATAAATTTTACTTACTATGTGACTGTTGGGGCCTATTATAGCCCCTCGATGCATCGGTAGGTCTCATGACACAATCAAGGATGGATTTTAACCCATTCTGTATTGTGTCTTGCATGAGGCCTTGATGATATTATTGTGATGTTTGACATTATTCATTTCCTCATTATAAAACTATATATTTATAGTCAATTTTATTACTATACAAATAGAATATCCAAGGTTGTGTTTTATGAAATTATTTTATCAATTTTTATTTTTTCTATATGAAGCTAAATTTTATTTCTGAAGGCTTGTGTTTTTAGTTATTTATCATGCATAGGGTATATTTTTAGGATTACATACACTTTTTTATTTACCCATAAAAATCATCTAAGCTCACCTCTTTTATATGTTGTTTATTTCCCAGGGATGTTAAGATGTGTATTATGAATGACATGTGTGGATAATCATTGAGTTAATAGAGCTTTTAATATATTTGTTATACTATAATTCATTTTAAGTTGTAATGCTGAACTCGTGTTTGTATATATAATTACCAATATAAAAACTGTTTAGTATTTTAGAATTTGACATTATTTTAATAATGAAAATGTAATAAAATAATGCACAATCATTGGTAATTTGGGATTGGGGGGTTACATTTTCTATTAAATGAATTTTAGTAGAATATACAGAAACTAGATATAGAAAATGTAGATTAGGTAACAAATCCATTATGTGTAATTTGATGATGGGAATACCAGAACATCA
Organism: Viscum album; assembly: GCA_963277665.1. Classification (NCBI taxonomy): domain Eukaryota; kingdom Viridiplantae; phylum Streptophyta; class Magnoliopsida; order Santalales; family Viscaceae; genus Viscum; species Viscum album. The sequence goes on along the minus strand of OY728136.1, from coordinate 1,575,498,893 downwards.
TATAATTTTGGAAAGGAAGTTATTATGGCGATCTACCTCGAAAAAAATAGATGTATGGATACTACAAGTGGACATTATTCTGGAACATAAGTTCCTAAGTGTAATAACACTGACAAGGTGTTTCAAGTATTACTCAGGGTATTTTGATACATGAAAACATGACTTACAATGAAACTAGTATGACACTCTTATGGGGATATTCATAGGATAATTAACATCGTATTTACAAGTCATTATAAAGGATTGAAATGTAATTTTTTTCTCAAATAATACATTTTTTGAATATGTGATTAACTAAGAAAATGATTTCAATTTATATTATGTATTTTGATAATTGTGATTATTCAATACGATTCATCAAATAATCTATTATAATCCATCATTTATAAATGGATCCTAGTGGAGATAATGTAATCTGCATGAACATGTGTCTCCCATGTATGGATTTCCACCTTATTATATAATATTAATCTTGTATCTAGATTTTCCACCAGTATTGATCAATTTATAACTATACTGGTACAACAGAACCTGGTTATGATCAATAACCTTACCCATCTAGAGCACCCTGAAACACAATATGAGGGGAAATGTTAGAAATCTTTTTGTGAAAATCACACCCATCGTTTAATGCGGCTACAATAAAATTCATAATAGAATAGTGCATAAGTTCCTTAGAGAAGATATTTCATACATTGGGAAGTAATGATAGGGTAATGATTTTAATGGTATTATATTGTTTATTAAGAGTTCTTGATCAATGATGGTCACTAATTCAAAACACAAAGTAAGAGGAATTGATTTAAAACATCGAATAGTGGGATTTTCAGAAAATATTTATAGAAAAATAAATTCATCATGAACAGTAATTGCAAATGGAAATATAGTTTCTCAATCAAAGGTAAAAATAGGATTAGAATTTTGAAAACTATGAGGTTAACTTCACAAAGATAGCAGGGCATGTGAAAGACTATTTTTTCAATCCATAGGGAATGTTTTATCAATTCTTTGATTTTTTAAAACGATTCAACTGATGGGATATTGTCTCCCAAAGATTCACATCATATGAAGAAATAATTTGATGTGCTATCAAGAAAGATAAATAATTATCTATGTCTTATAATCTTAAGGGAATGTATGAGAATTACATGGATGCTAAAAAATCTAGAAATAGAAATATTGAAAAGGGGAAAAATTTATTTTCATTTCTTTGATAATTGTTGGAAGAAGCACCCAGGTACATTCTTGAATGGTTTGGCTGTTTGATACAAGTGTTGAGGAAAAGGCTTGCAATCCAATCACTGGACCAAATATTTAAAATCCTCTAATTATTGGTGCTAAAATTTCATAGAAATTGGACATTATGAAAATAATTTTTCTAAGAATCATGAAAAAATTACCAATAAAATTTTATGTGGGCAAGTTCAGGATCATGAAATCACATCTAATGAGGTTGAAGTTCATAATGATGTGGTGATAGGTACATTAATCATTTCTTCAAACTTAGTAAATGTTTTATTTGAATCTAGATCATCGAAATCGTTAACATATTCCCATTTTCCATTATATTTTAAAAAAATTAATTCGATTTAATAATGGATTTTTCAGTAAAAACTCATAAGGTGAGTATCATGGAAACAAAGATGTCTCAAAAAATACCCTTTATGACACACAATATTTCTTTAATTGCAGACTTTATCATCATACCCGTGATTTATATTTTGAATAATTATTTGTGTGAATTGGATTTCAAACAATGATAAGGGAATATATTTTATGTATAAGGGTGTTAAATTTTTTGATAATGGTGTAAAATTCCATGTATTTATAGTAGAAACCTCAACATTTTATTTTTATATAGATCCACCTCTAATATATCTAATGAATGAAGTTATGGGGAGTGTGATAAATAAATATATTTGAGTGATGAAAGGAATCATCAAGTTGAGTATGTACCCATTATGAATGAATATAATAATGTTTTTTTATAATATTTACTTGGGTATCATCCAGAGTAAGATGTTGAGTTCACTTTTAATTTAATTCTTAGTTCATGACCTATATAAATGAATCCTTATTGAATGGACATTGGGTAGTTACTATAACTGATGAAAAAACGAGATGAACTGAGTTATAAAGGAATTATCTTCCCTAGTGTTTCTCAATGGGGAGCTCCTATTATTTTAATCAAAGATTAGGATCTATATATGAGTCTATGCATTTCCTTATAGGATATCAATGGTATTATGATAAAGAACAAGTACCCTCTTCAATTAATTGTTGATTTATTTTATCAACATCACAGAGCCAAATATTTATTTAGGATTCAATATCAATCTGTAAATCACTAACTATTGGAGGGGGGGTAAGTTATTCAAAAAATAACATTTAAAATAAAATATGGGCATTATGTATTTATATTAATTCCTATTAGACTGACTAATCTACCCATTTTTCATTTATCTAATGAATTTTTTTTCAAGGAATATATTGATGAATATCTTAGAAAATTTATTTATGATATCTTTGAATACTGTAAATATATGATGATCACAAGAGTCACTGGAACATTATATTAAGGACTCTTAGAATAAATAAATTATATTGGATGATTATAAAGTGTGAATTTTGGCTTCATGAAATATCATTTTTGTGTCATATTGTTAATAAGGAAGGAATTTTAGTGGATCCGGTCAATACAATGGTTGGTCAATAATGGCCTACCCCAACGAACATTACTGACGTATGTAATTTTATTTGTTTACCAGGTTATTCTTGATATTTCATTCATAACATAGACATTTTAACCAGCCAATTAACTACACATAATCATAAAGGGGTTATGTTTGTATAGAAAAAAATTTGACGATTTTTTTTGATCAATTTAAGATGATATTATTTAATACTCCAATCCTTAATCTATAGTTAGGGAATGGTGGATTGGTAATTTATTGTTAGTCATAATAGAAAAGACTTGGTTGTTTCCTTCTCTAGAATGATAGAGTTATTGTCACGACCCGACCTCGGGGCCCGTGCCGTGACTACCCCAAGCCCGCCTTCCATAGGCCAGGGGCTGGCGACTAGCACCAAGGCGTAAAATCCCAGTAAACAGGGAAGGCATTGCCTTTATAAGTAACAACCACACAGAGTCAGCAAGCGGAAAGTAAAGTGCAAAAAAGTAAAGGGGGGCCAGAATACAAGCCCAACTGTAAAGTACAACTGAAAAAGTAAAGAATAGCAACTGAAGAAAAGATGGCGGCCTCGTGTCGTCCACTGGCAATCCCACCTGAATGGTGGGTACAGATAGCCTCCAGGCTCCTCGGGTCCCACGTCCGCTCCGAGCACGTCCCGCCCAGTGGTCCACCTCCAGGTACCGTCCTGCTCCACGCCCCAACCGCGATCAGCGCTGTCCGTCGTCTGCAACCAACACAACAAGGTGCGGGCATAGCCCGTGCAGGGGTGAGTACAAGCTACTCAGTAAGGACCCCGAGACCCCCGAAGGTCTCCCGAAATCCACAAAGGATATAGCACAAAAGAAAGATGCAATCACGAAGTAACATCTGACTCGACTTAGGTATATGCCCATACATATACCTAAGTCCCCAATTCTGGCTCTGCTCACGAGCTCAAGAACAACTCAATCCACAAAGGAAAGCAAGACTCAAATCCACAAGGAGAGTAAATAGTAAATCCACATAGGATAGTTCAACACAATCCACAAAGGAGAGTAACATAAGATTCAACTCAACCAGGTATACTTTTTCAGATGACGTCAAAGATGATCACTGATCCATCTAAGTCGTCGGACCCACGAAGGATCGATAGGTACTAACCCCCGCAGAAGACCCACACAGGATCGGGCTCACACAGAACCTGTAGGCAGTGGCTCACACAGAACCGGTAGTAAGGACCCACATAGGATCGGGCTCACACAGAACCTGTAGCACTGATCCATGTGGGATCGCTGAGTGCAGTAGTCGACGCAGTCCACTGAGGATCTTTGCACAGTCGTCGCCGCAGTCCACGAAGGATCTCTGCTCTGCAGTCGTCGCAGTCCACGGAGGATCTCTGCTCTGACGTCGTCGTAGTCCACTGAGGATGTCTGCTCTGCTGTCGTCGCAGTCCACGGAGGATCTCTGCTCTGCCGTCGAAGTCACAGCCAGTGCTAGGGTTCCCGCACAAAGCGAGCTCGTTTAGGAGGGTCCGCTCCACGAGCCGAGAGGCTGATACATCAACTGACACGTAGTCCGAAGTTGATGTATCCAAAAGTTCCATATCGACAACAGGATCTCAACGCAACAGACGGCGCGTCAATCGGACGCCCGGTCTGAGAGTTATTGGCATTTTCGTCCCAGGGGCCAGGTTGGTTTTTAGGGAAAAACCAACCCGACCGTACTCCGCCTGTATCCGATCCTCAGGCGGAGTATGCTAAAAGTTCCGTCTCACTTATAGAAATCTACCACAGCTGATGGTACGTCGATCGGACGTCCGTAGCTCAAGTTATGAGCGTTTCCGCTCCGAGGGCCCGGTTCGTTTCGTGTACGAACCAACCCGGCCGAACCCAAATTCTCCGAAACCTTGAGTATAATATACCTAAACGACCGTCTCGATCCAAGGATCGCGTAGCCGCTGACGGTTCGTCAATCGGAGGTCCCAGGCCCAAGATATGGGCGAAATAACGAAGAGGGCCCGAAACGGGGGTTCCGGGCCCGGGGCGACCCGGCCCGAACCCTCCCTGGGTCGGCCGAACCGGGTCGGCCCGAACCGGGTGGACCCGACCCGGCCCGACCCGGCTGGGCCGGGTCCGGTCCGGCCTGGGCGCGGCCCGGCTGACCGGACCGGCCGGCTCGGCTTCGGCCGAGCGGCCGAAGCTAACGCCGCGGGTTTGACCCGCGGCTTGGAGAGAATCGCGGCCCCGCGGGGGGCCGCCTGTCACGCGGACGCGGCCGGGCCGCCGCGTCCGTTCCCGATTCCGCGCGGCCGCGGAACCGGCCGCCGCAGCCGCGGCGGAAGTTCTCCACGGCGGCGCGCCGCCGCCGCCTTCCGCGGGCCGCCGGAGTTGCTCCGGTGGCCCGTTTTGCCTCCCGTCTGCGCCGTTGCTCCTCCCGGGGGCCGACCTTCACTGCGGGATCAACAGATCGCCCCTGCCGCACAGTTCATCGTCGTCCGCCATATCCGCACAACAAAAGAGATCGACGGAGGGTTGCCGGGTCTTGTTCGTTAGACCCGCACCCTCTGCGTTAGTCATAATCAACGGGAGGAATAATCAACAACAATTTTAAATAGATTAAAATTGTCGGAGATCATGTTCTTCACTTTAAAAGAATAAATACGGGGAAAAATAAAATAATCCAACATCCCTTACCTTGTCGTCGTCGTCAGACGAGAGGTCGTCGCGGAATCGCTCGTCGCGGAAGAAAGAGATCGTCGCGTCGTCGCGGTATCCGGCGTCGCGTCGCCAATCTCCGGATCAAGATCAAACGGATTTAATTAATTTAAATTAGTTGATATCGAATTAAAAAAAAAGGAGAGAATTAGAAGATTCGATTCTCACCTTTGTTGCCGAACGAGGATCGGCCGCGGAAGAAGAGGCGTCGCCGAAGAACGTCGTGGGTAGGGCTCGTCGATGTCGCAGATCACGGCGTGCGTCGTCGAATTCCGGTCGCCGGCGTTCTTCGCGTTCTTCGCGTTCTTCGCGTTCTTCTCGTTCTTCGCGTTCGTCGCGTTCTTCGCGTTCTTCGCGGGGAGATGAAGAAACAAGATTCTCTCAAATCCTTTCCAAGGATTTTTAGGTTGGTCTTATTTTATAAACATGCCAACACACGAAACCGGTTAAGAAACGATCCATCAATTCGAAAGAAACGACCCATTTAATTCACGAAAGAAACAGCCCATTTAATTCACGAAGTAAACCGCCCAATTAAATGGTCTGTTAAGAATTAAAGAAAACGCGTCAGCTGACTTTTCAGTTACTTTGACGGGTTTTCGCGGGTGCGTTACTTAGCGAAAGAAACGGTGGGGCTCGTGCGGGCCCCACCGCACAAATATCCTAACAAGGGGGTAGGATATTTCTGGATAGCACCCTATCCGCTTTAACTCAGTTCAAGCCGCCTTTAAGTGACTTCAAGTGGCTTCCAAGCAGCTTAAGTGAAATAAAATAAAGTTGTCGCACAAATTTTATTTTATTTCTGACTTAAAGCCCCAAAATTTAAAAACCACATCTGAGCAAACGCAACTCCGGAAGAGGCGTTTCTAAGAAAATACCGGAGCTGCGATTTCATCGGTGCCCTCAGAATTCGATTCCGGGCACCGGTTCAAAAGATAGAAAAACACGCTCGTCCGTTCACTGAACGTACCCGAACCAAACTTCGGAAATTGATTCCGGGCACACCGGGCCTCGGAATCAGGTGCCGTCTGAAGCTGCGCTGTTGAAAAATTCCAAAGAAAATTAAGAAAAAAATTTCCTTGAAATTTGCGGGTATTTACATTACTCCCACCTCAGGGCTTTACGTCCCCGTAAAGATACATCAAAAACTAGGGGAACAAATGGGGGTACTGAGCACGCATCTGAGCCTCCCGCTCCCAAGTGCTCTCCTGGAGGTTCCCGTGCTGCCATCTGACGCGCACAAGAGGAATCGACCGCCCACGTAGGACCCGCTCCTGTCGATCCTCGATCTCCACTGGGACCTCCGCAAAAGTTGCCCCATCGTCCACGTCCAGCTCCCCAAAGTCGATGATGTGTGTCGGGTCGTGCACGTATCTCCTCAGCTGAGACACGTGAAAGACGTCGTGCACCCGGTGCAACTGAGGTGGTAGAGCCAGGCGATATGCCACCTCTCATATCCTACTGAGGACCTGGAAAGGCCCGATGAAGCGTGGAGACAACTTGCCGCCTCGGCCAAATCTCTGTAAACCACGTCGAGGTGAGACACGCAAAAAGACGTGGTCGCCATCCTCAAACTCTAGTGGCCTCCGCCTCCTGTCATCATATGACTTCTGCCGGCTCTGAGCTGTCCTCATCCTCTCCTGGATGATCTGGACCTTCTCTGTCGTGGCTCGGACCATCTCTGGTCCCACGAGTGCTGACTCCCCAGGGTCTGTCCAGCACAACGGTGATCTGCAGGGTCTGTCGTACAACGCCTCGTATGGTGCCATCCCGATGGTGGAGTGGTAGCTGTTGTTGTACGCGAACTCCACCAAGGGTAGGTGGTCCTCCCAGCTGCGACCAAAGTCGAGAACACATGCACGGAGCATGTCCTCGAGTGTCTGTATGGTCCTCTCCGTCTGACCATCCGTCTGAGGGTGGAAGGCTGTGCTCAGATGGAGCCGCGTCCCGAACGCCTCCTGCAACCCCTTCAAAAGCCGGGAAGTGAAACGAGCATCTCGATCGGAGACGATAGTCGATGGCACACCGTGAAGCCGTACGATCTCCTGGACGTAAAGACGTCCCAAGCTCTCCACTGAGCCCTGCTCTCTGATGGGTAAGAAGTGTGCCGACTTGGTGAGTCGGTCGACAATCACCCAAATGGAGTCATGACCTCTGGAAGTGCGTGGAAGTCCAGTCACGAAGTCCATAGATATGCCGTCCCACTTCCACTCCGGGACCTCCAAGGGCTGTACCAAGCCTGCTGGTACCTGATGCTCTGCCTTCACCTGCTGGCAGGTGAGGCATCGTGAAACGAACTCTGCCACAGCTTTCTTCATGCCCGGCCACCAGTGCTGTCGTCTGAGATCCTGGTACATCTTCGCCACTCCGGGATGTACCGCCAAGGGAGAAGTGTGAAACTCTCTCAGCACCTCCTCTCGTAAAGCGACTGGTACGAAGGTACGTCCTCTGAAAAGGATGTTGTGCTCTGCTCCAAGGGAGAAGCCATCAGGCGCCTGACCTAAGGATATCAGTGCACGCCGGGTCTCACAGTCAGCGTCCTCACGCTGAGCCTCTCTGACCCGTTGTAGAAGTGGAGGAGAGACTGTGAGAGACTGAAGAAAGGCTGCTCCGTCTCTATCCACGAAGGATATCTGTAAGGAGGCTAGCTGCTCCGTCTCCTCCTCAAGCAGCTGAATGCCCGTCCTCCTGCTGAGGGCATCGGCTACCACGTTCCCCTTCCCAGGAGTATAGACTATCTCAAAGTCATAGTCCTGGAGGAACTCAAGCCATCTCCGATGTCTCAGGTTCAGGTCCTTCTGAGAGAAGATATACCTGAGACTCTGGTGGTCAGAAAAGACTGTGAAGCGCTCGCCCATCAGATAGTGCCGCCAAGTCTTCAGAGCGAAGACCACTGCTGCTAACTCCAGGTTATGAGTGGCGTAGTTCTGCTCATGCGGCCTCAACTGACGTGATCCGTAGGCGATCACGGCCCGCTCCTGCATCAGGACGCACCCGAGTCCAGTCCCTGATGCATCGCAGTAAACTACGTACCCAACTCCCTCCTCAGGAAACCTCAAGATTGGTGCGCTGGTCAACCTCTGCCTCAGCTCCTGGAAGCTCTGCTGACATCTGTCTGACCACACGAAGGGTTTTCCCTTCTTTTTCAACGCTGAGAGTGGTGCCGCAACTCTGGAGAAGTCCGGCACAAATCTCCGATAGTATCCGGCTAAGCCCAAGAAGCTCCGCACCTCTGTCACGCTCCTGGGTGGCTCCCAAGCTAGCACTGCCTCAATCTTCACGGGATCCACTGCAACTCCCGCCTCAGAAATGACGTGCCCCAAGAAATGGACCTCACGTAACCAGAACTGGCATTTTGAGAGCTTGCCATAAAGCTGGTGCTCTCGGAGTGTGTCTAGCACAACTCGCAGGTGGTAGGAATGCTCCTCCTCAGTCGTCGAGTATACCAAAATGTCGCCAATGAAGACAACGACAAATCGGTCGAGGTATGGCTGGAAGATCCTGTTCATGAGGCTCATGAACACTACTGGAGCATTGGTTACGCCGAACGGCATAACCAAGAACTCATAATGGCCATACCGACACCTGAAGGCCGTCTTCTGCACGTCCTCGTCTCGAACTCTGAGCTGATGATAGCCTGACCGGAGGTCTATCTTCGAGAACCACCGCGCTCCCTTGAGCTGATCGAAGAGGTCATCAATCCGTGGCAGCGGATACTTGTTCCTCACTGTCACCTGGTTCAGGCGACGATAGTCGACACACAGTCGCAAGCTCCCGTCCGCCTTCTTGGCGAACAAAATCGGGGAATCCCAGGGTGAAACACTGGGTCGGATAAACCCCTTGCTCTGCAAGTCCTCCAACTGTACCCGCAGCTCTCGAAGCTCGGCGGGGGCCATCCGATATGCTGGAGTAGATATCGGGGCTGTCCCGGGGTACAAGTCGATGTAAAAGTCTACCTCTCTACGAGGAGGTAGCCCTGGAACGTCGTCGGGAAAGACGTCCACGTACTGGTCCACCACTGCAGGAAAAGCTGGACTCCGCACGTCCACTGCTCCTAGGATGAGGCTAGCCAACTGATGAGAGATGGGCTGCACTCTCCTCCGCGGAAGTCCATCCTGTGCTGAAAAGGTTCCCTTCTCGCCGGTGAAGGTAAACCTGCTCCCGTCGGTGCGAACACATCTCACCTTGCGCCTAAAACAGTCTATCTGGGCATGAACCGTGGATAGCCAATCCATGCCCAAGATGACGTCGTAAGGCCTCGACGCCGCTACAAGGAGATCCCAGCCGAAGCTCTCGCCTCCTAGAGTAAGCTCACACTGCCGGCACCAGTGCGTAATCGTTGAGTCTGCTTCCGTAGGAGTCTCTAGCCGTAAGGATCGAGCCAACGGCTCAGTCGGAATCTCCGAGCTCCGAACAAGGGCAGAGGCTATGAAAGAGTGACTCGCTCCTGTGTCTATAAGTACTGCAGCAAGGGTTGAATAGACACAGATCGTACCTCGAATCATCTCTGGCATGTCGGGGTCGTAGGCCTCCACTGCCTGGAGCTGGGCCTGTCCCTGCCCGCCAGCTCCCTGTGGTCGAGGTGGCCCTCCTGGTGGTGGTGGGGGTAGAGCCTGGAAGCGTCGCCCACCACCCGCTGCTCGGCCAGCTCCTCTGCCTCGTCCGCCTCCTCCCTGCGGACCGCCACAGTCGACCCTCTGCCTCTGCCTGGGTGGCCCCTCCACCGACTGCTGCTCCTCTGATCGGCGAGTCGGGCAGTCACGAGCCATGTGACCCTGCCCGCCGCAGGAGTAGCACAGCCTGCCTCTCGGAAGGCTGGCACTCCGCTGTGTGCCCCGTACTGCTGAGCCGGTGTCCTGAGGCCGTCTGCGTGGGGGTATGGTCTGCCTGGACCCGAGAGTCATCCGTCGGCTACCTGCTGCCGAAGACTCAGCTACCTGCCGCCCTGCGCTAGGTCTCGCCGCTGAAGAAGGCTCTGCCAGGAAGCTCTCGATCAGGAGGGCTCGCTCCAGCACTCCCGCCTGGGTCGGAATGCTGAGGGAGATCAGCGACGCCCGAATCTCCTGTCGCAAGCCCTGCTCGAAGGTCCGGGCCTGGAAGAAGGGGTCCCGTACCATTTCGGTCGAGTAGCGAGATAGGTCAGTGAACCTCACCGCGTACTGAGCGACCGTCATGCTGCCCTGGCGCAGCTGGAGAAGCTCCTGGATGCGCACCGCTCGGAGGGTGGCCGGGACGAACTCAGAGCGGAAGAGGCTCTCGAAGTCCGCCCAGAGCAAGGATGCCTCATCGTGAACCTGGAGCATCAGGCTCCACCATCGTCCTGCCGCCGCCTGCAGGAGGCTCGCTGCGAGAATCACCATAAGATCCGCTGGTGTCCTCACTAGCCTAAAGATCCGTACCACCGCCTCTAGCCAGTCCTCGGCGGCCTGGGGGTCCGCCTCACCGCGAAACCTGGGCGGTCGCTGGCTCTGAAACTCATGCAGTGCCCTAAGGCGACGTGCATCGTCAGCGTCTGGTACTGGTAGCATCGGTGGCTCGGCGGGTAAAGCTACCGCCGGTGCCACAGCTGGCAAAGGGCCCTGCACCGAGGCCTCGTCGCTCGGTGGGCTGCCGTCGCGCCCTACACTCGGAACTCTAGCTGGCTGTCGTCGCGGGGCCATCCTGAAAAGGAGAACAAGAGCACCACAGTCAGAACAGTATACCTGGTGAGCTGGCACAAGTAATCACAAGGAAAACTTGAGACTTTCATGAAGCAGATCAGTATACCCGGTGAGCTGACACAAGTAATCACATAGAAGACTTGAAACACACACGCAATCAATGTTTTCATGCATTAAGTCGGAAATCAGGAGTCAGGGTCCTGGTGTATGGATACGTCGGCCGCCGCACCAACACTGGGTTCCCTGAACTGATAACCACACTCAATACACTAAACACTATTGCTTCATATAGAAAGAAAAGACGATCAGATTCTGCGGTAGAACCGACCACCTTTGATACCAATTTGTCACGACCCGACCTCGGGGCCCGTGCCGTGACTACCCCAAGCCCGCCTTCCATAGGCCAGGGGCTGGCGACTAGCACCAAGGCGTAAAATCCCAAAAACAGGGAAGGCATTGCCTTTATAAGTAACAACCACACAGAGTCAGCAAGCGGAAAGTAAAGTGCAGAAAAGTAAAGGGGGGCCAGAATACAAGCCCAACTGTAAAGTACAACTGAAAAAGTAAAGAACAGCAACAGAAGAAAAGATGGAGGCCTCATGTCGTCCACTGGCAATCCCACCTGAAGGGTGGGTACAGATAGCCTCCAGGCTCCTCGGGTCCCACGTCCGCTCCGAGCACGTCCCGCCCAGTGGTCCACCTCCAGGTACCGTCCTGCTCCACGCCCCAACCGCGATCAGCGCTGTCCGTCGTCTGCAACCAACACAACAAGGTGCGGGCATAGCCCGTGCAGGGGTGAGTACAAGATACTCAGTAAGGACCCCGAGACCACCGAAGGTCTCCCGAAATCCACAAAGGATATAGCACAAAAGAAAGATGCAATCACGAATTAACATCTGACTCGACTTAGGTATATGCCCATACATATACCTAAGTCCCCAATTCTGGCTCTGCTCACGAGCTCAAGAACAACTCAATCCACAAAGGAAAGCAAGACTCAAATCCACAAGGAGAGTAAATAGTAAATCCACATAGGATAGTTCAACACAATCCACAAAGGAGAGTAACATAAGATTCAGCTCAACCAGGTATACTTTTTCAGATGACGTCAAAGATGATCACTGATCCATCTAAGTCGTCGGACCCACGAAGGATCGATAGGTACTAACCCCCGCAGAAGACCCACACAGGATCGGGCTCACACAGAACCTGTAGGCAGTGGCTCACACAGAACCGGTAGTAAGGACCCACATAGGATCGGGCTCACACAGAACCTGTAGCACTGATCCACGTGGGATCGCTGAGTGCAGTAGTCGACGCAGTCCACTGAGGATCTTTGCACAGTCGTCGCCGCAGTCCACGAAGGATCTCTGCTCTGCCGTCGTCGCAGTCCACGGAGGATCTCTGCTCTGTCGTCGTCGCAGTCCACTGAGGATCTCTGCTCTGCTGTCGTCGCAGTCCACGGAGGATCTCTGCTCTGCCGTCGAAGTCACAGCCAGCGCTAGGGTTCCCGCACAAAGCGAGCTCGTTTAGGAGGGTCCGCTCCACGAGCCGAGAGGCTGATACATCAACTGACACGTAGTCCGAAGTTGATGTATCCAAAAGTTCCGTATCGACAACAGGATCTCAACGCAACAGACGGCGCGTCAATCGGACGCCCGGTCTGAGAGTTATTGGCATTTTCGTCCCAGGGGCCCGGTTGGTTTTTAGGGAAAAACCAACCCGACCGTACTCCGGCTGTATCCGATCCTCGGGCGGAGTATGCCAAAAGTTCCGTCTCACTTAGAGGAATCTACCACAGCTGATGGTACGTCGATCGGATGTCCGTAGCTTAAGTTATGAGCGTTTCCGCTCCGAGGGCCCGGTTGGTTTTGTGTACGAACCAACCCGGCCGAACCCAAAGTCTTCCGAAACCTTGAGTATAATATACCGAAACGACCGTCTCGATCCAAGGATCGCGTAGCCGCTGACGGTTCGTCAATCGGAGGTCCCAGGCCCAAGATATGGGTGAAAGACCGAAGAGGGCCCGAAACGGGGGTTCCGGGCCCGGGGCGACCCGGCCCGAACCCCCCCTGGGTCGGCCGAACCGGGTCGACCCGACCCGGCCCGACCCGGCTGGGCCGGGTCCCGTCCGGCCTGGGCGCGGCCCGGCCGCCCGGACCGGCCGGCTCGGCTTCGGCCGAGCGGCCGAAGCTAACGCCGCAGGTTTGACCCGCAGCTTGGAGAGAATCGCGGCCCCGCGGGGGGCCGCCTGTCACGCGGACGTGGCCGGGCCGCCGCGTCCGTTCCCGGTTCCGCGCGGCCGCGGAACCGGCCGCCGCCGCCGCGGCTTCAGCCGCGGCGGAAGTTCACCACGGTGGCGCGCCGGGCGCCGCCGCCTCCGGCCGCCGGAGTTGCTCCGGTGGCCCGTTTTGCCTCCCGTCTGCGCCGTTGCTCCTCCCGGGGGCCGACCTTCACTGCGGGATCAACAGATCGCCCCTGCCGCGAGGTTCATCGTCGTTCGCCATATCCGCACAACAAAAGAGATCGGCGGAGGGTTGCCGGGTCTTGTTCGTTAGACCCGCACCCTCCGCGTTAGTCATAATCCACGGGAGGAATAATCAACAACAATTTTAAATAGATTAAAATTGTCGGAGATCATGTTCTTCACTTTAAAAGAATAAATACGGGGAAAAATAAAATAATCCAACATCCCTTACCTTGTCGTCGTCGTCGGACGAGAGGTCGTCGCAGAATCGCTCATCGCGGAAGAAAGAGATCGTCGCGTCGTCGCGGTATCCGGCGTCGCGTCGCCAATCTCCGGATCAAGATCAAACGGATTTAATTAATTTAAATCCTTTGATATCGAATTAAAAAAAAGGAGAGAATTAGAAGATTCGATTCTCACCTTTGTTGCCGAACGAGGATCGGCCGCGGAAGAAGAGGCATCGCCGAAGAACGTCGTGGGTAGGGCTCGTCGACGTCGCAGATCACGGCGTGCGTCGTCGAATTCCGGTCGCCGTCGTTCTTCGCGTTCTTCGCGTTCTTCGCGTTCTTCGCGTTCTTCGCGTTCTTCGCGGGGAGATGAAGAAACAAGATTCTCTCAAATCCTTTCCAAGGATTTTTAGGTTGGTCTTATTTTATAAACATGCCAACACACGAAACCGGTTAAGAAACGATCCATCAATTCGAAAGAAACGACCCATTTAATTCACGAAAGAAACAGCCCATTTAATTCATGAAGTAAACCGCCCAATTAAATGGTCTGTTAATAATTAAAGAAAACGCGTCGGCTGACTTTTCAGTTACTTTGACGGGTTTTCGGGGGTGCGTTACTTAGCGAAAGAAACGACGGGGCTCGTGCGGGCCCCACCGCACAAATATCCTAACAAGGGGGTAGGATATTTCTGGATAGCACCCTATCCGCTTTAACTCAGTTCAAGCCGCCTTTAAGTGACTTCAAGTGGCTTCCAAGCAGCTTAAGTGAAATAAAATAAAGTTGTCGCACAAATTTTATTTTATTTCTGACTTAAACCCCCAAAATTTAAAAACCACGTCTGAGCAAACGCAACTCCGGAAGAGGCGTTTCTAAGCAAATACCGGCGCTGCGATTTCATCGGTGCCCTCAGAATTCGATTCCGGGCACCGGTTCAAAAGATAGAAAAACCCGCTCGTCCGTTCACTGAACGTACCCGAACCAAACTTCGGAAATTGATTCCGGGCACACCGGGCCTCGGAATCAGGTGCCGTATGAAGCTGCGCTCTTGAAAAATTCCAAAGAAAATTAAGAAAACAATTTCCTTGAAATTTGCGGGTCTTTACAGTTATTGTATATATATATCAATGATTTTGAAATTTCATGTATAAAAATATCCAACTCATTATATAGAGATAGTAGTTGTAATATTTCCTCTAATCATATTGAGAAATTACCTCTATGGTGAAATATTTGAGATATATATAGGTCACAGGAGCCTGAAATATATCTTTTAGTATAAGTAACTCAACATTAGGTAATGTTGATGGAAAAATCTACTCATGGATTATGATTTTTCTATACACAACCACCCATGAAAATAAAAAAATGGTAGATTATGCATTGATTAGGAACGATCAAAGAGTTTTAAATAAATGATAATTGACAAGGATAAAATGTACATTGATCTAGCAAGGATGAATATGGGAATTATTAAAGAATGGGAATCCATACAAAATTCTCTATTGTTTTCCCAAACAAATCTATTGGTAAAAAATAAATGTTTTTAGTCTGATAACGAGAATCTATAAGATAAAATTATAGATATTAATGATGATATTTTGATAGAATTTGTGTCTGATGATGAAATTCTAATGTTTTGGTGGAGGTTATCTGTTATCTATATCCCCGATCTAAACGGGGGTTATTGGATGAGGACCATAGCTTTAATTTCATATAAGTCTAATAGAAATAAAATGTAAAAATATTTGATGAAATATTTCTGGTGGGACAACATGGAGTAGGAAATTTCTGATATGTATCAAGATGCTTAGTCTTTCAATAAATGACATCCGAAAAACAACATCCTAGTGGATCCATGAAACCTCTACCAATTCCACCTTGGAAATGGGATGACATCACCATGGATTTTTTCACCTTATTACCCATAACACCATGAATTAATGATGCAGTATGGGTAATTTCTGATCCACATACGAAATCTGCAAATTTCCTTACTATGAGGGAGGATTCTAAAGTAGTGTTAATTGCACGTATCTACATTAATATTCTTTTGTGACGTTATTAAGAACCAATAATAATTATGTTTATTCATTATCCACAATTTCCAAAATTAAATGGAAAATAAATCAGAAAGATTTTGATACTCAGCATAGATTGAGTACTGCATATCACCCTAAAACTGATGTTCAATAAGAATATATTATCTAATAATTATAATACATGTCTAGATCATGATTACAAGATTTTAATGGTATGTGGAATCAGAATTTACCCTTGGTGTGGGTTTACTACAATAATAGTTTCCATTCAAGTATAAAAATGTCACCATATAAAGCATTGTATGGAAAGAGATGTCGTACACTGACTTGTTTGGATGAAGTTATTGAGAGGAAGCTTATTGGACCCAAGATTCTTGAGTAATCTACAAAAAAGGTATTGAATATTCCTACACATATGAAAATTGATCAATGTAGGAAATATATCTATGTTAAAAAATGGGAAGGATTTTTAATTTCCAGAGTGAGATCTGATTTTCCTGTATGTATCTCCATGAAACGGTGTTGTAGGATTCGAAAAGAAAGGGAAACTTAGCCCTATGTATATTGGACACTTTGAAATTATAGAGTGAATTAGATTTGGGGATAATAGTTTTGAAATGCTACCTATACATTCTAAAGTACACAATGTATTTGACATGTCACAATTATTGATGTACATTGCAGACCCAAAACATGTTCTCACTTTAAGAAGGTATATAATCTGAACATGAATTATCTTATTTAGAAGATTATATTTGTATTTTGGAAACTAAAGAATATGTTTTGAGGAATAAAATGATTTTCTGATAAAGGTTCTTTGGAAAAAACAAAAAATCGATGAAGTGATATGGGAGCCTTGTGATCATATGATGAAGAACAACCCATATCTTTTTATAGGGTAAAATTCTAGAAATTTCGAGGATGAAATTTTTGCAAGAGGGGAAACATTTATATCCACATAAAATTATAAATAAATAAAATAAAAAATTCCTAAAACAATGAGTCTATATGAAATAAACTCTTTTTCATTATTTAAGATCGTTATAACCTAGCCATTAAACATACTTTTTCCACATCTGTGTTTTAATTATCAATAAATAGACATACACAATTATGATCAGAAAGATATGTAATGTTTGATAGGATCAACATAATTTGTTTGTGAATATTAACATGACCCTTATGAATTGTAATTTACCCTTATCAATTGTAAGATGAACCTTATTAAGAGTATCCTAACCCAGGTATGTAGAAACAATATATACGAACCCAATAAATGTGAGTGAATATTTTTAAAATTGATAATTATGTGTTGATATTTTTATGAATAATAAATATTAAAATATTAATATAATAAATTTATTTAAAATAAAAATAATTTATCATAAAATATATTCCAAAATATATATTTTTGTTTTGATATTATTAAGATAATTTTATGAGGCCTCAGTAAATTTTTGATCATATAAAAAATCTATTTTAAATTTTACATCTGTATTTTTCATGTATAAAATTAATATATTTAAAATTTATATTTATAATATATAGAAAATCATTTTGATAAAATGGAGTCCATTTTTTTAATTCTACATGTAAAATATTTTTAAGGGTGATTTTTTTGTGCTTTTATTGAAAAATTTGAATTAATGGTGAATAATAAAAGACACAAATTTAGAGTACAAATATATTATAATATTAATACACTTTTCCATGATTTATTGATGATATAAGAAACAATTAGTTAGTTCAAAGATGAAAATATTACTATTTTGGTTCAAAATAATCAATCATGATTACTTTTCTTGATCCAATTAATAAAATAATGAATAAGATATTCAAGAATGACAGCTCTCCTTCACTATAAAATCCAACTGTCACTCCCCGTTCTCCTAACTCTGCTAAGAATTGAAGCTTCTAAATGTTCTTCCCAAATACTCTTACCTAGTCTCTTTCAATTTCCTGGAGCCCATGGTCTTAAAAAAATACCCAAAACCTTTCCCTTATGTAGGTTCTCAATGAGGTTATTTCATGAGGTAAATCCTCTTCATTTTTCATTTAATTTAATTTCAATTTATCTTCTTATATTTTTCTATCATAACCTCCTCTATAAAATTGATCTTGATAAATATAGTATCAACAATATACAATAATTATTTCTTGTTAATTTGATAACCATTATAAATCTTCTTACTCTCTCTCTTTTATTTTTATAAATGAAATCGTCATCTGGGTGGTGCCAATTTACAACCTTCATAGACGAGAGAGTTTCATTTCTCAAATTCTACATCAATGATGTTCAAGAAACCATATTAATGGTTAATTCATGTTAAAAACATTATAATATAACACTTTTTATGTTCTTGAAGTAATATATTTAAATAATACTAAATGATAAAAAAATGAGTTTGTTATGATCAATAACAACCATAATATTCTAAACAATTGTCACCAATGGTATTATCTACTGATTATTCATCTTAAAATTTAACAAACTGAAATATATATATATATAACCATTTAAACATATATATTTTCATTAAAAACATGAATTTCCAATTTCACTGTTTTATACCAATTTAAAAATTAACTCCATTAGGTATAATCAAGTGTACTGATCATGAAATCATGTAATAGAACACTCTGAAACGATATAATTAGATCATATATCTTATAAATATGATCATAAAAGATTTTAATTAAAATATAATGAATCCAATATATGTAAATAATGTTCTTAATTAATTAAATATAGTATTTAATTTGACTATCTAGTAAGTTAATGTCAGGTGCAGAACACATTCGGACACATGGTAAGGGTTTTCTACCCGAACCTGCATTTTCTTCTGTGTTACTATTAATCTCCACTTACCTCAATGAAATAATAATTTATTTTTATTTAATCCTCATTAATTCTATTTTAATGTAATATATATATGTCCCAACTAGAATCCTTCATTGTTTTATGGAGTGTTACTTGTTTTAAAAGGATCGTTCTAAAATTCATCCCAATAAACATTAATGTTTCAATGTAACTACTTGAATTCTGAAAAAAAATTTAAATTCATTATATAATTTATTTCTATCCATATTTATTTAAATAAAATAACTAATTTTATTATGAAAATACTCATTAAATAAATTTTGGTTTCATGCCAAAAAAATTCTTAAGAACTCATTTTTCAAAGTAAAAGAAAATTCATCTCAAGAATTAATCAATTATTTTATTTGAGTATTTTCATAAATTTAAACATTCTTATTGTAACAACACATAATTTAAATAATGTAAATTCCTCTTCATCTAAGTAAATTTATTAATATGTGAAATTTTTATATAAAATATTCAATTCTTTGGATTTATTATTTCTATATATTTTTAAATACCATTACTAACTATGACTGTTTCTATTATAGCCATTGTATTGTGATCACCTGATTTGTATAAATATTGGGCTTTAACAAATCCAATTTACTCAGAAAAAGGGAGTAATGGACTCATCTAGTAGACATTCCCCATATTAATCATGTTTGTCGATGCTTGGAAAAGAGGTGGCGTCATTGGGCTTCGCTCTTGACCATGCCCAAGACGAGCTTCAACACATTGAGCTCAAACGAGACTTCCAATGGGAGAAGTAGATGTTGATAGATATTACCACCCAAGAAATGCTATATGAGCCACCCCAAGAGTCTTCCAATATCTCACACCTTACTCTTCAACATTATGCATGTGTTATAAGGGTTTATGTAAAATACCATAGCAGTATGATTATATGCATTATTTTTGTATATAATAAAGAATATAAATCCATGTTATTATTTTTACTTTGTAAATAGTTTTTAAAGCAAAAAAAAAAACATCAGTTAATATTCTACTAAGAAATATATTATGAAAAATTAATTAATTTTTCAATTAAAAAATATTTTAATAAAATATTATTATTATAAAATTTATTTTTACTAAATATAAATGATTTTATAATTTTTATGAATACAATTTTAATTTTTATTAAGGTTAAAAATTTATTTTTATTCAAAATATGAGAATTTTTTATAAATATTTAATTTTATTTTAAAAGTAAAAACTCACATATTTAGAATATTATTTGGGTAAAATTAATAATATTTTTGGAATCAGGACGTCAAAATTATCCAACGGTTAATTTTTTATAATTTTATGAGATTGTCGAATTTTTTGGGTAAAAATTAAATACATTTTAAATATATAATGTGTTTTATGACATCATAATAACCTAATAGTGATGTAATAAAATAAATTAAACATTATTTTCGCCTATTATAAGGATTACCATTAAATTAATGTGATTGTAGGTTTTTTTGAATTGTTTTATAATGCCTTAGTGGACCCTCCAATACTTATAAAATATTTTTGGTTTTAAAATTTATTTCCTTGAGAGTGTTACTCACATCCACATAAGAAACCCTATTATTTTAATAATTTAGGCCATTTTCCTTATAAAATATTTTTTCCACTTTCTTTTACCAAACACCATTGGAAAAAACCATGGGCTGGTTTGTGGTTTTGATTAGTTTAATGTGTGGTGTCCCAATCCTAAAAATTAATGAATTCCCTCTCATTTCCAAATTAAACTCACCCATTCTCCCACTTCGTCTTCACTCAATGTAACGACAAAACTCGGCCAGCCACTCGAACAGTGCCAAACGGGTTGGGTGTTACTACCTTAGGCGCACCTCCCATGAACGCCAAAGGCTGCCGACTAGCATCGAGGGTCTTAATAGGTGTAGTGGTGAGGCTATACCCTCTCGGAGGAAATAAAGGCACTGGTCCGAGTATGTCTATAAGAAACTGAAATTAAATGACTCATTAGACTCGAACCAGACCTTCATAGCGGAAGCACATCAATATCAAATAAACATCGGAAGTAATATAGAAACATCATCAGCAGAAAGCGAACGAAACAACATGCTTGAGAATACAAGAAACTACTACTGGAAACAAACAGGGCATGCATCTTTAGCAAGTCTTACAGATCATTACATAACGGTGCCAATGCCTAACCAATAGTTGCTACAGAATAAGGTAAGCATACTGATAAAAAAGAGAAAACTAAACAAAGCATCTCCAGCAAGGCACGACCACATGGTCCATACCAGTCTCCATGCCAACATCAATAAAGTCCTGCTCCCGAGGCTGACCTATTACCTGCATGCAATTTCATAGAGTCTAAACATGTCCCGAAGTGCCCATGTGGGGTGTGAGACATGTCTCAGTAGGATACCACCCATGGGGGTGTACCTAATATAATTTTATAGGCAGACATACTTATATAAGAAAAATAGTAAACAGTACAATTCCCAAAAGTAAACACAGACTTCACTGGTGCTCATCTGCCACCAGGAAGTGTCACCTACTTCGGCCAGTGATGGAATCTCTGGATGTAACTGGGCACAACGTTCCACCTGACACCATGTGTCTCAAGTACAGTCATCCCGAAGGCATTCCAAATGATCGTAACACAGCCCGGAATCTCAACCTACACATGGAAAAACATCAAGAGAAATAACGATACCTGTCTTCTAATAATAACCGGAGGGACAACGATGTCTTCCCTCATATCATGGCGAGCCTCTACCCCCAAACTGACCGCATCAAAGTTGTCTCCTGAATTCTCCTCTCCTTCTAGTGGCTTCCTATGTCAAGCAACCCCAATCCAAAAAAACCTAACTACATCTACCAGGGGCCTCTACCCAGCGAGTGGTTGTACCACCTCATTTCGGAGTCTATCTATGTGAATACTACTCAAAATCACCTGGTGAGTGGTAATCACCTCAGTATATACCCAAGACACAACACATCGGACACCTCGTTCCCCTGCGAACATGTCTCTCAATTCTGATGGCCTCTTCATCCATGTAACCCGGTCCAAGCCCAACCCTACAGTCCAACTGCATCAACCAACATCCACGATGCCCAATCGCATTGTAGAAACCACCCAAAGTAACATGGGCCAAAGCCCCAACCTATAATCCCCATCACTCAACAATATTTCTAGACAATTCCCAACATAACAAATAGTTAAACACATAAAATATCACACATTGCATACTCATACTTGGAAGCATCACTTTAAAAAGGCAATTACTAAATAGTCAAATTCCACTAACATGTGCCAATCCATTCCAGCACCTAGGGTCTTAAATACCTTAAAAAACTTACTAACATGCTTTAACAAATCAATCACAGCAGTTTAATCCAACTGCATCAAAAGCAGTCTAAATTCAGCAGTTTAAATACTAGTCCAATACATATGCATTTCGGCACCCCTGCCATAATTTTCCTAAGCGAGCTATGACCTATCACCCTGCCTCTCTCAAGCCTAAATAGGGTTAAAGAATACCCAGAGTCATCCCACGGTGAATAGAAACTATAAAATCTGAATAAACAAGGGTTTCTCTCAATACCCAATGTTGTGCCCAAATGTCGCAACACCCAAAAGTCTACAAAAACACAAATGAAGGTATGCACCACCCACCTCGTACTCGTACTATGATACTCCATTGACACCAGCCTCTATTTCGGTCTGAATCGCAGTAGATCTGTGTTTCTGTAAAATATGGACAATTCTGTTCGGATGGAATCTGCAGAGAAATAGGTGAGGGATCAAGGATGAAGAAGGGTTTGCGGGGTTAGACTTTCCGATGTGATCCCGCTACCACCGACGAATTGAATAAAGAAGGTCTCATGGCGGATCTATGTAGATTTCTATTTTTCAGATTTTTTTGGATAAAGGGTTTTCCTAATGGGGATGTAGAAGAGTTTTCTGGAAATAAGGCGCGATGACGTTTCGGACGATCAAATAAAAATAAAAGTACATGGCATGTATCTTAAGACTACATGTCGTGTAGTTGAATTTTCCGTACTCCAACATAAGAGGAGTCCGACACACGACTTGGACTGCGGACACGGTAAACACAAGTCCATGGATCAACCATTATATGGAACGAAGAGTACAAAGAATTTCAAGGAAGACTACACGCTGTTTAGATTGAAATTTATACCTGGGAACCACTAGGCATGTACTCAGAGAGCACATGGCCGGTACACGCCCAACACATACAAGTCGGGTACTTAAACTACATGGCATGTAGTCTGGAAATTTCTAGAAACTACCTAGATTTTCTGGACTTCTCAGAAACAAGTAATAATTTCAAACAGGGTCGAGATTTGACCCATTTTCAATAACCCGGGTTCTTACAAACTCCCCACCATAATGTAGCTCATCTCCGAGCTGCTGAACGAATCCAGGACACGACACCGAACACTCCCATCCTAGTCAAACAACCCAGACTACCCCAGTCTCAAGGTTCCGACTAAATTCCTAAAAGGGATCCCCACCTTAGGAATTACCTACTCAGTCTCAACCAACAAGGATCAAAGCAATCAAAAAAATAAAAAAAGGCCCAAAGACCTTTTTCCCAGACCATGGCCCTCCCGTGACACATCGTCACCCCTGCACCTCCTTGGTGCTCACACATCGCTTCCGACACCCAACGTAACCCTCACCGCATCAGTGTCTTCCTCCAAGAGGTCCAGTATCTCTTGAATGCTCCAATAAAAACATGGTTCCTTTCACCTCAAGTAACCCGCATCAATGATGCCCAGATGCCCATAGCACCTCATGTAACCTGCATCCCTAATTCTTCTAATTCTACGCATCTCAAATATATAAATAAAATATATAACGCATGTGATATGATTCCAATCCCGCTAACTAGCATCTAGTCAGTCCATAAGTATCCTGTGCAGCATGTGCATTCAACCAGACATGACACAAGAGGCCATCCCAAAAGAATGTAAGGAAAAAATCATGGACACACCGGTGGTGTACCTGTCACCATCATCGGCTCACCAGCCTGGTCAATCCCTGACAGCTCCACAATGTGCACTTTGCCTGAAGCACAGCTACCTGATGCCTAACCTCCCTGGGATGCTGCTCCAGTAACCAACCACTGGCCCTTCATCTATATCCCGCTATACTTGTCACGTCCTCTGTGTGTAGAAGAACCTTCACTACCCTCTCCTGGTACCGAACCTAATACAACACCTGACGCCACAGTCTGTCCTGGTCCCTACCTGCCGGCTGTCTGAGAAGGCTTCCTGCAAAACCTCTCTAGATGCCCGACCTGTCCACATGCCTGGTACTCCTTCGGAGACCTAACGCACTGAGCCTGAACATGTCCCGGCTTCCCACACTAAATGAAAAACACCAATAAACTTCCACGAGGTGGCATAGCTGATTCCTTGGCCTGACCTCCCTACTGGAACTCATGTCTACCTCGCTTCTTGCTGTCTGAACCATGACATGTAGCTGCCGCCCTGCCAATCAGGGGAATATCCCTCTTGTTTTCCTATACTATAAGCGCATGGTTCACCGCCTCGGAGAAAGAACCCAGCCTGGATATGTTCACATGGACCCAAATGGCATGTCATAATCCATCCTCGAAGCGCCTCACCCTAGCTGCGTCATCGCTCACTATACCAGGTGCAAAACAAGACAACTCTGTGAAGGTATCTATGTAGTCCATAACGGACATATCTCCCTGCTGAAGACTCAAGAACTCCCGAGCTCTCTCTTCCCTCAGTGACTCCAGGTAAAAATGCTCGAAGAACCTGTCCTTGAAGACCTTCCTTGCCATCCCCTCATGCCTACTAGCCTGAACCTGCACATCCCACCAACACTTCGTCGGACCTCTCATCATGTACGTCGCCAGCTTGACCCTCCGCCCTGGAGGTGTCTCGAGCTACTCTATGATCATCTGCATACACTCTATCCAATTCTCGACTGCATGCGGACCACCTTCACCCTGAATAAGTGGCAGGTGATGTGACTGGAACTCCCGCGTCAGATATGCCATAGAAGGCTCTGCACCCTGTGCGCCTCTGTCAATCCCCTACAAGACACATACCAGGCTAGACCAGAGCTTCTCGTCATGCCGCGGTCTGAACGCTACCAAACTCAGCTACTGCCCTACCTGCACTAGATCCTGAACCTGATCTTGTCCCTGATCCTGTACCTACGGCTCATGCTCTGCCAGCACTATATTCTGATCCTAATCCTAATACATTGTATCATATCCTACCTAACTCTCCATCGAGTCGTGAAGGAGTAACCCACTGAATACCATAAATAGTAAGAAATCCCATATATAAATGACAATATATCCCACGCAGATAAGGAATGTAGTAAAGAGACAGTGTGTTACAACTACCCTTACTCTCCCCTATCGCAACCCATGCCCTCGGCATCCCGACCTCACGACCTCCTTATCCGCCCTCAATATATCCAATGATCAAAAAAACCTCGGGCCATGCCCGTCCTGACAACCAAGTTACCTCAAACCAACGAACAAGTCACCCAATCCTGATAGTTACACTGCCTCAAACAATAGTGCATGTCTGCTCTCATAAGAGCCAGACCCAAATATCCTGCAATGTTCAATTCTACAACTATATAAAGTATGGAACATCACATTGCAACATACAGGAAATTCAATCAGGAATCTCCCCTATTCAAGTTTTATAATCACACAAAGCTTTGAAATTTATCATATTCACATGGAATTATCACTTCAAAAAGCATATGTGCAGTTATGAAATTGAAATACTCTAAAATGTTCATATCAAAAGCCAAGAAAGAAACCCATTCCATACCGACCAAGGTTTACATATCATAATCAATAACATTACACAAAAAGTGATCCTCTTAGGTGGAAATCATATAAAACATAATCTGAGAAAAAACAAATAGTAATTCACACCCACAGAAACTCAATCCATCCCTTGTACATGGGGATGCAGGCACCCAAGCATGAGTTCAAAATCTAGTTCCAAAGACCACCTTTCTCAAGTCTACCAAATACCAAATAGTCAAACCAGCAGAAATAAAAAGAGAAGTCCCAAACTCATTAGTAGCTAGAAAAGAAATGCTACTAAATTATTGTCAAGAACCCCTTTGATACCACTTTGTAACGAACCGGACCAGGCCAGCCACCCGAACAGTGCCAAACGAGTCGGGTGTTACTAACTTAAGGGAACCTCCACTAAACGCTGAAGGATAATGAATATCAGTGAGGTAATGAATAGGTATAGTGGGGAGGCTATACCCTCTCAGAGGAAATAAAGGTATTGGTTTGATTATAATGTATATAAGCAGCGAAAATTAAATAACTCTGCATACTCAAACTAGACCCGCATAGCGGAAGCATATCAATATCAAATAAATAGAATAAGTAATATAGAAACATCATCAGCATAAAGCAAACAGAAAAACATGCTAGCGAATACAAGAAACTACTACTGGAAACAAACAAGGCATGCATCTTAAGCCCATCATACAAATCATTACATAATGGCGCCAATGGCTAAACAATAGTTGCTACAGAATAAGGTAAGCATGCTGATAAAAAAGAGAAAAATAAACAAAGAAACTCCAGCAAGTCAAGACCACAAGGCCCATACTATTCTCCATGCTTAAATCCCTAAAGTCCAACTCCTTAGGCTGACCCTTTACCTGCACGCAATTCTATAATGTCTACATGTGTCCCAAAGGGCCCATGTAAGGTGTGAGACAAGTCTTAGTAGGATACCAACCAAGGGTGAATATATAATATAAGTGTTTAATAAGACATTCTTATATAAGAAAAATATTAAATAGTACAATGCCCAAATGTAAACACAAACTTCACTAGTGCTCAATAGCCACTAGGAAGTGTCACCTGCTTCGGCCAGCACTAGAATCTCTGGATGTAACTCGGCACCACGTGCCCCCTGATATCATGTGTCTCATGTACCAATGCACCGAAGGAATTCCCAGTGATCGTAACCCATCTAGGAAGCTCAACCTACCCAAGGAACAACATCCGGAGAAACAACAATACCAAGCCTCAAATAATAACCGGAGGGATAGTGATGTCTGCCCTCAAATCATGGCGAGCCTCTGCCCCCAAATTGACCGCCTCAAATCTATCTCCCAAAGGCTCCTCACCTTCCACGTGGATTCCTATGGAAAGCACCACCAATCCAAAAACACCTAAACGCATCTAATGGGGGCCTCTACCCAGCTAGTGTTCGTACCACCTCATCTCGGAGTCTATCTGTGTTCACAATACTCAAAAGTACCAGGTGAGTGGTAATCACCTTAGTATGTCCCCAAGACACAACACATCTGACACCTCGTTCCCCTGTGAACCTATCACTCATGTCTGATGGCATCTCCATCCAAGTAACTCGGGCCAAGCCCAACCCAACAGTCCAATTGCCTCAACCGACGTCCATGGTGCCCAATCCCGTGGTAGCAACCACCCAAAGTAACCCGGGACAAATCCCAAACCTATGATCCCCATCACTCAACAATATATCTAGGTCATGCCCAATACAACAAGCAGTTCATCACAGACAATGTCACACATTTCAAATTCATACTTTGAAGCATCACTTTAAACATGCAATTACTAAACAGTCAAACTGCACTAACATGTGATAATCTATACCCACACATAAGGTCATAAATGACTTAAACAAATTACGTACATGATTTAACAAATCAAACTCAGCATTTTAATCCAACAGCATCAAAAGTACTCTAAATTCAGCAGTTTCAATACTGGTCCAAAACATATGCATTTCAGCACCCCTGTCCGAATTTCCACAAGCGATCTATTACCTCTCATCCGGCATCGATCAAGCACAACAAGGGTTAGGGAATATCCAGAGGCATCCCACAATGAAGATAATCAATAAAAGATGAATAAACAAGGGTTTCGATCAATACCCATTGTTGTGCCCGAAGGTCGCAACACCCAAAAGTCTACGAAAACACGAAAGATTGTATGCACCACCAACCTCGTACTCATACAATGAAACTCTGACAGAAACCTCTGAATCTGTCTGAATCGCGGTAGATCTGCATTTCCTTCGAATCCTGGAAATTCCATTTGGATGGTATCTGCAGAGAAAAAGGTGAGGGATCAAGGATGAAAAAGGGTGTGTGGGGTTAGCCTTTCTGATGCGGTCTCGCTACCACCGAAGGATTGAATAACGGAGGTTGTATGGATGATCTATGAGGATTTCTATTTTAAGGATGTTTTTAGATAAAGGTTTCACCCAATGGTGAAGAAGATTAGTTTTATGGAAATAATACGCGGTGACGTCTTGGGAGATAAAATAAAAATAAAATCACACAGCGTGTATTTTAAGACTACACGCCCTGTAGAAGACTTTTCTGTACTACGACTTATGCGGAGTCCAGAACACGGCTTGGACCGCATACACGGTCAACACATAGCCCAGGATTGGCTATTACACGGAATGAAGAGTACACGGCCTGTTAAGGAAGAATACAAGCTGTGTAGATGGGAATTTATACCTAGGCACCACATGGGATGAACTCGGAGAGCACATGGCCAGTACTCACCCAAAACATACACGACATGTACATAAAGAACACGACATGTAGTCTGGAAATTTCCAGAAACTTCCAAGATTTTCCAGACTTCTAAAAAAAAGAAAAAATTTCAAATTAGGTCGGGATTTGAACCATTTTCAAAAACTCGTGTTCTTACACTCAATACCTATGATGTTCGTCCAAAAGATTCCCTCCTATCTCTAGAATCCTCCCAAGGGGACCCAATATCCCATGAAGTCACTCTCAAGCATCTTCCAAGCCGTTGGGAACACACATCTAAGTAAGGGTTTCCTACTTTTCTCATTTTATCCAAGTTTTCTTATAATGTAATGCCCTTTTTATTTTCAATTATAAATGTTGGGGTATGTTTTCTACCCTCCACCATAAAAACCTATTTATTTTTTTAGTAATTATATACCCATTTCTCTATCACTATTCCATCCCATGGGAACCTGTTTCCATGACGAAATTCTGTAAGGAATTTCTGTCTCCTTATTTACATACAAGAAATTATTTTTTATTATGAATCTAAATTCCATTACAATTTTTGGAAAATGTATCTATATGAGCCCCATGACGTCCATTTCATGTACTTATTATGAGACAACTATTTCTATCTCATCAACCATTTTTTATGAAATCATATGTCACGCTGTTATGCTGCTGAAATTACACAGTGATTTTCCAAGCCAAAGTCGTTGTGTAGCGAATACCATACCCATTTTATATCATGGGTGTTCACCTTTATGAACATTTAGATAATGATTATAGTGTTCCATGTAATAATTACACATTCCATTATCATGGGATAAATTATTGTGTTTAATGAATCCATGTTGTATGATCCATGTGGAACACTTATTCATGAAAAGAAATGTTGATTATCGGTGCGCCCTGATAGCACTCTAATGTATTGGGTAAAGATTAGTGTCATGATAAGTCATGTTCAATGAGGATTAAATCATTCTAATTAAATTTTAAATATTATTTACCCATGATAATTCAAGTGCAATGTGGTTTTACTCATGATCCATGTGCAATGAGCCTTGGATCATACTAATACCATGTTAAGTGTTGTTGCCACATTTCCATGTTATCATTCGTTAATGATCATGATTATTTTATGCTCCATTTATATGCCTATTTCCTGTTATTTATGTTATTCAAAATGTTATGCATTTTTTACTCCATTACTATGATTTATATCTCACCCTTTACTCATGTAACTTCTTAGGTTATCCCATGAAATGCTATGTATGAGGGAATGTTGCGGTTTTGGAAAACAAGATTTCAATAAATATGTTTTTTGTTTTTTGTTCTAAGATGTTATTTATTTTTCATAACCCTAGAAGACACTATACCTCTATATTATCCATGTTGTATCAAGTGAATATTTTATCATATAAAATGTGTTTATGTTATTAATAAAGAGTATGTTTGTTATAGTTGGTTTCAATGTATTGGTTTAGTTATTTTGGGGTTATGATTAGAAAAAACTAGTGAAAGAATTAGGGATAAGACTAAGTATAATAAAAACATCCATTTGATTTTTTGAGTATTGAGTATGATTTTTATCCTGAAAATATATAAATGTCTGGATACGAGCAGGTAGAGGCTTCTCTAGCACAGATATACCGTGGAGTGAAAAATCTGATAATGTGTTTTGAGATTGACCCAGGGTATCCTTGTACATGATAGTGGGACATGGTGCACTCTTGGTTACGACAATCCTGGGGGATATTCATTGGTATGTTCCCAAGCATAGTATAAATAATTTTTTTGTGGAATAAAAAAATGACCCTATGAATAAATGTTTGGATAACGATCATGGATAACATAGATTGAAGTATATAGATTCATAAGTTAAGGAAATAAATGAAATTTATAAGTCATCCTTTTTGGTCTTTGGATTCTCATTTATACGTTTAACTCTTTTGGATACTCATCACTAACTATATATCCGATAGGGGTGAAATAGAATCAAATAGTGTAAGTTAGGATTATCTTCCATTGTTATACGCATTATTTTATAACCCGAAAGTTTAGCAGAATAATCCCAAAGCCACCAAAAATCATGGAACTAAAAATTTTGGTGAGTAAAAAAAAAGGGAAATAATTTAATCCCATGAATATAACTCCTACCTTATCATAATAAGTAGAATTAAATTTCATATGAACCTCATAATACCCCCTTTGGTGGAATTTTAGTCAATTCAAGACATGGATTGTCTTTACCTATATAGAGCCAACAAAAATTTCCATGAGAGGAAAATCACTATCTATATGGGGAATCATCCCCTGATTTTTTATAAGAACAAGGATATGGGTGAATCATCTTTAACACTATCATCTCACACATGGATATTACTGCACTATGAGAACTCATATCTGGCTCAGATGAGTGAATCCATGGAAGGAAAAATTTTTGAAGACATGCCTATTGTGAGGGAATTACTGATGTGTTTCATAAGGAATGGTGTGTTAATGCTCTGAAAAGAGATGTTGAATTCTCAATTGACTTCATAACTAGGGTGTTTCCAATATCCATGAATATATATAGAATGGCTGTCGTGGAGCTTGAGAAGCTGAAAAAAAATTTATAGGATAAAAATGATAAAAGTTTTTATATGCCCAAGTGATTTACCATGGGGTGATCCCATCCTCCTCATCATAAAGAAGGATGGGTAAATTCAAATTTTCATTTATTATCATGAGATCAATAAAATGAAGATAAAGAACCAGTATCCTCTACCCTGAATTGATGACTTGTTTGATCATCTACGTCGAGCACAATACTTCTCCACAGAATATTTACAGTAATGATATTACTATGTAAGTGTTAAGAAGGAGGATATACCCAAGACTGCTTTTCCTATAAGGTACGATCTCTATGAATTCATATTAATGTCTGTTAGACTCCCTAAATCTATAGAAATTTTAATGGAATTGATGAATATAGTATTTAGATAATACCTTAACAAAAAATTTCTAGTCTGTATAGAAGATATTATAATATAATCCATAACCAAGGAGGATCATTACAAGCATCTACGAGATGTAGTAGAGACCCTGGGAAAAGAGAATCTCTATGAAAAGTATATCAAGTGTGAGTTCTGGTTGAAGGGGGTATCATTCATGGGCTATATCAACACATGCAATGAGATATCTGTGGATTACTCCAAGACAACTATAATTAAAGGATGGGAGATTACAACATTAGTAACTTATATACGTAGAATCATTGGGTTGTCTGGATATCATCTCGGATTTGTGAGAAACCCCTCATGATATTCAAACTATATTTCCAAAATAACTTGGAATGGAGTAATGTTTTCATAGTGTGATGAATGTGAAGTGAGATTCAAGGAGTTGAAAAGGAGGCTTATCACTATGACCATGCTCACATTACCAACACATGGATAACACTTTTTGGTATATAGTGATGCTTCGAAGAAGTGAATGGGATGTATGTTGATGTAAAATGAAAAAGTAACTGACTATTATTCATGGAAATTGAATGATCATGAGAAAACCTATCCAAAACATGATCTGTAATTAGATGATGTGATCTTTTCAATAATAATTTTGGGGCATTATCTCTTTGGGAGTTGTGTCAAATATATATGGACCACAAAATACTCAGGTATATATTCACACAGAAAGAGTTAAACATGTGCCGATGAAGTGGGTTAGAGTTGATCAAATATAATGACTGCCCAATCCATTACCTCCTTGGGAATGCGAAAAAGGTGGCAGATGATCTAAGTATAAAGTTCCCAACAATTATATCATTTATAAGAATTGAAAAGCATCCCCGCATCATAGATTTGATGAATATTGAAATGAGAATCATAAATTTTAGAACATAATAAATCCTTTCACAAATGTTTGTTGAACGACGTCTTCTGGAACTGTTATAGAATACTAAAAAGGATGATGTTTGAATTAAGAAGAAGGTGGAAACTATCATAAAAGGGAAATCCATGGAGTTCAATGTCTATGAATAATTAATTGTGAGATTTTTGTCAAGGATATGTGTTCCATCAAATCGGGAGTTTGAGAAGGAAATTATGGATGAATCACACAGTTCAAATTTACCCATTCACTCAGGAAACAAAAAGATGTATCGAGATCTACGAGAGAATTATTGGTGGGATAACATGAAGAAGGAGATCACTGAGTATAAATCAATGTTCCTGGTATGTCAGCTAGTGATGGATGAGAGGAAGAAGTCTAGGGGGATGATGCGACCATTGCCCATTCTAGCTTGGGAATGCGAGAAAATCACCATGGACATTGTCACTAGACGTATGGATACATCCAAAGGAAACAATGCTATATGGGTTGTTTTGGATCATCCAACAATGACTTACGACTTCATTGAAATTCCAGATCATATATAACTTAATCAATTGGCACGAATATACATTATATATGTGGTAAGGTTGCATGTAGTATATCTATTGATTGTATCTGATCGAAATACAATATTTACCTCTATTTTCGGGAAGATTCTTCAACATTCTCTAGACACTGAGATGAACATCATTACGACTTATCATCCTCATACTGATGGATAATCTGAGTAGACTATCCAAAAACATGAGGACATGTTGAGTGTATGCTCAATGGACGTGAAAGGAGTATGGAACCAACATCTTCCTCTAGTTGAGTTTTCATACAACAGTGGTTTACACTCAAGAATCTAAATTACTTCTTATGTATCCTTGTACGATAAGAGGTGAAGAACACTAGCATGTTGAGATGATGTTTGGGAGAGAAAACTCATAGGTCTGGATATGGTCAAAGATATGGGGGGAGAAGGTCCAGACTATCTAGGAGCACATTAAAGCTGCTCAGGGTCATCAAAAAACATATGCTAATAATCATCGATGAGACATAGAGTTTTATGTCGGAGATATGGTATTCCTGCACATATCACCATGGAATAGGGAATTGAGATTTCGGAATAAGGGAAAGCTTAGTCCAAGGTACATTGGCACTTTTGAGATATTTTATCACATTGGAGAAGTGTCCTAATGACTACACTACCACCAAACCAATCTCAATTACATTACGTGTTACATATATCACTTTTGAGGAAGTACATACCAGATCCATCGCATGTAATCAATCTAGTGGTGGTACCATTTAATAATGACCTCCCCTTTCAGGAGAAGCTGATGGTGATCTTATATCATTGGGAAAAATTAAAAAAGTAATAAAATTTCCCTCTTCATGGTGTTGCGAAGAAACCACAAGATTGAAGAAGCCACATGGGAATTGATGGATGTGATGAAGCAGAGTTGCCTGCCTATGTTTTAGTGTGGGTAAATGATATTTCAAGCGATAAATTTCTTAATGGGGGAAGATTTTAACGACCCAAACATTTAAAAATAAAAATTCCTCTTGATCTAATTAAATTTATTATTATGTGAAATGGTTATAAAACATATTAACTTGTGTGGTTTTATGTTTATGGTTTTTTTTAAAATACCGTTAAGAATTGTGACTCTTTCAATTATATCAATAGAAAAATGATAACATGATTTGTATAAATATTGGGCTGTAACAAATCCAATTTAATCATAAAAAGGAATCAATGGCCTCATCTAAAGACTTGACCCATACAAAGCCCATTTTTTAGAGCTCGTAAAGGAGGTGTTGTCATTGGGCTTGGCTCTTGACAATGAAGAAGTGGAGCTTCAACACGTTAATCTTGAATGGAACCTCCTATGAGAGAAGTGGAATTTGATAGAGATTACCAACCAAGAGATGTTATCTAATCCACCCTAGGATGTTGTCACCATCGCACACCATACCCTTCGGTCCTATGCAGGTTTTTTAAGAGGTTATGTAACATGACCTCAGCACCATGATTATGTGAATTATTTTTGTATACAAAAATGAATATACAGTAATTTTATTGTTTTTATTTTGTAAATAGTTTTAAAAGCATAAAGAGTATTTTTAGTAAATATTCATATAATATATATATATTTATAAGTTAATATATTTTTGAATTAAATAATATTTTAATGATTTATTATTATTAAATTACTTTTTTCTAATTATAAATGATCATTTAACTTTTATGAATAATATTGTAAATTTTATTAAGGTTTGAATGTTGTTTTTATAAAAACCTATGAATTTTCGTTAAATGATGGATTTTTATTTTAAATGTTAAAATTAATATATTTATAAAATTATTTGTATAAAATTAATTTGATTTTTTATCAGGACATTGAAATTATCCAATTGTTGTTTTTCATTATTTTCCGTGACATTCGAATTTTTGGGTGAAAATTAAATATCGTTTGAATATATAATTTGTTTTCTGATATTATAATGACCCAATAATGATGAAATAAAATACTATAAACATTATATTATCCTAATATATATTTTACCATTTAAATAATGTGATTTTTGGTTTTTTTATTTATTTTACAAAGCCTTATTCGACCCTCCATGACTTATAACACATTTTAGCTTTTTAAATTGATTTCCTTGAGAGTGTGGAACATATCCTTATATGAAACCCTTTTATCATAAGATGTTCGGCCATTGGAAATATAAAATATTTTTATCCAATACCATTTGGAAGAATCCATGGTAAAAAACCATGGGCTTCTTTATGGTTTTGATTTTTTTTATTTTGTGTGTCCCAAACCCAAATAATAACGAATTCCCTCTTCTTTCCTATTGAATCTCAACCAAGATCCCAAATCCTATTCACTGAAAACCCTTGGAGTTCAAATATCCTCTTAACTCCTCTCTCTATAATCCTCCAAAGCATCTCCACGTTCCCATGATTCCCATCTCAAGCCTCTCCCTTGCCTTTGGGAGCAAGCTTCTATGTAAGGGTTTCCTTCTACTACCATTTTATCCATGTTTCTTAATATTGTTATTCCATTTTTTATTCAATTATAAATGTTGGGGTACATTTTATCACCTCCCCCATACTTTCCATTAAATGTATGAATGATTAGAGACCCCATTATCTCTCATTAATTCATCCCATGTACACCTTTTACCATGTCGAATTTCAGTATGGAATTTAACTCTACTCATTTACATTCAAGCAATTATTTTGAATTATAAATCAATACTCCATTACATTTGTTGGGATTTGTATTTATATGACCCCCGTACATTAAATTTAATATAAATATTATGATATACCCATTTTTCACTCATCAACAATTTTTATGAATTCTTATGTCACGTCATTAGGCTTCCGAAATTACACCACAATTTTACTAGCTAACTTCATTGTGCAGTGAATATCATGCCCATTTATCTATCAAGTGTATTAAAATTTATGAACATTTAGATATTTATTATTGTATTCCATATATGTATTCCATATTCATTAATATTGTAATAAATTATTATGTTTAATGAATTCATGTTGTATGATCCAGGTGGCACACTTATGCATGAAATGAAATGTTTATGAAGGACGGGCCCTGGTAGTGCGTCAATGCATTGGGTAAAGATTAGTATCATTATAATTCAAGTTAAGTGAGGATTAAATAATGATAATCCAAGTTCAATGATTATTTAATCATGCTAATTCATGTGAAATGTGGTTTCACTCATGTTTTATGAGAAATGAGCCTTGGCTCATTATAATACCATGTTAAGTGTTGTTTCCACATTTCCATGTTATCATGCCTTTTTGTTCATGTATTTATATCATTTATTTATATCCCTATTGCCTTACATGTATTGTATTATTCATGTTTTTTCTTTTTTACTCCCTTACTGGACATTATAGATTACCCTTTTCACATGTATGTCTGCAGGTTATCCCATGCAATGCAAAGTACGAGGGAATGTCGTGGTTATGTAAAAGATGTTTTTCATAAATTTGTTTTGTGTTTTATGTTTCATGTTCTTAAATAATTTCTTAAGCCCCAAATACACTATACCTCTTTATTTTCAATGTTTTATCAAGTAAAAATTTTATTTCATAAATCATGTTTATGTGAGTACATAAGAGCATAGTATTGATAATTTTTTATTATTATATTTAATTGGGATTAATTTTTTATAATAACATCGACCATATTTTAATGATTGGTTTTCAATTAGTTTTAATATTTATGTTCTATCTTTATACCATTCCCTATATTACGTTGAATGGTTCGTGTTTATTTTTAATTTTTGGAGACAGTTAATTACAACTAAGGTGTTAGCTTTAATATGAATGTATATTTTGTTTATTTTTATCCTCTTTCAAATGTTGAATGTATTGGTATTATTATGTTATTGGTTGGGCCCGCAATATCCCCATGATGCATTGTTAGGTCCCATGAGACAATCTATCCTAGCTTTTTACTAATTAAGTATGGGGTCTTGGTCGAGGCCTTGACTGTATGATTATGATGTATCTCATTATGCATTTCCTAATTATGAAACTAGAGATTGATATTCAATGCGATTTTTAGAAAATTTTAATATCCATTGTTATTATTTCTCACCACATTTAACCAGTTATTATTCATTCCATATTATTCTCATGTTTATTTCTTAAGGAATTTTTCTTAGTTATTAACCATGATGAATTTTTATGTTTATGATTAATTGAGATGTATTATTTACCCTAACTGAGAATTTTTCCACACCACTTTCTTATGTTTTATATTTTATTATGATGTATGGAAAGGTATTATGAATTACTTCTAGGGATAATCTAGGAGTTACAAGAGTTACTAATGGTTCTGTTGTATTTTATTTAATTTCAAGTTGTAATATTGAACTCATGTATATATCTGGACTTCCAAAAATACTAATATACTGGGTCATTCTGTATTTTACATTATTGAAATCATGAAAGTGTAATAAAAATAAGGCACCGGATCCAGGCCAATGGGGCCTGGGCATTACATCTTGCGTTGGTGCTATCATTTTGCATTGTTCGTTTTTTCGTGGGTGACAAAGAGATGGTGAATTGGGACATCACGGGTGGTCTTGGACCCCCATGTGGAAGGTCATTTGTCATCATATTCCACTTTCAATTTTATTTGTGTCTCCCTGTACCTTGATATGTATATATTGATTTAAAAATATGATTTTATTTTTTCATTAGAATCTATTATAGTTATATTTTGATGGTGAAATACATTCTAATTTTTATTATTGATTCCCATGTGCTTGTCACAAATCCATGGAGATCATGAATACTCATTCTGTTAGTAGGAAATACAATCATGTGTCAGATTGAATGTTATTTCGGGTTTGTTCATTATAAATAATATTAGATCAGGTATTTACCTAATTGGAAATACTTGAATTTGAAATCAATATGTTTTTGGGATAAGTCATGATTCAAAGAATATTAATAATTAATCGAGACTCAATAGTTAGTTTGTGAGGGGGTTCTTGATCAACACCCATTAATGATAAGACTTGAGTTACTAGGGATGTTGGGACTTGAGAATTTGTTATTTTTTATAATCATTCAGATAATAAATTATATTTATATTCCCAGTGGTACTATATTATATCTGGGTAGTCTCTTATGCTTTGTGAACTATAATGGAAGGATGACCATATTCAGACCATGATTTGTTGGTCTGAAAAAATGAGATGGATCAACATGATTGATCGGGGAATCAAACCATAAATAGTTTTGATGTTGGTGTATGTTTAACTATCTCATTTGAAAAATCATTTAAATGTTATAAAATGGTTCTAATGTTGAATCAATTTCCTTTTTCTTGTATGTGGCATCCCTAATGTGAAGTTGGTTATGTGGTTTATGGATGTGGGCTGTTTCATGTTCTTTTTTTGGTGTTTCATATTTTATTCCTTGTTAATTATTAATAATAATATATGAAGAATATTTTGGAATTAAAAGATATTTTGTTCTTTGAAATGTATTACAATTTCCAAAAATTGACATTTTGAATTGAATGGTTTGGAAAACATAATTTTATAGCCTCATATGTAATGCGATAAAATAATGGTTTATGATGGAATTTTAGTTTGTAATGTGTTTACAACAATAATGGTTATGATATTTTTGAAATTGGATTAATTATTTGGAAAGTATAAAATGATTTACATATGATAGTAAGGTGTTTTGGAAATTTTGATTAATTTATATCAGGATTTATCATTTTTAAACGAAGGATTAATGATTTATAAAGGATTATATATTCTTTGTCTAGAAATAAATGATGTTTTGATTAAAGTGGGATCAAAAATTTATAAATACCTTGTTCTATGATTGATATATCATTGATTATTTAATTAATATTCAAATTTTGTGATCCTTGAAGATGTATTCCAATGACTCCTAAATGAATGACAAAATGTTGGTCCAATGGTCCAGTCTTTAGGGTAGTTCTTCACAATATACCAAAATATTATACAACGTGGATTACTCTACCTATACTCCATATCGAGTTATGTAACCTATTAAATTTTAGCCTTCTATCCCCATCCTTGAATTATTTAATTTTCATACACCTTCATATAATGAAGATCAATGTTTTCTTGATGGAATATAGTTTCTTAGAGAAGTAGATGTCATCTTTAATACCCTCAATAATCTTGAATCAATAAAGTTCTTGTATATCCACTCATTATTTAGGGAACCTGGGCAAGAGTGGTGGGATTTTCTTATAACCTATGGTATGTATGAAAAATTTCTTCAAAAAATTTTCAAGCATGTCTTCATTCGTTAGTAATATCCTATGGAACTTAATAAGGAGAGAGTTTCTATGTTCATAAGTTTCAGTCATGATGATCTATCAGTTGCAGATTATTCCATGAAATTATCACATTTGTAATGTTTAATACTTGGGTTTGTTTAGTAATATTTCTGTAATTCAATCTACTTTATAATAGGTATTTACCCATACCCATTAACAATCATTCATGTGGAGGGTTTGATCTCTTTTTCCGGGATACTCAATAAGGATTTATTATCATATATGGAATTGTAATGAAAACATAAATGGATAAATTTATCATTCATGGTTGATAAAAGAAATATTTTTCAAGAAAATATATTTCATATCTTGTTTTTCAAGTGTAGAAAACCTAGTCATTCGAAGATGTTTTGTTAGAATTCTCCAAGGATTTTGGGATGGTGTGGTCCTTGATGTCACATTTATAGGTTTTTATGTTGTTACACTTGAATCATATAGTTTTATTAGGAATATCAACTCCTGAATGTGGAGTATAAAATGATTGATGATATTGGGGATCCCACCACAAACTATGGAGTTATGATTTTCAAATAGTAGATAAGATATTTTTTTTCAGATTTTTGTTGGAAAATAAGGCCAATTTTGATCTAAAATTTTGATTCAACTATGAAAGTGGGGACTATTTGTGTTTTTCCATCTTATGCCTTGTGGGTTTAGGTAACATTCTCTTTTTAGTTCTCTATGATTATATGTTGTTGAACATTGTTTGGAATTATTGTTCATTAGTAAAGTAATAATTGTTCAATTTTCTTGTGATCTTGCTTATTGTTCCTTGTTTTTCCATGTGGTATGACTATATATATAGAGTTCGACATTGAAATATTGGACAATCTCCATTGATATTGTTTAGTTCCCAGTTCTGTAATAACATTGATGTCTTAACTATTTCCTATTGGATATGAATATATTATGTAAATCTACTTAGGTTACTTTTATGATGTGTATTTTTATATATTAGGAACTATATTGTGTTGGAATTTGATAATATGAGATCATTGACACATGGGGATTTGTTTTGAAAATCTCATGTTATTATTGAGTAATTAAACATTGTACAAATCCTTATCATCCCTAACCATTATTATGTATACTTGATATTATATTTTTCTCCTAAGTGAGTGGTTGAAGTCAATTCTTTTGATCAATGGGACGAGATTTTATTCTATTACACCATTTATTTTCAATCATTTAATGGTGGGGAGACCAATGATAGTTGTCCAGAATTTATCAGGTTTGGAGAGTGATTGTCTTGGTGTTTTGATCATAGAGGTGTGTGTGTGTGTTGTTAGAATTTGGGTGAGACTTTTTTCTCTACAATAGACCGTCATCCTCATAAGATGAATAATACATTTCTTCATGTGTCATTAAGTTCTAACTTTATTATTGGAATCATTCTCAAAACATAAAGTTTAATGGTGGGTATTTTGTAACAACTCATTACATATATATTGGTGTTCAAACACATTAATTTTAAAACATATGGATCATAACTCCTTAGAGGTTATTTTTTGTTATTTTAAAAGATCATTTGGAATTTTGTTTTCTTTTTCATGGTTTACGCATGGTTAAAAAATTTATTAAAATATGGATTCATGGTTAAGGCATGGTTTGTCCATGGTTAAACAAATTGTAAAACCTATTGCACTATTTTCATATGGTTTTCGCAAGTTTTAAATAAGTTTTCATCCATTTTTAGGGTTTTGGAATGGTTAAACTCTTTGTTCATCCTATGTGTGAAAGGATTAACATTTAAAAACCATCTGATTTTGGACCAAGAAAATTTCTGAAAGATAATTAATGTTATGAAAAATTTAATTATTTTATATAATCCCACCTAATGAATACTAAGCTCTTCCCACCAAAACATAAATCGATTCTTAGGATTTTGGGACCCTAATAGAGGCATTTTGGCTCCCCAAACACAACTTCTTCGATGAATGATTCCCCAATAGAAGTATATATATTATCTTTAATTGAGTTATTTAATTTTTTAATAATTAATATCCCTTCTTCCCTTGTTTCATTGATACTAATGGTTATGATTTTCATGAATTTAGTTGGATCATGGTAGATTGATGTGGGATATTGGACCTAGGTTCTATTTTTCCTTCCCTTGAGATTAATCTTCATAGATATTGTGATCATAATTAGGGGAGAGATGTGGAATATTTATTTGATTAGACTTATTAATTTTGTTTAATAGCTTTCTATTCTTTTTGTCAATTTTTTGATTCATTGTTTCTTATGAATTTATCTATACACATTTCTTGATTTCTAACACATGTTCTACAAAATATGACCATTATATTCTTATTAAATCATTTAAGACCATTTTATCTCTGAATTAAATATATCATTAATTGAGTTTAATTGAATTATATTTCTATCACCTTTTAATGAATTGAAGAATTCCATGTTTGTTTTGATTTATTTTTAAAGAAATTTTAAATGGAAGATTGTGTGAAATTGAAGTCTTTTTCATGGGGTTTGATTTTATAAATGATCATCATAGATTTGAATAAAATTAATATAACTATTTTATGTTTCCAAAATAGTTTAAAATTCATTAAATTATTACATGACCATGAACACATATTGAATATGTTTTTCCTTTTTTGAAATGTGTTTTCCTTGGTTATTTGGAAGTAGTTATTTTCTATTTAAAAAGAGTGTGTCAACCCATATTTTGAAATGTATTAAATCCTTTATAATTGTACTACATAATTTAAATTCATTGTTGATTATTTGAAATAAATGATTCATTTAAAGATCTTTTGTAATTATATTGATGATTTGTGGAAGGAAGCATGTATGATTACCCATTTAGGAATATGGATTGTTTTGAAAGATTTTAATTTAATTAATGTTGCAGATGGCATGATTAGAACCTTATGAAAATTATCACATGTAAAACTCACTTAAATGTATCTTTTTCATTAATATATATACCAAAGTTTTTGGGGTTAAAAATTGGATTACATACATTGTATGATTTTGGGGGTGAGGGTGAGACGTTAATTAAAATGATCCATGTGCAATCCTTATATCCTATTTATCGTACACCTTCTTTTGAGTAGTCATATAAATACAGATATTTAGATGGGATGACCATGACAAATGATTCACTAGTATAATCACACCCTTCTGGTGGATCCATAGGGAACCTGAAAAGTTCATCCAATGGACTCATGGACATGAAAGTTGGTGTGTGTGGAATTGGTTTGATTTATACCAATGATAATTGCTTTAATCAAATATATTATTAATTTTTTTTATTTTATATTATATGTAGGACTCACTATCCTACCTAGGTTATAACCATGACATCCATATACTTGATCTTAGTACATGACATTGTCGGGTTTCACCATTTGGCATGGATGTTTCCTTGATTGCCTCATTTATTGTTTTTATATACTGTGGATCTATTGTATTGGATCAATTGGAATATTTCAAAATCATTTCCATATTCTCATTTTTTATTTATTATCTGAATTTCGATTTTGAAATAGTTTTCAAATCATTTCATGAAAAAGTTCTATTTTTAAATGGTGAAATGCAATTTTTTACATTTTTTGTTTGATAAATCAATTTTAATTTATCAAAAAACTAATTATTAAACTAATTATTTTACTCTCTTATATGTAATCTTCTATTATAATTTTTGAAATTCCGTACATTGTTACAGTATAGAATCATGAATTGAATCCTTATAGGCTCTTTATCTCACACCATGCTTGTGCATTTTGGGGTTTTCAGCCATTAGTATCCTATAATATGCATTCATTTTCTCATCATAATATGATTATTCATGCTTTGGTGTCCAAGTTTGGGTGACTTGGGACATAGTGAATGGTCTTTGACCACCAGGAGGTAGGTTTTGGGATGTTATTTTCCACGTTTAGTTTTCATAGTTTCACTTAGTATATTGATATGTATTTTATGATTTAAATATCTCATGTTGTTTCTTAATTTTACTCTATTATTGTAATATTCCAAGGGATAAATTGATCCCAATTCTTACTTTTCAATTCATAGGTGTTTTTTGTCAGCCCTTGGAGATCAGGAACACTCTTCTGGTTACTAGCGACTCCGCTCAGGTCTCAGCTTGGATGGAATTATATGTTAATTCATTACATATTTAATAACCTTCAACACCGTCTTAATCATTTATATATAAAACATTCACTATCAATCATATTCCTAGTTTTTCTTCTATCAATTTCTAACATATTTACATATCACATTCCATTAAATGGACAATGAAAACATCTTTTGGGTGTATGGTCCACTACTTCCTTACAAACCAATGAAATTCATTTTATTTCACCACCTCTTATGTGTAGTCACGATGATGGATAAAAATAAAATAATATGATATATATCATTAAAATTTCATAATGGAATGGTAAATTTGTAACATAATAATTTCATTAACATCCGAGAAAAAATATAATCCTTCCTCACGCATATGTATTGACTATCATCTCATGAAATTATGATTTTTATTATTATCACCACCAATTATGTATGGTACATATATAGATATGTATAATGAAATATATAACTAATAAATGAAATATATTATTAGTCAAATATTCAATACATATCATACTAATCCACATTAAAATATTTTTGGTCTAGTGACAACGGAAAATTTGACCCATTAACCACTTATCCATAAGTTATTTACAAAATCTATTATTTTGTTCATCATAACTAGAAACCTGATTAGAATATACTACAAAATTAAATTAATCATAATATTTTTAAAGGAAAAAATTTAATAGTGATATTAAATTCCCATTTAGGTTTATGAGGGGATATATCAACTTATCATGGTTATATGTGTATGAGAACATGAGAATAGAATTTGAATACCACATTTTGAATATCATGGATCATAAATATGAGTTGTCGAATAAATTAGTTAATTTAATAAAACATGAATCCTAATTGAATAAATTAACCTATGAATTTAGAAAATAAAATTAGCATAATACATAGATCATTTCTATACACATACACACAGTAAATAAATTCCTTAGTTGGTCATGTATCATTTCCATGATTGTAATAGAGAAATGTGTTTACTCCCCAAACCATCATAGTAAAAACTGATTATTACCAATCATACCATAGTGGATATAGTCCATTATAGAACTGGATTCACTCACCATTAAATTCAGTTTTAT
The DNA here is from genome assembly GCA_963277665.1 of Viscum album. Classification (NCBI taxonomy): domain Eukaryota; kingdom Viridiplantae; phylum Streptophyta; class Magnoliopsida; order Santalales; family Viscaceae; genus Viscum; species Viscum album. Next base: position 1,575,454,745 of record OY728136.1, on the reverse strand, counting down.
CTCATGAGACATCAGTCGTTACCCATTATGTTGGTTTGAGATATAGTTCCCAAATTTTACATCATTAAAATTATATATATTTGTTCCAAAAGATAAAAAAATAACCATAATAAAACCAATTAAAATTAATGGGTTTCATTAAAATTATAAAAACACATAACATGGGTACAACATGTTTCCAAATTATTTTTTTATTTCATGATATCATAACTCATGGGAAACGAAGCACATTTTATAAATATATTATCGTGGTCTAAATTGTTGAAGAGAACTGATTTTTAGATACATATTTTCCTCATAAATAAATAAGTTTGAGAATTAATATTAATTGAATACTTTTTTTATTTCACTATTATGAATAAGGAAATAAATTATTTCATCAATGATTGAAAATTATTTTTAATGAAAAATAACATTTAACATTTCTTGAGGAAAATATCAATTCGTTGAATACCATATTTTTTAAAATTTAAAATTATTAAATTATTGTGGGAATAATATTATTTAAATAGAACATCATAAATTTTAATTTATTATTTAATAATAATAATGTTCATTCCATTTTGAAATTACATTCATTTTATACACATTAAAACAATGATTCTTATAACATTTTCAGTAAAAGAAAAACACAAATTGTTTGGAAAACAAAAAGAATATTTATTTTTTTTAAGAAATTTATACATGTGTATGAATGTATTTAATAAATATTTTATAGAAATATAATAGAATTTATGAAATAATTGTTAGAAAAATAATTTTGATGAAATTTACTTTGTTCCTGAAGAGATAAATAATAATGAATTTTATTGAAAACATTCAGTTCAATTATTGAGTATATAAAAATTTGAATGTGAAGGGGAAATATTTTATATTATTAAATTACAAGTTGAAAGGAAAATTTGTACTTTTTTTAGAGATAAATCATATAATTCTTTCATTGGAATCCTAATGACATAATATCATGATAAATGTGGAGATTGCATCATAAGTCAATTATTACATTGGATTCATTTGAATTGAAGGACCCATAAAAAGTAACAAAAAATGAATCCTTTAAAATAATTAAAATAAAGAAATTATTGATATAAAATTTCTAACTGTAAGTATATACACCTCATTGAATAATATGGATTCATAATATAACAAATGTCCCAATTGAGGAAATTTGAGAAATAAACCCTTACCATGAGTCTCAACATTTGTTATACACATTAAAACACATCTAGAGTTCATAAAATATTATTTTAAATATATTAAACAACTTTAATTATATTTATAATATCATATATTATTTTATTATGATCTTTTATTTCATTTTTATTATCAATTTCATGTCAATGTCATGTTTTGGGAAATAATATATTTGTTTTTATGTATGTTTTGATTTGTTGTTTGTATTGGTATTAAATTCAATCATTAATCCACCATATACACAATTTAAATAATTATATATATTTAAAATTTTAATCAATATATCTATAGTTATGGTAATATATAATTATTAGACCTATAAAATTAGAATTCAATGTTTATGGAGATAGATGGTTATATATATGCATGAACGTTGTTTCATTTATATTGGGGTATTGAAAAAAATAATGGAAAATAATATATTAAAGGTATATTATTATTTTTATGACATATATATATATATGACATATTTTAATTAATACCATCCCTCATACGCTAAATGTAACACATGAATGAATCACATCACTTCATGTGGATACAGTTCGTTGTACAAAATAAAAATATTATATTATTACAATAAAATGTAAATTAAGAATTTGTATATGATATAATAATTAATGAAGCACAATTTTATTTAAAATATCATATATAAAAATTTAATAGATCATTATATCCATCCTTGAGATATGGTCTTGGAAAAAAATTAACATCAATTCCAGAGGTTGTAGTTCACCATACACAGTAATGATGATTTCATATCACATTAGATGGATGCTTATATAGATTTTGGACAATCACATAAAATAAAAAATATATGTAATATAATGATGATATTATATACTAAAGTATCAATAATAATTTAAGGCGTTGGAGTAATAAATAAAATAAAATTCTCTATTAGGAAGGATACCCCTTTTTTAGACAACAACGTTTGGATTAAACCAAAATCCATCAAATGTTGTATTTCAGTCTGATATAAGTCTTACATGATGATAAATTGTATGTAATGAATTTATTTGGTTAAATCATGTATTATCCAATTATTTTTTGAGGTGAGAAGTGGGGAGGAGTGTGGGTGGCCTTTTATAAGTGAGGGGAGTAGAATAATTGTAAATTATTAAAAAATAAAAAGGTATTCTCCTATTTTTAAAATGACAAAACACTGAAATACGAAAAATTATCCACTAATAGATAATCTTAATATTTAACATTATCACAAAAAAATTGATGATTTTTTCATTTTTACCTTTTAATAAAATAATTTAATCTGTTGGTAAACCCATTTTTTTCCTTAACTATATTATATATTTTTACTATTTTTAATATTCATTATGATAAAATTTTATTTAGATATTATTATATCATATAAATATTGATAATTAAAAATATGGAATACATTTTTATAAATTTCATTCACATCTATCTCAACATTAAATTTAAAATTAATCTCACAGTCATGATGAGAAAGAGATCTTTCAAAGAGGAAATGGTCCAATTTTTACAAATATTTTATATATAAAGTATATTTTAATATGATTGTAAAGACTCGTAAAATTCAAGGGAAATTTTTTTCTTAATTTTCTTTACAATTTTACAAGAACGCAGTTTCAGACGGAACCTGATTCCGAGGCCCGGAGTGCCCGGAATTAATTTCCGAAGTTTGGCTCGGGTACGTTTAGTGGACGAACGAGCGGGTTTTCCTAACATTTAATTCGGTGCTCGGAATTGAAATCTGAGGGCACCGATGAACTCGATGCACCGATATTCGCTTAAAGAGACCTTTTCGGAAGTTGTGTTTGTTGCGGGTTGAAAGTTAGTTTTGGGGTTTTAGTTGAGTTAAATAAAATTTGTGAAGAACAAATTTTATTATAACTTGATAAAACCTACCAAAGGGGGATGGAAGTGGGACCCACATCCTCTTAACCTCCCTTGGGAGGATTAAGTGTGGTGGGGCCCACACGAAGCTCCCAACCTTTCATCTTCTTCCAACTCCCTTAACCCCCTCTTAAATGACATGGGTTATTTAATTTTGGAGTTAAACTTTTTGAATTTCAAACCTTTGGAAATTCTTTTGTGTTGATGTGTTAATAAAATAAGATAGTGTCTTATTTTATTTTGGTTAATAGCTTTGGCCACCTTGAGAGCTTTTGGGAGATTTTCTTCTTCTTCTTCAACTCTGACGAAGAACACGAAGAACGCTCAACTTGACGAAGAACGCTCAAGTTCCGACGAAGAACGCCGCTCCGCTCTTCTTCGTCTTCCGTGTCAACGAGAGGGAACGCCGCTTCCTCCTCGGATTCCCTTCGTCGACATAAGAGGTTTCGCCAATGACATGCCACATCGGACACATCTCTTCATCAACGGAATTGACGAACGACGACCGCGACACCCGATCTCCGCGACGTTGACTTCTGCGGACGTTGTCAAATCTTCGAACCTATACCTGAGGTAGGGGTTGTTGTTTATGTTTAATTATTCTATTCTTGATCATGAATTTAGCAAGTCTAACGTGTGGCTTTGAAATATTTAAAGTTGCGTTATTGCTTAACGTGAGGGGGCCGGACCGCATGAACACGGCCGAACCCCCTCCATCATTCTTATTGTTTTATCTTGCGGGAGGAAGCAAGGTGGCATGGTGCCGTCGCACCACGCGAATAATTGTATGATTAAATTTCGCGGCACCGTTGCGCGCGCGCCATGGAAGAATCTTCAAGAACGCGATGCCGTCACGCCACGTTGAAAGAAATCGAGGTGCGGCGGAGGGGCGTGGTGTCGTCGCACCGTGCCAGATGACGAATACCGCGGCCGGTTCCGGGCTGCGGTGAATCGAGGAGACCGCGGCCGGTTCCGGGCCGCGGCGGTACGAGGAGACCGGCGGTCGGGCCGCCGGCGTCGGAAGCCGAAGAGGGGACCGGATTTTCCGGTCCCGTTGGAGAAAACCGGCCGGCCAGCTGGCCGGCCGGATGGCAGTAAACCGGGGGAATTAATCCCCCGGCCGGCTCATCAAAACCCCCCTCTTAATGAGGGGGGGCGGTTTCCATGTGGGGGGAAAATCCCCCCGTTTTCTGCCAATCAAGCCCCCCACGTGGGGGGGGGGGGGGCGGTTTGCAAAAAGGGCGCGGCTATATGCCGCGCCGCCCCTCAATCAGCGGGGGCTTTGTCCCCCCGCATGCCGCCAGGCCGCCCCGCCTGCCGCCGGGCCGCCGTGCCGCCGCGCCGCCACGCCGCCGCGCCGTCGGCCGACCGGTCAGCCGTGCCGGGTCGGACCCGGGTCGGGCCGACCCGGTTCGGGCCGACCCAGGGGGGGTCGGGCCGGGTCGACCCGGACCCGGACCCCCTGTTTCGGACCAGTTCCGGTATTTTGTCCATAACGTGAGCCTCGGACCTCCGATCGACGAAACTTCTGCGGAAACACGATCCTTGGATCGAGACGGTCGTTTTGGTATATCACACTCAAGGTTTCGGATTACTTTGAGTTCGGCCGGGTCGGTTCGTTCACAAAACCAACCGGGCCTTCAGAGCGGAAACGCTCATATCTTGAGCTACGGACGTCCGATTGACGTGCCGTCAGCCGTGTTCTGTTCCTCTTAGTGAGGCGGAACTTTTGGCATACTCCGCCTGAGGTTTGGACGCAGGTGGAGTATGGTCGGGGTGGTTTTGCCTTAAAAACCAACCGGCCCCCGGAGACGAAAATGCCAATAACTCTCAGACCGGGCGTCCGATCGACACGCCGTCTGTTGCGTTGAGTTCCTGTTGATGTTACGGAACTTTTGGATACATCAACTCAGGACTTTGTGACAGTTGATGTATCAGCCTCTCGGCTCGTAGAGCGGACCCTCCGAACGAGCTTGCTGTGTGCGGGAACCCTAGTGCTGGCTGCGACTGTTACTGTGACTACTACTGCTACTACTGCTTCTGGGACTGCGACGACGACAGTACAGAGATCCTATGTGGATTCGACGACGACGACTACATCACTCAGCGATCCTACGTGGATCAGTGCTACAGGTCCTGTGTGGGCCCGATCCTGTGTGGGTCCGATCCTGTGTGGGTCCGCGCTCAGCGGTTCTGTGTGAGCCAGCGCCTACAGGTCCTGTGTGGGCCCGATCCAGTGTGGGTCTTTGCGGGGGTTAGTTACCTATCGATCCTTCGTGGGTCCGACGACTTAGATGGATCAGTGATCATCTTTATCGTCTTTTGAAGAAGTATACCTGTGTGAGCTGAATCCTGTTGCTTTCCTGTGTGGATTGTGTTGAGCAATCCTGTGTGGATTACGTTTTGCTTTCCTGTGTGGAATACGTTTACTTTCCTGTGTGGACTGAGTTGTACTTGGGCTCGGAGGTTGGAGCGTATTTGAATTGATGACTTAGGTATATGTATGGGCATATACCTAAGCTGTGCCGGTTGTTATTTCGTGATTGTACCTTTCTTTGTGGTTTATCCTTTGTGGATTTGAGAGACCTTCAGGGGTCTCAGGGTCCCTACTGAGTAGCTTATACTCACCCCTGCATGGGCTTTGCCCGCACTACGTTGTGTTGGTTGCAGACGACGGACAGCGTTGACCTTAGATGAGGCTTGCAGAGCGGGACGGTACCCGGAGGTGGACCACTAGGCGGGACGTGCCCGGAGCGGACGGCGGGACCCGTGGAGCAGTGGAGCTATCTGTACCCACCCTTCAGGTCAGATTTCCAGTGGACAGCTCGGAGTAGCGGCTTTTAATTTTCAGTTGCTGTTTTCCCTTTCGAGTTGTACTTTACTTTCAGTTTTGGGTTTGTATTCTGGCCCATTTACTTTTCCGCACTTTCAGTTGTACTCTTCTTTTGTTTAGTGTTTACTTTCCGCTTGCTTACTCTGTGGTGTTTGTTTACCTTACAAAGGCAATGCCTTCCCTTTTTATTGGGATTTACGACTTGGTGCTAGTCGCCAGCCCCTGGCCTATGGAAGGCGGGCTTGGGGTAGTCACGGCACGGACCCCGAGGGCGGGTCGTGACAAATTGGTATCAGAGGAGTTCGGTTCTACCGTGAACTCTGATCTTTTCTACGTGAAGCAATAATGTTTAGCGTATTGAGTGTGGTTATCAGTCAAGGGAGTCCAGTGTTGGTGCGGCGGCCGACGTATCCGTACACCAGGACCCTGACTTCTGATTTCCGACTTAATGCACGAAAACATTGATTGCGTGTGTGTTTCAAGTTTTCTTTGTGATTACTTATATCAGCTCACCAGGTATACTGTTCTGACCGTGGCGCACCTGTTTCCTTTTCAGGATAGCCCCACGACGGCAGCCAGCTAGGGTTCCGAGAGTCGAGTGTGATGACAGCCCACCGAGCGACGAGGCCTCGGTGCAGGGCCCTTTGCCAGTAGTGGCACCGGCGGTAGCTCTACCCGCCGAGCCCCCGATGCTTCCAGTAGCAGCCGCTGACGATGCACGTCGCCTCAGCGCACTGCATGAGTTTCAGCGCCAGCGACCGCCCAGGTTTCGCGGGGAGACGGATCCCCAGGCAGCCGAGGACTGGCTGGAGGCAGTGGTACGTGTGTTTAGGCTAGTGAGGACACCAGCAGACCTCATGGTGATCCTCGCTGCGAGCCTACTACACGCAGCAGCAGGACGATGGTGGAGCTTGATGCTCCAGGTGCACGATGAGGCATCTCTACTTTGGACGGACTTTGAGAGCCTCTTCCGCTTAGAGTTCGTCCCAGCCACCCTTCGTGCGGTGCGTATCCAGGAGCTTCTACAGCTGCGGCAGGGCAGCATGACGGTCGCTCAGTACTCGGCTAGATTTACCGATCTCTCACGCTACTCGACCGACATGGTACGAGACCCATTCTTCCGGGCCCGGATCTTCGAGCAGGGTTTGAGACACGAGATCAGGGCATCACTGATCTCCCTCAGCATACCGACTCAGACAGGAGTACTGGAGCGGGCCCTTCTGATCGAGAGCTTCCTTGCTGAGTCTACACCAGCACAGAGACCCACCGCAGGGCGGCACGTGGCAGAGTCATCTGCAGCAGGCAGTCGACGGATGACTCAGGGGTCCAGATAGACCAGACCTTCGGGCAGACGATCTCAGGGCACTGGCTCAGCAGTGCGGGGCACACAGCGCGAAGCCAGTCTTACGAGAGGCAGACAGTGCTACTCGTGCGGCGGGCAGGGCCACATGGCTCGTGACTGCCCGACCCGTCGTGCCGAGGAGCAGCAGACAGTTGATGGACCACCGAGGCAGAGGCAGAGGGTCGACTGTGGCGGTCCGCAGGGAGGAGGCGGACGAGGCAGAGGAGCTGGACGAGCAGCCGGTGGTGGCCGACGCTTTGAGGCTCTACCACCACCACCACCAGGAGGTCCACCCCGACCACAGGGAGCTGGCGGGCAGCGACAGGCACAACTCCAGGAAGCAGAGGCCTACGACCACGGCGCACCCGAGATGATTCGAGGTACTATCTGTGTCTATTCCACCCTTGCTGCAGTTCTTATAAACACAGGAGCGAGTCACTCTTTCATAGCCACTGCCCTTGTTCGGAGCTCGGAGATTCCGACAGAGCCGTTGGCTCGATCCTTACGGCTAGAGACTCCTACGGGAACAGACTCGATGATTACGCACTGGTTCCGGCAGTGTGAGCTTACTCTAGGAGGCTAGAGCTTCGGCTGGGATCTTCTTGTAGTAGCGTCGAGGCCTTACGAAGTCATCTTGGGCATGGATTGGCTATCTACGGTCCATGTACAGATTGACAGTTTTAGGCGCAAGGTGCAATGTGTACGCACCGACGGGAGCAGGTTCACCTTCACCGGCGAGAAGGGAGCCTTAGCAGCACAGGATGGACTTCCGTGGAGGAGAGGACAGCCCATCACTCATCATTTGGCTAGCCTCATCCTTGGAGCAGTTGAGGTGCGGAGTCCTGGTTTTCCTGCAGTGGTGGATCAGTTTGCGGACGTTTTTCCCGACGACGTTCCAGGGCTACCTCCTCGCAGAGAGGTAGACTTTTATATTGACTTTTACCCCGGGATAGTCCCGATATCCACTCCATCATATCGGATGGCCCCCGCCGAGCTTCGAGAGCTACGGGTACAGTTGGAGGACTTACAGGGAAAGGGGTTCATCCGACCCAGTGTTTCACCCTGGGCTTCCCTGATTTTATTCGCCAAGAAGGTGGACGGGAGCTTGCGACTTTGTGTTGACTATCGTAGCCTGAACCAGGTGACAGTGAGGAACAAGTATCCACTACCGAGGATTGATGACCTCTTGATCAGCTGAAGGGAGCACGGTGGTTCTCGAAGATAGACCTCAGGTCAGGCTACCATCAGCTCAGAGTTAGAGACGAGGATGTGCAGAAGACAGCCTTCAGATGTCGGTATGGCCACTATGAGTTCTTGGTTATTCCTTTCGGTGTAACCAATGCTCCAGCAGTGTTCATGGCCCTCATGAACAGGATCTTTCAGCCATACCTCGATCGGTTTGTCGTGGTCTTCATCGACGACATTCTGATTTACTCTGCGATAGAGGAGGAGCACGCCTATCACTTGCGAGTTGTACTAGACACACTCCGAGAGCACCAGCTTTATGGTAAGCTCTCGAAGTGCCAGTTCTGGATACGTGAGGTCCACTTTTTGGGACATGTTATCTCTGAGGCGGGAGTTGCAGTGGATCCTGCGAAGATTGAGGCTGTGTTAGCATGGGAACCACCCAGGAGCGTGACTGAGGTTCGGAGTTTCTTGGGACTAGCTGGATATTATCGGAGATTCGTTCCAGACTTCTCTAGAGTTGCGGCATCACTCACAACTTTGACGAAGAAGGGGAAACCCTTCGTATGGACAGACAGATGTCAGCAGAGCTTCCAGGAGCTGAGACAGAGATTGACCTGCGCACCTATCTTGAGGTTGCCTGAGGAGGGAGTAGGGTACGTAGTCTACTATGATGCATCAGGGACCGGACTCGGATGTGTTCTGATGCAGGAGCAGGCAGTGATCGCCTATGGATCACGTCAGTTGAGGCCGCATGAGCAGAACTACGCTACCCATGACCTGGAGTTAGCAGCAGTGGTCTTCGCTCTGAAGACATGGCGACACTACCTGATGGGCGAGCGCTTTACAGTCTTTTCCGATCATCAGAGTCTCAGGTATATCTTCTCTCAGATGGACCTGAACCTGAGACAGCGGTGATGGCTCGAGTTCCACCAGGACTATGACTTTGAGATAGTCTATACTCCTGGTAAGGGGAACGTAGTAGCCGATGCCCTCAGCATGAGGATGGGCATTAAGCTACTTGAGGAGGCGACGGAGCAGCTAGCCTCTTTGCAGATATCCTTCGTGGATAGAGATGGAGCAGCCTTTCTTCAGTCTCTCACAATCAGTCCTCCACTACTGCAGCGGGTCAGAGAGGCACAGCGCGAGGACGCTGACTGTGAGACACGGCGTGCACAGATATCCTCGGGACAGGCACCTGATGGTTTCTCCCTTGGAGCAGAGCACGACATCCTTTTCAGAGGACGTACCATGGTACCAGTAGCTTTGCGAGAGGAACTGCTGAGAGAGTTTCACACTTCTCCTTTGGCGGTACATCCTGGAGTGGCGATGATGTACCAGGACCTCAGACGACAGCACTGGTGGCCGGGCATGAAGAAGGCTGTAGCAGAGTTCGTTTCTCGATGCCTTACCTGCCAGCAGGTGAAGGCAGAGCATCAGGTACCAGCGGGCTTGGTACAACCCTTGGAGGTTCCAGAGTGGAAGTGGGACGGAATATCTATGGACTTTGTGACTGGACTTTCACGCACTTCCAGAGGTCACGACTCCATCTGGGTGATTGTTGACCGACTCACCAAGTCGGCACACTTCTTACCCATCAGAGAGCAGGGCTCAGTAGAGAGCTTGGGACGTCTCTACGTTCAGGAGATTGTGCGGCTCCACGGCGTGCCATCATCTATCGTCTCTGATCGAGATGCTCTCTTTACTTCCCGGCTTTGGTAGGGGTTACAGGAGGCGTTCGGGACGCAGCTACGTCTGAGCACAGCCTTTCATCCTTAGATGAATGGTCAGATGGAGAGGACCATTCAGACTCTCGAGGACATGCTCCGCGCATGTGTCCTCGACTTTGGTCGTAACTGGGAGGACCACCTACCCTTGGTGGAGTTTGCGTACAACAATAGCTACCACTCCACCATCGGGATGGCACCATACGAGGCGTTGTACGGCCGACCATATAGATCTCCTTTGTGCTGGACAGACCCTGGGGAGTCAGCACTGGTGGGACCGGAGATGGTCCAGGCCACGACAGAGAAGGTCCAGGTCATCCAGGAGCGGATGAGGACAGCTCAGAGCCGGCAGAAGTCATATGCTGACAGGAGGCGGAGGTCACTAGAGTTCGAGGATGGCGACCACGTCTTCTTGCGGGTCTCACCTCGACGTGGTATTCGGAGATTTGGCCGAGGCGGCAAGTTATCTCCGCGCTTCATCGGACCCTTCCAGATTCTCAGCAGGATTGGTGAGGTGGCTTATCGCCTGGCTCAACCACCTCAGTTGCACCGGGTGCACGACGTCTTCCACGTATCTCAGCTGAGGAGATACGTGCACGACCTTAAGCACATCATTGACCATGGGGAGCTTGACGTTGACGATGGGGCGACTTTCACGGAGGTTCCAGTGGAGATAGAGGATCGACATGAGCGGGTCCTGCGTGGGCGATCGATTCCTCTTGTGCGCATCAGATGGCAGCACAGGAATCTCCAGGAGAGCACATGGGAGCGGGAGGCTCAGATACATGCTCAGTACCCTCATTTGTTTCCCTAGTTTTTGAGGTATCTTTACGGGGACGTAAAGCCCTGAGGTGGGAGTAATGTAAAGACCCGTAAAATTCAAGGGAAATTTTTTTCTTAATTTTCTTTAGAATTTTACAAGAGCGCGGTTTCAGACGGCACCTGATTCCGAGGCCCGGAGTGCCCGGAATTAATTTCCGAAGTTTGGCTCGGGTACGTTCAGTGGAAGAACGAGCGGGTTTTCCTAACTTTTGATTCGGTACTCGGAATTGAAATCTGAGGGCACCGATGAACTCACAGCACCGATATTCGCTTAAAGAGACCTTTTCGGAAGTTGCGTTTGTTGCGGGTTGAAAGTTAGTTTTGGGGTTTTATTTGAGTTAAATAAAATTTGTGAAGAACAAATTTTATTATAACTTGATAAAACCTACCAAAGGGGGTTGGAAGTGGGACCCACATCCACTTAACCTCCCTTGGGAGGATTAAGTGTGGTGGGTCCCACACGAAGCTCCCAACCTTTCATCTTCTTCCAACTCCCTTAACCCCCTCTTAAATGACATGGGTTATTTAATTTTGGAGTTAAACTTTTTGAATTTGAAACCTTTGGAAATTCTTTTGTGTTGATGTGTTAATAAAATAAGATAGTGTCTTATTTTATTTTGGTTAATAGCTTTGTCCACCTTGAGGGCTTTTGGGAGATTTTCTTCTTCTTCTTCAACTCTGACGAAGAACACGAAGAACACTCAACTTGACGAAGAACGCTCAAGTTCCGACGAAGAACGCCGCTCTGCTCTTCTTCGTCTTCCGTGTCAACGAGAGGGAACGCCGCTTCCTCCTCGGATTCCCTTCGTCGACATAAGAGGTTTCGCCAACGACGTGCCACATCGGACACCTCTCTTCGTCAACGGAATTGACGAACGACGACCGCGACGCCCGATCTCCGCGACGTTGACTTCCGCGGATGTTGTCAAATCTTCGAACCTATACCCGAGGTAGGGGTTGTTGTTTATGTTTAATTATTCTATTCTTGATCATGAATTTAGCAAGTCTAACGTGTGGCTTTGAAATATTTAAAGTTGCGTTATTGCTTAACGTGAGGGGGCCGGACCGCATGAACACGGCCGAACCCCCTCCATCGTTCTTATTGTTTTATCTTGCGGGAGGAAGCAAGGTGGCGTGGTGCTGTCGCACCACGCGAATAATTGTATGATTAAATTTCGCGGCACAGTTGCGCGCGCGCCGTGGAAGAATCTTCAAGAACGCGACGCTGTCGCTCCACGTTGAAAGAAATCGAGGTGCGGTGGAGGGGCGCGGTGCCGTCGCACCATGCCGGATGACGAATACCGCGGCCGGTTTCGGGCCGCGGTGAATCGAGGAGACCGCGGCCGGTTCCGGGCCGCGGCGGTACGAGGAGACCGGCGGTCGGGCCGCCGGCGTTGGAAGCCGAAGAGGGGACCGGATTTTCCGGTCCCATTGGAGAAAACCGGCCGGCCAGCTGGCCGGCCGGATGGCAGTAAACCGGTGGAATTAATCCCCCGGCCAGCTCATCAAAACCCCCCTCTTAATGAGGGGGGCGGTTTCCATGTGGGGGGAAAAGCCCCCCGTTTTCTGCCAATCAAGCCCCCCACGTGGGGGGGGGGGCGGTTTGCAAAAAGGGCGCGGCTATATGCCGCGCCGCCCCTCAATCAGCAGGGGCTTTGTCCCCCCGCATGCCGCCAGGCCGCCCCGCCTGCCGCCGGGCCGCCCCGCCTTCCACCGGGCCGCCGCGCTACCGCCGGGCCGCCGCGCTACCGCCGGGCCGCCGCGCCGCCGGCCGACCGGTCAGCCGGGCCGGGTCGGACCCGGGTCGGGTCGACCCGGTTCGGGCCGACCCAGGGGGGGTCGGGCCGGGTCGACCCTGGACCCGGACCCCCCCGTTTCGGACCAGTTCCGGTCTTTTGGCCATAACTTGAGCCTCGGACCTCCGATCGACGAACCGTCTGCGGCAACACGATCCTTGGATCGAGACGGTCGTTTCAGTATATCGCACTCAAGGTTTCGGATTACTTTGAGTTCGGCCGGGTTGGTTCGTTCACGAAACCAACCAGGCCTTCGGAGCGGAAACGCTCATATCTTGAGCTACGGACGTCCGATTGACGTGCCGTCAGCCGTGTTGTGTTCCTCTTAGTGAGACGGATCTTTTGGCATACTCCGACCGAGGTTTGGACGCAGGTGGAGAACGGTCGGGTTGGTTTTGCCTTAAAAACCAACCGGCCCCCGGAGACGAAAATGCCAATAACTCTCAGACCGGGCGTCCGATCGACGCGCCGTCTGTTGCGTTGAGTTCCTGTTGACGTTACGGAACTTTTGGATACATCAACTCAGGACTTTGTGACAGTTGATGTATCAGCCTCTCGGCTCGTAGAGCGGACCCTCCGAACGAGCTTGCTGTGTGCGGGAACCCTAGTGCTGGCTGCGACTGTTACTGTGACTACTACTGCTACTACTGCTACTGGGACTGCGACGACGACAGTACAGAGATCCTGTGTGGATTCGGCGACGACGACTACAGCACTCAGTGATCCTACGTGGATCAGTGCTACAGGTCCTGTGTGGGCCCGATCCTGTGTGGGTCCGATCCTGTGTGGGTCCGCGCTCAGCGGTTCTGTGTGAGCCAGCGCCTACAGGTCCTGTGTGGGCCCGATCTAGTGTGGGTCTTTGCGGGGGTTAGTTACCTATCGATCCTTCGTGGGTCCGACGACTTAGATGGATCAGTGATCATCTTTATCGTCTTTTGAAGAAGTATACCTGTGTGAGCTGAATCCTATTGCTTTCCTGTGTGGATTGTGTTGAGCAATCCTGTGTGGATTACGTTTTGCTTTCCTGTGTGGAATACGTTTACTTTCCTGTGTGGACTGAGTTGTACTTGGGCTCGGAGGTTGCTGCGTATTTGAATTGATGACTTAGTTATATGTATGGGCATATACCTAAGAAGTGCCGGTTGTTACTTTGTGATTGTACCTTTCTTTGTGGTTTATCCTTTGTGGATTTGAGAGACCTTCAGGGGTCTCGGGGTCCCTACTGAGTAGCTTATACTCACCCCTGCACGGGCTTTGCCCGCACTACGTTGTGTTGGTTGCAGACGACGGACAGCGTTGACCTTAGCTGAGGCTTGCAGAGCGGGACGGTACCCGGAGGTGGACCACTAGGCGGGACGTGCCCGGAGCGGACGGCGGGACCCGTGGAGCAGTGGAGCTATCTGTACCCACCCTTCAGGTCGGATTTCCAGTGGACAGCTCGGAGTAGCGGCTTTTACTTTTCAGTTGCTGTTTTCCCTTTCGAGTTGTACTTTACTTTCAGTTTTGGGTTTGTATTCTGGCCCATTTACTTTTCCGCACTTTCAGTTGTACTCTGCTTTTGTTTAGTGTTTACTTTCCGCTTGCTTACTCTGTGGTGTTTGTTTACCTTACAAAGGCAATGCCTTCCCTTTTTATCGGGATTTACGCCTTGGTGCTAGTCGCCAGCCCCTGGCCTATGGAAGGCGGGCTTGGGGTAGTCACGGCACGGACCCCGAGGGCGGGTCGTGACAATGATTCCAAAGACTTCAATGTGATTAAATTATATATAAATGAAATCATTTTAATTATAAAACCATTTTAAAAAAATTACACTAAACATTATTAAAAATAATCAGTAGTTTTCAATAACAACTGAAATTTTTTATTAATCATCGAAAATATAAAATTTTCAGAAATATTAAAAAAATTCACCCTATGATATTTTTTACATGATGATTATAAAAATTTAGATTATATTATTAAAATATTTTTCTAAATGATTATAATATTAATTATTTTATTTAAAATGTTTTTTTTAAAAAAAATTTCTGAAAAATATAAAGGCCTTACAAAACATTATGTAATTCTCCTCAATGTGTTTCATTATATAAAATTGTTAGTACTAAATTTTAATATTGGTTTATTCATATTAATGATATTAGTATTACTGTCCATGTAATATTATTCATTTGTAATGAGTAATATTAATATATTTTACCAATTTATTAAGCCTTAGTGTTTCAATTAATACATGATATCAATGAAATTTAATCTATTTTAAAATATAAATTCATCAAACCCTGATTTTATAGATTATAACCCTTGTAATGTTATTTTAACCATCACTATTAAGTCAATTTTTTAAAAAAAATCAGATAATTTTGTAGCATTACATACCCATTTTCCCATATTTCTTCATCAAAAATGTTTTTCAATAAAAAAACATTCACTATGGATGTGTACTTGATTCATAGAACATTCTCTATTTGATCCATAAAATAAAATAATTTTCTCTCATAAGAACGATTATGCAAAAATGGTATGACCTCTTAGTTCAGTACATGATAAGGGTTATGTGTGTGCTTCCTTTGAAGTGAAAAAGGGAAATATTCTTGTACCTAAGAGAGGATTAGTGAAAGAGACAAATGATAGGATACCATCCTATATGAGCATTATTTTAAACGAAAATTTTATAAATATAAATATGTCATTTTTCCTTTTTAAAAAATACCCTAAACTTTTTCCATGGGTAAATCAATAAGAACACATTTTTAGCAACTTTAAACTCTAAATCATTCCCATGATGGAAAGCATTACATTTCTACCAACTTGGAGATCCATATTCCTATTATAGAATGAATCTAAAATTCTTTACCATTTCATCAGCTATGTATGTTCTAAATAGATTTCATTCTACTAAAATATTTCATAAATTTTTATATCTATATATCTTTCCATAGAGGTATTCATAATGAACCTTCATAAGTCTAATGTGAAATAAATTATTGCAGGAGAACTCAACTAGGGGAAGGAGTTGATCCCAACCATCATTGAAATCCAATGAACAATATATCAAAATATCATATTGGATTTGGATTTTTCACTCAAATTTTCCATCAATATGTGGAATATAATAAATGTTTAAACACATCTTAGTATTGTGATCTTGCAAAAGTCTTCGATAAAACATTATGGTAATACTCAGATACTGACTAGACAAAATTGATTATGAAAATCCATGCAACCTTACCACTTTTCAAATTTATATTCAGGGAAGATGGTCTAGGGTAAATATTCTCCGATAATGATGGAATGTTACAAATTTTTAAAGGGATTGAAAACAACACATATTGTATTTTGTTCTTTAAATGTTTGGGGAGTCCAATAAAAAATCCATAATTATATTTTGCATTTTATATTTTTTGTTGGTAAGGGATGTAAAAAATCCTTATAAAATTTTCTCTCATCTTTAACATTTTAACATATTGTGAACTAAGATATAAAAATTTGAAATATTACACTTCATTCCATACCAATATATTTACTATTTCATATCTATATAAGTATTCATATAACATTGATTAATAGATAATAATGAATAATGAGTGTCCTTTAACGTTTCCTTACTCACATCTGGTTAGGATTGAACACATACAGGGTTCTTAAATCACATTGTACCATCATTATGATGTTTAATCTCCAAAATATTACTAATTTTGTTTTTCATATCTACACCATCCTTTTATTCCTCATTAATCCTCACATGAATAAATGTTTTAACATTCCATTGATTATAATCATATTCCATCTAATCCATCAACATTTCTACATACATAAATTGATAATCCATATATATTGGTTCTTTTCAATCCTCACCTTGTATACGAATGAATTAATTTTTTAACTGAAATCATTACCCACCATGTTTTCATTTATAAAGTAGAAATGCATTTTCATTTCATAATCATTAATAATCTCTAAACATATTATCTTATTCAAATTAATATTTCTTTATTGAATAAATAATATAAATCTTTTTTGATCGGTAAAAATATCACAATTTTCTCCATAAATATTATTCCACCATGTCATTAATATAAATATTATCATAGATATCTCCAAATTATGAGTAAGGAAATTTTTTCATGAAAAATAAATTTTTGTTTATATAATATATAACTACATATTTTTATCATTTGAACGTATTACATCCACGAATCCTTCGCACTCTTATGTGGAAAATTCATGTTGGTTATGATACCTCAAGAAAGCCTACCCAAATTCTAGAGGATCTCATCTAGATATTGGGTTGTGATGAGTAAATTTTAATGACTATACCCCAAGATATAAATTTACAATACAGTGTAGATAAAAAATATAAATAAGTATTACTGTAATTAAAAATAGCACAAATAGTATAGAATACATCTAGAAGATAAAATAAGAACCAATAATCTAAATAATAAAGAATCTTGTAATGTCAGGATGGAACATATCTAATGTCAATCTGATATAATATATAAAAAAAAGTTGAAAATAATAATAATAGAATACCCTTATTTAGAACTATGAGTTAGTCCCATATCCAAGACTGATCCCATCCAGTAAAAAACAATCCTCAATAAGGTCCCATTCGCTTTTGTAATATTAACTCCATGTAATCTACCCAGGTATTAATCGGTCTCCAAAATAGGGAGTGACTAAAAAAATCTTAGCTCAAACCACTAATGATATACAATACTAGTTCGGTAAAATTGTTCATAAAATATTGTGTAAAACATGTTTATTAATTGAAGAATTTATATAATACAACAATCAACCTTTTAGAGACCCCAAACATGACGCACATGGACATTAAATTACTTTTCTAGAATACTTATTACATAAAAAAACCAACACTCAAGGATCGTAATAGTTTATGTCTTTGGAAACTCGGAACATAATCTTCTAATCAAGGTGAAATATCTTCAACAACTCCCATAAAGATCTTCCCCTTATTTTTTTCATTCCTAAAACCTTTATTTATATCCTAGGGAAAATAAAACATATAGAGGGTGAGCTCAAATTGTCATTAAGGGTATGCATGAGAAAATAAAACAAACCATATACCTTTGAACTTAAAAACATGGACAAAATGTTTAAACATAAAAATCATGAGCAATGACATAAAACGTGCAAGCCCATAAGGCATCAATCGTAATGGAACATCAATCATGATAAGATAGCATGAAAACATGTAATTGTGGAAAACTATTAAGCACAAGATTTGATTTCCATAGTATCCAAGGCATTGTTTCCAAGACCATCATAGTGGACGAAGCCCCTTTCCGAATCAAGTACACTCATCATTCTAGTCCACTATCACTGAACCAGATTAACTTACCATTCCAACCATGTCTATCTCATTAGATATAAATCTTTACCCAATGCATTGGAGGGAGATATAGGTCCCATTAATCTCATAATGAAATCATTCTTACTTCTTCCACAAAATAAACATGAATAATTTATCATAACCCAAAGAAAAAAAGTGGTTTCAAAAACATCATCCCATCATAACGTAATCTATAAAAAAATGGATATCATTTCATCAAAATAAGAATAAAACCATATAATTAATAGTGGCATTATACATGTAACATAATCATACTAAAAAATTTCATCTTCAATGGAAAATATTTTTGACAAAACACTTGAAATGAATTCTTGAGGAAAATATCAATTCTTCTTCAAATTCATTTTATTTTCACAAAATGCCATTAAATTTTAAAAGAAAGGAGTTATTGGAAAATAATCATGAAATATTATAGAGGAATATTCATGAAAGTTAGGAATTATGAAACCGTAAAAATCTGTTTCATGCCGTATAACTTAAAAAAACATTTTTCTCGTACTTTTTCCGGAAAAGTCTAAACGTTCCTCGTATGGTAAACAAAAGAATTATTCCTTCCATAACACAGTGTGAATGTCAATTAGGGGAAAAAATGTCTTAAAACATACATGTAGGAATATTAAACACTTTATGGAAAACATTTTTATAGACATGGATGAATAATATAACCCTTGTATATTCTTATAAACAATCTATCTCGGAAAAAAATGAAATTGGAAAAGTTATCCCTTACCTTATGTCTGATAGGATTTGTATGTATCCTAACCTCATATATAATGATTCAAATAATTTCACTGACATATTACAGAATCATATTCATTGTTATGATATCATTTATGGTTCACTTATGACTTTATATTACCCATTCTTTTGTAAATTCCATGTTAAAGCTACATTTTTGGTAAAATCCTTTCATTTATCATATGTGTTTCGACTTGTTGTTCTCGATATTATTAATTATATCCTAATTTACTGAATTCCATATTGTAACAAATTATTTATATATATTATATATTCAGCATATAAATATATATGATTGATCGATAAATGGAATGAAATACACCATTCATGGAGACAGTAGGCCGTACGTACGCATGAAAGCTATTTTCATTTACTTATTGAATTAGATGGAATTAATTAAATGTATAATATATTTAAATCAATCTAGTATCATTATAATGTAATATATTTCATTATTATTTATTATATATAATTTATAATCGTACTTTAAATGTTAATCATGGAAAATGTTTCCCATCGGGCTCGTGGTGACGGTAGTTCGTACGTACGCACGAGCGATGATATCATTCCCATAAATATTAAATAGAAATGGAGTGGATGATATAATATCTCAGAATCAGAATGATGTAATAATAACCATATATAGTTATTCGTTACACCATTATACCTATCCATGTAAGGTGGTGGGGGTGAAACTAATAAAACCATGGCATAGAGACGGTATTCCGTATACACGCACGCGCGGTGATTTCATTTAGCGTAGGATGGATATAAGGTGAAATGGGGTTGTTTCATAATTATAATAAAATATCAGTATATTAGTGATACTGATTTTATTACTTTATATAAAAACAACTAAAGAAGAAGATGTTGAAGAAGAACGAAACTTGAATGAATCTGTAGGAGAGATTATCTCTTATTCAACACACCTCCTTTAAGATTCCTCTTAAAGAACTAGAGTTGGTCTTTTGAGAGGACTAGAACCTCCAGAATGTTTCTAGGGAAGTTTATAAGAGAAATGGGTAGGGTTTGTCCAAGCTTGAAAGCTCAATATGTTGTGAAGGGGATGGTGAGGAGGTGCCGTTTTGTAAGGTAGGATAGGGGCACCTTTGGATACTTCAAAAAATATTAATTTATAATAAATTCAAAACCTACATAAAAACATTCAAAATGACTCGAATCCAAATAATAGATGACATATGATGGTAATATCATCAAACAATAAAATTTAGACATGTTTGGAATTTATTTTAAACATTATCAACTTGATTTATCCTTATTCAATCTATTTAGATTTATTTGTGGTAATAAGATTATAAATTTTCAATTGCTATAATTAATTACTTATGTGTTTTATATTGTCCATAATTTTATAATTTATTACATTGTAGACCATATAAATTATAATTTATAATTTTAAAATATTTTTTTATTTTTAAACAATTTTAAATTATATTTTTTATAAAATTACAATAGTGTCAATTTTGACACTATTTGTGTATTTGAATTTAAATAAAATCCATGGAGAAGATATATTTGAAATAAAAGATTTAATTGATTCATAACATGTCATATGTATCAATAAAATTGTTGGATCACATTATATAGTTCATATAATATTTATTTTATTATTCTTAAAACTATATATTTGATATTTCAATCAATAATATAACTTCAACATCAATATTGTGTCACCATTAATGATAATTATTTAATCCTTAAAAATTATAAATAAACTAAAATGATGTAGATATTTTTATTATATTTTTATATAGAATTAATTTTCTAAGTTTCATTAAGTTTATCACTATATTATAATTATTATACTTATAAGATTTAAGAGAGTGACATGTTGTCACATTCTATGGTTTTCAAAATAATTAAATTATTTTCATGATAAAAAGTCCATAAAATTAATCTATTCTGACACTTAGGTGATACGAGTCGACTTTTGGTCATCCAATAGAATTTTGGAAGGTATTAGGGTAATTTTATAATCTTATTTTTACCATTAATTACCCGATTTACATTTAACTACAGTAAATCAAAATTACCGTAGTTATAATTCATAATGTCAAAATAAAAATAAAAAATTAACCTATTAACATAATTTGGACTCAATTAATTAAAATATGGAATCCATTTTTCTAAATTCAAAACCCAGAAGTTGTAGTAATTAATTTAAAATTAATGTCGTTGTTATGAAAACGGGTTTTAAAAGTTAAAACATTGCCAAAGATTGAAATGTTTTTACTTATGAATTCAATTTAAAATTAATGGTAATGAAATAAATTATATTAAATGGTAAAAATATATTATATTTATACTTTAAAACCAGTCAATATTATAATTTTGCTATATAAATTATTGCGATGAAAAAATGTTGTTTTTAATTAAAATTTACCGTGCATTTACTATTCATTAAAATACGAAAGTTAACAGAATTATGTGAAAATTTTATCCAAATTAAATTTTTATAACTTTATTCCAAAGAAGTATTTTATTTTGTCAAATTGAACTTATAAAACTGTCAAAAACTAGATTTATATTGGGTACGCTATCAAAAGGAGGCAAAAATTTATTTTTTGAAAAAAACATATTTTACCCAAAAATTTTATATTGTTCACATTCCATGTTTTAGAAAATGTGTAAGATGAATAATAATGTTATAAATTTTAAATTTTAGTTAATACTATTCATAACGGCTAGTCCATAATAATATTATAACAATATATCATTGTTTACTGAAACCCGGTATTGCTTACTACACATGATTTCGAGGAAGGTCACGATTGCATGTAACGTAAGAGAAGAATAGTATTTTCATATAATATAATCTAATATAGTGTTGTGTTTAGCACAAGCTATGTTTTGTGTAACTTACATCACAGGACATCAATGAAATTAAAAGAATATTTTTCATAAAATCTCAGGGTGTTACATTCTACCACCATTAAAATGAATTTCTCCCTCGAAATTCGTCGGGGTTATAAATAGTTTACAAATTGGAAGTTTCTTTAATAGAAACCCACATCTGAAAAATGAATACCAAAAATATTCTTTAAAAATTATATTATGAAATGTAACAGTTACCGAAATTAACTAATCAATGGGATTCCACATAGGAGAACATAGGTGAAAATATGTATATGGAAGAGAAATCTTACCATCGCGTTCTAAAGGAGAGTGGTTGAGAACATGGCTCTGAAAAATCCAACAATCGCAAAGCCATAAATTTGTGATGATCTAAGGTACCATCTGATTCATTGGATATGAGGACATTAAGACAACATTTTTTGTTTTCAATATTATTTCCCTAATATTGAAGAATAAATAAAAGAAATTCTTACTTTATTTTGGTACAATCTCACTATTGTTTCTGCCTTGAACAATTTCCACAACATCTCTTAAAGAAATGAAGTTGAATTTGTCTTCCGTGAAGTGTTAGCAGATCATGTGATAGTATGATGGGTCATTCCATATGTCTCACACAAAAGTTTAGAAAAAGTTATCAAATATACATAAGTCCATCTATGGTGAGGTTAATCGTATATGATTCCAAAAATGGACTTATACTTCATCTATAATACTATTTAATATAATAAAACTAGTTTCTACTAAGCAGGGATTTCCTGTCGGTCAGTGGTAGGAGATAAAGGCCTGTCACACTTCGGTTTTCAGTTCGATTCCCGCAACCATGTCCGACGTGATGGGTTGTCGCTCGTCCTATGCGTTGTCCTCTTTCTAAAACTATTCTATTACAACATTACAAAAATAATATCAAAAAGTTCTCGCCATAAAAAATAATAACTTATGTCCAACATAATCCATTCCAATATTTTGGCTTATTTAAAATACTTCTGTCCAAGGTCATAGAATAAAGAAAACAATTACTAGAAATTTCATTTACTGAGAATGTGCTTACCATCATTTATCCCACATATGTCATACAATATATCTTCTTGGTCACATTACAAATATGTGAATAACTAAATCATGTATTCTATTGAAAAATGAATACTCATTGAACCTTAGTAAAAACATGAATGCTGTAAAAAGTTTACTCTTTCCACACACCAAAATCCCAAAATTTCTATATACTCAAACCATGATATCACCTTGTCCTTATATCAGTCATGAGATCATTTCATTTTATCTTTATCCCTTCATTATGAAGATATCATCTTCTTTCATAAAATATTCCAATCACATTTCATGGTTACTGGTACCATATAATTATTGAAAACCAATACATACTTATTCCAAAATTCCACAATAACATAAATCTGTTTCCTTGAAACTATTTTGAAATCCCATTACATAAAAACATAATCATTATAGAACATCATTTTAATACTCAACACCACAAATAGTGATCTCTTGTGACTTCCCTTAATCCTTTTCCATAAGAGGTTTCTCACATTAATCATCATTAACCCTTTGATTAGGGCATTGATTGGCATAATGCCCATTTACTTACACTTGAAGCATTGAATAGTTGGTGGTGCGTTATCTAAAGTATTTTCTTTATTCACATCATTATCAACCCTTTTTCCATTAAATAGACACTCATATGCATGATGACCTTCTTTTCCACATTTAAAACATTTTCTAGTCCCTTCAAGACAATCTCCACCATAATTCATTCCACACTTTGAGAACAAAGAACCATTCATATTCTTCTCACCATGGTTCTGAGATTTCTCCATGAACTCCATCCTTAATTTTTTTGTCAAAACCATGATATGGATAAGTAACACCAACATCATGTTCTACCTTGATAGCACAACACACAATTTCTTCATAGATACTGAAGTCTCTTATAGCTAATTCCCTTCAAAGACTTGGTTTTGATCCACTGACGAATCGATCAACTTTACTTTCAGGTTGGATGATAAAGCTAGATGAATACCTTGAAAGCCTGGTAAAATTCACTTCGTATATACCAACAGATTCATCATATTTTTGGTTAATCTCAAGGAACTCATTTTCCATCCTTGTTTGATGAATACGAGGGATATACTTATTGAAAAAAATTTATTGAACTCATCCCATTCCATTGATTCAATTTCATCTTAGGGCCTAGTATTCTTAATTAGAGTCCACCATTGGTCCGATTCACCTTCTAAGCAGTAAATAGGCAGAATAAAATTTTCATGTTCTGAACAGCGAAGTATGGAAAATATCTTTTCAATGGTACTGATCCATTTTTAGTAACAATTGGATCAGAATACCCACTGAATGAAGGTGTACATTGCCTCACGAAAGACTCAATAGAATATTGTTCCCTTCGCTGCTCATTTGGATGTCCAGAATGATTCATAGCATGTGTAATTATAGAAACAATATTTTTCATTCCTTCTCCCATAATATTGGTTTGTTCAAGAGGACAATCATTTCATTGTCCATTAAATTGATCAATACGTTTCCTTCGGGTTATAGCCATCGTCTAAAACCCAAAATGAATAGTGTGAGAGGAAAAAATCATGCTAGGGAAAACAACATAATAAAGGGGGATTACCATCAATATATAACATGATAGGTTTAATTCTAAGATTTTTACCGTAATTCTAGGACAATAACCTACACATATAATTAACCATAGGGACATCCCTAGAAATACCTTACAACTGTCTCTAGGGATCTCATTATAGTTTTTCCATCCTAGTTTCCAAAGGTTAACTAATCCATTCCTATGATACCAACTATAGAGATCCCAAACATGAAATACATGGACAATAAATTACATTTGTGTATTACTTAATACATAACAAAAACCAACACTAAAGGTCTGTAATAGTTTAGTGTCTTTGGAAACTCGAAACATAATCTTCAGATCATGGTGAAAGATCTTCAACATCTCCCATAAAGATCTTCCCCTTTTTGTTTTCATACCTAAAACCTTTCTTTATATCGTAGGGAAAAAAGAAAATATATAAAGGGTGAGCTCAAATGCTCACTAAGGGTAATCATGGAGAATATAAAAAAAACCATATACTTTAGAACATAAAAATATTAACATAATGTTTAAACATCAAAATCTTGAGTAATGCCATAAAACATGGAAGTAAATAAGGCTTAAATCATAATGGAAAATAAATCATGATAAAATATCATGGAAACATGTAATTGTGGAAAACCATTAAGCACATGGTTCTATACTCATAGTATCCAAGACATTGCTACCAAGACCATCATAGTGGACAAAGTCCCTTTCTGAATCGAGTTCACTCCTCATTCCAGTCTTGTAACACTGAACTAGAGTAACTTACCATTACAGCCATGTCAATCTCATGAGATATAAATATTTACCTAATTCATTGGATGGATATATATTTCCCACCCATCTCAGAATGAAATCATTTTTAGTTGTTCCATAAAATAAACATGAATCATTCATCATAACCCAATGAAATAAATGAGTTTCAAAAACATCATCCCATCAAAACGTAATCCACATAAAAAATGAATATCATTTCATCATAAGAATAATAAAAACATGTAAATAATAGGTAAATTATACATGAAACATAATCATACTAAAAAACTTCATCTTCGATGGAAAATAGTTACTACAAAACACTTGAAATGAATTCTTGATGAAAATATCCTTTCTTCTTCAAAATCATTTTCCTTTCACAAAATGCAATTCAATTTTAAAAAATGATTTTTTTTAAAATAATCATGAAATATTTTAGAGGAAAGTCCAAGAAAATGTGGCATTATGAAACCATAAAAATCCATTTCATGCCGTATATGTTAAAAAACATTCGTCTCCTACTTTTTTAAGACAAAAAGTTCATCGTATGGTAAAAAAAAGAAAAATTCATTCCATAACACAATGTAAAAGTAAAATAGTGGTAAACATGTCTTTAAAAATACATGGAAGAATATTAAAAACTTCATGGAAAACGTTTTATGGGAATGGATGAAAAATTTAACCCCAGTAAATACTTAAAAATAAATAATCTCGGAAAAAAACGAGATTGGAAAAGTTATCCCTTACCTTATATCCGATATGCTTTGTATGTATCTGAACCTCATGTATAATGATTTAAATAATGTCATTGAATTATTATAGAATCATATGCTTTGATATGATATCATATATGGTTCACTTATGACTTTATATTACCCATTCATTTGTAAATACTATGTCAAAATAGTGTTTTGGGTAAAATCGTTTCATTTATCGTACGTGTTTCGACTTATTGTTCATGATATTATTACTTATATCCTGATTTAATTAATTACTTAATGTAAAACATGATTTTTATATAATATATATTCAGAATATAAATATATATGATAGATCAATAAATGGAATGAAATACACCATTAATGGAGATGGTAGGCCGTACGTACGAATGAACACTACTTTCGTTTCCTTATTGAATTAAATGGAATTAATTAAATGAAACATATATTTACATACATCCACTATCATGATTATGTACTATCTATAATTATTATTTATTATATATTATTTATAATCATACTTGAATGGTTTATCATGGAAAATGAATCTCATCGCGTTCGGGGAGACGGTGGTCCTTACATACGCATGAGCGATGATATCGTTCCCATTATTATTTAATAGAATTAGAGTGGATGATATAATATATAATAATCAGTATGATGTTTTAATAACCATATATAGTTATTATTTACACCATTATACCTATCCAAGTAAGGTGGGGGTGGGAAAACCGATTACACCGCGGCGTGGAGACAGTTTTCTGTACGTACACACGCGCGGTGATTTCGTTTTCCGTAGGATGGATAGAAGGTGAAATGGGGTTGTTTCATATTTATAATGACATATCATTATATTATTGATACTTATGTTATTACTTTATAATTAAACAACTAAATAAGAATAACATGAAGAAGAAATAAACTTGAAAGAATCGGTTGAAGAGATTACCTCTTCTTCGACGCACCACTTTTATGCTTCCTTTTAAGGAACTAGAGTTGGTCCTTTTAGAAGACCAGAACCTTAGAATGTTTCTAGGGAAGTGGAGAAGTGAAATTTTCAGGGTTTGGCCGAGCTTGAAGGCTCAATTTTTTGTGAATAGAAGAGGGAGGAGGTGCCCTTTTATAAAGGATGAGAGGGCCACCATTGGAAACCTCAAAAAAATTAATTTAAAATAAATTCAAACCCCACATAAAAAATTCCAAAAAAACTCAAATATGATGATTACAAGAGATAGGGTGTAATCACATCAACCAATAAAATTTAGACATGTTTGGAATTTATTTTATGCATTATCAACTTGATTTATCCTTATTTAATCTATTTAATTTTATTTGTGGTAATAAGATTCTAAATTTTAAATTGTTATAAATAATTACTTATGTGTTGTAAATTTTCCATAATTGGATAATTTAGGACATTTTAGACTATATAAATTATAATTTATAATTTTTAAATCTTTTTGTGATTATTAACAAAATTTATATTATGTTATTTTTATAAAATAATAATAGTGTCAATTTTGACACTATTCATTTATTTGAATTTAAATAAAATCCACAAAGAAGATATGTTCAAACTAAAATATTTAATATATTCAAAACATGTAATATTTATCCATAAAATTAGTTTATCACATTAAATAGTTAATATAATATTTATTTTAATATTTTTAAAACCATTTATTTGATATTTCAATAAATAAAATAATTTCAAAATCACTATTGTGTCACCATAAACTGTAATTATTTACTCCCTAAAAATTATAAATAAATTCAAATGATGTATATAATGTTATTAGCCTTCTAAAGACTATTCATGTTCTACATTTCATTATGTTTATCATTAAATTAGAATTATTTTACTTATAATATTTAAGAGAGTAAAATGTTGTCACTTTCTTTGGTTTTAATAATAATTAAATTATTTTCATGGTCAAAAGTCCATAAAATTATTATATTCCCACCCTTAGGTGATATCGGTCGACATTTAGTCTTCAAATTGAATTTTGGTAGCTGTTAGGGTAATTTTATAATCTTACTTTTACCCTTAATTACCAGATGTATCTTTAACTGCAGTAAATACACTACTGGAAATCCCATTTTTACCAATGATTATATCCCAACGGTTTATCAAATCATTAGGAATGGTTATGTATACCAATTTTTTTAGTAAAACCATTGGTATAGAGGAATTTATGATGAAATTTACCAACGGTTTGTAAAACCGTCTGTATAGGCCTCAATTAATACACTTTTACCGACGATTATACACTAACCATTGGTATATGTTGGAATCTATGCCACCATTACCAACGGTTTAATGAAACGGTTGGTATAGGTCTACATTCCCAACAGTTTTTTAAAACCATTTGAATTGTTTCCCCTAAATCCAGTTCGGGTGTCCAGTAGCCCCTCCGCTCGACTGCAGCTCTAAATTGAAGGTCTCACGAAGCTCTCTCAGTTCCCAGTCTCCAAAACTCCATCCATCCTCTTCAATCAAATGATTCTTCTGTTCTACACTTCAAATATGTATGCTCTACCTCAGTTATAATGTTCTTCATCTATTTTTTATTTTCTATTTTGATTTGACCTAAATGTCTGGGATCTCTCTATAAAGAGACACAGAAACTTGTTCCACTCACAGATCCATCTTAAATGAAACAATATTGTAGTTTTACACTCTAAATTTGTATGTACTACCTTAGTTTTAATGGTTTTCATCTATTATTTTTCTTTTCTATTTTAATTTGGTATAAATTAGGTTGTGTTGTCTATGGCATGTGAAGGTTAGTGATATTGAGGATGAATTGGATGCTGGTTGTGAGATGTATTGGAATTGTGATGTTTTTTGGATTATGTTTAGTTAATTTTCAATGAATTATTTGGGGATTTACTCCCTTTAACAGAGCCCCCACTCCTCATGGACCCTGGACACCCCACCTCTTGGACCTTGGACAGTCCCCCCCTCCTGGAACATGGACATCCTGGCCCCCCTCTTTCATGAAACTTGCACAGCCCCCATCCTGGACCCTGGACAACCCCCCCTCCACCCTCCTACTAGGACCTTGTATAGTCCCCCTCCTTCTTGGACCCTAGGAAACCCCCACCCTCCACCCTGGACCCTAGATAGCTCCCCTACCTGATGGACCCTAGACAAACCCCCTCCTTCCTGGACCATGGACAACCCCTTCTCCCCTTCTCCTTGACCCTAGACAGCCCCCACCCCCCTTCCTGGACCCTGGACAGCCCCCACCCCTCCTCTTATACCTTAGACATCCCCCTCATCCCCCTGCTCAACCACCAAATACCCCCCACTTCAAAACATTGACCACCAAACATGGACATGCTGGATTTTCTCAAAAAAGATAGATTTGATCCCCAAACCACCTCAATAATATCCTAAACAATGCTTATAATGTGGTTTTTACAACATAGCATCCAATTGTATTCCAAGTCACTAGTCTATCCTCCCTTGGATAGATTTTACAAAAATCATTCAACCTTAAGGATCCAAATAAAAATAAATTGATATAATACATTTGATAATGGATTAAAATTTCAAATTGGGATCCA
This sequence comes from Viscum album, assembly GCA_963277665.1. NCBI lineage: Eukaryota > Viridiplantae > Streptophyta > Magnoliopsida > Santalales > Viscaceae > Viscum > Viscum album. The sequence goes on along the minus strand of OY728136.1, from coordinate 1,575,425,308 downwards.
ATGAGGAATATTTTAGATATTATGCATCATGTTGATGAAGCGCTGTCGTGCGTGCTCTCAAAAATATTTATACTAAGTGCAGCACAGTGGCTGACCTAGGTCGATCTCTTGAGGAGCCTTTTGCAGTCAATCACTCACTACTTATAATTCACTATATATATATATATGTTAAATAAAATAAATGAAAATTATATATATGAAATGATAATGAAATACTAAAAGTAAATATGCAAATGCAATGCAGACAGAATGAATGCAAACAGAATGATGTCAGATAGAAATGAGACATTCCCGAGAGCATCGCCCAGAGTGAACCTTCATCGTCTTATTATTAGTTTTTAATTTAATTAATGAAAATTATCCATAGTATGCATGAACATCCTCCTATGCATATGGTTGTGAACATATGGTACTCTCAACGATCGCCGAGAGACCACACATCCACCTCCTCGGTCGAGGGAAAATATTGCAGAAGTGAAAGCTAAACCTCAGGTGGCAAGTGGAGACACAAAGGCGCCTTGCCCACTAAGATCCCCCTCAGTATAACTCTAAGAAAATAAGAAACATTAAGACATTAATGTTCAAAGACTTGGGTTCATCACTGAATTACTCCCCCGGGAACTTCCTCGAGTTAGCTACTCATGATCACGAGCATAAGAGTTCACAGTGATGGAGAAAACGGGGGGAGAAAAACAAAAGAGAGAAAGAATAAGAGTGAAAGGAGAACACTTGAATAAAAATATTAAATGATATTACATAATTAAAGTAAAAGAAAATACAAAGCTAAACTACATATAATGGCCAACAAAGGCTATTCCTAAGTTTCCAACCCTTTGGAATGAAAAAGACACACTCTTTTATAAGGAGAGGGTGTGGAAATTTGGCTCCAAACAATCATCCCCGAATGTAGTCGCGTGGATGGCTTCTTTAATGACGGAATTTGGAAGTTTTTCTTTCTTTAAAGTTGTTCCAATACTTCTCCTCTGTCTACCCACGAAATGTTAGCTTTATTGGACATGTAATGAAGGAGTTATGGTCACCTCACTCAGAGTATTTAATTCTATCGAGGCAGACTGTTCGTATTCTAATACACCGAGTTCCAACTCATTAATGTCCTTGAAATGAACGAATCATGCGCGGACTTCTTAATTAATGTTCTTCATACGGATTTCTTGCAGCTCCATGTAAAATTGCAGCTCAATTGGTTTGGCCATTTATGAGATATGGTCCCTACAATACAATTATGCAGTTCTGTACACAGTTTTCAAGGCCTAGTTTGTGAGCTAGATATGAGCTTCCAAATGATGGATTGTGATTTGGGTCCAGAAGTATAAAATGAAGCTCATCGAACATAGAAACCTGTAAAACAAGAATTTTGAAATTTGGATCACTTTGGAGAATGTTATAGCCGAAACATTATAATAAATGAAAACTGTTTAAATCCAAAATAAGACATTTTTCCAATTAAGCTAAAAAATACTCCTAAAACATAAATTGTTACAATTGACCCTTAAATAACAAATTGGTGGGATTAAAAACATTTAAGTTCAGAATAAAATAATTGAAAATATTTGGTCTATCAATTCCCCCACACTTAAACATTGCACTCCTGGGCAATCATCTTATACCAAGGTCAAAAACAAACTTCTCAAAGCATAAATGACAACATAGCTCAATTATCATATCAGAGAAAATATCATGCTTCATACATGGATAAAAATTTCATAACTCCTCAAAAATAATATGAATCAATTAAATCTCATGTTAATCCTCACATGCATGTCGTACCTACCTCCCTGGAAAATTATTTCTCTCTTCACTAAAGGATATTTAATGTGGAGTTTTTCTCCTTCCCAAAAACATGTGTGATTTCCATAGGCATGCTATCCTACTAGTATCTCCACTTCACAGAGTCACAAATGTTTCAATAATGAGGTCTTTTTCATGGATTGGTCTGAAGCTAAGGGTTGGCAGGTTTAAAATGTAAAAACATCTGAGGCAGAATGAGGAGGGTTAAGCTCTAAAGTGAAGTAAATGCCTGAAAACAGTTTTGCTCAAGAATGGTGTGCTCCTCAATCAGCTCAAAAACAAATCACCTCAAAAAACCTCTTCTTTCGGGAAATTCACACTTGGGATTTCAGCATCAATGAATTTCATCCCTCTTTTCCCCATTTGTAGCATTGTTTCAGCTAGAATTCAGATCTGGATTTCTCTTCAGAATCATGTTTTGGAGGAAAAGAGAGGCAGATTTTGATCTTCAAAAATTGGTGAACACCCAGCCCATATGTGTAATGATATTTTGGGCCACCCATCCATCTTTCAATCATGAGATTTCTTCCACCCAAGCAGCAATAAATATGTCAACACTTTCAATTCAGCTAAAAAAGATTCTTCAGGAAAGAAAAATAAAGCTCATCTTCTCCCTCCCCCACACTTGAGTTCAACAATAATCATGCATTTAACTTCTAGAGAATGTTGTAATGGGATAAATGTCTTTTATTGTGGCTTCCTAACAAGGTATTTCATGGCTACTAGGGGCTTAAAGAAGGTCAGATGTAAAGGTATGACAAAATAAGTGTTTAATGCAAAAGGGGCTTTCAAAGTGATGCCTCAATCATACTTAACAGAATCCATGAACTCTAACAGCTTTGAAAAAGATAAAAATAGCAAGTTCTGGATCACACAACATGTCTCAAGACTCTCAATAAAAAGATAAATGTATGAATATGTCAAACAGGTTTAGAAACCTCTCGGGTTGGGCAAGATTTTCAATTTGGACAGCACTAGTGCACATGAGTTTCACAATCAATCAAACGTCATCAAATGAAAAGATCAGAAATCAGAAACAAAATCCATTCAGCAATCATTTAAAACCTCAAATAATCAAATCAAGCAATGGGACAAAAATACCAAGATGGTTTGAATTTTCCCAAGTATTCGATTCATCTCATGATTCCTAAAAACACACCAAAAAAATGAAAAATGAAAATAAGAAAATTTCAAAAACATCAACATGATAAATAAAATGAAAGAACAAACAAAAGAAATGAAAACTCATAAGAAAAATAAATAAAAAGAAAGAGAAAAGGGATAATTCTTGGTTTTACTCCCAAGCAGATGCTGGGTTTTTACTGCCCCTAGTCAGGCAGTTGCAGCAGATTATCCCCAATCAGATGGTGGATGTGGTTTCCTTGAGATAAACCACCACATGTGACTTTTTCCAGCGTCCATCATTAGACACTGAGATTGGAGAACCCCAAAGCAAATAAGAAATTTACCATCCCCCAAGAAATAATAAAGATAGAATTTGAGATCTAGAGTGGGAGGGAATAAAATATAGGGGTGCTCCCTGTGAACATCTGTGGTGTCCTCCTCCAAATGTTATGAAATTTGTTGTAGAGGAGGCAGTAGCACCACCACTAGCTTCTCCGGATCTTCTTCCTTGATCACCACCACTTGAGTGGTATCTTTCATATCATCCAACTTCTGATCCATTTGTACTGTATCAGAAATTTCAGGAAAAGGGAAGTTAGAAAACAATTCAATTTGAATAAGATTAAAACAAGATGAATCAATTAAGAAATCATCCCTTTCAAGTAAGTCATCTTGGAAATTGATCTCTTCTGGAAAGACCATTAGCAACTCCATCTCAGCAGGTGCATCATCATCTTCATCATCCAAAGAAAGAGAAACGTCAAAAGGTTATGATTTTTCATTAGAAAGGATGGGAAGATCAAGTTTTAGGTTATCTTCAACAAAGTGATTCCAAGATTCATCCAAAAATTGTTGATCTCCCATAAGTGTATCAGCTGGAATGCGTAAATTAGGGACCTCCTTGAGCAATGGTTGAGTACGGGATGATATGATTAATTCTTTTAGAATCTCTTTCTCACCCTCCTCAGGTTCTTTGACATAAAAAAATAATCGGTGTAATCTCTTCCACCACTCGTTTGGGTTCATGTTCAGGTTCTGGTTCAGGTTCGGGTTGTTCCATCAGTGGACGAATATATTCATCAAACCTTTTTTCAGTTCTCTTCAGTTTTTGAATCTCTTCATGAAGTTCTTGCATTTTGGATTCATAATCATTCTGAACTTCTTCATGCACCTGTGATTGATCAGTCCATGCATAAAAATTTGAATTGAAATTCATGATGAACAAATATTTTTTTTATTTTTGAAGTTTATGATTTTTTTGTATTCTTTTTAATTAAAGGAAGAAAAATAATTTACAATAAGTGAATAAAAATAATGAGTGAAGACCACTTGTCTCCCGGGAAATGGCGCCAATTTGATGAAACGTTGTCGTGCGCGCTCTCAAAAATATTTATACTAAGTGCAGCACAGTGGCTGACCTAGGTCGATCTCTTGAGGAGACTTTTGTAGTCAATCACTCACTACTTATAATTCACTATATATATATATATGTTAAATAAAATAAATGAAAAGGATATTTAATAAATTATAATTAAATACTAAAAGTAAATATGCAAATGCAATGCAGACAGAATGAATGCAAACAGAATGATGTCAGATGGAAAGCAGACATTCCCGAGAGCATCGCCCAGAGTGAACCTTCATCGTCTTATTATTAGTTTCTAATTTACTTAATGAACATGCTCCATCGTATGCATGAAAATCCTCCTCGGCATATGGCTGTGAACATATGGTACTCTCAACGATCGCCGAGAGACCACACATCCACCTCCTCGATCGATGGAAAATATTGCAGAAGTGAAAGCTAAACCTCGGGTGGCAAGTGGAGACACAAAGGCGCCTTTCCCACTAAGATCACCCTCGGTATAACTCATAGAAAATAAGAAACATTAAGACATGAATGATCAAAGACTTGGTTTCATCACTGAATTACTCCCCCGGGAACTTCCTCGAGTTAGCTACTCATGATCACGAGCATAAGAGTTCACCGTGATGGAGAAAACGGGGGGAGAAAAACAAAAGAGATAAAGAATAAGAGTGAAAGGATAACACTTGAATAAAAATATTAAATGATATTACATAATTAAAGTAAAATAAAATACAAATCTAAATTACATATAATGGCCAACAAAGGCTATTCCTAAGTTTCCAACCCTTTGGAATGAAAAAGACACCCTCTTTTATAGGGAGAGGGTGTGGAAATTTAGCTCCAAAACATCATCCCCGAATGTAGGCGCGTGGATGGCTTCGTTAATGACCGAATTTGGAACTAGGTCCTTATTGAAAGTTGTTAAAACACTTCTCCTCTGTCGACCCACGAAATTTCAGATTTATGGGACATGTAATTAAGGAGTTATGGTCTCCTCACTCAGAGTATTTAATTCTGTCCAGGCAGACTGTTCGTATTCTAATACACCGAGTTCCAACGCATTAATGTCCTTGAAAATGAACGAATAATGCACTTCCTTCTTAATGAAAGTTCTTCCTAAGTATGTCTTTCAGCACCATGTTAAATTTCAGCTCAATTGGGTCGTCCATTTATGAGATATGGTCCCCACAATACAATTATGCAGTTCTGTACACAGTTTTCGAGGCCTGGTTTGTGAGATAGATTTGAGCTTCCAAATGATGGATTGAGCTTTGGGTCCAGAAGTATAAAATGAGGCTCATCGAACGTAGAAACCTGTAAAAGAATAATTTTGCAATTTGGATCAGTTTAGAGATAGTTATAGCAGAAACATTATAATAAATGAAAACTGTTTAAATCCAAAAATAAGCCACTTTTCCAATTAAGCTAAAAAATACTCCTAAAACATAAATTGTGACAATTGAACCTTAAATAACACATTGGTGGGATTAAAAACATTTAAATTCAGAATAAAATAATTGAAAATATTTGTTCTATCACATGTCCATGAGTAAATCCATTTTTATATTTCCGATTAGTTATTTTTCACAATTTTCACACATTAATTGTTTTTAAAAATGGGACAAACATTTATAAAGATTATAATATTAAAAATGAATATATTTGTGGATGTAGCTTAACCAGCAATCTCTAGCTTGTCTTCCTCTTCCATGATCATCGATGTGCACGTCTCGTCTCCATCTGACCTCGAACGACGGGTGACTCAGTTTCTGGATGATGATGAGCACCATATTCTCTTAGTTCCAAAATAGATTCATGCCGGCTATGCTCCTGAAGTGATAAATCCCACTAAGCGTCCATGTGAGCTTGATGACACGACCACCAGTTCTTGTAAGAGGCAGAGGAGTTCTGAGCTGATGGACCAAGACGATTGACTAGTGTCCATCCATCTGGCTGATGACGTAAAACATAGCGCTTCTTGGGAGGCAACCCATGTTCTAGAGTCTCATCATTTTGCTTTTTTTAATTGGTTTTAGGAAATAAACATGGCATGTATGCAACAATTTTTTAGCTGCTTCTGATCTATATGTGCACTTTTCATTACTCTGCATGAATCCTTCTATTTTTTCCGATCCTTAGTGTTATTTTTGATGACATGAGGCAGATATGTGCTATCTATTTCATGATTTTACAGGTACAAAAGTATGTGCACTTTTCATTATTCTATTCTTTCAGTGCTTAGGCCGATGGTACGAGGGAGATTCGTAATAGAGGTAGACGAGCATCTCCGCGTACCCGACTAGACCCTTCCCATCCGACCAAATGCAGTTGGATTCTGTTGAAACCTAAGTGAAACGATCCATGGGTCAAATTTGACGTGTATAAGTCAACCCAACCTCAATAAAAGTCACATTGTGGCCAGGATCCCTCAAACTGCCTCTCTTTTGTTCGAAATTGACTATTTTTAAGTGAAATCAACAACTGACATATGGGAAACCAACCAAACGCCTTTGGATTGTGTTGAAACATTTGTAAAATGATCCATGGGTCATATGCAACATTTAAAAGTCAAATTCACCTCAATCTGATGCGTGGTGTGGCCGGTATCACTCCATGTGTATGTATATTGTTTAAAATGGACAATATTTTATGTACAAATGCCAATCCAATAAAAAATATTTTGATTATGTTGATACTTTTTATGAATGATTCATGACTCATATTCTTCATGTACGAGTCAACCTCGCCTCAATTTGAGGCTTAGGGTGGCCGATACCACTCAAAGTGCCTCTATTTTGTTAAAAATGGACTTAAGTTTAAGTGAAATCAACAACTGACATACATAAAACCAACCAAACACATTCAGATTCTATTGAAACTTAAGGAAAACAATCCAAGAGTCAAATGTGATGTTTATGAGTCAACTCCGCCTCAATATGTGGCTTGGTGTGGCCGACACCACTCAAAATGCCTCTGTTTTGTTAAAAATGGTCTTAATTTTAAGTGAAATCAACAACTGACATACAGTAAACTGACCAAATGCATTTAGATTATATTGATACTATAGTAAAATGATCCATGGGTCATATGTGACATCTATGAGTCAACCCCGCCTCAATCCAAGGCACGGTGTGGACGTTACCATTCAAAATGTCTCTTTTTTGTTCAAAATGACTTTAATTTTAAGTGAAAACAACAACTAGCATACGGAAAACCAACAAAATGCATTCTAAATCTATTGAAACATTAGTAAAATGATCCATAGGTCATATGTGACATGTACGATTCAACCCCGCCTCAATCCAAGGTACGGTGTGGCCGAAACCACCCAAACTGTCCCTCTTTTGTTTAAAATGGACAATATTTTACGTACATACGCCAAACCAATCAAACGGATTCTGATTGTGTTTATACTTCTGCACAACTATCCATGACTCATATGTGATGTGTAATAGTCAACCTCATCTCAATTAGAGGCCCGATGTGGCCGACCCTACTCAAAGTGTATCTGTTTTGTTAAAAATAGACAAAATTTTAAGTGAAATAAAAAACTGACATACAACAAACCGACCAAAAAAATTCAGATTATAATGAAACTTATGGAAAACGATCCATGAGTCATGTGTGATTTGTACGAGTAAACCCTGACTCAATACGAGGCTCGGTGTGTCCGGCACCACCCAAAATGCATCTATTTTGCTAAAAATGGACTTAATTTTAAGTGAAATCAACAACTGACATACGGTAAACAAACCAACTACATTCAGATTCTATTGATACTACATAAAAATGATCCATGGGTCATATTTGATGTGTAAGAGTCAACCTCACCTTAATCTGATGCACGGTGTGGACGGTACCATTCAAAATGTCTCTCTTTTGTTCAAAATGACTTTAATTTTAAGTGAAAACAACAACTGGCATACAAAGAACCGACCAAATGCTTTACAAATCTATTGAAACATTATGGAAATGATCCATGGGTAATACTTGATGTGTAAGTGTTACCCCCGCCTCAATCCGAGGCACGGTGTGGCAGGTACCACCCAGACTGTCCCTCTTTTGTTTAAAATGGACAATATTTTATGTACATACGTCAAACTAATCAAACGGCTTATGATAGTGTTGATACTTTTGAACAATGATCCATGACTCATATGTGATGCATACGAGTCAACCCCACCTCAATTCGAGACCTGGTGTGGCCAACACCACTCAAAGTGCCTCTGTTTTGTTAAAAATAGACTTAATTTTAAGTGAAATCAACAACTGACATACGGAAAACCGACCAAACGCATTCATATTATTTTTAAACAAAAGGAAAACTATCCATGAGTCAAATTTGATGTGTAAAAGTGAACCCTGCCTTAATAAGAGGCTTAGTGTGGCCGACACCACTCAAAATGCATCTGTTTTGTAAAAAAATGGACTTAATTTTAAGTGAAATCAACAACTAACATACAGTAAACCGACCAAACACATTTTTGTTCTGATGATACTATTGAAAAAAGATCCATGGGTTATATGTGACATGTAAGAGTCAACCCGCCTTAATCTGAGGCGTGGTGTGGATGGTACCATTCAAAATGTCTCTCTTTTGTTCAAAATGAATTTAATTTTAAATGAAACCAACAACTGACATACAAAAAACAGACAAAATGCATTCTAAATCTATTGAAGCATTTTTAAAATGATCCATGGGTCATATGTGATGTGTAAGAGTCAACCCCGTCTCAATTGGAGGCGTGGTGTGGCCGGAACCACCCAAACTGTCCCTCTTTTGTTTAAAATGGACAATATTTTACGTACATACATCAAACCGATCAAACGGATTCTGATTGTGTTGATAATTATGAACAATGATCCATAACTCATATGTGATGTGTACGAGTCAACCCTACCCCAATTCGAGGCACGGTGTGGCCGACACCACTCAAAGTGCCTCTATTTTGTTAAAAATGGACATAAGTTTAAGTGAAATCAACAACTGACATACGTCAAACTGAGCAAACGCATTTAGATTATATTGAAACTTAAGGAAAACAATACATGAGTCAAATGTGATGTGTGAAAGTAAACCAAACCTCAATAAGAGGCTCAGTGTGGCCGACACCACTCAAAATGCCTCTATTTTGTAAAAAATAGGCTTAATTTTAAGTGAAATCAACAACTGACATACAGTAAACTGACCAAACTCTTTTGGATTTTATTGAAACTATAATACAATGATCCCTGGGTTATATGTGACGTTTACGAGTAAACCCCGCCTTAATCCGAGGTGTGGTGTGGCTGGTATCACTCTAAGTGTATGTATTTTGTTTATAATGGACAATATTTTACGTACATATGCCAAACCAATCAAACGGCTTCTGATTGTGTTGATACTTTTGAAAAACGATCCATCACTCATATAAGATGTGTATGACTCAACCCTGCCTCGATCTGAGGCCCGTTGTGGCCATCACGTCTCAAAGTGACTCACTTTCCCTTGAAATGGAAAAAATTTTATGTGAAAACAACAACTGTCACACTGAACCCCAAAAACACGCATTCAGATTCCATTGAAACTTTCAGAAAACGATCCATGGGTCATTTTTGAGATGTACAAGTCGACCCCAACTCAATCTGAGGCGTGGTTTGGCCGGAACCACTCGAAGTGTCTCTCTTTTGTTTCAAAAGGATATCATTTTTAGTGAAAACAACAACTGACATACAGAAAACTGACCAAATGCATTCAGATTCTGTTGAAACATTAAGAAAATAATTCATGAGTCATATGTGATGTGTACGAGTCAACCCCATCTCAATCCGAGGTGCGGTGTGGCCAGAACCACTCCATGTGTCTCTCTATAGTTTAAAAGGGACTTCATTTTATGTGAAAAGAACAACTAACATACGGAAAACTGACCAAATGCATTAGGATTCTATTGGTACTTTAGAAAAAGGATCCATTGGTCATTTTTGATTTGTATGTGTCAATCGTGCCTCAATCCAATCCTAGATGTGGCCGCCATGACTCAATGTGACTCACTTTTCTTTGAAATGGAATACATTATAAATGAAAACAACAAATGACATACTGAAACCCCAAAAAACACATTTTGATTCCATTGAAACTTTAGGAAAACAATCCATGGTTCATTTTTTATGTTTATGAGTGAACTGCGCCTCAATACGAGCCTTGGTGTGGCCGGGACAACTCAAAGTGACTCACTTTTCTTTGAATTGGAAAACATTTTAAGTGAAAACAACAACTGACATACAGAAAACTGACCAAACGCATTAGGATTCCATTTAAACATTTGGACAACGATCCATGGGTAATTTGTGACGTGTACGAGTCATCCCCACCTCAATCCAGGGCCTAGTGAGGCCGGAACCACTCAAAGTGTCTATCTTTTGATTCAAAAGGACATCATTTTTAGTGAAAACAACAACTGACATACGGAAAAATGACCAAATGCATTCGTATTCCATTTAAACATTAGGAAAACATTCCATGAGTCATATGTGACGTGTACGAGTCAACCCCACCTCAATCCGAGGAGCAGTGTTGCCGGAACCACTCGAAGTGTCCTTCTATAGTTTAAAATGGACATCATTTTAAGTGAAAAGAACAACTGACATATGGAAATCTGACCAAACACATTCAGATTCTGTTGATACATTAGGAAAAGGATACATGGGTCATTTGTGACATGTGTGAGTCAACCGCTCCTCTATCCAATCCTCGGTGTGGCCGCCACGACTCAAAGTGACTCACTTTTCTTTGAAATGGAAAACATTTTATGTGAAAACCAAAACTGACATACTGAAACCCAACAAAACGAATTTGGATTCTCTTTAAACTTTAGGAAAACAATCCATAGTTAATTTTTGATGTTTACGAGTCAACCGCGCCTCAATCTGAGCCTTGGTGTTGCCGGGACAACTCAAAGTGACTCACTTTTCTTTGAATTGGAAAACATTTGAAGTGAAAACAATAATTGACATAATAAAAATCAACGAAACACATTATGATTCCATTGAAACCTTATAAAAATGATCCATGTGTCATTTTTGACGTGTAAGAGTCAACCCCACCACAATCCGAGTCGTGATGTGGGCAGGATCACTCTAAGTGTCTCTCTATAGTTTAAAATGGACTTCATTTTAAGTGAAAAGAACAACTGACATATGGAAAACCGACCAAACACATTCTGATTGTGCTGATACTTTAGGAAAAGGATACATGGGTCATTTTTGATGTGTATGAGTCATATGCGTCTCAATTTGAGCCTCAGTGTGGCTGGAACAACTCAAAGTGTATCATTTTTTTGAAATGGAAAGCATTTTATGTGAAAACAACAACTGACATACGAAAAATTGACCAAACGCATTCAGATTGTATTTAAACGTTAGGAAAAAAATCCATGGGTTATTTGAGACATTTACGAGCCAATCCCGCCTCAATACGAGTCGCGGTGTGGCGGGGATCACTCAAAAATGTCATTTTTTTTAAATGAACCACTTTTTAAGTGATAATAACTAGCATGCAGAAAACCAACGAAACCCTTTCGGAATATGTTTATTCTTTAGTAAATTGATAAATGGGTCATGTGTGACGTGCACTAGTCAATCATGTTTTAACAAGAAGCATGGTGTTACCGGTATCACTCCAAGTTCATGTATTTCGATTAAAATTGATATCATATATAGTAAAAACATCTGTATACGAAAAACCGATCAAATTATGAATTGAATTCCAAATTTCACATATAATTGTCATCTAAATTTGAAATTTAATTATAAATGAATTTTAAAATGAGTTCTAAATGAATTCTAAACGAATTTTAAAATGAATTCTAAAATAATTCTAAACTATGTATCTTTATAATTACGTTATGAATTCTGATTTAATTCTGAATGTGTATAGTTTCAGGATGTGTTATATGTTAAATGTATATGAATTTTTTCTGTATATGTATATTTTAGTTGGTTATTGGAGGTAAAAGAGAGGGATTGAATAATCACAGGTGAATGGAGACCCCACTCCACCACTGTCCAAATTAAAGCCTGCTGTGCAAATTACAGGCTGCTCTGCAATTTGCACAGCATAGGCTATTCCAACGGTTTGAAACCATTGGCAAAGTCTTCTAAAGAGGTTTATACCAACGGTTCACATGGAATCATTGGTATAAACTCTTTCCCAATGATTTCAAACCGTTGGGAAAAGATGTATAGTTGGATTTTTCCCAATGGTTTTGAGTGAACCGTTGGGAAAATATAGAGATTTTGTTGGGTTTTCCCAACGGTTTACTTAAAACCATTGGGAAAACATATGCCAATGGTTAATGTAAACCGTTGGGATAGGATGATTTTTCTAACCTGTCCCAATAGTTCTTTGTAATCCGTTGTGAAAACTTTTCCCAACAGCTTACTTCCCCATGGTTTGCAGAACTGTTGGGATAGATATTCCCAATGGTTCTGCGGCCTTTCCCAACAGTTATGAACCGTTGGAAATGCCTCTTTTTCCAGAAGTGATAATAAATATCGTAGTTACTATTCATTATGTCAAAAAAAGTTACCTATTAACCTAATTTAGACCCACTGAATTAAAATATTGAATTTATTTTTCTAAATTCAAAACACAGAACTTGCAGTAATTAATTTAAAATTTATCCCGTTGTTAAGAAAATGGGTTTTAAAAGATAAAACATTGCCAAAGATTGAAATTTTTTTACCTATAGATTAAATGTAAAATTAAGGTTAATGACATAAATTATATTAAATGGTAAAAACATATTATATTTATACTTTGAAACCATTAAATATTATAATTCAACCATATAACATATTGCGATGAAGAAATTTTTTTTTTAATTAAAATATAGTGTGTTTTTATTATCCATAAAAATATGAAAGTTATCAAAATAATATGAATAATTTATACAAAGTAAATTTTTATAACCTTATTCCAAAAAAGAATTTTATTTTGTCAAATTGATCTTATAAACCTGTCAAAAACATGATTTAATGTGGGTGCACAATCAAAAGTTGGAAAAAAGGGCATTTTTTAAAAAATACTTATTTTACATGAAAAATTTATTTTGTTCACATAAATTGTTTTGGGAAATGTGAAAGTTGAATAATAATGTTATATAATTCAAAATGTAGTTAATACTATTCATATCAACTAGACCATAACAATATTATAACATTATATCATTGTTTAATGAAACTCGGTATTGCGTATTACACACGCTATCGAGGAAGTTCGTGATTGTATGTAACACACACCTTGAATAGTGTTTGAGTATAATATTAGAAAATAAGGTGTAGCGTATAGCACAAGCTAATTATGGTGTAACGTACAACACAAGATATCAGTGAAATTAAAAGAATATTTTTCATAATATCTCAGGGTGTTACAAACCTACTTCAGAACCATGATTGAATATCTTTGAGAATATAGAAAAACCATGCCAACCCTTACCAATCATCAATTCTAAAATCACATACCTGGGAAAATACCTCTATATAAATATTTTACTAACGAGGCCTGGCCCTCTATATAAATATGTTATAACAACATGTCTAATCCCTATATATAAAAATTTCACAATCCATCCCATTCCCTCTATATAATAATTTTAGAATAACATGGTTTAACCCATTATATATATATTTAATCATAAAAATGCAAATAAATATATATAGTTATTTTATATCAAATGTGACACAAGCCATCATGAAAATAATTTAACATTGTAATATCAAATGATAAATTGGTTCTCTCAAACTATTATAATTTATATTTCAATTTTACATTCATTCTTTTAGAGATACCATAAGCCATTTCAATGCCAAAGTGCCCAACCATTTTATATCAAATAATTGGAAACCTTTTCAATAATAATTTTTAATATTTTCTTAGGTGAATCTATCAAATTAAATCACCCATGTTCTAATTTTATAATATAAAATATTAATCCATAATCCAAATCATTATTATTCTAGGGTACGATCACCAAATAGTTATCTGTAGGCCATGTATCTGTATCATTAAATCCAATGGAATCCAATGTAAAAGCCAACACATGATTTATCATCATCCATTATACAATTAAATAATGAACACATTATTTAAGTCCAATAAAATAAAATTTCAAATATATATATATATATATATATTAGAAACTAATAATAATGTCTTGTATTACACCACTAACTAGATCATTTTGTCAACACAATTCTTTCAATAGGTAACAGCTACAATGGATGAAGGTGATTATGAACAAAATAATATCTCGGTCACAAAAGATATTGATCATAATCATAAACAATCATAGTCAAGGGATTCCTCCACTACATCGGAGACAAACACAAGACAATGAAAAAAAAGTGAAACAACTAACTATGGATCAAACATTTTATTGGATGATTCCGAAGGGAGAGACACACTAAATATCACTTGGAGTCACCTAGTACATGAGAGTGGATGGATTCATGTAAATAATATAATAAATAGTAAGCATATTGTGGACCTAAAATTACTGATCCTGAGAAATACATTTTGTGTAATCATTTCACATACTCTATTTATTAAATTATGAGTTTCAACAAAAAAAATTGTCACCTTAGGTTAAAATAACCTTTCTTGAATACTGAACATTGTGTTCGAATTTCATGGTGTTAATTCATTTCATGTGAATAACCAATTTCATAGAATCTTCGCACAGACTGTTACATGTCAGGTATCATTTTCAAGACATATAAATAACATTTAGAAATATTTACGACCAACTTCATTAGAATATCCCAATTCACCTATAAAATCGTCCAAAATCCTTGAGAAACCATTTAATCTACTTCTACATGTTTATAACGTGAATTCATTCATTCAAACAAACATACATCCTTGAACATTAGCTCATTTTCATTGAATTTCTTTTATATTCTAAAATGAAACATATCCACTAGGGTTCAAATTCAAATAAAGATGAAAAAATTTGGTTCAATGACAAATTAAAATATTGAAATTCTTGAAAAAACATTATATTAAAAACTCCACACTATATAACTACTCATCCCCAAGCTACTCCAAGAATCA
Organism: Viscum album; assembly: GCA_963277665.1. NCBI lineage: Eukaryota > Viridiplantae > Streptophyta > Magnoliopsida > Santalales > Viscaceae > Viscum > Viscum album. Next base: position 1,575,409,913 of record OY728136.1, on the reverse strand, counting down.
CTTTGTTTAATCATATAACAAGACTAGTCATTGTTCCCTCACATCAGATACTCCTTCCTAGGTTTCCACTTGATCATTCCCTTGTATCCACTTCACTTTAACTAGATGTGTAGTCCTACCCCATGATACTTATCACTATGTTTCAGAATACATATCAGATAATCTTAAAAGGATTAATATAAAATAATAATTATTCCCACAAAATCTACCACATGAGATGGTTTATGATGGTATCTCTAAATATATGACACATCAAACGTGATTCTCGTGGATATATAACACTATATAAGGGGAAATCATTATTCCAATATACTTAAGCATTCCACTATCTCAAATGGAATGAAAATTTGGGAAATATCATCACTGTTTCATGATATTGAGTTTCCTAAATGTAGGAAACACATGAATGAAATGATAATGACCATACTAAAACTCAACATGACTACATAGTTGTCCAATATAATATTTCTACCTACTCTACAAATTCACCATCCACATTCTAATAAAATGAACATGACATATCCTTAATGAAACTAAGCCCAACCACTAGTGATTCACCTACCTCTACCAACAAAGAGGTGAATGGAATATCATTACATAAAAATATTCAAAAGGTAACATTAGGAATGATTCTTGGAATATGTTCTTATATTAAAAATCCACAAGCGACATATTATAATATCATGAACCTCTAAAATCATTAAAAAGGATCATAATAGGCCCTCAAGAATCTGAATTGTCACCTCTAATTTACCATAAGTCTGAGGATGATAGGCTTTACCTTGAAAAATGATGGGTTTTTATCCTATTTAAGAAACATTGTGAACCAATATATTAATCGAATATCTCTATACTAAAAAATACTTCTTGGAAGACCGTTCATTAAAACCATCTTTTGGTTATAAAGACAACTCATATCTTCAACAATGATGTTCTATTTGGTAAGAAATATGTGGGATACATTGACCATTCGATCCCTTATAACCTATAATGCATCATTATATTGTGTTTTCCTTGGTAATCCTTTCCTTAATTCATTATTTACATCACCCGAAATCCATTGAAAAAAGGTTATAAACTATAGCAGCCTAGAATACCTCGGTTTATTAACCTTCTCCTACTGATATGTGTAACCTCTCATCCCAAACATACTTTCTATATCTTTATTTTTGAAAACGTGTGTTGGTTCCAAATACCTGTATACATATTTTTCATACCCTAATGTACAAAAAATATAAAATAATGAATCTCTCTCATCATCTCCTTACGCAAACCCATACGAATCCAAACTCATCCACATAAAAGAAAAATGAATTTTCACATCCAATAGAGCATCATGATAGTGTCACCCCACCATATATTCTCTATATCTATTAAAATACATCGAAATTATATAAATACACATCTTTTATATGATAACAATGAATGGTTATAACACATGTTGATGTTAGATCTACTCATCCCTAGGTCTCTTAAGCATCTAGATTCATATCTACATATATTTACACCATCCTCTAATAATTGTAAGACTCCCAAATTATTTTAGTATGAAAATTAAAAATAAAATTATCACAAAAAACATTTCCCTTCCCTAGTTTATAAGTCGAAAAAATATTGAAAGACTATAAATACTCTTCCCACCTCCTCTTTCAACGATTGAGGACTCACTAACATAATATGTACATAAAGATATCATGGTCAGTGTACACAAAATGCCTCATTACCATATAATAATGCCTCTCACATCATAGAGCATGTACCACAATAAAAACCTCGAGATCATGAGTAGGACAATTTCTCTCATACTACCTTGTATTTTTTGAACCATAAAAACCAATCGATCATCCTATATCATAGTTGCTATGATTATAAATCTGGATTTGTCAGAGTACTAAATATATTACTTTCATGGAAATAGTATGGTGAGAATATTTTATGACCAAGGACTATTCTTCTTCCCCTATATATATTTCATGTCATAATACTTCCAAAAAATGCCTCCCTTCTTAGAACTCTTGGATTATTAATCATCCAAATGGGAGAATTCCATGATAAAATAACAATAATAACATTGATAGACCTCAAAAAATTAAATATCAATTTCATTCTTAGTAAACTACCATTAGAAAACGTTTACAACCATCTATGGATGAACATAATTTTAATATTATACGATTAAATTAATGAAGATGTTAATATTATTAATCTAGAAACTGCATTTGGTTACAGCGATGTAAAGCAGAAGACCAATCAATGTACTCATGATGATTTCATGATATTGGCCATGATTTTAGGTTTAATGGAACTACACTATGATTTCATCGACAAAAAACTATAAACTATACATAAAAAGGATGAAATGTCTTATTCATCATGTTCATGATTATTTTCGATAAACTTTTTATTCCTAATATAATTACTACCAACTCATACCGGCCATACCTACTCCCAAAAGTAGAAAGAGGTATGTTTGGTGGTATCAACATTATTTGGTGGTATCATAATGTCAATAGGATCAAATATAAAAACAAAAAACGTTTTAGATTATAAAAGAGATCATCTATATATTTTAGGGGATACTGGTTCTTACAAAATTCTAATTCAATATTTGATAATTGAAACATAAAAGAAGAGCACATCATAAATTTTTCTATAAAGAAACGTGGTACCCCATAGAGATATACTAGGAAATATGAAACCATAATGTTCCATATCATCCAGCATAACATTCAACTCCCAAATCTCTATTGGCGCCATTATTTATTTTATTTCAAAAACTACCACTTCTCCATCACCATCACGATCATGAAACCATTCTCCAACTTGTGTTTTATTCCATATAAATCACTTCAAAAAACATCTTGAAAATGATAAACCATTAAATAAAAATTATCAATCTACATTCAACCATATACTAGAGAATGAACTAATATCTAATCCATAATAAAATTCAAACTTCACATAATTGGTCCTGCACATATATCCTAATAATTCCCCTCTCCCTGGTGATAACTACTACCACCTACACTAGGGTACTATGTCCCCAAAATTTACGTGAATGATATTTTCAACTCTATAATCCTATATAATGATTGGTAGATGATTAATTCCATGACTCAAGTACTTATCATGACCCCCAACCACTTCTACTACAATTTATACCCATACAAAACACTTTATAGTTAGCACGATCTAGTATAAGCATTTCACTCTAAAAAAGGTGCATGCATTAAGGATTCATATGACCCATGTTTTTTACATTGATAGAAATATAATGGAACCTTATCCTAATATATATTCACACTTCCCTGGCATCTCTTCTTACTAATTAAATGGGAAAACAATTACAGTGATCCCTTTTTCCACCATAATAAGTGCTTTGCATTCTCCTTTTGGAAAAGGCATGACCACAGATTAGGGCCTCACACTGATTTATTTTAATGATGAATTCTAGATTAATCAAATAAAAAAAGATTATTATGAAAAATAGTTCACATATAAGATGATATTATAAATAATCACATAAAAATAAAACACACCCTGAAGATCTAATCAGCTTCCGAATATGGTGTGATGTGATACATGCCGATGAAACGTCCAACATAGTCAACCAATTATATTCCATCCTACATAAGGTTCCATAAATAATGAGATTTCATATACATATTTGTATTCATATATATGTTTCATGGAATAATTAATTCAATGCCCTTCAATAATAACTCCTCTTACTCTCTAGCATGCTTCATAATGTCCTAGTAGCTCTTGATTGATCCATAAAGCATGTATGACGTAATATTCACCCTATTATCAATGGGTTTCTTATTGTGTTTGATGATCATCCAGGATGATTAATTATTTAACTCATCCACCTTGATGACTCTCTCCCTAATAATCACTGGGGGATTCTATAGTGGAATTTTTTTTTCTTAGAATATGAATGAATGATCTGAACAGTATCCATTTCCATAGATCACCTGACCCTCATAAATTAATCATGATTTTGAACATCATTTTGATCATTAGGATCTATAGTAATCTCTATATGATCTACATTAAGATAATTATGATTTAAAATCCCCAAACAGTCAATTCAAAGATGACGAGAATGAAGTTTCCTGAAAAGACAAATGAATTCTGTAGAACAGTGGATAACAAAAAGGTCAATCTCAATAAGTGAAATCAACAAGGGACAACTATTTCTTGGTCTCTCTAAATATTATTGAAATGTGTTTTATAATTATATAGAAATTCATTCATTTCATGTATCATATATAACTAGTATCTCATTCTACAGTTAATACTGAATAATATAACACATGCATTAAACATCTTCATACCATAAATCATGCATCTCAAGTATGTCAATACCTATTGATCATGATGCACAAACATACATCTCACCCTAATCCAATCTAGTATTATATTTCGCAAGAACAATAATATCACAGAACATTTTTTTAACAAAATGTGAAATAAAATCATTCTTAATAAGTGGATGTTATGAAAAACAATCTCATCATTGTGTACCTGGATTATACCCAATAAATGGGTTAGATAATCCCTTTAGAACGATCATTAAAAATTATTGAGACATCATACTCTCATTTATAACTCTATTAATGGTCATGAAACATAATATATAAATTCTTTTTTAAGGCTTCCTTACATCACGTGATCTAGTATAATCTTACATTTACAAATTATATTGGATACATGACATTAAAAATGCCACGAATTATTCCTAGGAACTAGCATTGGGGGAGTTATGATTATATTGGGATGGATATACCCCAATAAAAATGTTATAATATAGATAAAATAACCAATATAAATAAATATGAGAGTAAAAATAAAACAAAAAAACATTACCACATACAACATTATAAAAGAACAATGGATTAAACAAATTATAAATAATCATGTAATGTCAGGATGGAATGTATACAATGTGAATCATATGTAATAAAGAAAAAATATAATACTTCACAGCTAAAGTAAGATGACACTGTTAAAAAACCCATGATAGTCCCATATCCATGTTCTAATCCATCAACTAAGGAACATTAAAGAACATGGTGTATTTACCTTATTCAAACATGAATCCATTTGCATTCTTATGTAGCAAAAAACACAACGTTTTTTTGTTAAAACAAAATAAGTTAAAAAACTAATTCTAAAAAAGAAATATGATAAATAAGTTCATTATATAATGAAATAAACAATATATTTAATAAATAAATTAATAAACGAATGAAATAAAACTACTTCATAATTAGGGAGAAATATCTAGGAACATATTGCACAACCATTCAAACCATAACAAACTTTCAATTGTGTAATCACATAAAATGCAATAATACTCTATCTATAAATATTAGAAACCAATCTAATTTCTCATTATAATAATTTTATCATAATAGGGACAAGACCATTATATAATCATTTCAGTCTCTTGGCCAACCCTCTGTAGAAAAGTTTTATCATAAATAAGAATCCCTATCAACATGTTTACTTCACCATAATATGGAATAACCCTATATATAAGAAATTATGAATAAATCACAAAAAATTAAATACGTAAAAAATTACACATCATAATATCTGAATCCACATGAATTAGTTTTGAAAATTAACATTTATATCTCAATTTTTTATTCATTTTTTAATTATATCATAAGATGTTGTCATTGGGACATGTACATAAATTTTATATCAAATACTGACCAACCATTTAAATAATAAATTTTACCATTTTCCAATTTGAATATATCTCAAGAAATCAAATGAAGTATCATTTCATGGTAATCATACTTTAATCAATTAGTCAAACCATTATTTTTCTAGGGGAGGCTCACCTTCAATGTAACTGTAACCCTTGTCTCAAAATAATTGAATCCAATTGAATCCAAAAATTAAATCAATACATTCGTCCTCATCATTTATTTAATTAGTTATTGTTAAAATTATAATAGATAAAATGCTAAATCATTACCACAACTAAACAATATAAATAGAAAACAGTGTTTGGTTTTAGACTACCAACCTTGATTTAATGATTGAAGTAACAATTCCAATAGGTAACACCAATAATGTAAGAAGGTGAGAATGATCAGGATGAAATCATAGATCCCAAAATATCATGACCAACCACCAAAAAAATCATGGTAAAGAGATTCCATATCTACAATAGAGAGGATGATAAGAGAGTGTTTTAACAAAGAAAAACAACTAACACCATATCTGATAAATGATTGGGACACCCATAAAGGATAAATACAGACTAAATTCACCAATATTCACCTACATATGGATAGATGATGGATTCCCAGAAATGTATAATGAATCATTTTCACATCATGGGTTTAAAAACATTGACACCGAGAAAAACAAGGTTTTTCACAATTTCATATTGTGCATTTCAATATTATGAGTTCTTCCAAAAAAACAAAAATACATTGTGTTAAAATAACCCATTAATAATATAACACATCGGGAACTAGTTTGATGACATGTATTTATTTCACATCATGATCCAATTTTACATCATCATCCTATGAATCATTACATATCATGTAATATATACATGATGTGTAATATCCTTGAATATATTATTAAATAAAACTTCTATTGAAGAACTAGAACAACCTTTGAATCATTCCAAACTCATGTGGAACCCTCATACACCTCATAATAAAATTTATAACTAGACTCTATTAATTCATAAAAATTTTCATCCCTAAAAATTACTTAATTTTACCTATAAAAACTTATCTATCTTCTAACAAAACTCATACATAAAAAATTAATGTCAAAGGAAAACCCAAACAAACCAGGATCAATAAAAAATATGTAGTGGGATTTACCTAGAAATGACGAGATCATAAAAAATACATCATGGTTCTTTTTGGGATATATCACCATATATTACAAATATATATCCATTATATGTTAATTTAATAAGGATACTCCATCCGTATCGTTTCCTCATATTCAGATATCTCTTTGAGAAAAATATGTTTCATGATATTATTATCTAAGAACACTATATAGTTCTCACTAATGTTATAGTGACACCATGTCTTCAAATCATTGATGACAAAGTTAACTCCAAATCATGTGTTGGTTAATTATTCTAATTCACCTTAAACAACCTTAAACCATAATCAACGATATCATCACCCTGCATGAGAACACAGACTAACCCACTTCCCAAAGAATCAAAAAAGACACTATACCCCTTTCCAGATTCTGGTTATATCATGATACGTGCTGATTTAAGTCCAAATTTTAGCTCCTGAAATATCTTCTGTAATTTCTCAGTTTATTAGAATGGAACATTCTTCTTTTTCAAAGTATTAATAAGTGATTATATTTGTGAAAATTCATAAACAAAATATAGAAAATTTCTAGAAAGACCAAGAAATATTTGTATCTCGAAGGAGTTTTTTCAGTGGTTCCTTGTATATTACAACATCTACCTTTTATAGATCCAGAGATAATGATATTATATAAATTACAATCCCAAGAAAGAATACATCTTGTATCCAAAAATCACACATTTATAGTTTCCAATATAAATGATGGCCTCCCATGATTTCAAACACTATCACTATGTGTTCCTCGTGCTCTAACCTTGTCCTTGAATACAAAAATATATCATCCAAAAACACTAAAATAAAAGAATCCAAATATCGATGAAATATATGATTCATAATTTTAATAACGATCAATTGTGAATTCGTAAGAGTGAAATTCATGACTATGTATTCATAATGGCCATATCTGCTTCTGAAAGCTGCCTTCAGAATGTCCTCCATCAGAACATGCACTTTGAGATATCATGTTCGCAGGTTAATTTATGAAAACCGCTGAGCTCCCCTAAATTACTCAAAAAGTAAATCAATGAAAGGTAGTGGATAAAAATTCTTTATTATAACATGTTTGAGCTTATGATAATCCACACAGAGCCTTATATTTCCATTTTCTTTCATCACTAAAAATATTGTTTCTTCTTATGGAGACATTCTCTGCCAAATAAATCATTATCATTCCAGATCCTCCAACTTCACATTCAATTCCGTTAAATCTGTATGTGATATACTATAATACGGAAAGGACATAAGACTTGTCCAAGAGAGAATGTAAATTGTAAACACCAATTCACTTATAGGTGGAAACCATTATAAGTTATTGGGAATGATGTCTAGAAATTTGTCCACGAATACTAGAAAACTGTAATCTTCAATATCTTCAATTGATTCCATGGTTAATTCCACAAAATAGTAAGTGCCTCCTTCCACTGGTAATTCCATAAAGCCTGTTTCATTGTCTTTACAATCCTTTTCCTCTATAGAGTTTCATAATACCATCCTCAATTGTGAAAAATTATTATTCTACTATAACAATTTATGTGAGCGTTGAAAATTTTCAACCAATCCATACCCATGATTACATCATATAAATATATACCAAACAACATGAAATACCATTTCTTCTTATATCCATAAAACAATATATAACACTCTATTCCAACAAAATATCAAACTTCTCTTTTTCCAAGAGGAGTTTGATGTTTTAACTTAGAGGGAAACATCTCAATTTTTATAATTATCAAATAAACATCCTGTGAAGGTATGAAGTTATGTGAGAAACAAATATCAAACAACACTTTCATAAAGGTAGAAATCAATATAATTATACATCACAATATAGATACTCCAACCTGATCATCCACAATCAGCTACTAAGCTCCATACAATTGCTTTATTGATGCACAATGATCTTTATTTCATTTTTGATATTTCACTTGATAAGGATTCATAGAATTCCTATAATCAATATGTCTATCCCTACTCTGCAGATGAGACTGAGTATGATTAGCTCACACTATTGAAGAAAATGATCCTTGCAACACTTGAGAAGGGTCTCGTGCACCTGACCTCGGAGCATTGCAACAATAACACTGAATATGGATTGCCTTCTTGTAATTTTGGAATTAACTAGGTTGTTTTAAAAAATCTCACTTTATGTGGTTATAAAAACCACATTGTTGGTATCCTACAGTTATCTAGGGTCATGGAGGAAGGTTCAATAATCCAATCGTCTTATTTTTTTCCCTCTTCCACCTTGGAAATAAGTGTCCCTCTTCTACTGACTTCCAATATTTGAGTTCCCACCATTTATCATAGGTATCGTCATATTTACTCCTCCCATAGATCTTGAGATATCACGTTCAACCATTTACTCTCTATTCACCATCATTGTATAATCTAGAATAAAGATAAACACAATATTCGTTCAAATCTTCTTAATTTTCCTGATTTAAAGATGCATTCCATTACAGATTCACTAGTAGAAAACTCTGGGGCAATGAACTATAATTAACTAAAATTAGAAGCATAATATATGAGAGAGATTTTTTCTTTCTTCGGGTTCAAGAAATATGTCATATTCTAGATCATGAAAGAGTGTGTATGGTTTTTTGAAGAATTCTTCAAATTCCTCCCAACTCAGATCTTTATCCCATTTGGCATGAATCAATAGTCCCCAGCAATGTCATGGATGATCCTCATGAAAATAAATGGCTAGGATGACCTTCAACAATGTTGGTGTGATGATGAACTCAATGATACGATTCATAGTATTCAGCCAAACCTCTAGCTTTTCTGGTTCATAATCACCGTAGATGATGGGTGGATTCTGTTTCCTAAACATGACAAAATGAATCACATGTCTTGGAATATCCTTCAAGTTCCCTATGTCCACAGCTTGAAATGCTTGGATAATACTCTAAACCATCTCTTTGTTCATCTATGGTTCAGGAGAAACCACTTTCTGCTTAGCTTCCTCTGGTTGGTTCCTACTATGCCTATGAGGTTCCATTATCTAAAAAAAAAAACAATATATGGATCCATCTCTATTAATTTATGGCTTAGTATTTCTAACTATATCACATCAAAAGTAAAAAAATTTACTTCCAAAATCATTATTTTCCATGTTTAAATATTTTTTATAAAATAAAATCCATTATTTTTCATTTGAAAATCAACCCATATTTATAGTTTACCAACCATACCATTTTCAAAATATTTCTTTATAATACAATTTCTACATTTTCCAAAAATCAAATAAATCCATCACATCATATATCATTTTTTTTATAATGAAATATTCAATTCTAGTGGAAGTAATTCCTCTAATGAATTCCTTTCACGCCTCATTGGTTAAACCCCTGACAATGAGATTCCAATATCCTAGTAGTGAATCCAAAAAACAACATTACCAAATTCCCTACTAACATAATGTTAAACATAAAAAAATATAGCTATTTTTTTACTGATAAACATTTCAAGTCTCGATAGTCCTACTCCATTATAAGATTCCAGACAAATAAAAAAATATGAATGAATTAATATTCATGAATGTGAAACTGATGACCACATGTAATATAATAATCAAAAAAGAGGATTCAATTTATAATGGCCCACTTATTCTTATCATCTTCAAAATACGATGAATCAATACTTGCCTATAAATGGAATCCCTAGGATTCAAAATGTTTCCAATAAATACATCAGGGTTTTAAATGAATGTGGGGGATGATTTACGCCTTGTGAACATAAACAATTAAACCAATAAAACATAACAAAACTACTAATTATCTGATCCTTTAATAAATGAATTTCAACTCAACCACTTCATTTATATCAAAACAACACCATGGTGAAATATAGTAAAAGAAAAAACAATTACCAAAGTAATCATTGAAGGGTATCTACAAGAAATCCAAGACATCCACAATAATCCAATCCCCACAAGCTCTATGCATCAACATCATGATGAAGCCCAACTATCATGAGGTGGTGTGAATAACATGTGATAATTTACAATTCCCAATGTCTTAAAAGGCAATGTTTTCAAAATTAACAATGTACCAATGAATGGGTGATTATGAAACTCAGTAGGCTTTCCCCAATGACCACCCTACTCATTCCCCTAAGACATAAAAGTTAGATTCAATTTTATAAAAAAATCCCACAACATAATTTATAACTAAATATAAACATGTTCGAAAAACATTTACAACCAAATATAAAAATATTATGTTTTAAACAAGTTTATAGCAAGTCAAATTTCCAGAAAAAAAACCAAATGAGGCACAAAACTATATCTCAATATCATATTGGCATACCCAATCCATTATTTAAAACACACTAAAAGATGTATGCTTCATTCTAAAAGTTTCATATGTATGAGAGGCCTCCTTCCAAATCACCTTCTATCCAAATTTCACAAGCCATCGATCTAGGGTGACATAACTTATACCGCAAAGGTACATGTTCCTTATTCATGTCAAATCATGTTTGAACTCCCAAAAAACTCCAATAAATGCCAAAACCATTTCAAATAACCATTTCAACACATTTTAATAAAAAAAAATATTCTATAGAAACAAAATAAGCAATATAATTCCACACACCCATTCAATTTCCATAAAATCATTCCTTCAATTGAAATCACTTTATCTAAATAAATTTAACAATATTTAAATAAAAATATACTATAAATTATTCTTTATAAAATCATGGATCAAACACTTCATTCCAGAACACCAAATTAATACATTTACATAGACCACCATTAAATAAGGTTTCTAAAAATCTACCGACAATGATATCACAATAAAATCCACACAATTGAATCAATTAGAAACTCATACATTCATTTCTACTAATAAGAGTCGATATCGATTCCGCATACCTTAACTATTTTGATGAAAACCAAAAATGTGTGACGAACGCTAATGAAACCAGTTGAATATTGCATAAATTCTCCTTAGATTTCATCTAATTCAAAAAAAGAACAAATATCATCATATATGGCATAGAAAACCTATAATGGTTGTAGATCTGAGAAACATATTGGAGTAGACCAGATGATATGATTATATCTAAGGAAACAAGACATGAATAGTGAAAAACAATGATATACCACAAGAATATGTCTTAGAATACCCAATGGAGGTCTTCTTATGTCTTACAGATAGATGGGAGATCCTTATTTGGACTTAAATGAAGGAATATATGCATTTAGAACTGGTATGGGGAAATAAGTGTATATTTAATGCAATGAAACCCAAGATCCACTTTTTAAGGATGTTGTTTCTAACCCGCACATGGTTTAGTCATAGGCATAGACAAACCTGGTGCTTACTATGCATTAAATACTACCACATGAATAGCCTCTCAATGAATCATTACAAGGTCTCCCCAAACTTGTGCTTACCATACGAAATCTAGATCCTCAAATTTCTAAACCTAGAACCAAAACTCACTATTTCTCTTAGGCACCCATACAGTTTCTGCAACCCCCATGCATCCCGTGAGCATCCCATGTAACCCCAAAACTTATGACATGATATCCTAACTATCCCATTGTTCACCCTTAATCATTATAAACATTAGAAACAAAAATAAAGGGTTCTGTAAAAAAAATTTGGGGGGGGGGTGATACATTAAATATCATATATAACCGTACTTATATATATATATATAATGATATATCACTTTCTCATGAAATTTTAGTAAATGTTTCATAACAATTCCTTATTAAATTAATGTTTCGTTCAATAAAAAATTTATTTTTTGGGGTGGTTATGATTTGTTATTTATTTGGTAAATTTAAATATATCATGTTTCTATAATCTTGTTAATTCATTTAATGACATAAATATCAATTATGTTATTTATATATGACTTTAGAGTAATACATAATAGTTAGAAATAGAAAATGAAATAAACTATTCATGGAGAAGGTATATTGTACGTACGAATAATCATCATTTAAATTTTATTCGAGGATTGAATTATAGATTCTTAATTAATTTATTAAAACTATATATTTAAATTTATGTCAATATATATCATATTTTTACAAAACCCACCATTATTCCCTTATATTTAATTTGTGAATGAATCGTGTTTCGTCGGGAGTTGGTAGACAATCATATAGATTAAAATATTTATCATTTATGCACTTAATGTAATGTAAGAATTTATATGTGATATAATAATAAAATAATAATAATAAAAACTTTTTTTAATTTAAAAATAATTTAATCCATTATTATATCCCATCGTGTTAGGTGGTGATAGAAAATTCAATAACATTGTCTCACAAGGTAGTAGTCTACCTTACAAACGAATGATGATATTGTATGCCATTTAATAAAATTAGATATTTGTTTAACATAATAAACATAAATAGAGGAAAATTTTGTATATTAAAGATATATTGGTTATTATATCATCATCCTTTAATATAAATTTAATTATGTGGTTTATGAAATAAAATAAAATTCTAGGTTTGGGATGATACCACTTTATGGAAAACATCTTTTGGTTTCAAATGAAAAAACATGCTAAGGTGGATTTTTGACCATGATAATGATTAGTGGATAAGAGATAGAATTAAAGGATTCATTTTTGTAGGTATTTTTCGAACCATTGGGGTTTTGACGTGTTAATAAGAGAAAATATTGTGTGGACTTTTGTATGTCTGGTGACTGGAACAATTGGAATTTTTTTAAAATAAAAAGGTGTACCCACATTTTTTACATTCCAAAAGGATCCCATATAGATCACTGTAGAATATTAAACATTATTGTGTCTAAATCGTTCAATAATATTGGTTTTTTCAAAAATAAATTTGTAAATTTATCTATTAGCTTTTTAGTTTAACATGTCTGCAATCAAATATTTACTTTAACCTTGATAAATAATATTTATTATTTTTTACTATTAATTTTGGTAAAAAGTTAAAATCAACATAATATTTAATATAAATTAATAGAATTCATAAAATGAATCAATTTTTCCAACATCCATTAACATAAGTGGGGGATTTTAATTTAAAATTAAACTCTCACACACTACTAGAAAACAGTTTTCCAATCTTAAAAAGGTAAAATTATAGAAATAGTTATGTACAAAAATGAACTATTAAAATGGTTAAAATATAAAAATTCTATTATTTAACGTATAACTAAACTAATTTACCTTTTAAATTCATTTTGATACAAAATTTATCCTTAAATTTTTTTAAATGAAATAGAAGATTTCAATAAAAATATTTTTTTTGATAGATTCATAAAAATATTTTTTAAAAAAATTACAAAAAATGACCCTAAGATTACTATGATATTTTGGATTACAAGTTTATTCTAATTTAATTTTAATATCTTTAAAATAATTATCTAAATTAACATTACTATTTAAATAAAAACAATGTTGATAAATTAAAATGTTCCAAAAATTTAAGGATTGTACTAAATATTAAGAATCATTTATAAAAATAATTTCATTATATGTAACAATTATACATAATATTTTAAATGTTTTTATTCATATAAATTATCATTTTTTTAACTTCCATATATAAATGTTCATGATAAAATAGTAATACTATTACGTTATTGTGTTATGTTAAAACATGGTGTTCTGTGTATTATAAGTTATAAGAAATGTAATTTATTTGAAAATATAAAATTCATAAAAACTCGTGGTCATACAATAAATCATTTTTTTAATGAAATAATATTACATTGCATATTTAAATATTATTCAGAGATTTTAAGATAATAAATACTTTTTTCCCTTCCACTGACTAATAAATAATAGTGTCAATCGTGAATACAAGTAGAATACCACCTCCATGAAGAATTGTTATTCATTTTTCACAACCTCCATTAATTAGTGATATTAAAATTTTATTTGATTAATAAAAATTGAAATTATTTCATTATGATTGTTCTGTAGATTATGGAACAATAAACATTTTGAACATAGTCCACACACCAAGTCATTTTGAAACTATGAACCAAATAATCTCAAAACACATGATATGGACTTCCTCGATTCTTTTATTAAATTATTGATTTCATTAAATGATTAAATTATAAATTAATAAATATTAAAAAAATTATTAAAAAATTAAAAAATAAATTATGTTTTTCATTATAGAGTTAATGGAAATAAATAACAAGTTTTGACTCATGCTGATAGGATTCCCCACTAAATTTTGTTATTAAGAGTAATAAATCTACATAATTTAATAAGTTATGCAAGGATATTTTTTTAAACTGACCATTTATTATATTGTTTCGTTATTAATTTTTATCATTTTAAATTTGTTACAGAAAATAAATAACTTAATTAAATATTATCTTTAATGATACGATCTATATAAGAGTTTCTCACCTCAAATATTGTTTCATTACGACAAGTCTTATATTATGAAACTATTTCTCTTTTCAATTTTAATATAAATGTCTATTTAAATAAATATTATTTCTTTTAAAAAAAAACATAACATATAGTATAAATTTAATCATAATATAGTATATATATGTAAAAATTGAATTATATTGTTGGTATGAATTAGAGTAACAAAATTTTTATAATAAGTATAAATGATTTAAAATATATATATTTATAAATAATAAACTAATTTCCATAAAGTCATTATATCTTATAAAGACTCATTTTCCTTAGAATGGTTATTTATTCATACTATGATAAAATGACATAAATTATTTTTTGACTATAAGAAATTTTATATGTAAAAATTTACTTCAGTTCTAAAACAAATATTTCAAAAAAACATACAGTGGATTTTTGATATTTTAATAAAATATTAATTGTTTGATGAATAAGGAAAAATACCAGTTTTTATTTAAAAATTCCTTTTCATTTATATCATTTAGAATGTAAATTTTCTATTGAAATATTTCTAAATGAAAAATTTCTTCATTTTTAACAAATAAATCTAATATGGTCATTAGAATTAATTTTACATATATTTTTGTATAGCAACATTAAAAACAAAAGAAAACAACGTTTCTTCAAAACAATTATGTGTCTTGTGTTGTGAGTTTTTAGTAGAATTTTTAATAATATTAGATATCAAATTTGAAATATTTAATTAAATATTTTTTGTATTGTTATCTAATATTTTAAATGGGGCCACTTTCAATTTTTTTATATTGAATAGTAAAAATATTAAAAACAATTCTATATAGTTGTTGTTAAAATAAGTTCATAGGGGGAATAATCCATGATACATAGGTAGAATTAGCAATTTTAATTTTATATGTCCTATTTGGTTTTTATATATTAACATATCCTATCCTAACCTAGAATTTTAGTTCCATTAGATTCATTTGTCTCGAGATTTACAATTTAATATTATTTTTTTTAGGAAATTTGAAGTGTGTCCTTTCACCAACATATAATAGGGACCCTATCATTTTTCTAATTTACTGTACATTTAGTATTTTAAATCAACCATTACCATCTAGATTCTATTATAAATTATCCTTGAAAATTGGTTGTGTTATATTTATTCTATGAATACAATTGTAAGGGTTTTTATGGAATCGATTAATAGTGGAATACTAAATACGTAGAAATCGTCTTATCCAACTATTGTAGCTTTATTTATTCATTTTACTCCAACTAATATATGTCATTATTAATTAGTTATAAATTAATTATACTATATATAATTGAATATTATTATGAATATGAATCAACCATTATCAACCCACAATTCAATCTAAAGGGATAAGAAGAATCGTTATTTCGTACTTGTGGACTACAACTTCAATATAGCAATACGATTTATTTTATATCACCATCATTCATGGGTTGTTATTACAAAGTATTTAAATTCCGTATATGATATTTGTTACAAAATTATTCTTTTAGATATATAATATCATATCCACCTTAATACCATGTTATTTTCTTAAAATTAAAAAAAAAATTGTTTTGACGTGTGGATAACCACCTCTATAATGTGATGTGATTCATTTTTCATTTTTGGTTTACATTGAAGTTAATATATATATGACATATAATATATAATAATTAATCAATAATGAAAAATTATTATACAGCTTTCTTAAATTCCAATACACAAAAACAGAAAGAATTATCTTGTATACAAATAGGAAACTGTCACCCTGAATAGTGTAATTCATTTTTCTCTATATGTCAATAATGGGTCAATATAATAAAATATATAACGAATATATTTGATATATATACTATGCTAAATATTTTTCAAATTATTGAACCATGATCAATGTACAGGGACTAAAACTACCAACCCAATCCTCTCTTTAAAAATGAAACAACTTACAATAGAAAATGAATATTTTATTAAGGTATTATTAATAAATGTTTTATGAAAATGTTATAAATAGATCATATGTGATATATTGAGTTTTTAAATGTCGTTAATGAATATTCAAAATAAAATATTATTTTTTATACATGTGGGAAATGTTTGATCTAACCTGATCGAACACATGGTAAGTATTTTATGTATCAATAACATTTGATACATGGGATTATTTTTTATTATTTTTTAAATTGATTAATATCATGATATATATATCATGATTCTAAATAATTTTCAAATACATTATTTATTCAAAAAAATTACATGTTTTCATTTCATTTTCCTATCATTATATATTCAATTGTCTAATATATTATTTGTAAGGAAAATTCAATTTATATCTTTCTTTGGCCGAATTTACATTTTCATCATTGTCCAAATTTTTAATATATATTTTCATGAATTATTTTTCAATCCACAATATGTTTTTAAATTTTATTTCACAGAATATTTATTTTTTAGAATGTTTTTAAAAAAAATCATATTTCCATTGTCTAAATGAGGTACTTTTGAATTTTCACCAAAAATTCTTATGGAATTATTATTTTACAATACCCAAAATGAAATATATTTTCAACTATAATAACCCATATGTTATTTAAATATTCCTTTATAAATTTAAAATATTATTTTCATTTGAAATTTTTTTCTTAAAACATTATGTTCTGTTATATTGTTGAGAAGTAATTCAAACAATATAATTGTATTTTCTTTATGTAATATTCCATTTGACGTTTTAGTGGAATTTTAATTTATGATAACATCCATTGAAGTATTATATGTATCCTAGGATTATGACATATAATTAATTAATTACTATCATATGGGAAACATATAAAAATATTTTTATTATGTAATTGATGAGAAGACAATTATATATCCATTTATAAAATTGGGAAAAGTTTGATATATCATTATATAATAAGGACTGTTAAGGGATGTGAACCCATTTTAGTAAGGGAGTTTTTCCAAAACAATAGTGTTTGGAGTAAACAAGGTCTAAAAATATAATTTAACAGATAATGAACACAATTCACAATGATTGTGTTGTTAGAGAGCCTTTACTATAGAAATTATTTTCCTTGATTATTTGTATACTATAAAATTATGTCTTCTGCCACTTTTTTTCTTATAGTTATGAATCGTTAATTAATCTATGTTTAATTTCTAATGAACTTCTACATATTATGATATAACCCATTATTATTATTTAAAATGTGTTTGGTATGGCTTTTAAATTTCACAATCATGTCCTCATACCCTTATGATCATTTTATGTTTCCGTAATAAATCATATCTCACATGTTATCCCATATTAAGAATATTCTATCACTCATTATTATGTTTACATATATATTTCAAAAATAAAAATCTTCAGTATGATTTTTTAAAAAGGGTGACTATTATAAATAATTATGTGGGAGATGATGTAGAACTAATATGAAAATGTAGTTTATGTATACATGTTTCCCAAGGAATTGTACCCATACAATTTGAGTTTTTACTATTATTTAATGATATAAATATTCAACATTTGAAATTTTATTTCAACTTATGAAACATAGGTGTCTAAATAGTAGGTATCCAAGCATAGTTTATTTAGATTTCAAATATTTTATTAGAAAAATTTATTATGACAATAAATATAATAAAATGGATATTATACCATTTAATATAATAGTAATGAAATGAATGTGGTTGACCTGAAAAAATGTCCATATGTAGATACTATAAGATGATGTGTTTTTGAAATAGATTCATCTCGCATTTGTACACCTTTGAAGCGTTGGATAAGTATATATTGACTAGTATTTTGGTTTATGGTTTTTGTAAACTTAATAAACACTATTATTGAAACTCAAAAATGTACATGATGGGATACATTATATTGTATTTATAAACATTTATGAATTATTTGAATAGATGATTATAATGTATTAAATATGTTAAAACTAATGTTTCATTGATTGAAAAGAAGATCTAATGAATTTAACACCCCAACCCCTCAAAATCTAATTCAGTGAAGTAATTTGTTATCATGGAATGATTACAAAGAATTAAATCCCAATGGACCAAATAGTTTAGTAGTTTTTTAATGATAGAATACATACATGATACCAATATTACACTGCAATATTAAAAATAAAACATGATAAATTATAAAATGAAAGAAATTAAATAATTTTATGCTTATTTAAATATTTATTCAACATAAAAAAAGTAAATGAAATATAATAATGGTGAACTCTAAATCTCAATAAGGGTACACAGTGTGTATGAAATAATGAATTGATGATAATAATCAACATGAAAAAGTAAATAATTGATAACACATGCCATTCAAATAGATATATTAGGTATAATCAATATAGAATGGTATGAAACTCAAAAAAAATTCCACCAAATAAATTACCTATTAATATAATTCATCCATATATTTGTCAAATAAAAAATATATGGATAGATAAAAACAGATTCTAAATAAGGAAAATTCATAATTAATAGACACCATGTTTCATAGGTACAAGGTACCATTATAGCCCAGAACTTTCACAAGATGGTTTATTATATTGGGGAAACCCCATATAATGGGAGAAATGATTTTTTGCATGTGAAAACTTATTCATCAGTGTGATATCTATAATAGGGCCCCACCCTTGTTGTTCCTATCCAAAGCATTCCTCTTATATTGAATAACAGATTTAAATAATAAAAAATATAACATTTCATCAAATATCCTTATTGAATAATTAATAAAATTTTATCAATTATTCCCTTATGGAAGAAATATATCAAAATGAATTGTTTATGTTAATAAAATGAAATATCATTTAATGAACATTACCAAAATTATTGAGTGAAATGATATTTATTTATTTGAAAGTGTATAATACCACTTTAGAAAGTTTTAATCATAATCCTCAAGAAGGAATAAAATTATAAGAAATTAAGAATATAATTAGAATAAATGAATTCCCGATATATCATTTTAATGGGTGGTATGCACAAAATATAAACATTAATTGATTCATAACAACAAATACGTATCAATTTAAAGTATATTGAGATGAAATATGTTACATTGAGTCCAACCTGTCATGTGTTCCATTATCTTTCTAAATAAAACAATTTTTTAAATTATTCACTTGATTCAGATAATTAAAATTTTCATTTTTAATTTTACATAACATATTAAATTTTTTTATTAAACTAGTTATGCAATTATGTTTATATAGGGTGTTTTTATCAAATCTGGTTAAATTGTTAAAAAAGACATTAGCATCTCAACTATGGTAAAAGGGTTAAATATATAAACATCTCCGGAATTATAATAAGGAAATAATTATAATTTTTTTTACCATCATTTTAATTTTAAACCCAACCATCAAATATGGTTTGGGAAAATGATCCTAAGTTACAACCATAGAGACGGTAGGTCTTACGTATGAATGAGTAACATTCCAATTATTCAATGATCATTAAGGAATGATGTTTAGTAAAATTATATCATCCGATAATGAAAATTGTATCATAAATACTATGTTATTTAATCATATATTCTTATATATATTATTCTTATTATGTAAAGGTATTCACATTTGGTCGAGGAGGCGGTAGTCTACTCGGCAATAAACAATGTTATACCTTTTTTTATTGTATCAAAAGGGTAATAATGAAAATGATATTATATATATATATAAATGTAACTATTTCATAGATAATAAATATCTATATTTAATTTTTTTCAAATATGTTTAATTAAAATCTTTCTTAATACATTCCTTGTAATAGGTGAACATATCACATCACATGAGGAGGCGGTAGTCACCTCTTCCACAAAAGAGGTTACATGTATTTTCAAAAATGGAGTGCAAATTGGTATTTGTTATATAATAGAATTTTAAATTATAAATTCATTATAAATATCACATATATAATATATAAATAGGGTTTCCACCATAATTCCCACCAGGAGACTTGATAATGAAAAAATAGACAATCATCATTTCGTATGGCTGTAGTTCACCATACATGAACATTAAGTTCATTACCAATTTCATGGAAGTTTTTGTTGATGTCTGTATAACACTAAAAAAATTATGTATAATTATTATATTGAGGTTATTATGTAAGTAAGAAATAATAATAAATGAATATGTGGAGAGTCAAATATAACATAAATGCACATTGAATATTGTTACCACTTTTTTCTGGTATCTCTTTCTGGTTTTCACCAAATAGAATCATTGGTATTCTTAATTCCATATGGAGTGTTATATGATTAGGTTATGTAGTTTTTTATACTAATTGGGAATATTTTGGACTAGCCAATGTGTATTGAGAGGTGTGAAAAGTGGAAGAGTGAATATCTTTTTATAATGCAAGTGGAGAGACATTATGGGAAAAAATATGGAAAATTTAGAGGCCTCCCTTACATAATGTTCCTAAATAATAGAAAACCATTAGATTTAATGGTATGTACTGATGAGAAAAAATCAACAAAACAAAAAAAATAAGTGAATTTTTATTTTTTTTTCCTTCAATTTTAACATTCCCTAATTTTAAAATTTAGGTTTTTATTAATGAAACTAATTTTCTAACAGAAGTAATTTAAAAATTAATAATAAAATAAAGAAGGAATTAATAGAAAATGTTCCCCACATAAATATAAATATTTAATATCACTTAAAAATTAAATATTTCATGTTATTTAGAAAAAAAATTTAAAAAGTGCTAGTAACCCGCAAAAACCGTACTTGGACATGAACCTTGCTATTATTGGTTTTTTGTATACGGGACAACATAGAAATTAAAATAGATCATTTGGTACATTAATATAAAATAAATCATATATATTTTCCCTTAAAAAACTGGGAAGAAGATTGGATTTTTATTAAATCTAAATATTTTCATAAAATGCAATTTGTTATAAAATAATATTAACATTTTCACATTATTTATATAATTTTAATTTTAAAAATTCCAAAAAAATATTTTAATTAATATATATTAAGATAAGAAAATTATAAAAAGTTGTATTTAACTAAAAGATTATTTAAAATAATAATTCCTTAAAATTACATTAGTTTTAATGTTTTAACATCATTTGTTTTAATTAAATATTAACCAAAAAATCAATATGTTAGCATTTTTTAAGTGTTTCGTGTAATTTTACAATCTTTAAAAATTATAGTAATTTTTTCATGATAAAAAATCTAATTTATATTTACAAATAATATTTATTATCTGTAATATGTATTTTATTCAATACTCTAAATCTTTATACATGTTAAAGTTAAGGATGATTCCATTCTAGCCTTTTACATATATAACTTATTATATGCTTCACATTCAATAACGTTTATCGCAGAAACTCATAAAAGTATAACCAATAGTGGTATATGGTATAAATATATTCAAATAATGGATTTTTTTAAAAAAATTAGGTCAATTTTGTACATAAGATTATGAGTTAGTCATTAGGTAAACTAAATAGTTTCTTCATAACTATAATTAATTATAATAAGATTTTTTAATATTATTGGTCAAAAACTGAGGTAAAATTATTATATAATTTAAATAAATCTAATTATAAATATTTAATCTAATTATCAAATTTACCAATCATATATTTAGAATAAATTAATTTAAAACTAATTCTTCTGAGGGGATGACAATGCATGTTTTTAAAGGTATAAGGTTCAAAAAATTATATTGTTTCTTTATCCAATTTGAAATGGAAATTTATTTAAAGAATGTAAATTGGATAAATTTTTTTAAAATTTGTCTAATAATAATATAAACCAAAATAAAATCCTAATTTATCTATATAAATTATTTATAAGAAAAAATAGGTTTGAGGTAACATTCAGTATTTTTTACTATTCATTAAAAAAATTTAAATTCATAAAAAAATATGAATAATTACCCAAACCTAATTTTGATGTCCTAATTTGAAAAATCATGTTTATTTTTAATTATATGTTTTATAATTTTGATTTTTTTCTGTAATTTTGGTCTCTTATAAAATGTGATAAAACTAGATACATCGTATAATGCATGCAAACTCAGTTTTACGTGTAGAGTATGCCTAATTTTTTTTACAAATAATTAAAACAAAAAATAAATTTTATTCTAAAAGGAAAATATTATAATTTCTTGTGGTGTTATATTCTCACCACCAAAATTAAATTGCCTTGGAACAATTTAAATATGATATCTAAAACCATGGGTTTGATATTTGAAAATAATATTGTTGAAAAAACCCACAAGATAAATAATGTTAATATTATATTTTTATAAAAAGTGGCAATGTAAAGTTATAAGGTCGCCATAAAAATAGGATTTCAATTTGAATAATATTTGTGAAAACTTGGGCATCGAAGAAAAATCATCATATTATGTTATAATGGAGAGCGCTAGAGAACAAGTTCACCTAAAAGTTATTTATCAAAAATCTATAAACATGAGATACAAAAAAGTCATAGATATTACACAAAATGATGATTATAAGAAAAAAAGTAATACTCAGGACCATTTTCCCCTATAAATGTGTAAATGTCCCACTCTCTAAGAATATATGTAAATATAGATTTCTATTTCATTAATGAAATAATATCCTTTAGTTACACCTTGAACCATTACGTAATTATTTAATAGCACATGATTCATCATATGATGAAGTAAGAAATTATCATCTAAAACATTATTAAATGATCATCTAATACCATTTCATAAACGGTTAAAAATTAAAAAATATTTCGATCCAACCCTTTAAATTTATTTCCATGGTACATTGTATTATCCAATTTAGTTTTTATATATCAATAATCATTATCTCAAAATCTCGAATGTATTAAGGGATATCTCTCCCTAAACTATGTGTTTTTCAACAAGTTTAACTTGCTAGTAAATCACTATTCTTAGTACTATTGAACATACAATCTAAAATAATTTAATAATATGTAATGCAGTATAATACTTAAGAATTTCATAAATTATATGATGACAACTTTAATAATATAATAATTTTACAATAAATTTCATATGTCCAAATATATATATTTAAACTAATCATTCAAATTTTGTTTTTTCAAAAACATATTCAACTACTTGATCCATTAGCATCATAATATGTGTATTATCTTGATGATTGGGATATTATTTTTCATATTTACTCATCATTATGGATATGTAACATTAAATAGTTGTGATTTGTTTTTTGCATTTTAATTCCTTTATGTCATAGCCCTTTTCTCCCCACATATAACAATGTCCCAAACCATTTAATAATTTTTAGGGTGATTATTTCCATGGTTATCAGATATGGGAAAATCATTCATTCCCATTTCCCCAATATGTTATTTTATCTTACATTATCTTATTTTATTTCTTCTTTTTGAATCCAAAATAATTTTTTAATTATTTCACTATTTTGATAGAACATAAAACTATTTCAATATATTGAGATAACATTTGATAAATTAGCACCCTTTGGAGATTTTTCTTATGAACATAAAAGAAGATTTCAAATATTGCAGTCCGTGTTTCATAAGAAATTCATAGCATACCATAATAACATTGCACATATAGCTTTATACTACACAGAATATTATCCCTCCTTTATGTTTAAATTAAGGTAATTTCGATTCAATATAATATTTTTATCACGAGGGAAATATTTTTAAATTAATTTTTCCATGAAATATTTTTATTACATAAGTTCTATTTTATATTCTTCTATAGTATTTTAGATCAATGACCACCATTTATCCACATTACCACTGAAAAAATACACGGTAATAGTAATATTTTATTTTTCAAGGCATACATATTCCATACATATCTTCTCGAAATACTTAATCCATTATTCAACCACCATTGTATTAGTTTTTCCACAATATTATGGAAGCATATTTAATATAAAGTGATCCAGCATTGAAGTGTCTTATTGTGGAATAGGATAAATCATCTATGAATGGTTGTTTATCATAAAATAATTAAGCTGCAATAAAATATCCACATCTTTCTGAGTATAAATACCATATATATCTGCTTTCTTAGTATAGAAGCCTCTACATTTTCCAACATTATTGAAACTATTCTTCTTTTTCGGAAACATTTACAACGAATTTAATATATTAGATAATATAACAACATTATGTAACATTAGGTATAATCAAAATATTAGTGAAATGCATTACATTAATTAAATTTTATATATATATATAATCTTATAATCATACAAATGGTTTATTTAGGGATATTCTTACTTTACAATAAATTATAATGGTTTGTAATGAAATTTGAATATTCTTAAGAAAATTTCCTGGGGGTTTCAAACCGGTTGTTTAGTAAATGTTTTTGTCATTTACCATGTTACACCAAATCAGGCTCGACGCAACTAGTTAGAGTTGCTAACAGTAGGTACATATGTACCAAAACCACATCAGTTGTAGTATCTAGGCTGTGATATATTTCTTGGATGACCCACATAATATATATCTTACCAACATTATAGGATATTCTTATATGATTATCCTCAAAGTCTATCTTAAGTTTATGTTACCAAATCTATGCATTATAATTCTAGTTTCTGGGGTTACTGCTAAACATCAATTTATACAAACTATAACATCCTAAACCAGGAATATGAGAGTTGGAGTACTAATTTATTACATTGGAATGACTAGATGGAATAAAATCTATATTGAACAAATAGTTTATTGGTTTTTGAAAATCTAGGGTACATATATGATACCCATATTATATTTGGAAATATAAAATAAAACATGATTCATAATAAAATGATATATACGAAATCATTGATTTCTTATTCAAATATTTATTCATCATAATCTGGGTAACGAAAAAATAATAACGATGATCTAAAATTCTTATTAAGGGTATGTAATGTGGAATAACTAATGAATTTAGGAGAATAACTAACATGTTTATGGAAATAATAGAAAAACATTCCATTCAATTAAATTGAAAATGTATAATAAATATGGAATGGTAAAAAAATAAAACACCTTCCATTTACTTAGTAAACTGATAATATAATGGATCCATATATACATAATAGTAAAAATATAATGGATTAATAACAAATTAGTTTAATGGAGGGAAGTTAAATTTTATAAGATTTCATGTCACCTAGTTATGATATACAATTACCATCTAGATATTTCACAAGAAGGATTAACATAACATGAAAAACCCATCTATTTTGGCCTACTAATTCATCTCATGATATTACCTATGCAGCAAGGGTCTTTTTATAACTTTACCCCACCCATTTTTTACCCTTATAATGTTTTACTCATATATATATATATATATATAATAATCAATTTAATTAATAAAAGTTATGAATTATCATAAAATATCCCTATTGAATAAATACTATATATATTTCAATAATTACCTTGAAGAAGACAAGTATCAAAAATGATTTCTGATGTTTATTAATGGAAATACCATTTAAATACCATTAAATACTTTCTCTAATAAAATAATCGTTTAACATTCATAATGTTCTTATACCACATTGAATGATTTTAATTATAATACCCATAAATGAATAAAATTCAATGAATGATAAAATATCATGAGAAATAACAGATTCATGATATAATATCCAAATGGGAATTATGTACATAATATAAATGTAAATTGGTGCATAACAACAAATAATCCTCAATGAAATGTATATTATATGAAATCCCTTACATAAAGTCTTACTGGTCACAAGCTCTATTATATTTCTGAATAATAAAATTATGTTAATTATTTAATTTATTCAGAAGAGTTTTAATGTTTATTATTATTTTTACTTCACTTATTACAAGATTTTATACATTTACATGAACAAATTATGTTTCCATTTGTTATTTTGACAAAATTTGGTTCATGTGTTAACAAGGACTTTCGTTGGTCGACTATGATCAAATCCATCATAATATAAAAATATATCAAACAATAATCATGGAATAATTTTCATATGTATAGATCATTGGTAATTTTAAAACCAATATAAAAATATTGTTATGAAAAAATAACCAACGTTACAATCATGGAAATAGTAACACATGTGTACGCATGAGTAACAACAACATTTCTCAATGATTATTATATAAATAATGTAAGTGACATTATAATATTCCAAAATTATAAATTTCTCATAAATACCATTTCCTTTATATATATATAATTATAATGATGTCAATAAAATCACAACGTGTTGAGGATGTGGTAATCCACTTATCCATGAACAACATAATAATTTATTTTAGTCTATGAAAACAGAAATAAAAGGAAATGATATATTATATTTTAAGAATTGTAATTATATAATGAATGTAATAGATATTTCATATATTTCATATATGATTAAGTAAAACAATCCATAACAAATGAAATTTAATGGGTGAACATATTACAACACATTGAGGATTTTTTTGTCCACACACCAACATACGGTGTTTATATCTTCCAAAAAATAGAGTACATAAAGTAATGTGTAAATGAAAAATGAACAATCATTGTTTCGTGAGGTGGTAGTTCGACATACATGAATGCTAAGTTGGTTACCCTTTTAATGGATGTGTGTGTATGTGTAGGTCTAAAAAAATAACAATATTTCAGTATATTATCGATACATATATTTTTATAAAATAATTTAAAAACAATAAATTAATGGGTGGGGAAACAAATAAAATATAAATCCCCATTGAATATTCTTACATATTTTTTCAGGAAACTCAATTTGATTTTTTCCACGATGATTACATGGTTTTATTTAATCCAAATATTAGTTTTATATGGTTGGGGGAGGGATTTTGGGGACTATTTTGGATGATATTCAACAATCCAATGTTGCTTAATATTTGTTTGCAAGGGAAAGAGTGAATTCCTTTTTCTAATGGGGAAACAGTGACATTCTTGTAAATACCAAAAGGTAAACACAATTGTCAGTTCTCCTATACCTCACATGCCTAAAAAAATAATTTTTGTTAAATTTATTGTCTATATTGACCTCCAATAACAAAAAATAATTACATTTTAGTTATTTTTTCCCTAACATCTATGTTTTCCCAATTTTATCATTTTAGGTTTTATTAATGTAACTATTTCTATAATGTATGAAATTTATCAATTAAGAGTAAACTATTTTTATAAATATTAGAATATTTTCACCCACTTAATTATAAATATTATATATAATTTTAATAAGAAAAATCCCTTTTTTGGAAAATAATTTTAAAACTAGTGTATGTAAGATGAAAAAACACTACATTAACTAAAACAATTCTAACAATCTGTCTATAATCTATAGATCAATATGCTATTTATAAATTATAAATTTACCCAATAATATATCACATTATATATTTAATTACACTTACAAACAAAATGGAAAATAATAGGATTTTTATTAATTATTAATAATTTAATAAAATATGATTTATTAAAAATAACATTACTCCCAATTTAGACATTATTAATTTTATATTAATTAAAAAATATTAAAAAAATTGTTGAATTCAAATATAAAAATATAAAATCTATGTAACATGATATATTTATCTTTAAAAATAATTTATCATTATTATTTAGTAAATTTACTTGACTATTATTTTGTATCAACATTTATTTTTTTATTAACTAATTAATCCATGTGTTAGCGTTTGTTAAGAACTTAATGTTGTTATATCATCTATATAAGTTAAATATAAGTTATAATGATAAAAATAATAACATATATTTTTAAATAATGTTTATATATAACAATATGTATATTCATCCATAATCTAAATCAATATAAATGTTAATGATAAGGAATGAGCGTTTTTTCTTTGTAAATAACTTTTTATGAGGATTAGATTCAAGAACATGAGTCTAACTAACTCATCAAATTGAAACCAGGATGATCATATGATCAATAAATGGGAATTAAATGTATTTTTTACAAGTTTATAGGTCATTTTGGACTTATGTTTATGGTTTAGTCCATTGATAAGCTAATTTTTCACTTAATCGATGTAATTAAATTTAATCACATTCCATGATTTTTTGGAAGTAAACTATATTAACCATATTAAAAATTGTTAATTTTTTAGATTGAAAATAGGAAATTTTTTCTCCAATTTAAATCATATAATAGGAATAAATCATTAAAAAAATTAACCACGTAGAATGGGTGACAATGTAGGATATAAAAAATCATTCAAACTTTTTCTATGTTTTTATGGCCAATTTGAATGATAAATTATTCAAAATGATGTAGACTGTATTAAATTGTATTCAATTAGTATATTTATTATTTAAAACAAATAAATAAATAAATACATTATATAAATATATTAGATGAAAAATATGTTTTGAGTTAAAATTCAAAATTGTTCAATAATCGTAAAAAATTGAAATTTATTAGAAAAATACAAAAAATTTAGCCCATAATAATTTTAAAATTCATATTTTAAAAATGAAGTTTAGTTTAACATATCGGTTTTATAAATGTTCCAAAATTTAAATTTAAAATAGGTTCCTCATTAAATGGTAGTAATACCCATTTTTGTTTGTAACACACATTAACTCTGTATTGTGTGTAGAATAAGCATGTCATTGTGTATAAATAATACCAACAAAAAAATTAAATTAACATTAAAACGAAAATAATTCAAATATTTATGGTTTTTGAATTATTTAAAAATAATTAAATGATTTAGTAGGATTATATTGATTTCTATTAGAATTATTATTTCTCATCATATGATTTCTTGTTTAGATTAAGGTTAGAACACAAAAGAAAAAAATATAACGATAAATGTAATGGAAAATATATTTGATTTACTCTTGAGTAAATAATTTTTAATTTATCTCGAATGTAAATTATTATTTCAAGTTATATAGAACATTATCGAGCTAGAATTATTTTTGTACAATCAAATTAAAAATAATATGAATGAGTCTCTACTCTATGTTTCATTTTTTAGAATCTACCTTCTTTTAGTGGACCATCTTATGAAATTTTTGTTGAGATGTGGATCTGAACCCTTTAAATGATATTTTACATTCTATATAGTGTACTTCATGAAAATTAAATTTAAACAATAAATAATTTAGAAGGTGAAGCTGATCCGCGATGGACTCTCATCAAGAGCAAGTGGCCCAGGAAATAAATCGTCTCTATATAGTTGGGGGAGTTTAAGATCATTTTATTCTATCATTAAATTACACGATTTATTAATCAAAATAGGAAAGAAATTCCATGATCTATAACCAATAGAAAATTAATTAGTTTGGTATCTATTAAGAAAACTATACAAGTCTTGTGAGCTATGTTTTTTGTTTTATTATCCAACATGATAGTATAGTCGATCAATATAGCATTATCTTAAAAACTTATACAATGGGAATTATCCATTTTTGGAATTTCAATCATTGAATATATTGATCAATGTTATTTCATGGAAGAATTAGATATTTGAGTTACCCATCAGTGTCATTCTTTTATAAAAATGGAGAATAAAATTCAAGTTAAATTAAAAAAAATCACGGAAAGATGAAAAGTTGATTTCTATTATTATATGTTTATGGAAGAAAACATGGAATTTTTTTATTAAGGGTACTTATAAATGATTTAAGTGATTAATGGATGGTCATTGGGAAATATAATATCGATTTTATATGATAAATTTTTCTAAGTATATGAAGATAACGAAAATAACACATAATGAACTACCGACACTCCAACACTTCAAATTGAAGGTGTATGATAATTATACTAACTAGTTATCGAATTTAAAGGTCAATGATGTTAATCAATGTAAAATTTTTCTGAATCCTAGAGATATATAGAAATATAATATGATGATTATTTCTAATGTTGATAAAAAAGGGGAGAAATGTAAACATAACAGCCACTCAATAAATGCTAATGTGTTAATTTTTTTGTTCTCCCGACAATTTTATATGAGAATATATTTTTTGGTATAAAAATACCACGTCAATGATTATATGATAAATATTGTGTGCAATCTCATAAAAGGAATGATGACAAAATCCCATGTATATTATTTTTATTCCATTTATGTTAGTGGATTTTTTTTTATAATAATCTAATTAATTTCTTATTGGATGAATTTGATGTTATAATAGTAATATATTTGATATATTTTCATAAATTATAAATCAATTATCTAGGATGTAGATCCATGTTTAATATAATAAGTAATCCTATGATAATAAAATTTCATGGGAATAAATATGAAATGACAATAAAAATTAAATCCACTATATGGTTTATTCTTTTTATTTATATGTGGTGTTTTTCTCTGATGGTTGGGGACAAAATCAACAAAAAAATATTCCACAGAATCATGATGATAATTTTTTAGTTTCCCTCTTATGTAGTTATAAACCATTTTAAAACTATCCATATGATATTTCCCCTATTTAGTGGCATGAATTGAATATGAAATTATCAGGGAATATTTAAAATGGATTCATTCAACCAATTGTCTCACATTGTAATGAGAATAAAATATTGGTTAATATGTGAGATGGATAGATGATATTTTGTTTTGATTATTGAGAATTTAATAAATTTACTATCAAGAATAAGTATCCTTTACCCCCCATTGAAGACTATTTTTATAAACATTATGCATCACTATTAATTTACAAATTGAAATTCTTTCTAGTTATCAACAATTAATGGTCATGTATAAGGATATACAAAAGACGATGTTACACTGAATGTATAGAATCAATGATTTTATAGTTATTCTATTTTTATTTTGTACTTCCCCCACTATCTACATAGAATTAATGAATTTTGATTTTAGAGATTACATTGTTCGGGTATTTATAATCTTTATATATTCTATTATAATATATTCGTACACTGAATAATAACATAATGATCATTTGAGTACTGTACTAATGAAGCAATACATGGATATGCTTTATGAAAAAGAAAAAATTGTTGAATTTTAGATAATTTATTTTTTCATATGGGGTAAAATAATATCATGGGAGGTTGTATTGCTCGATCAATTAAAAGAGAAAATTATTAACAATTTCCCATACAACCAAAGTTGAGCGCGATCTTTAGATTTTGTTATTTTATTAGATTTTATCAATAATTTTTTGAGAATTTATCATGTTCTTCAAATCCACTCATAAAATTAACTAATAATAAAAAAATATCAACTAGATATATCATTGTTAGGGAATATAAATGTTACTAAATGGATGGTTTGACAGTGAACGAATGTTTTCTTTACCCTTCATTGTGGAAGGGTGTGTGATATATAGTACTTCTTCAGAGAATATATTTGTACGTATCCTTGGGAGAAATTATATAGTGAAAATTTATTCCTCATTCTAATTTATGGATCATGAAAAAATTACCTATCACATTTTTTGGAGATAGCTATAATAAGTTATTCCTTATTGATATTGAGTATATCCTTTAATAATAATTGTTAAAAATATATTATGATTATAAATGATTAAAAAAATACTCAATAATAAATATATGGGCATACACTAGAGAATATGGTTGGAGTTGATTAAATATATTACATCACAATATGTTACCTTACTAAAAATGGGATCAGTGAGTTTGCTGATTTGGGTAATAAGGATCATGATCAATTTATTTAATAAAGATCCAAAAATATATAATACTTATATATATTCAATGGATATATCAAGAAATATTTATGTAGGGGGATGAAAATTGTTTATATCAAATTATGGTTAACCAATAAATCTATGTGAATATTATTATGGTGCAAAAGGAAGACGATGAATGTCAAAAAATGTTGTGAAAGTCCCAATGTTCCACATAAATTTTGATGTAATGATAAGGTTTACAGACCTTATATGTCTTACACACATAACCTATTTAGAGATACAACTATTGGATAAAGGTAATAGTTATTCAATCTCTATTAATACTAGATGTATAATGATTTATTGAGTAATGAAAGAGTCTTTCTAGTGGGAATATATGAAGAAATATATAGCAGATTATATATCATTGTGCATTGTATGTTTAATGTTATGGGTAAGAGGAAAATGTATAAATGATTTTCATAACTATTACTTATAATATAATAGAAAAGGAAAAACATGACAATGGATTCTTTCAAGAGAACCCCCAAACCATCAAATGGACATAATGATATTTGGGTCGTATTTGAACAAAATATAAATTCATTTCACTTCATTATTAATAGATAATATTTCTCCCTTGATATAAATTCATCAATATGAATTAAATAAGGGCTAATAATTCATATATTATTAAACAATGTTAGATATGGATGATATATGAAAAATACATCTATTTTGAGGATAATCCATTAGCATGATTTTGATTTAGTGGTATATTTTAGTACAATATATCATCCTAATAAATATCATTAGTTTGTGAGAACCATTCAAACATCAGATGTCATGTTGAGTTCTTTTTATAAGGACTATTATGGATATTGTTATCAACACCTTCCTCTAACCACATTTTCCTAAAAAAATATATTTCAATTTATCATTCAAATGGATCCTTTTAAATCCGTAAATGGACATATTAGTAGGTCTTTAACATGCAGGGATGAAATTGGCGTGTTAAATCCATTGTGACCATATAGATGTGAAAATGGAAGAGATAGTCAAATCCATTCAGAAAAACATTATGGAACGTCAACATAGATAAAAACATTATACTAATGATTATAAAATATATATTCAATGTGAAGTTGTTGATAAGAACTCTTATTAATTAATCCATGCGGGAAAATTATGAGATTCATAAATAAGGGAATGTTGATCCATATTTATATTGCAACCTTTAGATTCTTGATCGGATGTTTATGGTATTATATCTTTTTGGGATTCTACATAACCTCTTTCATGTTCACAATGTGTACCATTTATTACTCTTATAGAAGTACATACGAGTCCATTCACTAGTACTTTTTGGCAATGGTCTTATCACTATAGCGTGATATTTCCAATGACAAAAATCTAAAAGAATAATTGCATTATAGAGATAATGGGCTATATGAAAAGTATAGTCACCTAGTAAAATGAATTTAAAAAAATTCAAAATTCAGTAAAGATATATAGTTACACAACGACGTGATGAAAAATGATATAATTATTTTTTTATCAGACTATCAAAATTTAAAGGTCTAAATAAATTTTAATAGGGTGAAATTTAACACCTTAATTTTTTATTATAAATTTTACCTTTAATAAAATAAATAAATAATAAAATACGATACCCACAACCCCAATGATAGATGTATCATAAAATATTATACTATTGTAACGTAGCCATTAAATTTCTTATTTAATTTAGAAAAAAAATTTGAATCATATGGTTACTGTATATTGATAACATATATATATATATATAGTAACTTTATATTTAATATACTAATTATAAGTTTAAAAAATAAAATTTTCCTAAAAATTGTCCTCTTTGATTTTTTGAGTAAATAATATAATTAATTTGTTTTAAAAATATAAAATTTATATGAAAAATGAAAATTATTTTTTAAATCAACATGTAAAAATGATCATATGGTGAAATTTTTATTTTTTCAAATTATTTTATCACTACATATAGTGATAAATAATGGTATTTACAAAAAAAATTATATTAAATATTTGATAAATATAATTATTTATTTAATGTTTTTTCAAATGTAAAATTAATTCATTATTATTTTGTATAATAAAGTTATAGTAATTGGGATGATTTTTATATAGATTTTGGAATATTAATATATTATACATATGAAAATAATTTTTTCTTGAAAAGAACATTTATCATGTTTTTGAAGATTATTTTGAATATAATTTCTGCCACTAGTAGGATAGAATTTGATAAAAACAATTATATATTTTTAGCTATCATATATAAAGTGTTTAGTATGGCCAAATTCATTATTGTATTGAATTAATATTAAAAAAGTATATAATTATCACCAATGCTAGGATTAAGTTACAATTACAAGTGGGTGGTGGGATTTAACCTAAAGATACATGTGAAATTTCCATGTAAAACTGTAATGAACCTACCTAGGGAATCCTCAAAAGACACATGAACCGACCGTCCACTTGATTTTGGTAAAATATGATAAAGAATAAAAATATATAATATAATAAAAATTAGACAATGAACTAGAGTATGAAGTGGAAACAAATGAGATTCCATGGAAAAATATAACACAACAACAAAAATGACAAACCAGAAAGTATATCAATACTCAATATGACGAGTATTCACCTCCAGACCAACCCGAAATGAAATTAATAGGCACAATAAAATGCAGTAAGCAATAAAATGGTTTACCTTTTACCTAAATGCTATAATAAAACATATACAAATACCCAAAGGAACAAGTAGGGTGTTAGAAAAATTATAGTAGGATACAACCACAGTTTTTTTTCAATAAATATTATTAAAAACCAAAAAACTCCATATTTTTAAACAAAACTACATTACAAAACATTTTTATAAATCAAAAACCATTTTTAAATCATTTAACATTTTATCTATTGTTTTTCATAATGCCTTTCATATTATCATACCTAAAACATGATAAGTAAAAGTCACAACAATATGAAGGCATATCCATGCCTTGAGATTCATATAAGTAAAAAACATCCATGAACCAAGCTATAATGTGATTCTATGTGATACAACCTCATATAAAAGTTTATGAGTAGAAATAAATGATTCACAAAAAATCATGTGAGAAGTAACCAAAAAGGAAAAAAATGACTTTATATATTGGGTTAAATCTTTGGGGAACTGGGTACTATACACAAAAAATCCTAAAAAAGAAACATTGGATCCCAAATATATCTTCTCCTATGCATCGATATAAAAAAAGTTACCTAGTTCTGGTGAATCAACTAATTAGGATACCTATGACTCTATCATAAAACAATCCAGGTTTCCAATGTGAAATCTTCCAATAAAATTTCATAACCTGCCCACAATTTAATAAAAACTTGTCAAAGCCAACCAAATAATCTTATGATTTTGAAAAACAATTTCAAAATAAATGAAATCCATTTTCAATGAAAGCCTCCTTATGAAAACATTTTCCTTTCCTAGAAATCATTTGATATCATTAACCACTTCAAAACAATTATCACAACAAAAGAATTTATCAATAATAACCTGATGTTAATCAATGTGACTAACTGTATAGGAATACCTACTTTAATATAGTATGAATCCTGGACTCTTTTGAAAATGATGACTAGAAGCTAAGAGATAAACCTGTTGAAGACAAGGCACATCTATAATCTATAAAGGATCAATAAAAATTAAATCCAATAAAAAATCTGAGCGAATCCAAAACATCAACCACAACTAAAGTAAAACCAAAAGGAACTATTTATTTGATAAAATAAAAATAACTATAACAATGATAAATTTCTGAATAAAATTATATGAAATGGTTAATGGTATCCAGAATCATCCTTGAGAGAATCTATGTTGTGACGGATAAGATCATCAAAATGTGAAATTAAAATTCATCTCAGAGGAACCCAAAAAAACCCAAATCCAATTGTTTCATGTTGAGTAATGTATTTACCTGGATTATAATGTGTGAGGCTCATATATTTTGACAAACCCATTATTTTATAATTAAAATATTGATATTTACTATTACATGGTTGGTACCTATCATATGACATGTAAACAATTAACATCATGTACCTAGTTAATGGAAACTTCTCGACAACAGTTACAACATCTTAACATAATATAAATGGAATGTAAGTTCCCAATAAGAAGTTAAATTGGTTTATTTTATACATAAATTTTAAAAAAAATCCCAAGATTCAACATTATAAATATATTAAAAAATTTATTCCATCATTCCACATCCAATGAAAAAGGAAAATAAAAAAATGGTTAAAACATACCTGATAGAAAGGTAATGTGGTGATAAGAACATCCCACTAAAAATAATTTATTCAACTAAAAATCCCATAATATCTAGGATCAGTAAAAAAATATTTCCATTTCTAACTCATCAAAAAATTTAGGCTCTAATTTCTTATAGATATCCTTTATATACTATTAAAATACCTTAATATGGGGGATAATCTTCCCAGGTAGTACCTTGTCCTGGAGATCTGTAATTTGAACAAGCATATCAAACAATGTTGTATTAGGATCTAAATGAACATACTCTCATCTAAAAACATGGGCTGGATCTAGTAAGTATCTCCCCAATTAGGACACATTAAACAAATCTTGTATAGATTATAATCTATATAGTATGATAAAATGATATGAAACACTCTCTAGTTGTCCTATAATCTGAAAGGGGCCAACAAACCATGGTGACAAGTAACCCTTATCAAATAACCGATGATGTCCCATGTGTTCTAAAAGACATGGAAATTCTCGATAACAAATATAAAACTCTATCATATGAATATAATTATCTATTAACTATTTTTATCACATTTATTTCATGATAAAATGCCTTAGTATGCATTTCACTTTCTTTATCATCTTCATAAAAAAATTCGGTCCAATCAAGGATAGCCCCACCAACAATTTCCAGTATAAGGGAGATCATAATTACCATATATACAAATTTTAATATCGTTATGTCTTTATCAAATAATGATAAATACTGTTATAGGATAAATAAACCAATGATAAATGACTTTTCTAAGATCCCCTGAAATCAGGCATAGAAAGAAAGAGTTTTTCATCAATAACCTTGATAGAGAATTATTTCAATCAATCAATTTGTGAATGATAAGATGTTATTAATTTTATTTTTAAACCCATTACCTCCTTCAAAATATTCTATAACATATACATGAACATCCTTCCACTCTCAGAAACTACTATAGAAGCAACATTATGAAATTTTATAATAACTATGACATTCTTATCCCCATGATATTCCACATTCATTGCCACCTGAATTTATAGAAAAAGTACTTCTTTTGTGAGTTGATAAATAATCATACAAGTCACATCCTTAATTCTATGAGTCTGTGGAAAACAAAAAATTAAGTACATTAAAATATTACCCCACTTACATACCAGTTGTTTTAAAGGTTGCAATCAACCTACAGGTCTCGGGTGATCTCCCGTAATTCCCTAACACGTAAGGCTCCACAAATGAAAATTTTAAAGAGAACATCTCATCCCATTACACTAATACCAAATCTTCAATTCATGACACGCCATTATATCCTACGGTTCTTGGAAGAAATCAATTGTGTCTACTATCCAAAAAATCTTATCTCCAGTAATGTTGAACAACAAACCTACATGGGAATGAAAAATGTCCACTTGGAGATAGAGACCACTCAACTGATGTCTCCCCCACCATGAAGTCCTTCACTAAAGCATTATCACTTCGAATATTCCACCTTATTGAGATTAACTCACTCAGAAAAATAAAAATCATATTTCATCGAAGATAATAACCATTTCCCAAAATCCTCTTTCAGTCCAAGTATAATATCAATAAATATGATTCATCAAATACCACTTCTGAACCGATGATTCATGGATTTTTTTGTTTGTTAAATTCCAACTCATTAGTAACGACATTTTGATTCTCAAGGGAATAGACTATATAAAAATAAATGTAAAAAAATACTTCAAATAACATCTCTTTCAACATATTGGATTATTATGTGTAAAATATATTTTAGTCTCTTAATACAATAATTGAATGTAAACTTCTATAGAAAGAGATAGTGAATCAATTTTTTGAATGTATAAATAAATGTGGTAAAATCATGATCAGGGGTAGGTTAGTTATTCACAATAATGGGTAACTATAGAGACCCATTACACATAACATGATTCTCCTACATCAAGGATCATCCAAAATACATAACGGAATAATTTCATAAAACATCATAACCTTATCAATGCTATAGTTGAATAAAAAATGGTTTTGAATTCAACCTCGTCTTCATATCATTCAAAAAATCTCAAACACATGTCATTCCACTCAGACATTACACTATTATGGGTTAATGTTCTCACCAAAGATGAGATATTTGAGAAGTTCTAAGGAAACTATTTATAGTAACCGGCCAACCCAAGAATCTATATATATAAAGAACATTTTTTGGTTAGTCTCAAGCCATAATATACTAAAACTTTTCATGATATACTATAATTTCCCTCTCAGATATGACATTCCCCGCAAACATAAACATTGCGATCCAAAACAAACACTTGGAAAAGCTAACCATACATAAAAAATTATTTCTTGTTTCTATGAATGATATCATAACGGTCCATATTCTTATCCTATTAGTTTTAGTACACTAAAATATCATCTAAAAACCAAAACAAAAATGAATCGAATAATGGAAAAATATCAAGTTCATCAAATCTATAAACACCACAGGTTATTAATGAGACCAAATGGAAAAATCAAAAACAAAAAATTCCCTAATCGACTAATAAATATTGTCTTAGTTATATCCACTTATTATACACACATATGGAGATACCTTGGATATAAATCAATATTTGAAAATCAATGATCCCCTCTACTGTTATCAATAATATCATTAATCATTGGAAAAATATTTTCTTAATGGTCACCATATTCAATATTTGATAATCAATACAATGTTTATAGATCTCATCGACATTTTTAGAAAATATGGGAGGTGAATCCCATGGTGAAATTCATGGGGGAATAAATCTATTAGCCTATAAGTCCTCAAGATGGACAATAAGTTCCACCTAATAATGAGGATCCATATGGTTAGATGATAGAGACACTTGAATCATACCATAGAATAGGTAAATAGTATAATACACCATTCTTAGTAGTGGTAAACCTGAAAAATCATTCTGAATTACTTTGTGGTATGGAAAAACAACTATAGGAATTTTACTATCCCAATAATCCATTATAAAATAAGAATAAAAACTTACTATGACAATTTTTTATCTGATCCACAATAGAATTCAAATAATCTATATAAATAGTCATGTAGATGATGTCATGATCAAGAACTAAGAAGTCCTACTCCACCTTAATGATCATCTATCATCATCTTAACGGTTGGAAATATGAATCCACTTTCAATGAATCTTCTCTAGAGTTTATGAAATATAATATAAGAGCAACATAAGTTTCTAACTCAATACCAACATGTAAACTGAAATTGACGATAAAAAATAAAGGGTAACACCATAATCATGAAATGATTGTACCATAGAAGTCGAATTTTTTTTACCTCTAACAGTAGTTGTCCCTAATTCATATTCCTTTATAGGATACTCTACAAAATAATTCATTCATATATTATATGCAAGAACAACTACCTTGGACTGAGGATTAGACCCAGTCTCCCTTGAAGCATATTCATAAACATATGATCTATTGATGTAATTGGGTCCAACCATACTTCCCTGAGATATGTTTTCACAAAATCCATTTAGATGGACTTATCTGCCACATATATGAAACATAAAAGGATCCTCCACACATCAAGGATTTGTATGACCATTACATAGAAACATTTATTGGAATACCCGTTGCTTCCCTCTCATCACCCATGGTACATGTACTAATGAAAAATGTCCACTCTTACACTTCCTTTTATGGTAAAAATATACACCCTAATAAAAAAATGAGTTAAAGCTCAACAGATTCCCGTCTTTACAAATATGTATGAATATTCTATATATTCCTTTTTAACTACATCATTAATTTCTAAAAGGAATTTGGTTATCAACAACTATCAAATTTCATGGTTCAGTCTTAACTCAACTAAAGAGCCGTCAAGTATGCCTTTGTGAAATGTTTCGTTCCAAGATATTGTAACTCAGAAACATTGTTAGAATAATCTATAATTGTATGCCCCCTTATCTAGGTTATAAAATATCAACTATTCAACTAATGTAGATTCAAAGTATTAAAATATTGTTTATAGATTTTATTTAGGGATTCCCAAGTAATATCCTTATGAAACATAACATGAACTATAACATCCAACTATATTTTTCTCATTCCATCAAAAATATAAATGAAAATACCCACATTATAGTCTTAAGGAGTCTTCAATAAGATGAATATAAATGCTATGAACTCAATCCACTCTTCATAATCATGGGGTCATTTTTCACCATGAATGATAGGTGGGGGCCATTTTGAAATATCTGCACCATTATCCTCTACAGATCCTAAGTTCCTTTCACCCACATGACTAAATGCATGAACAGTGTGTCTAAATGCTTCTACAAAAGTAGGGTACGCTAGAGGGGTCACCTACAACACTTCTCTCATATTTTGAAGTAATCCTCTCTGAGTAATTGATTATAAAATAGAAAAAAAATCCTTCAAGATAAAATCATGAAATCATAGGACTAAAATCATTTATTGATTTCCAGGATTTAAATCACTATGAATTTAGAGAAACCAAGAAACCCCGTACCCAAAAAATAGGCCCATTTAAATAATCTTTTCATACAGTTCATTAAAATCATTGTAGACCCTTATTCCAATCCTTAATAAAATTAAATGACCACCCAATATGAAATGATTTCAGTTATGTACATGATATATAAAGGCCCATTTTAAACACCTATTATATAATTACTGACGATTCTTAATATAGTCTGCCAACAAAACATAACCAAACACCGAATGTTGTAACGCACATCCAAGTAATCTTCCCTTTGATACCAAATTATAACAAACCAACCAATACCAAGTAGACAAGTCACTCGAACCTTCCAATCACATGATATGGGTGATATTGGATAATGAAAACCAATATTTAATATACGAAAACATGCATAAAAATAATGTTTGAAGTGGAAAATATGAGACAACACAAACCATAAAATCTATGATAAATAAAATAAAACCATAATTAATTTATAACCCCATGTTAATACCAATCACTTGAAAAACAACCCGATGAAAAAGAAACAACCAGAGAACCCATAATTCTATAAAATTAAATTACCATTACCTAAATTACATAATAAAACATCATAATCTGCCCAAATTCACAAGGATGGTTTTATCTAAACCCTAATATGGTATCACTATATTTCCTTTAAATGGTAAAATATTAAGAATAAAACAATTCAAGCCTTTAATTTTTTTAACAAATCATTTTAATAAATCATATCCATGTATAAATCAGTTTAGCTTTTCTTCCATTGGTATACAGTAATCCGTTAAAATTCTATAACTTGAAATAATACAAGTTTAAGTGATAAGAATAGGAAATAATGTAAATTCCAAATGTGGTAAATATGTAAATAAATATCCATGAAACAAACTATCATATGAAGTTATGTGATACATCCTCAAATAAAAATTGTGTCCAGCAATTGATGATGTAAAAGTAATCATATAATAAATAATAATAAATGAAAAATGATGACATACCTAAAATATTGTGTTGAATCCAATGGGACACTTCATACAAGAAATTGATAATCCAAACAAGGCATAAATTTGAACCAAAATACACTGAGCCCTACTAGTTGATATCA
Source organism: Viscum album (assembly GCA_963277665.1). Taxonomy (NCBI): domain Eukaryota; kingdom Viridiplantae; phylum Streptophyta; class Magnoliopsida; order Santalales; family Viscaceae; genus Viscum; species Viscum album. The sequence goes on along the minus strand of OY728136.1, from coordinate 1,575,367,102 downwards.
CAAAAGTAAAATACTTGTGGTGAACCCCACATTAATGCTACTCATGTCACTGCTTTGAAACACACAAGGTTCTAATTTTTTAATTTCATATTACATTTTAAAAACCATTCATAAAATTTTTAATAAAAATCAAATCCATTCAATCCTGTTTATGAGTTTGAATACCCATTTCCAAATTAAGAAAACCCATTCTCAAATATAAACCCATTTATAAATCTATTCCACATTCATAAAGTCATTTAAAATAATTTATCAATTTAAATCAATGATAATAATATAGTTTTTCAGGAAAAATAGGAAATTCATAAAATTAATCAATTGTAGAAATAAACCATCCTTGGCATGGAAGAAAAATATTATTGTTTCTACAATGGTCATTGTAAACCAGGAGAACATATCCCCAAATAAAATTCATGCTAAGAAACTTAAACTGATAGATATAAAACACAATTTGAGAATAATTTTGAGAAAATTCACTTTATTAACGAAAAATAGATAAACAATAGAAGGAACTCTTACCCATAGAAATTCACTACAACCATAACAATTTTACATCATTGAATGAGACAATCCATAGGGTTTTTGGGTCCCCAAATCATTCCTTTAGAAATTCTATGATGTGAGGCATAATAGCTTATGGAATGTGAAATGAAAATTTTTCTGAGAGGTTCCCTAAAACCCAACTCATGAATATGTCACGATGTGTATTTTTTTTCACGAAATTAAATTTCAAAGGTTCAAATACATAGAAAACCTTATCACTTTTTAATTAATAATATTATTTTTCTCATTACACATTATATACCTATTACAGAGATTGTAAACCAGTCACATCACATGTCTAGTTAATGGAATCATTTTAAAATCCATTACCCAGTGTGTACATCACATACATGTTGTGTGAGATCCCAATAATTATAAAAAAACTAATGGTTTTTAATGAATATTATAAAAAATTCATGACAAAATATTAATAAGAATCCTCCAAAATTAATTTCCTACATACCTCAACAAATGAAAATGGAAAACCAACCTAATGGTAAAAACAAACCTAAATGAAATTAATGGGGTGTATCAAAAAATGTAATATTTAAAAAAAATTATCCCATATTTGTTTATTTATAATCTTATAATCAATTTACATTAGAGTTACTTTATTATTTTCACTTATTTTTTTATATTCTATGTGTTTCCATTCCCTCACTTATAATTGTTCACCTATCCTTTAAATTAATTACCCCTGTTTATTGTATTGACCTGAACTCGTTAACAACACAAACACACCTTTAATGGATTTTTATCAGGTAATAGACCCCTAGGTAGCTCTAGATTCCGCTCATACATGTGGCCTTATCCCTAAAGTGGAACCATATATCCGAATGGGCCATCGAATTAATGATTATCCCCACTGGACAATATATCTTATTTTAGGGTGTTTTCTTATTCACACACCCACACACCCAAAAAATCTTACAATAAGGTCAAACATCATGGTCACTACTCTAGGACAAGAATGCTTATCACTAGAGTTGAAATTAGGCATGATCCTAAAAAGAAAGGCTAACCTTGTTTACATCAGTCATTTTATTTAGTCATTAAAAAATCATCATTATGTGGATTTGCATTCACCCTCATCCCCCCATTGGAGAAAAAATTCCTACTAAGGACCCTACATCTTAAACTAGGAAAAGAAAACACACTTAATGTTGTTTTCCTCGATAGATAACAATGTAACAATTAGAAATCAATGATAGAAAAAACAACCCACTGTAACATTTCTATTAGGTAATGTCCTAGTATGTATAACCAGTTCTCCTTCACAAAAAAGGTCCCATAAATAGTTACCATCAATTAGGTTGAGTGATTGATTAGAATAATGACTTTTCCCATATGCAAGCACAAATATCAATGACGATCCAATCTGGAAGGCTCTCGAAATTAATGGTGCAAGTTGTTGACATGATTCACATCATTTACTCATTTAACACATTATAATTATGGGTTTCTATATATTTGTTTCGAGGTAAAACTTACCATAATATGAATCTATTATTAAATTTAATACACACAATTTTTCAGGTTCTTCTATTAATAAATGATAATTCCAAGGGTCTTAAAGAAATAATCTATCGGTGGAATCATGAAGAAGAGGTAATATTCTTACCATAATTTATTACATTTATATATTATAATAAGTTATGTAAAACTTTTTTATTAATCATTAATAATAAATTTAGTATCCTAAGTATAATAGAATGATATTATAATCAATAAACAACAATTATCCGTCCTCTATTCCATAAAAATGCAGTGAATATGTCCCTCTAGCGTACGTGTGGACTACCAACTACCCATTGAGATAAAATTAATTTTACATTCCAATAATTTATGGATTATTATTATGATATTTATGATATTTATATTTTATATTTATAACATAATTATTATTAATTAATTATATTATCATATCTATCATCTTAAATTCCCATCATTTGGAAAATGATAATGTCACTTGTGCATAGAAGATGACAAATAATTTCATGTTGTGATGAAATTTTATTCATTCAAATATTATATGGATGTTTTTAATGATATGTTAAATTAATTTATATGACATAATTATATAATGATGATTAGGTAAAGGAGAAATATTACTTACCATTCTTTCATTTCATATTTAAAAATATTAAAACAACATTCATGATTACATATGGCTTACCCTCTCAATGAATGGTGTAATTAATATTTATATTTATACACTTTATGTATGAATATATATTTATAGAGAATACATATAATATTTATATGAATTTTTACCTTATTAATTTGATAGAACCATAATCAATATAATGTACTAGAGTTACCTGTAATATATCAAACCATCTAATGAATTACATTGTGGAAAATATGATGGTTTAAGAGTTAGTAGAATGTCCAGAGGTGGTTGTTTGGTAAATGGAAGAGTATTGAGGTGTTTTCTGAAAAAAGTGGTGATAAAGAGGATACCCAAAAATCATGGATGTATATCACAAATGGTGGATCTACAGTAATTGTGGATCTTTACTACATGTTTATTTTTAATGTAATGGTAGATCAAAAAATGGTGGATCCATAGTAATTGTATATCTATAGAGACTATAGATCATTGAACTAAATGTTGATCACCATGGTGGTTCTATAGTAATTATTGATGTATAGTAATGGTAGATCTCTAAACTAATGTTCTATGAAAAAAAATAAATCTTCATGAATGGTGGAACTATTGAATTGGTAGACCTCTAAAATAATGGTATATCACCAATGATGGATATATTGTAATGGTATACCTTAGTAATGGTAAATAAACAATGATGGATCTATCATAATGAAGGATCTAAAGTAATGATTGATCTCTATACTAAATATAGTTCAACAATTGTTGATCTATAGTAATGATGGATCTATAGTAATGGTTTATCTCTAATCTACCATTAAATAACCAACGAATGATATTCAATAACGATGGATCTACAATAATGGTTGATATCTGACACGATAGTCGATCCCAAATGGTGGATCTATATTAATGGTAGATATAAAATAATCTTTGACCTATAGTTAATCCAAATTTCCAAAATTTTACATTTTTTTCAATTTTAAATCCATTTTGATAAAAAAATTATAAATAAAGCATTTATTGTAATATAAAGCCTTATTAAAAGTGATGAATCATATCTTTAACATCTAAATATTCTAGAGACCTTTTAAATTTTTAAACAGTAGGGATTTAATGATCTTCATCATTAAGGGATAATTAAAAACCATATCAAATACCACTAGTTGTAGATCTAATATATAAAAATATAATACTATATTTTGTTCTTTTATTATTTCTGTCTCATGATACTCTGGGTATTTGAGGCATTTTCCCTTTGAGTCATCAAGCCTTTTTTTAATCTATTTGAGTTATCCCAGTAGGCAGTTTCCTGTTGAATGAAAAACTCATATTTAACACCACAATAGATTAAAATATTTCTCATTTATAATAATTTATTTCTATATTTAATTATACTATAATATAATAGTATATAATAATCAATACTGAGTTATAGTACATTAAACACAAAACTGCATTTTATCACCTCGTAATAGAGACCCTAGGTTAAATAATTTTTTGGAAAATTTAATAAAATTTATATGTAAAAAATAAAATTGATTTTTGAAATATACAGATAAAAATTATTTTATGGTTGTATTTCAGTATTTTTCAAAGACGTTGCATTTTTTGATGAATATTGAGAAATGATGAATTTTAACACAAACCTGTTTTTTCATATAATTTCGTTTTATTGATAAATTGTGATCTAATATGGTTTTAAAGATACATTAAACCAATTTTATATCATTTAATATAATGGAGGTTATTGTAATCAATTTAACAATTAAATTTTATAAAAACATTCTGAACTTTATAAGTTTAAAAACCTGTAATGTGGTCTCGTCTGTGGAATTAATTGTAAATTAATTTATGGCACTCCTATTACTGAATTTTAAAAAAATGGATTCAATATTTTGAATAATATTTTATATAACATATAATATGTTGAACATATTTTTTGGCCAAAAATATAAGTGAACTTGAATATAATTAATTACAATGATTAAGAATAAAAATAGAATAATAAAGGACTGGATCATAATCATAATGGAAAATAGGATGTATAAACTTCTATAATATTAAATGGTTTCCATTAGTTATACCAGATACCTCTCTTGGTTCTAATTGGATGAAATATTTGGTAACATTTTGTTGAAATTGACCCATATAATATTATATGACATGTTAAATACAAAAAAATGTACCTTCCATAACATTAACATTTTTAATGATTGAGAGTATGGGGGAAGAGACATATCATTAGTTATAAAAATTATTTTGAATCTTATATAATTTATTTTTATCATGGTAATTTATATTTAATTTTTAGAGATTATATAATTAATCTAAACACATAACAAATGCCAGCACATTATTATTTAGTTAATAATTAAAGTAAATAAATGATATTAAAAACATAAAAAGTAGAATATATTTAATCAATTAATGTGTCTCATTATTACTATAGATAAACTTATCATGTTAAAACGTCATTAACTTAATATACTAGAATTAAAATAATTCTTTTTAATATTTTAAAATTTAAATTAAATTAATAATTTCAAAATTGACAATCATCTTATTTTACAATACAAGACATTTCACTAAATTATTTCAAATTAATTAAAATGATATACTAATCAAGGATATTTATAAGTGTTAATAAATATATAATATTATATATTAAAGGACTAATTTATCTTTTACAATTAACATATTAGACCATATTGAGTTAAAACATTTTTAGTACAGTATGAGTTAAATCCTTGTTTTTGTGCATTACATGTGCTTATTTTAAAATAAATTTCAAACGGAGATGGTTTTTTATTTTAAAAATTAGTTATAATATTTAGTATATGTTAGGTATATATATTATAATAATTTTAAATTTAATTTATTCTCAATTTTTAGATTACATTGGTTAGAAAACTAGTTTGTGTAATGAAAAACATAATGATAATATTATAGAAACATAGATGTTATGGAACAACATTATAGAAATAAACATATTATTGTATGGTAGAGGTTTCTTGCGACCATAAGTCCCCTTTAATAATTTGTATTTACATTATTTAGTCACATGAGTTAAAGGATACCTCACAATATTGTATATCATTCGGTATTCAGTATCATGCCACTACCAGACCATTACAAAAAGTTATTCACTATTCAAAATCCTCAAACCTCTAAAGCCACATTTGTTCATACAAACTCTCAATAAAGAGACTCCAAAAATTCCTCCACAGATCCTCCAATTCGTACAATGGGATGAATGAAATTCAAGTAATACCATTGATGAAAATCAAATGGAGTTACTCAAAAAAATAAGTAAAACCTTCGATGTGCATTTATGTTTTACTTGTTTATCCATCCCATAATTTTTTATTATTACAATATGATATAACAAAAATAGTATCCTATATTAACTGAATAGTTTTTATGTTAATATTTTTTCATACACTAACAAAAAATTCCATCAAATGGGTAAGGAATCTACTTTGCATGTACTTCGAACTACCACATCATATAATGATGAATGTTCATTAATTCCTTTACAACCACTCATGGTGATCAAAACAATTTAAACACTAATTATATATAATATTTTTGATATTTATAATATCATTATACTTATGGAATCAACTATATCTACTAAACTGAGCTTCCTCCAGTATTACATGTCACCACCATAACGATCCACGTCACCCAAATCAAAATCTACTTCCCTATTATACCCCTCATCCTTGCGCACCAACTCCAATTCCTATCGCCTCCTCCCGTATACGCACCACCCATTCAGGATTAGGTTTTCCCAGCTCCCAAATACCGCCCTCTCCTCCCCTATTCCATCTCCATCCTCGACCCATGCGTGACTCCTTCATCGTCGATCCTCATCACCGGCGCTCCATTCCACTCATATACTACCCCATACAAACTCTCGATTCGTCGCATCCTACGATACGTCCTCTATTCCGTTAAACTATTTTGTAATATTCACATCTATACCCACAAATCGTCCACCTATAAAATGTGGTTTCCAATCACGATCTCTTCCTTCGGCCTACCGTAACCAACTACCAATTCGGAAACAACAAGATTCATTGGAGTTCTTTCCGAAAACTCTACTCATCTCCGCAATTCATAGATATTTTTTCCTACCTCGAAACTTCTACATACCTGCTACATCTATACTGCAAAATCTACATACTAGCTATATGATTTCAGTTCATTATTATTACTACTATGGATGGATTTTTTGGCTCTAGGTTTTTCATTCTCGAATAAGCTTTAGCCACAACAAACCTGTACAGCTCCAGCATTTACCTTCTACAGTCTCCTGGTCTACTGATTTTTCATTTCATGGTCACGTAAATATATGGTCTGTGCTACTCAATCATCCATTCTTAAAAAAAGTATACTATGTAAACATGATCTTTTGTTTACACTATCCGAATCTAGCTCTTTTATGTTTATTGAAAAAATTAATTGTTTACTTTTTAATCATTAACTCATATGACCTATTTACTCGAGCTCTCTATAATCTACTCTTTCAGCCCACATGATTCAGATCCGAGGTTTTCGTTCAGCAGTTACCAGGACTACTAATTATTCATATCCTGAACGCCCAATCATTAGGTGGGTTCTGCTAAATGTTTTTATCTCCACTTAATACATTTATCTTCACTGTCTGTTATTTTAATTAAATTATTTGTGGGGACATTACTGATTTTTTAGCAAGTTTCCAATGGATTAATTTTCAGTTTCACAATGTTAGATGCCTAACAAATGTATTGCATTTATTGTTTACATAAAAGGGGGTGATGAGACACAGAAAAGTGATTCTGTGATTTATGAGGTATTGAAATAATTGATCACTTACCTATCTGGTACATCTATTTCCATGTTTTAGGAATTACTGTTCCATGAAATAAATTTTTAACTACTAGAATATGGGAAATCAGATGGTGCGGAATCACAATTTCATATGTTGGGATCCCCTACTGTGAAAAAAACATTCAGGTACCCTATCCCATTTCCAGAAAATCTGTATGAATGTTTTTGAAGCAGACTTCACATTACACATTGAATAAGAGGAAGATTCCATATTACAGATTTTTAAAGCATATTGGATACAGTAATTGGATCAGGTAAATGTTTTTACACTATATATTTGTCATCATATAAGTTTTATGGCTCAATTTTACAATATATTGTTCTCTTAAATCTTGCCATAACTTCTAATATTTGATTATGTATAGGATCTATAATAAGATTTTACAGTTCATACTACTCATTCTGTATGGTTTACTACTCCTTTTCATAATATTTATCTCTGATCATTTAGTGTTGCTATTACTAGTATTCCTACATTATGTCTCTGATAAAGACTGTTGATCAATATGTTAATATTGATAATGAAAAAATCTTTAACAAATTCTATTCCCTATCCCAATAACAGAGCATCGTAATGATTGTTTTGGAAGCAGACTACACTTTACACGTTATATAAGAGAAAGATTCCATATTACAGATTATTGAATCATATTGGATACAGTTATTGGATCACGAAAATGTTTTTACACTATATATTTGTCATCCACTAAGTTTTATTGCTCAATTTGACAATATATTTTTCTCTTAAATCTTTCCATAACATCTAATCTTTGATTATGTATAGGATCTGTAATAATATTTTACAGTTGATACTACTCATTCTATATGGTTTACTACTCCTTTTCATAATATTTATCTCTGTTCATTTAGTCTTTCTATTACTTGTATTCCTTCATTATGTCTCTGATAAAGACTGATGCTCTATATGTTAATATTGATAATGAAAAAATCTTTAACAAATTCTGGTACTGTATCCCAATAACAGAGCATCGTAATGATTTTTTTTGAAGAAGACTACACATTACATATTATATAAGAAGGAGATTCCATATTACATATTATTGAATCAGATTTTAAACAGTTATTGGATCAGGTAAATGTTTTTACACTTTATACTTTCCATCCTGTAAGTTTAATTTCTCAATTTTGCAATATGTTATCTGCATAATTATTTCCATAACTTATATTCTTTGATAACTTATAGGATCTGGAATACTTTTATACAGTTGATACTACTCATTATGTATGGTTTACTACTCCTTTTCATAATATTTATCTCCGTTCACTTCTTCGTGCTATTACTTATAATCTTTCATTATGTCTCTGATAAAGAGTGATGATCAATTTGTTAATATTGATCATGAAAACTAATTCTACAAATTTAAAGTGTCAACTCTTTTATCCACCCACATCTCCACAAAAAACTCCATTTGACATCTATGATATATCACCATGTGTATTGGTGCATGTGTAGCAGTGAAGCCTAACTGGTCAATGTAAACATTGTGGTTTGTATTTTTGATATTGTTATTTTATTCATGATAGTAGTTTCTTAAAGTTAAATTTTTAATAACATCATAGTATCTTGTGTAGAGAAGACTACTAATTCTGTGTCTGCATTATCAATTAACACTACATTTTATTTAGTGCTCTCTATGCATATAAATATTCCATTGCACCCATTGACATTAATATATAAAAAAATAGAACTAGTAAATGCATTCTTCAACAACCTCTAGAGGTGCAGTGTCGCAGATAAGAGTTATACCAAATGAACAACGCAACAAACCTATAAAGCTCCATCTTTTACCTTCTCCAGTCTCCAGGTCTACTGATTTTTCATTGCCCGGTCATGCAAATATAAGGTCTGCGCTACTCAATATTCCATTCTTAAACAAAGTCTACTATATAAACATGATCTTTTGTTTACACTATCTGAATCTATATCCTTTATGTTGATTGTAAAAGTTATTTTTGTACTTTTTAATCATTAACTCATATTACCTACTTACTCGAGCTCTCTGTAATCAACTCTTTCATTCCACGTGATTCAACTCCGAGGTTTTCGTTCAGCAGTTACCAGGACTAATGATTATCCACAGCCTGATCGCCCAAACATTAAGTGTGCGCTGCTAAATGTTTTTATCTCCACTTAATACATTTATTTTCACTGCCTCTTATTTTAATTAAATAATTTAAGTGGACATTACTAATTTTTTAGCACATGTCCAATGGATTAATTTTCAGTTTCACAATGTTAGATGCCTAACAAATGTGTTTCAATTATTGTGTACATAAAAGGGGGTGTTGGGACACAGAAAGGAGCTTCTATGATTTATGAGGCATTGAAATAATTGATCATTTACCTATATGGTACATATATTTTAGGTTTAAGGAATTACTATTCCATGAAATCAATTTTTAACCACTAGCATATGTGAAATCAGAAGGTGTGGAATCCCAATTTCAGATGTTGGGATCCCCTACTGTGATAAAAACATTCAGGTACCCTATCCCATATCAAGAACATATGGATGAATATTTTTGAAGCAGAATTCACATTACACATTGTATAAGAGGATGATTCCATATTACAGATTTTTGAAGCATATTGGATACAGTTATTGGATCAGGTAAATGTTATTACACTATATATTTGTCATCCACTATGTTTTATTTCTCAATTTGACAATATATTTTTCTCTTAAATCTTTCCATAACATATAATCTTTGAGTATGTATAGGATCACTAATATGATGTTACAGTTCATACTACTCATTCAGTATGGATTACTACTCCTTTTCATAATATTTATCTCTGTTCATTTAGTGTTGCTATTACAAGTATTCCTACATTATGTCTCCGATAAAGACTGTTGATCAATATGTTAATATTAAAATGAAAAAATCTTTAACAAATTCTGGTACCCTATCCCAATAACAGAGCATCGTAATGATTGTTTTTGAAGAATATTACATATTACACATTATATAAGAGAAAGATTCCATATTACAGATTATTGAATCATATTGGATATAGTTATTTGATCAGCTAAATGTTTTTACACTATATATTTGTCATCCACTATGTTTTATTTCTCAATTTGACAATATATTTTTCTCTTAAATCTTGCCATAACTTCTAATCTTTGATTATGTATAGGATCTGTAAAAAGATTTTACAGTTCATACTACTCATTCTGTATGGTTTACTACTCCTTTTCATAATATTTATCTCGGTTCATTTAGTCTTGCTATTACTTGTATTCCTTCATAATGTCTCTGATAATGACTGATTCTCAATATGTTAATATTGATAATGAAAAAATCTTTAACAAATTCTGGTACCCAATCCCAATAATAGAGAATCGTAATGATTTTTTTCGAAGAAGACTACACATTACACATTATATAAGATGGAGATTCCATGTTACAGATTATTGAATCAGATTTGAAACAGTTATTGGATCAGGTAAATTTTTTTACACTTTATACTTTCCATCCTATAAGTTTAATTGCTCAATTTTGCAATACATTATCCTCATAATTATTGCCATAACTTCTATTCTTTGAAAACATATTGGATCTGGAATACTTTTATACAGTTGATACTACTCATTATGTATGGTTTACTTCTCCTATTCATAATATTTATCTTTGTTCACTTTGTCTTGCTATTACTTATAATCCTTTATTATGTCTCTGATAAAGAGTGATGATCAATATGTTAATATTGATCATGAAAACTAATTCTCAAAATTTAATGTGTCAACTCTTTTATCCACCCACATCACCACAAAAAACTCAATTTTTCATCTACGATATATCACCATGTGTATTGGTGCATGTGTAGCAGTGAAGCCTAACTGGTCAATGTAAACATTGTGGTTTATATTTTTGATATCGTTATTTTATTCATGATAGTAGTTTCTTAATGTTAATTTTTTAATAACATCACATTATCTTGTGTTGAGAAGACTGCTAATTCTGTGTCTACATTATCAATTGACACTACATTTTATTCAGTGCTCTCTATGCATATAAATATTCCAATGCACCCCTTGACATTAATATATAAAGATATAGAACCAATAAATTCAATCTTCAACAACCTCTGTAGGTGCAGTGTCGCAGATAAGAGTTATACCAAATGTACAACGCAACGAACCTGCACAGCTCCCTCTTTTTCCATCTGCAGTCTGTAGGTTTACTGATTTTTCATTTCTCGGTCTCGCAAATATATGGTCTGCACTACTCAATCTTCCATTATTAAACAAAGTCTACTATGTTAACATGATATTCTATTTACACTGTCTGAATATAGCTCCTTTATGTTAATTGTCAAAATTATTTGTCTAATTTTTAATATTTAACTCATATGACCTATTTACTCGAGCTCTATGTAATCAACTCTTTCAGTCCACATGATTCGGCTCCGTGGTTTTCGTTTAGCAGTTACCAGGACTACTGATTATCCACAGCCTGATCGCCCAAATATTAGGTGTGTGCTTCTACATGTTTTTATCTCCAATTAATACATTTATCTTCACAGTCTCTTATTTTAATTAAATTATTTGGGGGGACATTACTGATTTTTTATCACGTGTCCAATGGATTAATTTTCAGTTTCACAATGTTATATGCCTAACAAGTGTGTTGCATTTATTGTGTACATAAATGGGGGTGATGGGACACAGAAAAGAGCTTCTGTGATTTCTGAGGTATTGAAATAATTGATCATTTACCTATCTAGTACATCTATTTTCATGTTTTAGGAATTATTGTTCCATGAAATCAATTTTTAACCACTAAAATATGGGAGATCAGAAGGTGCGGCATCACAATTTCATATGTTTGGATCCCCTACTATGACAAAAACATTCAGGTAACCTATCCCATTTCCAGAAGATCTGTATGAATGTTTATGAAGCAGACTTCACATTACACATTGTATAAGAGGAAGATTCCATATTACAGTTTTTTGAAGCAAATTGGATACAGTTATTGGATCATGTAAATGATTTTACACTATATATTTATCATCCACTATGTTTTATTACTCAATTTGACAATATATTTTTCTCTTGAATCATTCCATAACTTCTAATCTTTGATTATGTATACGAATTGTAATTAGATTTTACAGTTCATACTACTCATTCCGTATGGTTTGTTACTCCTTTTCATAATATTTATCTCTGTTCATTTAGTGTTTCTATTACTAGTATTCCTACATTATGTCTCTGATATAGACTGCTGATTAATATGTTAATATTGATAATGAAAAAATCTTTAACAAATTCTAGTACCCTATCCCAATAACAGAGCATCGTAATGATTGTTTTTGATGCAGACTACACATTACACGTTATATAAGAGAAAGCTTCCATATTATAGATTATTGAATCATATTGGATACAGTTATTGGACAGGTAAATGTTTTTACACTATATATTTGTCATCCACTAAGTATTATTGCTCAATTTGACAATATATATTTCTCTTAAATCATGCCATAACTTCTAATCTTTGATTATGTATAGGATCTGTAATAAGATTTTACAGTTGATACTACTCATTCTGTATGGTTTACAACTCCTTTTCATAATATTTATCTCTGTTCATTTAGTCTTGATATTACTTTTATTCCTTCAATACGTCTCTGATAAAGACTGATGATCAATATGTTAATATTGATAATGAAAAAATATTTATCAAATTATGGTACCCTATCCCAATAACAGAGCATCGTAATGATTGTTTTTGAGGTAGACTACACATTACACATTATTTTAGAAGGAGATTCCCTATTACAGATTATTGAATCAGATTTGAAACAGTTATTGGATCTGGTAACTTTTTTTATACTTTATACTTTCCATCCTGTATGTTTAATTGCCCAATTTTGCAAAACATTATCCTCTTTATTATTTCCATAACTATTATTCTTTGATAACGTATTGGATCTGGAATACTTTTATACAGTTGATACTACTCATTATATATGGTTTAATGATCCATTTCATAATAATTATATCTGTTCACTTCTTCTTGCTATTACTTATAATCCTTCATTATGTCTCTGATAAAGAGTGATGATCAATATGTTAATATTTATCATGAAAACTAATTCTACAAATTTATAGTGTCAACTCTTTTATCCACCCACATCTCCACAAAAAATTCCATTTGAAATCTATGATATATCACCATGTGTATTGGTGCATGTGTAGCAGTGAAGCCTAACTGGTCAATGTAAACATTGTGGTTTATATTTTGGATATTGTTATTTTATTCATGATAGTAGTTTCTTAAAGTTAAATTTTTAATAACATCATAGTATCTTGTCTAGAGAAGACTGCTAATTCTGTGTCTACATTATCAATTGACACTACATTTTTTTAGTTCTATCTATGCATATAAATATTCCAATGCACCCCTTGACAATAATATATAATGATATATAACCAGTAAATGCATTCTTCAACAAACTCTAGAGGTGTAGTGTCGTAGATAAGAGTTATACCAAATGAACAATGCAACTGTGAGTTTACTATCGACTTAGTCCTACACAATATTCTGTCATAAGTTTATTCCGTCATCTGAATAAGTTACTTTTGTCACACTAGATGTGTCAACATCGACTACAAATCCATCAATGTCTACTACAAATATCACTCCTTCTCTGACAAGTGAACCGAATTCTGAAAATGATGGTGAATATAGAGTCACATGGAGGCCCCTAACACCGATTTCTACCATCGGTCTCTCCTATTTACATTATATTATGTACATCCATATTTTCTTTAATACAATACTTAAGAACTAAAGTGATACATTTTTCAAATGTTGTCGCAGATGGAGTCATACAAACTTCACTAACAACACCGTCAATACAGGGTCTATTCTATTAACATTGCACTATCAAATTCCATAACTTTTTTAGTACTTTGCATATTAATTTAAGATATCCATCACTAACAACTTTGTCAGCAGTTCAACAACAATCTGATACAAGGAAATCATTCATCACAAATGCAAATAAGAGGAAACAAACATCAAATGCCTACAAACAGTCTCATCTTCCTTTCTGTAAGTTTGGGGAAAATTCTCTGCTAAGACCATACTATATAGGACAGAAACAACCAACTCATCGTCTAACTACTTCATTATCAATTTTCATAGCAATTATAACTGACGAAAACATCCACTGCCCATTAACCTCTAGAGATGCGAGGTTTCAAAGAAGACTGCTGATAAAGGAACGTTACAACTGTGAGTTTACTAAAAACATGACCTATTACTTTGTTCTGTTACATAATAATACTATTTTATTTATAAACAAAATACGACACAGTGCCAATGTTAAAAGCTACCGGTAATCCCTCAATGACATCTGCACATGGCGGTCCAAATGGAGTCACACACACGCCATTACAACTGGTGTCTACCAACAGTCTGCTCTGTTTACATTTTGCTATCTAACAACATACATTTTTAAATACTATACAGACTAAGATAAGCTATTAGTCGTCAATTACATCGACTATAGTTCAAAAACAATAATCTGGTACAACATCGTTCATCGCAGGAGCAAACAAGCGAAGGCAAAGCACGGATTCCCACATACAAACTCTTATTCCTTATTGTATGTATGAAGACACATATCTGCTAAAACCACAATGTACGACACACTACTGGGCTATTCTTCATCTAACTATTTCCTTGACACTTTCGGAAGCCATGGTGATTGACGATACCCATCTGTCAGACTCATCTCCAGGAACGATGAAAAAGTAAGCATATAATTGAGCATTTAAATATTACAATGACCGTAATGCACTCTTCAAAAATTAAAATCTATGTTCCAATTTCTTACATATTGACTTGACCAAATAGTGCAGAATTTAGTAATATATCATGTCCAGGTTCAACGTCATCTTTAACAAAAATATACAATATTACATGCACACACACTTCAATGTTCTTACATTTAATTTATAATACTGTTTTATAACAATCATATCAGACCATCGGAATGTTCATTTACTTCGAGATGCATCACATTCTTAAAATTCTCATACAAATTACATCAACAACGATGGAGTACATCGTATAGGAATTGGTACAGGTATTTAATAAATATTCTTACATACATATAGCAGTAACTTAAGATTTATAATTTTTGGTTTCAATAATAAACGGGTGGATATGACAGGATGCTCTGTACAACAGGTGATTTCGGATAACACTGGTTAGTGTAGTCATTAATTCATCTTTGATGTTACAAAATTACTAGAGGCAAATACCACACACTAGATCTACTGTGTAAGTAATGACTGCTACATCATTTTTTATTCAACCAGGTTATTTAGATATTGGAGACCCATCTTACGTCTGTCAGTACTGTCATGCTTTAATGTGGTTCGATGAGAGAAACTGAAAATGCAGCAACCGAAAAGACCAACGATTTGTTGCATGTTGTGCCATGTGAATGATTTATTTGAAATTAAAACCAGCTTGTCCGTAGTACCTTGAAATGTTAAACGCCAATACAAATTCCACAATATTCAAGGAATTCCAGGATAAACTTCATATTTACAACTCCATGTTTTCTTTCACATCAATGGGTGGTAAGATTGATAGGTCTATCAAAAAGGGTGGATCACCATGTATATTCTGATTGAATGGACAAAACTATCATCGTATAGGAAGTTTATGTCCACCAGTTGGTCAGCCACCCAGATTCGCACAACTATACCTGTATGACACCACACATGAATGTCAGAATAGGGTTCTCGAGTTCATTCATTTCTTAACCTCTCTACGGTGGAATAAATTTTTAAAGTGGATTATTTATGTATTAACATACCTGCTGCTTGCAGCTGCGAAATCCAGAATGTTCAAAATCGAATTGACTACAACATTGTCGAAAACCTACAACAAATGCTTCATGAACACAATGGTTTAGCTCGACAATTAATAAGTGCAAGGGATGCTCTTCAACAACAAGATGTGACAAATTTGAAACTACGTCTACTAAAGAGAAGAGAAACTAATCCAAGTACATATAACTTACCAAATAATTCTGAGATTACAATTCTTATCATTGGTGATGTCGAAGATCTCAACCAAGAGTGTGATATAATCATTCACACCAAAACTGGTGATTTTCAACGAATTTAGGAGAAGCACCCACTATATCTTCCACTTCAATATCCATTAATTTTAACAGTTGGCAGTGATGGATATGTCGATAGCATTCTGTAACGCCAAACTCCTTTCACAAAAAGTCAAAAATTAATTAAGGTTACCATGAGAGAGTACTTCTCTTTCCACTTGAAATTTCGTGAGAATCAATCCTAAAAACTACTGCATTAAAGAAGACTATTTCAACAGTTTATTGTTGATGATTATACGATGGTAGAGTCTCAGAGACTATACTTCATTCGATTTAATCAAAAGAGATCGAGGGTAGATCTATACAATGGATTGCAAGATACATTTCTAAGAGGCGACAGAGAGGGTTCTTCATGCGGCAAAATGATCATTTTACTGTCATCCTTCACAGGTGGTCCAAGGTATATGATCCAAAATTACCAAGATGCAATATCTATTTCTAATTGGGCAGGGTATCCAGATTTGTTTCTAACCATCACGTGTAACCCACTGTGGTTTGAGATCACTCTGTGGTTAAGATCCAAGAATCTTCGACCAGTAGACTCCCCTCAAATTCTACCTCGAGTATTCAATATGAAGCTCGAATATCTAATGAAGGATTTAAGAGAAGGATGTTTCATTGGAAAATCAAGGGCAGGTAACCATCTATTAGCATTTATCAATTTTTATTATCCATATAGTTTGCAATTTTATCATCACTTACTCACTACAACACATTTGTATTCCTCACTATTGTTCGAACTGTAGAGTTTCAGAAACGCCGCTTACCTCATGTGCACATATTATTATTTCTCTACCGTGAAAATAAATTGAACAATCCAGTAGCTGTAAAAAAAATATGTCTGTGCTGAAATTCCAGAGAAAGATGCATACCCACAGCTACATGAGGTTGTCAAAAGTTTTATGCTCCATGGCCCTTACGGTGATGCGAACAGAACCTCAACTTGCATGAATTATGGTAAATGTTCAATGTAATTTCCCAAAAAAATTGCTGAAAGTACAACAGTTGATGATGATGGATGTGTCATTTATCGGAGAAGGGATGATAAAAAAACTATTCTGAAAAATAAAATCCCTCTAAATAATCGCTATGTAGTTCCATATAATCTTGTGTTGCTATTAAAGTACCGTGCACATCTCAACATTGAAGTTTGAAATCAGTCATCTTCAATCAAATATTTTTTAATTAAATCAGAAAAGGAAATGACCGAGTAATGGTAGCACTCTATGAAGGAAACAATGAACAATCCACCCAAAATATGGTATATGAAATAAAAATTTATTATGACTATCGATACATATCTCCTTCTGAGTCATGTTGGAGGATTTTTTCATATGATATCCACTATAGATATCCACAAGTGGAGAGGATGCATTTCCATTTTCCACAATAGAATTGTGTCACCTTTTTAGACACCGATAACATTGAAGATGTATTGAATCAAACAAACAATTCACAGTCAATGTTGACCTCTTGGTTCGAAGAAAATATTATATACCCGGAAGGAAGAGGATTAACATTTGCAGAGTATCCAACTAGATTTGTGTTCTACTCTCAAGACAGAAAATGGCATCCCCAGAAACAAGGAATCTGTATTGGAAGACTGTACTATGTGCCTCAAACCACATGTGAAATCTACTACGTGAGGATACTTCTAACCAAAATCAAAGGTGCAACTTCTTATGAGTATATCTGTACAGTAAACAGCATTACTCATGGTACATTTAGAGAGGCTTGTTCTGCTATGGGACTATTTATAGATGACAACGAGTTTGTCGAAGCTATAAAAGAAGTCTCCACCTGGGGAATGGGGAAACATGTACGCAGACTGTTCGCAAACATGTTAATCTGCAATAACATATCTCACCGAGATCTGGTGTGGGCTGCAACCAAAGACATACTATCTAAAGACAGTTTATATATACAAATAAGGAACCAACTAATTCCAGTTGCACATTTTTTCATATAACTGCTTCATAGTTTTCTTTTCATTGTCTTTCCATTGTCTAATTATTACTGCCCACTGTTATTTATAGCATTGTAATAGATAAGGACTGCCCATGTTTTTGAACATAATCTGGGAGAAAATGACCATTCTTTTCGATAGTCTAATATGTTATGTGATGGAATATAATATTCTTTTGTAAGCATTCAAAAAATAATCACTTCACTAATTCACATATCTATTCAGTCCAAACATTATGAGTACAGTTATTTCAATCTGTAGAAATATTCTGCATTCTCATTAAGTAAATACACATATAATACTTCTAACCAAATTGAACTAGAAAACATTGTATACTTTTCTCTGGTATAACATTGATTATATTCATTATAATCATGTACATGAAATTATTACGGGCTTTCTGTACACATAGAGTGGATATTACTTGTATCATTTTAATTTGTACCATTCAGTACAGCAAATCAGTTCTTTCATATGACTTTTAATCACAGTACATTGCCATCTGGATTACTATATTTGAATCTGTATAAAAATTCTGCATTATCATACATTAATAAAGGATATAATATTTCAAACTAGATTGAACTTCCAGTCATTGTGTAGATTGTGAAAATATAACTTTGTTTATATTCATTGTAATAAAGTAATATAATGTTTACAGGCTTGATATTAAAGTATTATTACATTGAATTTTAAACTAAACAATCCATTACATGTTATCCATCGATTCATATATCATTTTTTCATATTTTTATGCCATCTATATTACAAAATTTGATTCTATACAAATAATATGAATTTTTAAACGTGAAATAAACATATAATACTTATACTGAATTATAACTTCCAATCAATGTAGATTCGACACTCACAAATCTTCAGATACATACATATGCTTTGAGAGAGATAAACAACATTTTACAGAGCAATGGAAGATCACTATAGTTATATCCTCCTATGCCACTGCAAGATTTAGATTCTGAATTCAGTACACATCGTTTAGTTCCAGATGAATTGAATTACAATAGAGAAAGACTTCTAGAAGACAGAAACTGTTTACAAAGTTTTCTTACAGATGAACAGAAAGATGTTTTGTAAATCATTCTCTCTTCAGTATCTACCATCTTAGGGGGGTTATTCTTCTTGCATGGTTATGGAGGCACATGTAAAATGTTCATTTGGAGAGTATTAAAATCATTGCTGCGAGCACAGGGAACGATTGTACTTGTAGTTGCATTGAGTGGAATAGCATAACTACTACTACCTGGCGGACGAACAACACATTCAAAATTCCATATTCCAATTTCCATTAACAAACATTCAGTTTGTAATATTCAACAGGGGAGTGATGTATCAGAGATTCTGCAATTAACTAAGCTCATCATTTGTGATGAGGCATCTATGATTCATAAGTTCTGTTTTGAAGCTTTAGACCGAACTCTTAGGGACATTTTGACTGTCAAAAATGATAATTCTCAGAATTTTCCATTCGGAGGATTAACAGTTCCCTTGGGAGGATATTTTAGGCAAATACTACCAGTTAAACCATGAGGAAATAGATCTGACATTGCCTATGCAAGTGTCAAGTCATCGTTTCTTTGGAAACACTGTCGGGTGTTGTCTCTTACAAAAAACATGAGACTGCATAGTACAACTAACACAAATGTCGCATCTGAGTTACATGATTTTGCAAAATGGACCTTAGATATTGGTGAAGGTCGAATTGGAGAACCAAATGATGGTGAATCACTCATTCCAATTCCATCAATTTTTCTTCTTACCAACAATTATAATGCCATGGCTGCAATCGTCAACCATACATACCCGGGTTTCTCTAGGAGAAATGGAGAAAGATCCTCTCTGAAAGACCGTGAAATTTTAGAACCAACCTGAGATGTCATACAAGAAGTCAATGAATATCTGTTGACCCTCACTGGCTACAAAATCAAAGATTTCTTCAGCTCAGACTCCGTTTTCAATGCATGTTTTGATACAGACAAACCAGAGAATATTTACACATCTGACATGTTTAATGGTATAAACATCTCTGGATTGCCTGCCCACAAACTTACACTTCAACCTGGTGTTCCGATTATGTTACTCCTAAATGTGGACCAATCAGCTGGTTTGTTTAATGGAACACATATGATTGTAACACACTTGGGTGAACATGTTATTGGTGGAGAAGTATTAAATAGATTTCATTCAGGTTATTCTGCGTTCATTCCAAGATTAACTATGACTCACTCTGATGGTAAATGGCCATTCAAACTAAAATGAAGACAATATCCTTTGACAGTTTCTTATGTAATTAATATTAATAAAAGTCAGGGTCAATCATTAACTTCAGTTGGGCTTTATCTTCACAAACTATTATTCACCCATGGTCAATTATATGTTGCAGTGTCTAGAGTCACATCAGCTACTGGATTGAAAATTGTAGTTCAAGGTAACAGTAATGAGTCCAACAATTACACAGAAAATATTGTCTATAAGGAAATCCTTCATAATCTGACGTAAGTATAAACTGTATTGACTTCTATATGCTTTGTTCTGCTTTGGCAAATGATTTACATTATTGTCATGAATTTTTTATATGCTCAATATGAATTGTTTGAATGATGAATGATTATGTACATTAACAAATATTTCACACTCAATAACAATGATGAATTAGATTATCCCAGATGATGATGCAACACTGCAAATATAAGTTCGGGTCTTCAACATATGGTTCAATTCGTCTTCCAAATACTCCAATGAAATCGTTGTTGTTGATCTTGTACTGTGCGACATCCAGGTAACTATTCCTCACAACAAGTCATTATAATTTACTTTCATTGTTTGTCACCTATGAACTGAACATTTACATATATATATATATATGCAGTAATCAATCCTTTTAATTTGTATTAATTATTCTTTAACATTCTGTTTAACATACTCTATGCAGGGAACCAAGATTCAATGTACCATTATGAATTGATAGCTTATCTCTATGTACAAAAACCTGTTTGTTGATGGACTATGCTATATTGCACAAAACATCCAAATAGCTTCCAACAAAGGGAGTTACCTCACAATAGGACACCATTGTCGAATCATGTTCACATCCAAGACATTTGTTTGTCCGTGTGAAGTTCAACAACCTATTTTTTGTTTTCAATTTACTTCGTTCGATGACATAATTCAAGAAAAAATCCTTGAGGATCATTTAATAAGTACAAGTGGTTAATACAACATATAAACCCTTCCATTGACCATTTTTTGTTATATTAATCTTCACATACTGTTTTCATATAGCCATTTGTTATTCAGAAAAAAATTTATTTCTCTGTAATATGATTTAGAAATAATTGGAGTCCTACGTTACTCACATCCCATGCAATCAATGGGCAGTGCGAACCACAGATTACAGATTATTTTAGAAGATGACTGGTACTTTTTTGTTGACTACATTCAGCAATTTATTGTAAAATATAACATTTACTCGTTTACTCATTTTTTTTCTTTGCAGACGGATTCAAATAACATGCAACTTATGGGGAAATTTTGCAACTGAAATGTCACATTACATGGAAAAAAACTCAGACCCCACTACCATATTAATATTACAGCTTCTCCGGGTTAAGAGTTTGATGGGTATGGTATCTAATTACACTTCATAAACTAAATGTATCTAAAAGTGTTCTCAAATATGTGGTTTCAATAGAAAAATAAATAATCCTGATTTCAAACTGCTTTTAACCTCTGTTCTTGTCACAACAACTATTTATGCAACAAAAATTCTCTAAAACCCAAGCCTTCCAGCAGTAGACAACTTGAAAAGCAAGTAACTATTTTAATAACTAATTGTTTGAGGTACATTGATTAAAATATCTCATTTTCATAACTGTAATACCCATATGTTGTTAATGCTTACTTCCATGTATGTTGTTCTGCTATTTCCAGTCTTGGTGTGATAATAACATCACCTTTACATTCTCCATCACCAACAACTCCCAACCATACCATGGAAATACCATATTGGAAAAACAATAAAACCATTTTAGATGTCAAAAATTGTCAACAGGTCAGTAATCTTCACATATTTTCATATTTTGATTATGAAATAGTATTAACTGCTCACTACTGTGCACTAATAAATTCATCATTGACATGAAAATAATCAACTGCAGGATACTAAATGCTTAATTGTAGTTTCTGTTCAAAAAATTCAAAGCAACCACAACTGGTTCTATGAATCATGCCAGTCCTGCATGAAGAAAGTCCAGATTTTAGATGGAAACATTTCCTGCATGTCCTGCAACTCCTCTAGAACAAGCTATATTCCATTGTTAGAATTAATTCAATGCTGCCTAAATATCTTTTTATCATTATGCTACTACCTTCGTTCAGCTACACAATCCAACGTATACTGAAACTATAATCATAATAATTATTGCAACA
This sequence comes from Viscum album, assembly GCA_963277665.1. Classification (NCBI taxonomy): domain Eukaryota; kingdom Viridiplantae; phylum Streptophyta; class Magnoliopsida; order Santalales; family Viscaceae; genus Viscum; species Viscum album. The sequence continues at coordinate 1,575,343,975 of OY728136.1, read as the reverse complement.
GGTTTAGAGTTCAACTACTGGTTACGAATATAATGAACTCTTTTTCGGTAGTATTATTTGAAAAACCTGTCATGCAATACATAGAAAAAACTGCTATGCAACTAAGAGCGACTTTGATACATGTAATTCTAGATCCATATATCATCACTTCTAAAGATATTTGAAATATTTATAATTACACTGACAATGGGTTTTTTTAATAGGATGATGATGAGTTTGGTTTCCCTCAAGAATTGAACTTCTTCAAAACCAGGAAATTTATTTTGGGAATTGAGCTGATAGATTACAATATTAAGAATCATCATCTTCCATCTGAGAAAAATTGTTACAAAGTGGTTTATATGAATGATAATGACAAGTACATCAACTATTCATTGAGGTCTTAGAAAATAAACAAGTCAGTATATATTTTATTCGACTTATCTGTAAACACTTCAACTGAAAATACCTCACACGTTTATTCATTAATATAAAGGCACATCCAAGCAGTTGTTCTTCTACAGTAAACAATATCGATCATTGTATTCAGGTAATTGCACTTCAATTTCTTTAATATGACTTTGTAAATATCGAATCTAGTTTATTGAAATTTTGCTTTTACATTACCTCATAGGATTATCAAACTGTTGGGTCTTCTACTGGTACTTTAAAACGTTATACGGGATTACATACTCCAACCTTCAACCCATGTTCTACTCAGGTATACATATGTTATCTTCTATTACTCCTAAATTATTTCACTTACTGTAACAACACATTGCAATACTGTAAAGTATTTTTATTTTTAGATATTTATAAATCAAACATGTACAGAGTTATTATATCTATGTGAAGATAAAAAATAGTCTATTGTAGAAGCTCTGATCTTATTTTCACTGCTTTCAATTACTCAATTTTATATTTTCACATTTTCTAACCTTAATCCTCTGTGTAGAAAAATATGTCGCATTGTTTTGATGCTGACAATGCTGTGTAAGATAATGTATAGACGTATCTAGACAGAGTGCCTATAATATGTCCATCTGCTGAATTGCAGACAATGCCGAAGGGATATATAAACAAGAAAACCGAAAAACAGGCTGAAAACTCAAACAGGTAATAGAAGGTAAACATACATCTACACTAATCAAATACTTCTCATTAAGGTGTTCCTAATTATTATTTGTAGTTCACCAAGTATTACAGTTGATAGAGTTGAGACAGTTCATTTCAAACTTCTCCTGATACTGTTCCAGAATTTTTATAACATTACTATAAATTATGTCATTGAGGAGACAATTGCACTTTGATTATTTCCAGTTAAAAAACATTTGCGATGTTCTCATTAAAATTTTTACATGAACATCAAACATTAACGACTGGAACTGGTTAGGTACTCTTTACAACTTTTATGATGTAGAACATTATTTCACTATCAGCTACTGCTAATTTATGTTTCCTTCATTTATGCAAGATGACAAGATTGCTGGGTGCATGTCATTATATTAGAGGATGGTGCTAGAAGAGTACATGTCAAAAGTTTTTGCTATGGAATTTCTCTGCACTATGTTTCATCAGTTGGATAGTTTCCTAAAAATTGCTTATCTATGGTATTTCATGCTGCAGAGATATGTAATCTGGGAATTGGGTTGTATTCTACATCTTCCAAAATGCTGCACGGTTTTCATCACTTTTGATTAATAATTTTTCTCATTCTGTTGTACGGGTTTTCATTATTATGTATTTCCAATATAATGGATAGTTTCCAGATTTGTATCATGATGTTGTCTATTTTTTAAGGTGGCTGTATGTAATTCAATAGTTTAAATTTTATAATTGTATTATCTCAATATTTGTGTTTATTTATATTTATCTTTCAATTTTTATTCCACAGTAATGTATGTTTACTTTCATGAATATTATTCTCCTATTATTAGAGGATTACTCTGGTCACCCATTCAAAAGGTGTATTCAAATTCTATGCACTCATATTCCATAACAATATAGTGTTAATTATTAATTAACATTTATTAAATATTGTTTATGTAGAGACCCGAAGCTTAACGTACATGAACATTACATTACTTTTGCAGAATACTTAGTACATAAAAAAAACCACACACAAGGATCGTAATAGTTTAGTGTCTTTGGAAACACGGAAGGTAATCTTCTAATCGTGGTGAAAGATCTTCAATATCTCCCATAAAGATCTTCCCTTTTTTTTTACCTAAAACCTTTATTTATATCCTGGTGAAAAGAAAACATAAAAGGGTGAGATCGAATGCTCATTAAGGGTAAACAAAAGAAAAATCAATCACATCATATTCATAAGAAAATAACTTTTAGAAATCTTAACCTGCAAAAGAGATCATAATTTCATGACATGGGATAAATCATAATAGTGAAATGAAATCCCCATAATCATAAGTTAAAACATGAAACTTTGTGGCATTCACACATAATCATAGAGAATCATTTCTTGTTAGTCAAGACTCATTGCCAAGACTATCTTAGTGGACAATGTCCCTTTCTGAACCAAGTCACCCTCATTTCAGTCATGTTTCACTGAACCGGTATAACCTACCATTCCAGCCATGTCTATCTCATGAGATATAAAATATTTACCCAATGCATTGGAGGGAGATATAGGTCCCACCCATATTATAATGAATCCTTTCTTATGTGTTACACATAATCATAAACCATACATCATCGCATAACACATGTAACAAAAATGGGATTCTTGAAACATCATGACATCATAAAACAATTCATATAAGATAAAGGAATTCATAAAAATTTTTCCATCACAACATAATCAAATCCATGTAATAATAGGGATAAAAACATAACCCTTTATTATCTTATATGGAAAATAATTTTGATAAAACACTTGAACTCCATTCTTAAGGAAAATATCCTTTCTACTTCAAAAACATTTATCCTTGCATAACATGTCATACAATTTTAAACTAAAAGAAGATGATTAAAAATAAACTTGAAAACATGTAAAGGAAGCTTCTTGGAAATAATGTTTTTAAAAATCCATTCATGCCATATAAGTTAAAACAAACATTCTTCGTACCTTTGTCGGAAAAGTCAAAAAGTACCTCGTATGAAAAAACGACAAAAGATTCCTTTCATATTCTTTACTAAAAACACACCAAAGGGTAAAATTGGATTTAAACTATTGTAAGTGGATGGAAAAATATTACATATTGAGGGAACATGGATGTGGATGATAAAATACACCCCAGTAAATACTTATGAATAAACAATCTCGGATAAAAATGAGATTGTGATATTTCCCTTACCTTAGGTCCGATTTGCTTCGTAAGTGTCCAAACCTCCTGTATAATGATTTAAATAATGTCATTGACTTATTAAAGAATCATATTCATTGTTATGATATCATATATGGTTCACTTATGACATTATATTACCCGTTCTTTTGTAAATTCCATGTTAAAGAGCGTTTTGGGTAAAATTGTTTCATTTGTCGTCCGTGTTTTGACTTGTAATTATTCATATGATTGCATAGATCATGATTACTTAATTCCAGAATATAAAACATGATTTATATATATATATATTCATAATATACATATATATAATAAATCAGTAAATGGAAAGAAATACACCGTTCATGGAGACGGTTGTCCGTACGTACGCATGAACTTTGTTTTCGTTTCCTTATTGAATTGAATGGAATTAAGTAGATGACATACATATAAATATAAATAATTCCAGTATCATTATTAGGTCATATATTTTATTAGTACTTATTATATATACTTTATAATCATTCATGAATGGTTAATCATTGAGAATGAATCTCATCGCGTCGTGGAGACGGTAGTCCGTACGTACGCACGAGCGATGATATCGTTCCCATGGTCAGGGAATTGTGTTGAAGTGTATGTATACTATTTCAGTATCAATAGAAATTTATAATAATCATATATAGTTACTCATTACACCTTTATACCCATCCAATTAAGGTGGTGGCAGAACATAGATTACACCACGGTGTGGAGACGTTTTTCCGTACGTACGCACGCGCGATGATTTCCTTTTCCCGTAGGATGGATAGAAGGTTAATTATAGTTGTTTCATATTTATAATAACATATCAGTATATAAGAAATACTTATTTTATTACTTTATCATGAAACAACTAAAGAAGAAGAAGTTGAAGAAGAAAGAAGTTGAAAACATCGGTAATGGATATTACCTCTTTTTGACGCGCCTTTTCTTAACCTCCACTTAAAGAACTAAGGATGGTATTTAAAGAAGACCAGTACCTATAGGATTATTCTAGGAAAGTGGAGAAGAGATTTTGGCAGGGGTTTGCCGAGCATTAAGGCTCAAAGATGTGTGAGGAGGAGGGGGAGGAGGTGCCCTTTTATAAGGGAGGAGAGGGGCACCTTAGGAATATCTCAAAATATTATTTCATATTAAAGTCAAAATCGGTTTATAATTGTTCCAAAGGGTCTTATTTCGAAGCTAAAGTGGGGATGGGTCGAAATCCTATCAACCAATAGGATTTAGACAAGTTTAGGGTATTATTTTAACCTTATCAATAAGATTTAACTCTCAGTTAAATAATTTAACTTTTACCGTGTCTTTTTGTTTTCTTTCACTATATGGTTAATACACATACTATAACATGCCAAAAGAACCCCAAATTGTTTATTATTAATATATATATCATTATCTAAGTCATTTGGCCGAACCGTAGATTTTTAGGAATAAAATAACAATTAGTAATATAATATTTGATTTAAAAACTATTTTGTGTCAATTTTGACACTATTTGATATATGATTTTTGTGAAAGTCATAATAGAATTATATGTTCGAACCGAGTTGATTAAATCAACACTAATATATCATATTAACCTAAAATATTATTGGAATTCATAAAAAGTCACAAATGACATTTATTTTGGTGTTTATAACATCAATTATGTCAATATTTTATTAATAATATAATTACTGCATCATCATTGTGTCATAAATAAATTAAATTATATAATGTCTAAAAATTACAAATAAAATACCATTATGTAGGAAATCTTTTTATCTTTCTAATGAATATTTATAGTCGAATTTATCTTATGTATAACCTCATATTAAAAATGATTTACTTATTAAACTTTGATTTTAACTATTTTAACCCTTCTTTAAATAAATTAATAATAAATGTCCTAATCTAACCCAAGTGGGCCTAAATGGTCATATTTTATTTCTAAGTTTGTTTTTGGTCGAATTAAACTTATCCAATAGAATTAGGACATGTGTTAGGGTAATAGTAATATCATATTTACCCTTAGTTACCCTATTTACTATTAACCGCGGTAAAAAAAAAGTTACTATTCACCAAAAAATTATATTTATCTCATTGAACCACATTTTACTTACTGATATCAATCGTGTCTGTCGGATTTTCGAAATTCCATTCACAGAAGCGGTAAAATTATGTTTTATGCAAAATTCAGTTTTTAACCTACCACTTAGTGGTTTCACTATTCATCAAAAATTGAAAGTTTTAAGAAAAATTCCAAACATTTACCCTAGGCTAATTTCGGTATTTCGAATCCAAAAATAAAGTCCATTTTGAAAAATAAAATTTATAAAATTTCAAAAAGTGGTTATTACTATTCATAACAGCTTGTTATAATAATATTATAATAGCATATCGTTGTTTAGTGAAACTCGGTATTGCGTACTACACACGCTATCGAGGAAGGCCGCGATTGCGTGTAATGCAAGGCAAGTCAAGGATGTGTGTTGTGCAAGCTCCTTTTGGTGTAGCGTACAACACAAGACATTAATAAAATTAAAAAAGAATAGTTTTCATAAAATCTCGGGCTGTTACATTCTACCCCCCTTAAAATGAATTTCGCCCTCGAAATTTGTCGGGGTTGTAAATAGTTTACTATTCAAAAGATTCTTTAATAGAAACCCACATCGTAAAAAGGAATACCAAAACTTGGCTTTAAGAACTAAAGTATGAAATGTAACGATTTCCCAAATAAACTAATCATTGGGTTTCCACATAGGTGAAAATATGGATATGGAAGAGAAATCTAACCATCATGTTCTGATGGAGAGTGGTAGAGAACATGGCTATGGAAAAGCCAGTAATCACAAATCCATAAATTTGTGATGATATAAGGTACCATCTGATTCATCAGGTATAAGATCACTAGGACAACATTTTTGGTTTCAAGATCATTTCCCTAAAGTTGAAAATTTGAATTAGAATAAATACTTACTTTATTTTGCAACCATATCACTGTTGTTCGTACCTTGAACAATTTCCACTTCATCTCTTAAATAAATGAAGTTGAATTTGTTATTCGTGAAGTGTTAGCAGATCATGTGATAGAATGACGGGTCATTCCATCTGTCTCAAACAAAAGGTTACAAAAAATTATATACATAAGTCGATCTATTGTGAGATTAATCATATATGGTTCCTAAAATGGACTTATACTTCATATATCATACTGCTTAATATAATAAAACTAGTTTCTACTAAATAGGGACTTCCTGTAGGCCAGTGGTAGGCGATAAAGGCCAGTCGCACTTCGATTGTGGGTTCGATTTCCACAGCCTTGTCCGACGCGATGGGCTGTCGCCCGTCCTGCAGGTTGTCCTTTTTCTAAAACTATATTACTATAACATCCCATCAATAATATCGAAAAAAAATTCTATCCTTAAACAATACTAACTTATGTCCAACATAATCCATTCCAACCTTCAGGCTTATCCATAATACTGCAGTCCACTCTCATAACATAGTGAAAACGATTACCATAGATTTAACACCATCGTCGATCCCCATATATCATAAGATATGTTTTGTTGGTCACATTCAAAGTCCTTAATCATGTATTCTCTTGAATACCTTAGTGAAAACATGAATGCAGTTAAAAGTTAACACTTTCCACATACCAAAATCCTCAAAATTCTATATACTCAAAGCATGATATCACTTAGTCCTTATATCAATCATGAGCTCATGAATACTGCTAAAAATTTCGTTTTCTCGTTTTCCCTTCATTATGCGCATATCATCTTATTTCCAAAAATATCTCAATTACATTGAATACCAGATTAGACCAATACATAAATATTCCAATACAACATTATTTTGGAATCCCATTACATAAACACTTAATCATTCCATCACATCGTTATCATATTCCACATCGACAATGGTGATCGCATGTGACTTCCCTTTGTCCTTTGCCTTCAGTGGTTGCTCATGTTGATCATCACTAACCCTTGGATTAGGGCATTTATTAGCATAATGCCCCATTTCCTTGCACTTGAAGAATTGAAGTGTTGGTGGTGCGTTTACTGCAGTCTTTGTTTTATTCACATCATCAGAAACCCTTTTTCCATTACTTCGACACTCAGCTGCTCGATGACCTTCTTTTCCACACTTAAAACATTATCTAGTTCCTTTAAGACAATCTCCATCATTCTTCTTTCCACACTTTGAGCATAAGGAAACATTCATCTTCTTTTCACCATTATTCTGAGATTTCTCCTTGAACTCCATCTTTCGTTTCTTGTCAAAACCATGAGATGGATATGTAACACCAACTTCCATTTCTACCTTGATAGCACAACACACAATTTCTTCATAGCTACTGAAGTCTCATATAGCTAATGCCCTTCGAAGACTTGGTTTTATACCACTGAAAAATCGATCAACTTTACTTTCAGGTTGGATGATAATGCCAGATTCATACCTTTCAAGTCTTGTAAAATTCGCTTCGTATATACCAACAGATTCATCATCCTTTTGCATTAGTTCAAGAAACTCCTTCTCCATCTTTGTTCGAAGAATACATGGGAAGTACTTATTGAAAAATAAGTTCTTGAACTCGTCCCATTCCATGGACTCAATTTCATCTCTTTTCCTCATATTCTTGATAAGATTCCACCATTGATCAGCTTCACCTTCCAAATGATATACCGCTAAGATGACTTTATCATGTTCAGAACATTGAAGAACTGAAAATATCTTTTCAGTGGTATTGATCCATTGTTCAGCAACAAGTGGATCAGAAGACCCACTGAAAGAAGGTGGACGTTGCCTCATGAAGGACTCAATAGAATATTGTTCCCTTCTATGCTCATTTGGAAGTCTAGAATGATTCAGAGCTTGTGTATGTATAGTAATAAGATTTTTCACTCCATCTCCCATAACATTTGTTTGTTCAGGAGGACAATCATTGCATTGTCCATTGCATTTATCAACACGGTTCCTTCGGGTTCCAGCCATCGTCTAAAACCCAAAAAGAATAGTGTGAGAGGAAAAAATCATGCTAGGGAAAACAACATAATAAAGGGGGAGTACCTTCAATATCTAACATCTTAGGTTTAATTATATGATCGTTAGCGTAATTCTAGTACTATAACCTATACGTATACTTAATCTTAGGGACATCCTTAGACATACCTTAGAAATATCTCTAGGGATCTCACTAACGTTTTCGCATCCTAGTTTCCAAAGGTTGACTAAACCTTTCCTATGATACCAACTGTAGAGACCCGAAGCTTAACGTACATGAACATTACATTACTTTTGCGGAATACTTAGTACATAAAAAAAACACACACACATGGATCGTAATAGTTTAGTGTCTTTGGAAACTCAGAACGTAATCTTCTAATCGTGGGGAAAGATCTTCAATATCTCCCATAAAGATCTTCCCTTTTTTTTAACTAAAACCTTTCTTTATATCCTGGGGAAAAGAAAACATAAAAGGGTGAGCTCGAATGCTCAGTAAGGGTAAACAAAAGAAAAATCAATCACATCATATTCATAAGAAAATAACTTTTAGAAATCTTAACCTGCAAAAGAGATCATAATTTCATAACATGGGATAAATCATAGTAGTGAAATGAAATCCCAATAATCATAACTTAAAACATGAAACTTTGTGGCATTCACACATAATCATAGAAAATCATTTCTTGTTAGTCAATACTCATTGCCAAGAATATCTTAGTGGACAAAGTCCCTTTCTGAACCGAGTCACCCTCGTTTCAGTCCTGTTTCACTGAACCGGTATAACCTACCATTCCAGCCATGTCTATCTAATGAGATATAAAATCTTTACCCAATGCATTGGAGGGAGATATAGGTCCCACCCATCTTATAATGAATCCTTTCTTATGTGTTCCACATAATCATAAACCATACATCATCGCATAACACATGTAACAAAAATGGGATTCTTGAAACATCATGACATCATAAAACAATTCATATAAGATAAAGGAATTCATAAAAATATTTCCATCACAACATAATCAAATCAATGTAATAATAGGGATAAAAACATAACCCTTTATTATCTTAGATGGAAAATAATTTTGATAAAACACTTGAACTCCATTCTTGAGGAAAATATCCTTTCTACTTCAGAAACATTTATCCTTTCATAACATGTCATACAATTTTAAACAAAAAGAAGTTGATTAAAAATAAACTTGAAAACTTGTAAAGGAAGCTTCTTGGAAATAATGTTTTTAAAAATCCATTCATTCCATATAAGTTTAAAAAAACATTCTTCGTACCTTTGTCGGAAAAGTCAAAAAGTACCTCGTACGAAAAAACGACAAAAGATTCCTTTCATATTCTTTACTAAAAACTCACCGAAGGGTAAAATTGGATTTAAACTATTGTAAGTGGATGTAAAAAACATTACATATTGAGGGAACATGGATGTGGATGATAAAATACACCCCAGTAAATACTTATGAATAAACAATCTCGGATAAAAATGAGATTGTGATATTTCCCTTACCTTAGGTTCGATTTGCTTCGTAAGTGTCCTAACCACCTGTATAATGATTTAAATAATGTCATTGACCTATTACATAATCATATTCATTGTTATGATATCATATATGGTTCACTTATGATATTATATTACCCGTTCTTTTGTAAATTCCATGTTAAAGAGCGTTTTGGGTAAAATTATTTCATTTGTCGTCCGTGTTTTGACTTGTAATTATTCATATGATTACTTAGATCATGATTACTTAATTCCAGAATATAAAAAATGATTTATATATATATATATTCATAATATACATATATATAATAAATCATTAAATGGAAAGAAATACACCGTTCATGGAGACGGTAGTCCGTACGTACGCATGAACGCTGTTTTCGTTTCCATATTGAATTGAATGGAATTAATTAGAAGACATACATATAAATATAAATAATTCTAGTATCATTATTAGGTCATATATTTCATTATTACTTATTATATATACTTTATAATCATTCATGAATGGTTAATCATTGAGAATGAATCTCATCGCGTCGTGGTGACGGTAGTCCGTACGTACGCACGAGCGATGATATCGTTCCCTTGGTCATGGAATTGTGTTGAAGTGTATGTATACTATTTCAGTATCAATATCAATTTATAATAATCATATATAGTTACTCATTACACCTTTATACCCATCCAATTAAGGTGGTGGCGGAACATAGATTACACCACGGCGTGGAGACGGTATTCTGTACGTACGCACGCGCGGTGATTTCCTTTTTCCGTAGGATGGATAGAAGGTTAATTATAGTTGTTTCATATTTATAATAACATATCAGTATATAAGAAATACTGATGTTATTACTTTATCATTAAACAACTAAAGAAGAAGAAGTTTAAGAAGAAAGAAGTTGAAAAGATCAGTAATGGATATTACCTCTTTTTGACGCGCCTTTTCTTAACCTCCACTTAAAGAACTCAGGATGGTCATTGAAGAAGACCAGGACCTCTAGGATTATTCTAGGGAAGTGGAGAAGAGATTTTGGTAGGGGTTTTTAGAGCTTGAAGGCTCAAAGTTGTGTGAGGAGGAGGGGGAGGAGGTGCCCTTTTATAAGGGAGGAGAGGGGCACCTTAGGAATATCTCAAAATATTATTTTATATTAAAGTCAAAATCGGTTTATAATGGTTCCAAAGGGTCTTATTTCGAAGCTAAAGTGGCGATGGGTCGAAATCCTATCAACCAATAGGATTTAGACAACTTTAGGGTATTATTTTAACCTTATAAATTATATTTAACTCTAAGTTAAATAATTTAACTTTTACCGTGTCTTTTTGTTTTCTTTCACTATATGGTTAATACACTTACTATAACATGCCAAACGAACCCCAAATTGTTTATTATTAATATATATATCCTTATCTAAGTCATTTGGCCGAACCTTAGATTTTTAGGAATAAAATAACAATTAGTAATATAATATTTTATTTAAAAACTATTTTGTGTCAATTTTGACACTATTTGATATATGATTTTTGTGAAAGTCATAACAGAATTATATGTTCGAACCAAGTTGATTAAATCAACACTAATATATCATAGTAACCTAAAAAATTAGTGGAATTCATAAAAAGTCTCAAATTACATTTATTTTGGTGTTTATAACATCAGTTATTTCAATATTTTATTAATAAGATAATTACTGCATCATCATTGTGTCATAAATAAATTAAATTATTTAATGTCTAAAAATTACAAATAAAATACCATTATGTAGGAAATATTTTTATATTTCTAATGAATATTTATTGTCGAATTTATCTTATGTATAACCTCATATTAAAAATTATTTACTTATTAAACTTTGATTTTAACTATTTTAACCCTTCTTTAAATAAATTAATAATAAATGTCATAATCTTACCCAAGTGGGCCTAAATGGTCATATTTTATTCCTAAGTTTGTTTTTGGTCGAATTACACTTATCCAATAGCATTAGGACATGTGTTAGGGTAATAGTAATATCATATTTACCCTTAGTTACCTTATTTACTATTAACCGCGGTAAAAAAAATAAAAAGTTACTATTCACCAAAAAATTATTTTTATCTCATTGAACCATATTTTACTTACTGATATCAACCGTGTCTATCGTATTTTCGAAATTCCATTCACAGAAGAAGTAAAATTATGTTTTATGCAAAATTCAGTTTTTAACATACCACTTAGTGGTTTCACTATTCATAAAAAATTGAAAGTTTTCAGAAAAATACCAAAATTTCATCCTAGGCTAATTTTGGTATTCTGAATCCAAAAATGAAGTCCATTTTGAAAAATAAAATTTATAAAATTTCAAAAAGTGGTTATTACTATTCATAACGGCTAGTTATAATAATATTATAATAGCATATTGTTGTTTAGTGAAACTCGGTATTGCGTACTACACATGCTATCGAGGAAGGTCGTGATTGCGTGTAATGAAAGGAAAGTCAAGGATGTGTGTTGTGCAAGCTCCTTTTGGTGTAGCGTATAACACAAGACATTAATAAAATTAAAAAAGAATAGTTTTCATAAAATCTCGGGCTGTTACAGTTTATTATTCGAAATATTTATAAGTACTAATCTCTAAAAAAAATAAGTATTCGATTACGCCGTGAGAAATCTCGGGCGAGTACTAGTTATTATATAAAGCACACATTTATTCACCCTATTAGCAGGAATGCGATAACACCATTTCTGGACGGGTGGACTACCGCCTCTTCAAAGCAATGCAATAAATTTAGACATTACATTGAATTTTTAAAGGAATGATTAAATGAAGCATAAGTTAAATAAATAAAATATTTATGATATTAATTACATAAAAATTTATTCATAAATGTAATATTTTTATTTAATATTTTACCCTTTTCAGACACTAAAAAAAGTGATAACATTGTTTGTGGATAAGTTGACTACCGACTCTTCAATGTGATATGATTAGTTTGACATCACAATAATTATATATGTGTGTGTGTATATATGATTAAATAAAATGATATATATGATATAATTATCATTCATTCATGATATAATGTAATTTAATATATACCTAAAGGGATCCTTGAAAAATTATGAGGTTACTTATGCCTATATAAGGCCTACTATCTCCATGATTGTAACATTGGTTATTTTTCCATAATAATATTTCATTATTGGTTTTAAAATAATGATTTATGTATAAATATGATAAATATTTCATTCTTATTATTATGTATATTTTTATATAATGACACATCTTACCATAGTCGACATACAAAAGTTGTTTTTAAGGCATGAACCGAATTTTGTCAAAACACTGGATGGAAAGTTATTTGTCTAAGTATTAGTATAAAACATTGTAATAGTGATGTAAAATAAATATGTTCTGAATAAAGTAAATAATTAACATAATTTTATTATTCATGTAGATAAAGGTACATGTGACAAGTTCGACTCAAGGTAATGAATTTCAACTAAGTTTATAGTCCATTGAGTCTCAAATTATATAGTTCATATAATGTCGTTTGACAAGATATATCATGAATGTAATTATTATCAGGATACTATACATTTAAATTTTGTTTATTATTTAATGAGTATTATGATTAAAATGTTTCTATATGGTATTGGACTCTGAATGTTTAGATATTTTTTTACACAAAAATGATTATAATGATCTTTTAATGGTATTTCAGTTCATCAACAACAAATAAAAATTGTTGATACTTATCCTTCACAAGGGAATTATAAAAAAATTCATATTATTATTTTAATTTGGATATTTTATGATAATTAAGATTATTTATTAATTATGTAGATTATTTGATATATGACGAATTATTTGGAAAGGTACAACAATGGTGGGGCCTAGTTATATATGTCCCCTCGATGCATCATCAATATAATGAAACATATCATTTGGCCAACTCACATTGTTTTTAAATTGATATACTAAATGTTCTTATGAAGGGTCTTGAAGGTAAATGTAAAATGTACCTAAGAAACATGACATCAAATAATTAACCATTTCCTTCATTTTGGCATAGTTGTTATTTATCCATGAGATTTTTTATGACATATCTATGGATGAATTCAATTATGTGTTTATTATTTAAATGGAATGTGTTTATGTTTCTTAACTAACCATATTGACTTTTAATTTCTAGTTATTTTGATGGAAAGTGTTTTGTGTTATTTTTATTTCCCTGTTGATTATTTTAATAAATCCATTATTTCTCCTGTATTATATATCTTTACTATGCATTTTATACCCCCTTATTATGTTTCCTTCCATTGGGTTTTGATGAAAGAGTATTTGAATACTCATTCAAGGATGCATATTATTTCATTTTATTTTTTATCATATATTAGTTTATATTTACCAATTTATTATGGATATCATATAGGTAACATGGATTTAATAAATGGATAAATAATTCATTCAATTGGGATTTTATTCCTTGTAATAATTAAAATGTTATAATGTACTGCACTGTTTTCTTGATTCGGGTATTGAGGCATTACAGTTGGCATCAAAAGATACTTAGCAATAACCTGGTAATATATATTTAGAAAAAAAAATACCAGGTAACTTAATCATAAGATATACATTGAGGATAAGTATATAAGAACATCGTAGAATGTCAGTAATGTAGAGATTGTGTTGGTATTCTATGAAACATGTCAATGTCTGGACTCTACAAGTGGAAGTGGATCTCGCATTGATGTACCTAGGGGTATAAAATCAAACATAGTGTATCAGTGTTGTCTCAATGTAATCTAGTATATGGAAATGGGTCTTACTATACACATGGGTTGACACTCCCAATGTATACGTATATGAAAATTCACATTTGTTTAAAAACCATTATGAAGGATTTGAAAGTAACCATTTCCATAAAGAAACTATGTTTATGATTATGTGATTATATAAACATATCTTTTTCAATTTAATATTTGTATTTCTAGATTTTTTATTATTCATTATGTTACCTAATGTTGAGATCTAATTAATTATATTCCATTGTTTACAAATGGATCCTAAAAGGAATAATGGTATCAATATGCAGTGAAATGTAGATGTTTCCTTATTAATAAAGGTATTATAGATGGTATTATAAATACGAATATTATGGATATATTAGTGGAAACAAAATCGAGTGATTGCATGTAACATTTCCATTATGAAGAAACTTATTCCATAATGCGATTATCTATTGTTGGATTGCTTTATGCGATAGTGGCCCCCATCAAATAGAGTGAATACCAATCCAATGGTGGCTAATAATTCGATTGAATCTTTAGAGATGATATTTTTAGCATTGGTATGTAGTGAAATGTATAATTTTAGAAATGTATTTTTTTTTCTAAATTTTGATTTCGATCAATGTAGGTCATTGATCAAAAATATAATAGAGGAAGAGGATAAAGAACTCATGTAATGGAAATATTTTAATGGAACATTCTTTTGAAATTATATCACTCATGATCAAAAAACTATGGTGAAGTGAAATTTCATTAGTTAAAAAAAAGGAAGAAAATTTTTTGTGGAGTATAAAGTTACATTTTTAAGGTTAGCACAGTTTGAAATATATTTTATACTCTACATAGACTTCATGATTGACCACATAATTGAAGGTATTAAGAAAAATCAACAAAGGGTGATGGTTTCTCACAATAATTCATTATATAATGATAGAGTTTTATATTATCTCAATATTGATATTGAATTATATATGTTTAATGGGATCAATTGAATGAATGATAAGAAGATAAATATATAGAAAAATATTGATAAGTGAAAAAATGGAGAGATGGTTTTTTCCACATGTTATACCAATAGAAAAAATAAATCTGGTAAATGTACTAATTAATATGATGTTTTTTATAAGTGCAGATAAAATGGTCATCACATCAAGGAATGAAAGGGGAATATAGAAAATGCTGCTATTCATTGTCGAATCCACACAAATATGGGGAAAAATAAAAAACAATTAACCAATAAGTGGGGTAATATACCTATGAATATTATAAGGTATCAAGGTCATGAAAATGTAATTGACACAACAAATTTGGAATGATTAATGCGCTTATTTATTTGAATCTAAGAAATATATTGTAAAAATTATTTTATTAATTAAGATCTCAAGATATGATTTATGAAATATTTATGGATTATATTACAAAAAAATTTAATTAATGACATGAGATGATAGGTTGATTGGTACCAGGAAACAAAATTTAGTGTCAAGTTATTTTTTTGGAAAACTCATGGGTCAGGGAATGATGTCCTCTAATATTTTCCTGATATTTAGAAAATGATGATTGATTTGTATGATGTAAATTGTATACTACTAACTACCATGGATATTTTTATAATTTTTTAGAACCTAATATTATTGAATGTATAACCATTTACTAAATGTTTACAGATGATCATTTAATGTTTTTTTAGATATTAATAACTTACACAACTAGACGATGAAACCATTCAATGAAATGATTTAGAAATGGTTCATGGAACAACTGAATGAGAAGATTACATTTATGAAATATTGACACATATTTACATATATTAAAAGAGAGTCATTGAAATCCTAATAACTAGGGTATGATGATATTCATATAAAATAAATTCCAATATTGAATATTTTTTATGATAGGAAAGACCGTTTCATAGTTCTTGTTTATAAATTTTTTGTCATCATCTTTCAGTTGATCATGTTCTCTATCAATATCCATTTAAACTGGATAGTTTTATTTTTCATCTATTTCTATGTTTTTAATAATTTAATTATATTTATAGACTAGTTTTTGTGGTGAAAATAACAATTTTTTACCTAGACATTAGTTAAAAAAATTGTTATTAAACTTATTTATGATGCGGGTTTCTCCAACAATAATATTCTCAAATATCAAACTCCAGGTTTCTAAGATCATGTATAAATTATGAGGAAACAATTTAATTATGGTGGGGAGAATGTAATATCACCTTAATTTAAAATAGTTTCCTTAGGGAATAAATTTAGTATTGTAGTTTTCATTCTTTAGACACAATTATAAGCTTATATTGTACACCACACCGAGTTAGAGTGATTACATGAAAAACTTAGTTTTACCACATATTAAAGGAGAACTAAATTTAAATCCATTTCATTCCAAATTTATAAAATATAATTTCCAAAATAAATATAATTTTTTAAATTGAAACATCAAAATTATGTTATGGAGATTTATTGGAATTTTTTCTGAGAAGTTTCATTTTATTGAAAGTGAACCATAATGAATTTTAACTCAAAAATGATTTCCATATATTTTATTTTTAAATGTTATTTTTTTATTTCATTATAATGTATAATTAAGAAAATTCTATATCAAATAATCATATTTATTTAATTTTAATCAATTTTACTTTTAAATTAGTGATAAAAACTTAACAAATTATTGAACATTTATACTTTCAAAAACACTATTGTCGTCTCATATGCAAGATTAATTTTAAATTAATTTCTACCAATTATGTGATTTTAATTTGGAAAAATGGTTTCAATATTTTCATTCAGATTAATTTATAATTTATAGTATGTTCCACATTGTATTTGGCCAAAATTTATAGTGAATGAGATTAAATTTAATTAATACTATTAAGATACATATTATGATAACAAAGGACTAAACCTTAAACATAAAACATTAAATGACCTATACACCTGTCCAAAAGCCATTGGATACCAATATATAGAACCTATACCAATATAGGTTATAATTTTTTGTTTTATTGGGAATCATGTCTGTGATGTGATCCATATAATTACTTAATGAGAAAATACAAAAAAGCTACCTTCTTTACCTTTATGATTTATAAAGATTTAGAATATAGGAGAAGCCATATAGTTTTGGTAATATACACTATTTTCTAAATATAAATGAGTTATTTTAAGCATGGTGATTTAAATTTATTTTTTACTTGTGATATAATTACATTAAACTCTTAAAAAATGCTTAATAATGTATTATTTAGTTAATAATAAAATAAAATAAATGATGCTAAAACATTAAAATTAAAATAAATATAATGAATTACTATGTTCCATTATTTTTTTGATTAATATATCATGTTAAATAGTTATTAAATTAATATATTATAATTATTATTTTTTAAATATTTTTAAATTTAAATTTAATAAAAAATGTCAAACTTTGCATTTATATTATTTTAAAATAAATGATATGTAATTAAATTATATAAAATTAATAAAAAACCATGATTATAAAAAGTGAATTATAGGTGTTAATAAATATATAATAAGATGTAGTAATCATCAATATTATTTTTTATAATTAATATATTCACCCATATAAAGAAAAAACATTATTTTCATGGTCTTTGGAAAAGATTTATTTTTCCACATTACATTCACTTTTTAAAAAATAAATTTCCAAGAAACGAATAATTTTTACTGAAAAAATTAGCTATAAAAATTTTAATTATTTTTTTATTATTTTTATAATAATTATCTGTCATATTTTTTCATAATTTCTAAATTACATTGGTTAGAAAACTAACTACTTAAATAAAAATTAAAATGATAAAATTGTGGAAAAATATATGTTAGGGAACACAATTATAAAAATTGACTTATTTTTTTTGTAAATGTTTCCCTGAACCATAATTCCACATTCACTATTATATTTTAATTTGTTAGTTACATGAGGTAAGAGACACATCCTAAACCTGGCATCCTCCAGCATTACGTGTCACCACCGCAGCGATCCTCATCACCCAAATCAAACTCTACTTCCCCATTATACCCCTCATCCTCGCGCACCAACTCCAATTCCTATTGCCTCCTCCCGTATACGCACCACCCATTCTCGATTAGGTTTTCCTAGCTCCCGAATACCGCCCTCTCCTCCCCTATTCCATCTCCATCCTCGACCAATGCATGACTCCTTCGCCGTCGATCCTCAACACAGGTGCTCCATTCCACACATATACTCCCCCATACAAACTCTCGATTTGTCTTGTCGTACGGTACGTCCTCTATTCTGTTAAGCTATTCTGCAATTTTCACATCTGTTCCCACAAATCGTCCACCGGTAAAACGTGGTTTCCAATCACGATCTCCTCCTCCTGCCTACCATAAACAACTACCAAATTGGCGACAAAAAGATTCATTGGAGTTCTTTCTGAAAACTCTACTCATCTGCACGATTCACTGATTTTTTTCCCGCCTTGAAACTTCTACATACCTGCTACATCTATAATGCAAAATCTACATACCAGCTATATGATTTCAGTTCATTTTTATTATTACTACGGATTGTTTTTTTATCTCCAGATTTTTCATTCTCGAATAAGATTTAGCCGCAACAAACCTGTACAGCTCCGGCTTTTACCTTCTACAGTCTCCAGGTCTACTGATTTTTCATTGCCCTGTCATGCAAATATAACTTTTGCACTACTCAATCATTCATTCTTAAACAAAGTCTACTATTTAAACATGATCTCTTGTTTACACTGTCTGAATCTAGCTCCATTATGTTGATTGTCAAAATTATGTGTCTACTTTTTAATCATTAACTCATATGACCTATTTATTCGAGCTCTCTATAATCAACTCTTTCAGTCCACGTGATTCAGCACCGAGGTTTTCATTCAGCAGGTACCAAGACTACTGATTATCCACAACTTGATCACCCAAAGATTAGGTGCGCGTTGCAAAATGTTTTTATCTCCACTTAATACATTTATCATCAATGTCTCTTATTTTAATTAAATTGTTTTAGCGGACATTACTGATTTTTTTAGCACGTGTCCAATGGATTGATTTTCAGTTTCACAATGTTAGATGATATCAAGTGTGTTGAATTTATTGTGTACATAAAAGACGGTTATGGGACACAGAAAGGAGATTCTATGATTTATTAGGTATTGAAATAATTGATAATTTACCTCTCTGGTACATCTATTTTCATGTTTTAGGAATTACTGTTCCATGAAATCAATTTTTAACCACTATCATCAAAGAAATCAGAAGGTGCGACATCACACTTTCATATGTTGGGATCCCCTTCTGGGATAAAAACATTCAGGTACCCTATCCCATTTCCAGAACATCTGTATGAATGTTTTTGAAGCAGACTTCCAATTACACATTGTATAAGAGGATGATTCCATATTATAGATTTTTGAAGCATATTGGATACAATTATTGGATCAGGTAAATATTTTTACACTATATATTTGTTATAAACTATGTTTTTTTCCTCAATTTGACAATATATTTTTCTCTAATATCTTTCCATATCTTCTAATCTTTGATTATGTAAAGGATTTGTAATATGATTTTACAGTTCATACTAATCATTTCGTATGGTTTACTACTCCTTTTCATAAAATTTATCTCTGTTCATTTAGTGTTCCTATTACTATTATTGCTACATTATGTCTCTGATAAAGACTACTGATCAATATGTTAATAATGATAATGAAAAAATCTTTAACAAATTATGGTACCCTATCCCAATAACAGAGCATCGTAATGACTTTTTTTTGAAGAGACTACACATTACATGTTATATAAGAGAAATATTCCATATTACAGATTATTGAATCATATTGGATACAGTTATTTGATAAGGTAAATGTTTTTACACTATATATTTGTCATCCACTATGTTTTATTGCTCAATTTGACAATATATTTTTCTCCAAAATCATTCCATAACTTCTAATCTTTGATTATGTATAGGATCTGTAATAAGATTTTACAGTTGATACTACTCATTCTCTATGGTTTACTACTCCTTTTCATAATATTTTTCTCTGTTCATTTAGACATGCTTTTACTTGTATTCATTCATTATGTCTCTGATAACGACTGATGCTCAATATGTTAATGTTGTTAATGAATTTTTTTTAACACATTCTGGTACCCAATCCCAATAACAGAGCATCGTAATGATTGTTTTTGAAGAAGACTACACATTACACATTATATAAGATGGAGATTCCATGTTACAGATTATTGAATCAGATTTGAAACAGTTATTGGATTAGGTAAATTTTTTTACACTTTATACTTGCCATCCTATAAGTTTAATTGCTCAATTTTGAAATACATTATCCTCAAAATTATTGCCATAACTTCTATTCTTTGATAACGTATTAGATCTGGAATACTTTTATACTATGGATACTACTCATTATGTCTGGTTTACTTCTCCTTTTCATAATATTTATCTTTTGTTCACTTTGTCTTGCTATTACTTATAATCCTTCATTATGTTTCTGATAAAGAGGGATGATCAATATGTTAATATTGATCATGAAAACTAATTCTCCAAATTTAGAGTGTCAACTCTTTTATCCACCCACATCATCACAAAAAACTCCATTTGACATCTAAGATATATCACCTTGTGTATTTGAGCACATGTAGCAGTGAAGCCTAACTGTTAAATGTAAACATTGTGGTTTATATTATTGATATCATTATTTTATTCATGATAGTAGTTTCTTAAAGATAATTTTTTAATAACATCACAGTATCTTGTGTAGAGAAGACTGCTAATTCTCGGTCTGCATTATCAATAGACACTACATTTTATTTAGTGCTCTCTATGCATATAAATATTCCAATGCACCCCTTGACATTAATATATAAAGATATAGAACCAGTAAATGCATTCCTCAACAACCTCTAGAGGTGCAGTGTCGCAGATAAGAGTTAAACCAAATGAACAATGCAACAAACCTGTACAGCTCTGGATTTTACCTTCTGCAGTCTCCATGTCTACTGATTTTTCATAGCCCAGTTGCTCAAATATAAGGTCTGCGCTACTCAATCATCCATTCTTAAACAAATTCTACTATGTAAACATGATCTTTTGTTTGCTCTTTCTAAATCTATCTCCTTTATGTTGATTGTCAAAATTATTCGTCTACATTTTAATATTTAACTCCTATAACCTATTTACTCGAGCTCTCTGTAATAAACTCTTTCAGTCCATGTGATTCAGCTCTGAGGTATTCTTTCAGCAGTTACCAGGACTACTGATTATCCACAGCCTGATCACCCAAACATTAGGGGTGTGCTGCTAAATGTTTTTATCTCCACTTAATACATTTATCTTCACTGTCTCTTATTTTGATTAAATTATTTGTGGGGACATTTCTGATTTTTTTAGCATGTGTCCAATGGATTAATTTTCAGTTTCACAATGTCAGATGACTAACAAGTGTGTTACATTTATTGTGTACGTAAAAGTGGGTTATGGGACACAAAAAAGAGCTTATGTGATTTATGAGGTATTAAAATAATTGATCATTTACCAATCTGGTACATCTATTTTCATGTTTTAGGAATTACTCTTCCATGAAATCTATTTTTAACCACTATCATATGGGAAATCAGAAGGTGCAGCATCAGAATTTCATATGTTGGGATCCCCTACTGCGACAAAAACATTCAGGTATCCTATCCCATTTCCAACAAATCTGTATGATTTTTTTTAAGCAGGCTTCACATTACACATTGTATAAGAGGAGGATTCCATATTACAGATTTTTGAAGCATATTGGATACAATTATTGGATCAGGTAAATGTTTTTACAATATATATTTGTCATCCACTAAGTTTTATTGCTCAATTTGACAATATATTTTTCTTTTAAATCAAGAAATAACATCTAATATTTGATTATGTATAGGATCTGTGATAATATTTTACAGTTCATACTACTCATTCCGTATGGTTTACTACTTTTTTTCATAATGTTTATCTCTATTCATTTAGTGTTGCTATTACTAGTATTCCTACAGTATGTCTCTGATAAATACTACTGATCAATATGTTAATATTGATAATGAAAAAATCTTTAACAAATTCTGGTACCCTATCCTAATAACAGAGCATCGTAATGATTGTTTTTTGATGCAGACTACACATTACACGTTATATAAGGGAAAGATTCCATATTACAGATTACAGAATCATATTGGATACAGTTATTGGATCAGGTAAATGTTTTTACACATTGTATTTGTCATCCACTATGTTTTATTTCTCAATTTGACAATATATTTTTCTCTTAAATCTTGCCATAACTTCTAATCTTTGAATATGTATAGGATCTGTAATAAGATTTTACATTTGATACTCCTCATTCTGAATGGTTTACTACTCTTTTTCATAATATTTATCATTGTTCATTTAGTCTTGAAATTACTTGTATTCCTTTATTATGTCTCTGATAAAGACTGGTTCTCAATATGTTAATATTGATAATGAAAAAATCTTTCACAAATTATGGTACTCTATCCCAATAACAGAGCATCGTAATGATTTTTTTGAAGAAAACTACACATTACACATTATATAAGAAGGAGATTCCATATTACAGATTATTGAATCTAATTTGAAACAATTATTGGATCTGGTAAATGTTTTTACACTTTATACTTGTCATCCTGTAAGTTTAATTGCTCAATTTTTCAGTACATTATCCTAATAATTATTACCATAACTTCTATTCTTTGATAACGTATTGGTTCTGGAATACTTTTATACAGTTGATACTACTCATTATGTATGGTTTTCTGCTCCTTTTCATAATATTTATCTCGGTTCACTTTGTCTTGCTTTTACTTATATTCTGTCATTATTTCTCTAATAAAGAGTGATGATCAATATGTTAATATTGATCATGAAAACTAATTCTCCAAATTTAAAGTGTCAACTCTTTTATCCACCCACATTACCACAAAAAACTCCATTTGACATCTACGATGTATCACCATGTGTATTGGTGCATGTGTAGCAGTGAAGCCTAACTGGTCAATGTAAACATTGTGGTTTATATTTTTGACATCGTTATTTTATTCATGATAGTAGTTTATTAAAGTTAATTTTTTAATAACATCATAGTATCTTGTGTAGAGAAGACTGCTAATTATGTGTCTGCATTATCAATTGACACTACATTTTATTTAGTGCTCTCTATCCATATAAATATTCCAATTCACCCCATGAAATTAATATATAATCATATAGAACAAGTACATGCATTCTTCAACAACCTCTAGAGGTTCAGTGTCGCAGATAAGAGTTATACCAAATGAACAACGCAAATGTGAGTTTACTATCGACTTAGTTTTACACAATATTCTGTCATAATTTTATTCCATCATCTGAATATGTTACTGTTGTCACACTAGCAATGTCGACATCGACTACAAATCCATTAATGTCTACTACAAATATCACTCCTTCTCTGACAAGTGAACCGCATTCTGAAAATGACGGTGCAGATGGTGTCACACGGCGGCCCCTAACATGGATTTCTATCAACGGTCTATTCTATTTACATTATATTATGGAAATCCATATTTTATTTAATACAATACTTAATAACTAAATAGATACATTGTACTAATGTTGTTGCAGATGGATTCATAAAAATGCCACTAACAACACCGTCTATACAGGGTCTGTTCTATTTACATTGCACTATCAAATTCCCTAATATTTTTAGTACATTGCATATTAATTTAAGATATCCGTCTCTAACAACTTTTTCAGTAGTTCAACAAAAATCTGATACAAGGAAATCATTTAGCACAAATGCAAACAAGCGGAAACAAACATCAAATTCCTACAAACAGTCTCCTCTTCCTTTCTGTATGTTTGGTGACAATTATCTGCTATGACCATACTATACAGGACAGAAACAACCAACTCATCGTCTAACTACTTCATTCTCAATTTTTTTAGCAATTATAACTGACTAAAACATCCATTGCCCGTCAACCTCTAGAGATGCGAGGTTTCAAAGAAGACTGTTGATGAAGGAACGTCACAACTGTGAGTTTACTAATACCTTGACCTATTACTTCGTTCTGTTACATAATAATACCATTTTTTTGACAAAAAAAAACATGACACGGTTCCAATGCCAACAGCTACTGAAAATCCCTCAATGACATCTGCACATGGTGGTCCAAATGGAGTCACACGAACGCCATTACAACCGGTGTCTACCAACGGTCTGTTCTATTTACATTTTTCTATCTAACTACATATATTTCTAAATACTATATAGACTAAGATAAGCTATTCGTCGTCAATTAATTTGACTACAGTTCAACAACAATCATCTGGTACAGCATCTTTCATCTCAGGTGCAAACAAGTAAAGGCAAAGCACAGATTCCCACATACAAACTCCCATTCCTTGTTGTATGTATGATGGAACATATCTGCTAAAACCACAATGTATGACACACTACTGGGCTATTCTTCATCTAACTATTTCCTTGACACTTTCGGTAGCAATGGTGATTGACGATACCAATCTGTCGGAATCATCACCAGGAATGTTGAAAAAGTAATCATATAATTGAGCATTTAAATATTACTATAAACGTAATTCACTCTTAAAAAATAACAATTTACATTCCCATTTCTTACAGATTGACTCGACCAAATAGCGCAGAATTTAGTAATATATCATGTCCAGGTTCAATGTCATCTTTAACACAAATATACAATATTACACGCACACACACTTCAATGATCTTACATTTAAATTATAATACTGTTTTATAACAATCCTATCATACCATCGGAAAGCGCTTTTCCATCCAGATGCATCACATTCTAACAATTCTCATACAAATTACATCAACAATGGTGGAGGACATCATAAAAGAATCAGTACAGGTATTTAATGAATATTGATACATACATACAGTAGTAACTTCTAATTTATACTTTATGGTTTCGATAATAAATGGTTGGATATGACAGGATGCTTTATACAATAGAAGATTTCAGATAACACAGGTTAGTGTAGTCATTAATTCATCTTTGATGTTACAAAATTAATGGAGGCAAATACCACACAATAGATCTACTGTGTATGTATTGACTGCTACTTCATTTTTTATTCAACCAGGTTATTTAGCTATTAGAGACCCATTTTATGTCTGTCAGTTCTGTCATGCTTTAATGTGGTTCGATGAGAGAAATAGAAAATGCAGCAACCAATAAGACCAACGATTTGTTGCATGTTGTGCCATGGGAAAGATTTCTTTGAAATTAATACTAGTTTGTCCGCAGTACCTAGAAATGTTACTCTTCAATACAACATCCACAATATCCAAATAATTCCAGGATGACATTCATATTTACAACTCCATGTTTTCATTCACTTCAATGGGTGGTAAGATTGATAGGTCTATCAACAAGGGTGGAGCACCAGGTATATTTAGATTGAAAGGACAAAACTACCATCGTATAGGAAGTTTATGTCCAACAGATGGTCAGCCACCCAGATTCGCACAACTATAGGTGTATGACACCACACAAGAATATCAGAATAGGGTTCGCGAGTTCAGGTTTTTCTTAACCTCTCTATGGTGGAATAAATTTTTAAAGTGGCTTATTTATGTATTAACATACCTACTTCTTGCAGCTGTGAAATCCAGAATGTACAAAATCGAATTGACTACAACATTGTCGAAAACCTGTAACAAAAGCTTCATGAACACAATGGTTTAGCTTGACAATTCAGAAGTGCAAGGGATGTTCTTCAACAACAAGATGTGAAAATTTTGAAACTACGTCTACTAAAGAGAAGCTAAACTAATACATATAACTTACCAAATAATTATGAGATTGTGATGCTTATCATTGGTGATGTTGAAGATCTCAACCAAGAGCGTCATATAATCATTCATAACAAAACTGGTGATTTTCAATGAATTTATGAGCAGCACCCACTATATCTTCCACTGTAATATCCATTAATTTTTACAGCTGGCAGTTATGGATATGTCAACATCATTTTGTATCGCCCAACTCCTTTAACAAAAATTCAAAATTTAAGGAAGGTTACCATGAGAGAGTACTTATCTTTCCACTTGCAATTCTGTGAGAATCAATCCTCAACACTACTAAATTCAAGAAGACTATTGCAACAGTTTATTGTTGATGCTTATATGATGGTAGAATCTCAGAGACTATCCTTCATTCCCTTTAATCAAAAGAGGTTGATGGTAGATCTATACAATGGATTGCAAGATGCATTTCTAAGAGGCGACAAAGAAGGTTTTTCATGCGGCAAACGGATCATTTTACCATCATCGTTCATAGGTGGTCCAAGGTATATGATCCAAAATTACCAAGATACAATATCTATTTGTAATTGGGCAGGGTATCCATATTTGTTTCTAACCTTCATGTGTAACCCACTGTGGCATGTGATCACTTGGTTGTTAAGATCAAATAATCCTCGACCAGTAGACTCCAATCAAATTCTATCTCGAATATTCAATATAAAGCTTGAATATCTAATGTAGGATTTAAGAGAAGGATGTTTCTTTGTAAAATCAAGGGCATGTAACCATCTATTATAATTTATCAATTTTTATTATCCATACAGTTTGCAATTTTATCATCACTTACTCACTACAGCACTTTTGTATTCCTTACAGTTGTTCGAACTATAGAGTTTCATAAACGCGGCTTGCCTCATGTGCACATCTTATTATTTCTCTGCCATGAAAATAAAGTGAACAATCTAGTCGCTATAAACAAATATGTATGTGCTGAAATTCCATAAAAAAGATGCTTACACACAGCTACATGAGGTTGTCAAATGTTTTATGCTCCACGGCCCTTGCGGTGCTGCGAACAGATCATTAACTTGCATGAAATATGGTAAATGTTCAATGTATTTTCCAAAAATATTTACTGAAAGTACAACAGTTGATGACGATGGATGTGTCATTTATCAGAGAAGGGATGGCAAAAAAACTATTCTGAAAAATAAAATCCCTCTGGATAATCACTATGTAGTTCCATACAATCATGTGTTGATATTAAAGTACCGTGCACATCTCAACATTGAAGTTTGTAATTAGTCGTCTTCAATAAAATATTTGTTTAATTATATCAACAAAGGAAATGACCGAGTAACAGCAGCACTCTATGAAGGAAACAACGAACAGTCCACAAAAAATACGGTAGATGAAATAAAAATGTATTATGACTATCGATACATATCTCCTTCTGAGTCATGTTGGAGGATTTTTTCATAGGATATACACTACAGATATCCACCAGTGGGGAGGTTGCATTTATATTTTCCACAACATAATTGTGTCAACTTTTCAGACACCGATAACATTGAAGACGTATTGAATCATAAAAACAATTCGTAGTGAATGTTGACCTCTTAGTTCAAAGAAAATATTAAATACAATGATGTAAGAGGATTAACATTTGCAGAGTATCCAACTAGATTTGTGTTCCAATATCCAGATAGAAAATGGCATCACCGGAAACAAGGAATCTATATTGGAAGACTGTACTATGTGCCTCAAACCATAGGTGAACTCTACTACTTGAGGATACTTCTAACAAACATCAAATGTGAAACTTCTTATGAGTATATCAGGACTGTAAATAGCATTACTCATGGTACATTTAGAGAGGATTGCTCTGCGATGGGACTACTAACAGATGACAGAGAGTTTGTCCAAGCTATAAAATAAGTCTCCACCTGGGGAATGGAGCAACATTTACGCAGACTGTTCACAAACATGTTAATATGCAATAACATATCTCAACCAGATCTGGCGTGGGATGCAACCAAAGACATACTATCTGAAGATAGTTTATATATACAATGAAGTAAGCAACAAATTCCAGTTGCACATTTTTTCATATACATGCTTTATAGTTTTATTTTCATTGTCTTTCCATTGTATAATTATTAGTGCCCACTGTTATTTATAACATTGTAATAGATAAGGAATGCCCATGTTTTTCAACATAATCTGCAAGAAAACAACCATTCTTTTCGACAGTCTAATATGTTATGTGATGGAATTTATTTTTCTTTTGTAAGCATTCAAAAAATAATCAGTTCACTAATTATCATATCTATTCAGTCAAAACATTATGAGTACAATTATTTCAATCTGTAGAAATATTCTGCATTCTCATTCAGTAAATAGACATATAATACTTCTAACCAAATTGAACTTGAAAACATTGTACACTTTTCACTGGTATAACTTTGATTATATTCATTATAATCCAGTACAAGAAATTATTACGGCCTTTCTATACACATATGGTGGATGTTACTTGTATCATTTAAATCTGTACCTTTCTTTACAGAAAATCAGCACTTTCATATGACTTTTAATCGTAGTACATTGCCATATGGATTAATATATTTGAATATGTATAAAAATTATGCATTATCATACATTAATAAAGAATATAATACTTCAAACTAGATTGAACATCCAGTCATTGTGCATATTTTGAAACTATAACTTTGTTTATATTCATTATAATCAAGTAATATAATGTTTACAGGCTTGCTATTGGAGTATAATTACAATGAATTTTAAACTGAACAATCCTATACATGTTATCCACCGATTCATATATCATTTATTCATATTATTATGCATTAGTACTACAAAATTAGATTCTATACAAATAATATGAATTTTTAAACATGAAATAAACGTATAATACTTATACTGAATTATAACTTCCAATCAATGCAGAT
Organism: Viscum album; assembly: GCA_963277665.1. Classification (NCBI taxonomy): domain Eukaryota; kingdom Viridiplantae; phylum Streptophyta; class Magnoliopsida; order Santalales; family Viscaceae; genus Viscum; species Viscum album. The sequence goes on along the minus strand of OY728136.1, from coordinate 1,575,314,565 downwards.
TTGACACTCACAAATCATCATATACATACATATGATTTGAGAGAGATAAACTACATTTTACAGAGCAATGGAAGATCACTACAGTTATATCCTCCTATGCCACTTCCATATTCAGTTTCTGAATCTAGTACAAATCGTTTAGTTTTAGAATAATTGAATTACAATAGAGAAAGACTTCTAGAAGACGGAAACTATTTACAATGTTTGCTTATAGATGAACAGAAAAATGTTATATATATCATTCTCTCTTTAGTATCTACCAACTCAGGGGGGTTCTTCTTCTTACATGGTTATGGAGGCACAGGTAAAACGTTCATCTGGAGGGTATTAACTTCATCGCTGCGAGCACAGAGAACAATTGTACTTACAGTTGCATCGAGTGGAATAGCTTCTCTACTGCTACCTGGCGGACGAACATCACATTCCAAAATCCATATTCCAATATCCATTACCAAACATTCAGCTTGTAATATTCATGAGGGGAGTGACGTATCGGAGCTTCTACAATTAACTATGCTCATCATTTGGGATGAGGCATCCATGATTCCTAAGTTCTATTTTGAAGCTTTAGACTGAACTCATAGGGACATTTTGACTTTCAAAAATGATAATGCTCAGAATTTGCCATTCGGAGGATTAACAGTTGTCCTGGGAGGAGATTTTAGGAATATACTGCCACTTATACCAGGAGAAAACAGATCTGACATTGTCTATGCAAGTGCCAAGTCATCATATCTTTGGAAACACTATCGGGTGTTGTCTCTTACAAAAAACATGAGACTGCATAGTACATCTACAACAAAGGATGCGTCTGAGTTACATGATTTTTCAAAATGGACCATAGATATTGGTGAAGGTCAAATTGGAGAACCAAACGATGGTGAATCACTCATTCCAATTCCATCAATGTTTCTTCTTACCAACAGTTATAATGCCATGGCTGCAATCGTCAACCATACATACCCGAGTTTCTTTAGCAGACATGGAGAATGATCTTTTCTAAAAGACCGTGCAATTTTAGCACCAACCCGAGATGTCGTACAAAAAGTCAATGAATATATGTTGACCCTCAATGGCTATGAAAACAAAGATTACTTAAGCTCAGACTCCATTTGCAATGCATGTTTTGATACAGACAAACCAGAAATTATTTACACATCTGACATGTTGAATGGTATAAACGTCTCTGGATTGCTTGCCCACAATCTTACACTTCAACATGGTGTTCTGATTATGTTACTCCGAAATTTGGACCAATCAGCTGGATTGTGTAATGGAACTCGTATGATTGTAACACACTTGGTTGAACATGTTATTGGTGCCGAAGTACTAAATGGATGTCATTCAAGATATTTTGCGTTCATTCCAAGATTAACTATGACTGACTCTGATGGTAAATGGCCATTCAAACTACAATGAAGACAATAACCTTTGACAGTTTCTTATGCGATGACTATTAATAAATGTCAGGTTAAATCATTGACTTTAGTTGGGCTTTATCTTCGCAAACGAGTGTTCACTCATTGTCAATTATATGTTGCAGTGTCTACAGTCACATCATCTACTGGATTGAAAATTGTAGATGAAGGTAACAGTAATGAGTCTAATAATTACACCGAAAATATTGTCTACAAGGAAATCCTGCATAATCTGTCTTAGGTATCAATCGTATTGACTTATATATGCTTTATTCTGCTCTAGTAAATGATTTACTTTATTGTCATGAATTTTTTATATGCTCAATATAAATTGTTTGAACGCTGAATGATTATGTACAGTAACAAATATGTCACGATCAATAACCATGCTGAATGAGATTTGCCCAGATGACGATGAAACACTACAAACACAAGTTCGGGTCTTGAACATATGGTTCAATTCATCTTCCAAATACTCCAATGAAATCATTGCAGTTGATCTTGTATTGTGCTACATCCAGGTCACTATTCCTTGCAACAAGTCATTATAATTTACTTTCATTGTTTGTCACCTATGAACTGAACATTTACATATATATATATATATATACAGTAATCAATCCTTGTAATTTGTATTAATTCCTCAGTAACATTCTGTTTAACATACTCTATGCAGGGAACCAAGATTCGATGTTCCATTACAAATCGACAACTTATCTCTAATTACAAAAACTTATTGGTTGAGGGACTATTCTTTATTATACAAAACTTCCAAATAGCTTCCAACCAAGGGAGTTACCTTGAAACAAGACACCGTTGTCGAATCATGTTCACATGCACGACATTTGTTCGTCTGTGTGAAGTAAAACTACCTATTTGTAGTTTCCAATTTACTTCGTTTGATGACACAATTCAAGAGAAAATCAATGAGGATCATTTAATAGGTACAAGTGGTTAATACAACATATAAACCCTTCCATTGACCATGTTTTGTTATTTTAATTTGCACATACTATTTTCATATAGCCATATGTTATTCAGAAAAAAATTTGTTTCTCTGTACTATGATTTAGAACTAATTGGAGTCCTACGTTACTCACATCCCATCCAATCAATGGGAAGTGTGAACCAAAGATTACATATTATTTTAGAAGATGACTGGTACTTTTTTGTTGTCTACTATCAGCACTTTACTGTAAAATATGAACTGAACATTTACATATATATATATATATGCAGTAATCAATCCTTTTAATTTGTATTAATTCCTCTTTAACATTCTGTTTAACATACTCTATGCAGGGAACCAAGATTCAATGTACCATTATGAATTGACAGCTTATCTCTAAGTACAAAAACCTGTTGGTTGAGGGACTATGCTATATTGTACAAAACATCCAAATAGATTCCAACAAAGGGAGTTACCTCGCAATAGGACACCATTGTCGAATCATGTTCACATCCAAGACATTTGTTTGTCCGTGTGAAGTACAACAACCTATTTGTTGTTTTCAATTTACTTCGTTCGATGACATAATTCAAGAAAAAATCCTTGAGGATCATTTAATAAGTACAAGTGGTTAATACAACATATAAACCCTTCCATTGACAATTTTTTGTTATATTAATCTTCACATACTATTTTCATATAGCCATATGTTATTCAGAAAAAAAAATTATTTCTCTGTAATATGATTTAGAAATAATTGGAGTCCTACGTTACTCACATCCCATGCAATCAATGGGCAGTGCGAACCACAGATTACAGATTATTTTAGAAGATGACTGGTACTTTTTTTTGACTACATTCAGCAATTTATTGTAAAATATAACATTTACTCATTTACTCATTTTGTTTCCTTGCAGACGGATTCAAATAACCTGCAGCTTATGGGGAAATTTTGCAACTGAAATGTCACGTTACGTGGAAGAAAACTCAAACCCCACTACCATATTAATATTACAGCTTCTCCGGGTTAAGAGTTTGATGGGTATGGTATATAATTACACTTCATAAACTAAATGTATCTAAAAGTGTTCTCAAATATGTGGTTTCAATAGAAAAATATATAATCCTGATTTCAAACTGCTTTTAACCTCTGTTCTTGTCACAACAACTGTTTATGCAACAAAAATTCTCTAAAACCCAAGCCTTCTAGCAGTATACAACTTGAAAAGAAAGTAACTATTTTAATAACTAATTTTTTGAGGTACATTGATTAAAATATCTCATTTTCATAACTGTAATACCCATATGTTGTTAATGCTTACTTCCATGTATGTTGTTCTGCTATTTCCAGTCTTGGTGTGATAATAACATCACCTTTACATTCTCCATTACCAACAACTTCCAACCAAACCATGGAAATACCATATTGGAATAAAAATAAAACCATTTTAGATGTCAAAAACTATCAACAGGTCAGAAATCTTCACTTATTTTCCTATTTTGATTATGAAACAGTATTAACTGCTCATTACTGTCCTCTAATAAATCCATCATTGACATGAAAATAATCAACTGTAGGCTACAAAATGCTTAATTGCAGTTTCAGTTCAAAAAATTCAAAGTACCCTCAACTGGATCTATGAATCATGCCAGTCTTACATGAAGAATGTCCAGATTTTAGATGGAAACATTTCCTGCATGCCCTGCAACTCCTCATGAACAAGCTATAATCCAACGATAGAATGTATTCAATGCTGCCTAAATATCTTTTTATCATTATGCTACTACCTTCATTCGGCTTCTCAATCCAAAGTATACTGAAACTGTAGTCTAAATAATTATTTCAATAGTTTTAGAGTTCAACTACAGGTTACGGATAGAACAGACTCTTTTTTATATTATTATTTGAAAAACATGTCATGCAATACATAGAAAAAACAGCTCTGCAACTAAGAGCGACTTTGATATAGGTAATTCCAGATCCATATACCATCTCTTTTAAAGATAATTGAAATATTTATAATTACACAGACAATGGGTCTTTTTAATTGGACGATGACGGGTTTGGGTTCCCTCAAGAATTGAACTTCTTCAAAACCAGGAAATTTCTATAGGGAATTGAGCTGACGGATTACAATAATAAAAATCGTCATCATCCATCTGAGCATAATTGTTACAAAGTGGTTTATATGAATGATAATGACAAGTACATCAACCTATTCACTAAGGTCTTAGAACATAAACATGCCAGTCTGTATTTTATTCGACTTATCTATAAACACTTCAACTGAAAATACCTTACACGTTTCTTCATTAATATACAAGATCATCCAAGCAGTTGTTATTCTACAGTAAACAATATCGATCATTGCATTCAAGTAACTGCACTTCTATTTCATTATTATGAGTTTGTAAAAATGGATTCCAGTTTATTGACGTTTTCCTTTTACATTACCTCATAGGATCATCAAACTGCTGGGTCTTCTACTGGTGCTTTAAATAGTGATACATGATTACTTACTCCAACCTTCAACCCGTGTTCTACCCAGGTATACATATGTTATCTTCTATTACTCCTAAATTATTTCCATTACTGTAACAACACATTGCAATATAGTAATGTATTTTGATTTTTAGATATTTATAAATCAAACATGTACAGAGTTATTATATCTATGTGATGATAAAAAATAGTCTACTATAGAAGCTCTGATCTTATTTTCACTGCTTTCAATTTCTCTATTTTATAGTTTCACATTTTCTACCCTTAATCCTCTGTGTCGAAAAATCTGTCATGTTGTTTTGATGATGACAATTGTGTGCAAGATAATGTCCAGATGTCTCCAGACAGTGTGACTACAACATGTCCATCTGCTGAATTGCATACCATGCCAAAGGGATATATAAACAAGAAAACCGAAAAAATAGACTGAAAACACAAACAGGTAATATAAGGTAAAAATACATCTACACTAATCAAATACTTCTCATTAATGTGTTCATAATTATTATTTTTAGATCACCAAGTATTACAATTGATAGAGTTGAGACTGTTCATTTCAAACTTCTCCTGATACTCTTTCAGAATTTTTATAACATTACCATTAACTGTGTCATTGAGGAGACAATTTCACATTGAGTATTTCCGGTTAAAAACCAATACGATGTTCTCTTTAAAATTTTGACATGAATGTCAAACATTAACGACTAGAAGTGGATAGGAATTTTTTAAAACTTTTATGATGTAGAAAATTATTTCACTATCAGCTACTGCTAATTTACGTCTCCTTCACTTATGCAAGATGACAAGATTGCTGGGTTCTTTTCATTATGTTGGAGGAATGTGCTAGAAGAGTACATGTCAAAAGTTTTTGCTATGGAATTTCTCTGCACTATGTTTCATCTATTGGACAGTTTCCTAAAAAGTGCTTATCTACGGTATTTCATGCTGCAGAGATATGTAATTTGGGAATCGGTTTTTATTCTACATCTTCCAAAATGCCGTATGGTTTTCATCACATTTGATTAATAATTTTTATCATTCTGTTGTACGGGTCTTCATTATTATGTATTTCCAATATAATGGACAGTTTCCAGTTTTTTATCATGATACTGTCTATTTTTTAATTTGGCTGTATGTAATTCAACAGTTTAAATTTTAGAATTGTATTATCTCAATATTTGTGTTTATTTATATTTATCTTCCAATTATTATTCCACAGTAATGTCTGTTTACATTATTGAATATTATTCACTTATTATTATCAGATTACTCTGGTCACCCATTCAAAAGGTGTATTCAAATTCTATGCACTCATATTCCATAACAATAAACTATTAATTCCTAATTTACATTTATTAAATATTGGTATTTATTCGCAACATTTATAAGTACTAATCTCTAAAAAATAACTATTCGGTTACGCCTTGAGAAATCACAGGCGAGTACTAGTTATTATATAAAGCACACCATTATTCACCCTATTTGCAGGAATGTGATAACACCATTTCTCGACAGGTGGACTACCACCTCTTCAAAGTGATGCAATAAATTTACACATTACATGGAATTTATAAAGGAAGGATTAAATGAAGCATAAGATAAATAAATAAAATATATATGATATTAATTACATAAAAATTTATTCATAAATATAATATTTTTATTTAATATTTTACCCTTTTCAGACACTAATAAAAGTGATAATTTTGTTTGTGGATAAGTTGACTACCGACTCCTCAACGTGACATGATTAGTTTTACATCACAATAATTATATATATGTGTGTGTATATGTGATTAAATAATATGATATTTATGAGATAATTATCATTCATTCATGATATAATGTTATTTAACATCTACCTAAAGGGATCCTTTAAAAATTGCGAGGTTACTCATACATATATAAGGCCTAATATCTCCATGATTGTAACATTGGTTATTTTTCCATAATAATATTTCATTATTGGTTTTAAAATAACAATTTATGTATAAATATGATAAATATTTCATTTATATTATTATGTATATTTTTATATAATGACCCATCTTACCATAGTCGACATACATAAGTTGTTTTTAGGGAATTAACCGAATTCGGTCAAAACACCGGATGCGAAGTTATTTGTTTAAGTATTAGTATAAAACACTGTAATAGTGAAGTAAAATAAATATGTTATGAATAACTTAAATAATTAACATAATTAGATTATTCATGTAGATAATGTTACATGTGACAAGTTCGACTCAAGGTAAGGAATTTCAACTGAGTTTATATTCTATTGAGTCTCAAATTATATAGTTCATATAATGTAGTTTGACAAGATATATCATGAATGTAATTATTATCATGATACTATATATTTAATTTTTGTTTATTATTTTATGAGGATTATGATTAAAATGTTTCTATATGATATTGGACTCTTTTGAATGTTTATAAATTTTTTACACAATAATGATTATAATGATCATTAAATGGCATTTTAGTTCATCAATAACAAATTAATTTTTTTGACACTTATCCTTCCCTAGGGAATTGTTAAAAAATTCATATTATTATTTTAATTTGGATATTTTATGATAATTAATATTATTTATTAATTAAGTATATTATTTGATATGTGACGAATTATTTGGAAAGGTACAAAAAAGGTGGTTCCTCCTTATATATGTCCCCTAAATGCATCATCAGTATAATGAAACATATCATTTGGCCAACTCACATTGTTTTTAAATTGATATACTAAATGTTCTTGTGAAGGGTCTTGAAGGTAAATGTAAAATGTACCTAAGAAACATGACATCAAATAATTAACCATTTCCTTCATTTTGGCATAGTTGTTATTTATCCATGATATTTTTTTATGACATATCTATGGATGAATTCTATTAATTGTTTATTATTTAAATGGAATGTGTTTATGTTTCTTATAAAACCATATTGACTATTAATTTCTAGTTATTTTAATGGAAAATGTTAGGTGTTATTTTTATTTCCATGTTGATTATCCTAATAAATTTATTATTTATCCAGTATTATATATCATTACTAAGCATTTGATACCCCCATATTATGTTTCCTTCCATTGGGTTTTGAAGAAATATTATTTGAATTCTCTTTCAAGGATTCATATTATTTCATTATATTTTTTATCATATATTAGTTTATATTTACCAATGTATTATGGATATCATATAGGTAATTTGGATTTTAAAAATGGATAAATAATTTATTAAATTAGGATTTTATTCCTTGTAATAATTAAACTGTTATAATGTCCTGCACTGTTTTCTTGATTCTGGTATTGTGGCATTACAGTTGGTATCAAAAGATAATTAGGAAAAACCTGAGAATATAGATTTAGAAAAAAAATATTTGGTAACATAACCATAAGATATACATTGAGGATAAGTATATAATAACATCGTAGAATGTCAGTAAGGTAGAGATTGTGTTGGTATTCTATGAAACATGTCAATGTCTGGACTCTATATGTGGAAGTGGATCTTGAATTGATGTACATAGGGGTATAAAATCAAACATAGTGTATCACTGTTTTCTCGATGTAATATAATATATGGAAATGGGTCTTACTATACACATGGGTTGACACTCCCAATGTATACGTATATGAAAATTCACATTTTTTTAAAAACCATTATGAAGGATTCGAAAGTAACCATATCCATAAAGAAACTATGTTTATGATTATGTGATTATATAAACATATCTTTTTCAATTTAATTTTTGTATTTCTAGATTTTTTATAATTCATTATGTTACCTAAGCTTGAGATTTAATTAAGTATATTCCATTGTTTATAAATGGATCCTAAAAGGAATAATAGTATCAATATGCAGTGAAATGTAGATGTTTCCTTATTAATAAAGCTATTATAGATGGTATTATAACTTCGAATATTATAGATATATTATTGGAAACAAAATCGTGTGATTGCATGTAACATATCCATAATGGAGAAAATTATTCCAGAATGCGATTATCTATTGTTGGATTTCTTTATGCGATAGGGGCCCCCATCAAATAGAGTGAATACTAATCCAATGGTGGCTAATAATTCGATTGAATATTTAGAGATGATATTTTTAGCATTGGTATGTGGTGAAATGTATAATTTTAGAATTTCATTTTATTTTCTAAATTAGGATTTCGATCAATGTAGGTAGTTGATCAAAAATATAATGGAGGAAGAGGATAAAGAACTCATGTAATGGAAATATTTTAATGGAACATTCTTTTAAAATTATATCTCTCATGATCAAAAAACTATAGTGATGTGAAATTTCTTTAGTTTAATAGAAAAACAAGAAAATTTTTTGTGGAGTTTAAAGTTACATTATTAAGGTTAGCACAGTTTTCAATATATTTTATACTCTACATAGAGTTCATGATTAACCACATAATTGAAGGTATAAAGAAAAATCAACAAAGGGTGATGGTTTCTCAGACTTTTTCATTATATAATGATAGAGTTTTATATTATCTCAATATTGATATTGAATTATGTATGTTTAATGGGATCAACAGAATGAATGATAAGAAGATAAATAAATAGAAAATTTTTGATAAGTGACAAAATGCAAAGATGGTTTTTTCCACATGTTATACCAATAGTAAAAATAAATCTTGTAAAAGTACTAATTAATATGATGTTTTTTATAAGTGCAGATAAAATGGTCATCACGTCATGGAATGAATGGGGAATATAGAAAATGATGCTATTCATTGTTGAAACCACACAAATATGGGGAACAATAAAAAACAATTAACCAATAAGTGGGGTAATATACCTATGAATATTATAAGGTATCAAGGTAAAGAAAATGTAATTGACACAACAAATTTGGAATGATTAATGCATTTATTTATTTGGATCTATGAAATATATTGTAAAAAGAATTTTATTAATTAATATATCATGATATTATTTATGAAATATTTATGGATTATATAAGAAAAAAATTTCATTAATGACATGATATGATAGTTTTATTGGTACTATTAAGTGAAATATAGTATCAAGTTAGGTTTTTGGAAATATCATGGGTCAGGGAATGATGTCCTCTAATATTTTCCTGATATTTAGATAATGAAGATTGATTTGTATGAAGTAAATTGTATACTACTAACAACCATGGATATTTTTCTAATTTTTTAGATCCTAATATTATTGAATGTATAACCATTTACTAAATGTTTATAGATGATCATTGAATTAGTTTTTAGATATCAATAACTTACATAACCAGACGATGAAACCATTCTATGAAATGATATAGAAATGGTTCATGGAACAACTAAATGAGAAGATTGCATTTATGAAATATTGACACATATTTACATATATTAAAAGAGAGTCATTGAATTCCTAATAACTAGGGTACGATGATATTCATATAAAATAAATTCCACGATTGAATATTTTTTTATTATAGGAAGGATCGTTTCATAGTTCTAGTTTATGATTTTTTTGTCATCATATTTCAGCTGATCATGTTCTATATCAATATCCATTTGAACTAGATAGTTTTATTTTTCATTTATTTATATGTTTTTAATAATTTAATTCTATTTATAGACTAGTTTCTATGGTGAAAATAACAATTTTTTACCTAGACTCTAGTTAAAAAAACTATTATTAAACATACTTACGATGCGGGTTTCTCCAACAATAATATTCTCAAATATCAAACCCCAGGTTTCTAAGATCATGTATAAATTATGGGGAAACAATTTAATTATGGTGGGGAGAATGTAATATCACTATAATTAAAAATGGTTTCCGTAGTGAATAAATTTAGTATTGTATTTTTCATTCTTTAGACACAATTATAAGATTTTATTGTACACCACACCGAGTTAGAGTGAGCTACATGAAAAACGTAGTTTTACCACCTATTAAAGGAGAACTAAATATAAATCCATTTCATTACACATTTATAAAATTTAATTTTCAAAATAAATAAATTTTTTTAAATTAAAACATCAAAATTATGTTATGGAGATTCATTGGTATTTTTTCTGAGAAGTTTCATTTTCCTGAAAGTGAACCATAATGAATTATAACTCAAAAATGATTTCCATATATTTTATTTTTAAACATAATTTTTTTTATTTGATTATAATGTATAATTAGACAAATTCTATATCAAATAATCATATTTATTTAATTTTAATAAATTTTAATTTTTAATTAGTCCTAAAAACTTAACAAATTATTGAACGTTTATACTTTCAAAAACACTATTGTCATCTCATCTATGAGAATAATTTTAAATTATTTTCTACCAATTATCTGATTTTAATTTAAAAAAATGGTTTCAATATTTTCAATCAGATAAATTTATAATTTATAGTATGTTCTACATTGTATTCGGCCAAAAATCATAGTGAATGAGATTAAAATTAATTAATACTATTAAGATACATATTATGATAACAAAGGACTAAACCTTAAACATACAACATTGAATAAACTATACACCTGTCCAAAAGTCATTGGATACCAATATATAGAACCTATACTAATATAAGTTATAATTTTATGTTTTATTGGGAATCATGTCTGTGATGTGATCCATATAATTACTTAAAGAGAAAATACAAAAAAGCTACCTTCTTTACCTTTATGATTTATAAAGATTTAGAATATAGGAGAAGCTATATAGTTTTCGTAATATACACTATTTTTTAAATATAAATGAGTTATTTTAATCATGGTGATTTAAATTTAATTTTTACTTTTGATATAATTACATTATACTCTTAAAACGCTAAAGAATGTATTATTTAGTTGATAATAAAATAAAATAAATGATGTTAAAACCTTAAAAGAAAAGTAAATATAATGAATTACTATGTTCCATTATTTTTTAGATTAATATGTCATGTTAAATAGTTATTAAATTAATATATAATAATTATAAAATGTTTTAATATTTTTAAATTTAAATTTAATAAAAAAATGTCAAACTTTTCATTTATATTATTTTAAAATAAATGATATGCAATTTAATTATATAAAATTAATAAAACCCATGATTATAAAAAGTGAATTATAAGTGTTAATAAATATATAATAAAATGTAGTAATCATAAATATTATTTTTTATAATTAATATATTCACCCGTATAAAGAAAAAACATTATTTTCATGGTCTTCGAGAAAGAAGTGTTTTTCCACATTACATTCACTTTTCTTAAAATAAATTACCACGAAACGAATAATTTGTACTGAAAAAATTAGATATAAAAACTTTAATTAATTTTTTATTATCTTTATAATAATTATCTGTTATATTTTTTCGTAATTTCTAAATTACATCGGTTAGAAAACTAACTACTTAAATAAAAATAAAAATGATAAAATTGTGGAAAAATATATGTTATAGAACACAATTATAAAAATTGAATTTTTTTGTAAATATTTCCTTGAACCATAATTCCAAATTCACCATTGTATTTAAATTTTTTAGTTACATTAGGTAAGAGAGACATCCCAATATTGTGTATGTTTTGTTATTTACAATAATGGCACTCCCCCTCAATTATAAAAGAGAATTCACTCTTCCCGTCAGTCAAACATCTAAAGAATATTTGGGACATCAAAATTTTAACAAATTGTTTCCAAAAAAATATAACTTTATCCTAGAAGCCACAAATTTTTCATTATAAAAACAATGGAAGCACTTTTAGGAAAACCAAAAAGAGTTCACTGAAAAAGAGGTAACAATATTCAATGTGCATATATGTTTTATTTGTTCCTCTAACCATTTATTTATTATTATTCAATGATTATATAAAAAAATAAATATATTCAATATACTAAAATGGGTTTCTGTTATTGGATTTTCCTAAACCTATACATAGTTTCACCAAATCGGTAAAAAACTTATCGTTTGTGTACGACGAACTACTGCCACACAAAATGATGATTTTTTGTTTTTCCATTTTCTCCTCTCATGATGATAATTAATATGGAGAAACTTCTTATATATGATATATGTGATATATATAATGTATTTATACTATTTTAATTCTTATATAAATACACAATTTTCATTCTTTAATTTTAAATACGGTAACATCATTTGTGGATAACTAGAATACTAACTCCACAAATCAATGTGATAAGTTCACCCATTACATAGACTATATTAAGTATATTTTTAATTAATAATACTTTACATAAATTAAATATATTTTATACTAATAACATTACTAAATTACACTAAATTTAATATTTCATTTTAATTATTAACATTTTCAATCACTAAAAATGTTATAACATTGTTCGTGGATGAGTGGACAACCTCCTCCTCGATGTCATGTGATTAAATTTACATCACAAGAAACAAACATTTAATTTTATTGGGTTTTATAACCTTAAATTAATGATATAATAATCACATTGTAAATATTTTATGTAACTTACCTTCTAAATATAATGATAATTGATAAATGAGAAGGTTATTGATGTGTATGTACGGCCTACCATCTCCATGATTGGTTCATTGGTTCATTTTTCATAACCATGTTTCGTGATTGGTTTTAATATTATAATTTTTGTATAAATATGATAATTATTACATGTTACTTATTCTAGATATATTTATATATTGGCATCATTGACAATAGTCGACTTAGAAAATCCATTTTTATCACATGAAAAAAAATCATCAAAACAGCCAATGTAAAAATTCACAGTGTAAACAATCCCCATTTCCATGGATTTAATGTCACTTAGGATGATGTTTAAGATGAGGAAAATCTATAAGATCCTTAGGAACTACAGGAATCTCCACCTCATTTGAGTTCCAAGTATGTCGATTTTCACTCTCCTGGCTCTCAATTCAAATATAATGAGGAAGGAATTTCTCTACTAACAAAATGAACACTTCAGATCACAAGATAACGTCAATTTTATACTAAAATGGTGAAATAAAAAATATAACCACTAGATTATTTTTCCTTTAACCATGGATTTCATGTTTTTTATCATGCGATAAAAATTATTTCATTTTCATTATCAGGTAAAAATTGGCATGTCGTTTAACAGTTCATACTGGAATATATATCACAAGAAATAAATATTATCCTAGCATGAAGAAAACATTTAAAATATATTATTATGTTCCAATCATGATGCGTGAATATACATCTTATTATAAACCAATACATGAGTATAATTTTTATGTGTTATAATATCATAAAATATTTGAATCGCCTAAGGTGAAATAAATACAACCATAAATAGAAAAAATTATAAAAAACAATATCATTTCTGGGTACTAAGAATATTCCCCAAACATGGGTAAGCTACTCATATGCACAATCTCAATAAAACTTCTTTTAACAACACAGTTTACTTTTCACCATTCCCAAAAAGCAAGTCAATATATATGAAAAACCTACTCCTCATAAACCTCTTGGTAACATCCCCTATTTCGGTAATCTATCACAGGGTAAAATCATGTTTCTTATAGGAATTTATTTGATCCACAACATAAGTAAATGGTTTACAACTAGTAGTGTGGGTTTGATGAGTATAGTTTTTTGGATATACCCCTGGTTTGGAGTTACAATACATCAATGTTAGAAAATATCAATAAATGTAATAGTAATGAAAAATTGTGGAAACAATACAACATACAACTATAAGATAAGAGAAGGCCATATAAATCCAAATAATAAAGAATCATGTAATTTTTTTATTCAATTTATGTAATATCAAACTATTTCAATACATATAATATACCATAATGATATTACTAAAAAATAATAAACATTGTTTTAAATCCCATGCTAGTCTCATATCCATCCTCCAACCCATTCAGTAAAAAACAATAACCAACATAGTCCATTTCCCTTGTCAAAACAAGCATCCATGAAACATTTTCATTTAATAAATGGAATACCAAATTGCATGTGAAACAATTAGTTGATCAAAGCCTCCATTTCAAATAAACCCATCTAGTAATTAAATTCATATAATAAAGTGATAAAAAGTGTATGAAATAAACAATTATTATAATAAAATAGTAAAACTTACTTTTCACCATTCCAAAATATATCCATGCATGTGAAACAAAAATTACAACCATAAACACATGTATATTGTATAAACATAAAAAGAGGAAATGCCTCTGTTAAAAAATTTCAACGTCCATTCTAATAACTCTATATAAAAATTTTAGAATAATCCATCCAAGTTATCTATATAATAATTTAAGCATCATGTCCAACCCCTCTAGTTATTAATTTCATCATAATTGAGAATATAACTCAATATAAACATTTTATCATAATTTCAAATATACCACTATATAATAACTACATCATCAAACATAACACAATTCAACATATCATGAATAACACCTCATAATACCACAATCCACAACTGGATAATTCATCAAAATATTAATTTTTTGTAAATTTTACTATTTATTAATTTAATTATATCATAAGATATTTCTATGAAATAGTACATATCCATTTTAATTCAAATTACCCCAAACCCTGTAAATAATAAGATTTTCCATTTTCCAATATGATTCCATCACATTAAATAAAATATGGAATATTCTCATGAAAAAAATAATTAAATCTATTTTCCAATTTTATATTATTATTAGGTAGTATCACTCAATGTACAACTATAAGAAAAGTATCAACATCAATCAATACAATAAAATCGAAATAATACAATAAAAAAATAATTGTCATCTTCCATTATTAAATTAAATAATATACATGTTATATCTATGAAGTTAGTCAATATTGAACACACATAAACAATAGAGATAGACCATCGGGTTTAGTATTAGACCTCCTTTATTTAACTAGTGACGACACAACTCTTTCAATAGGTACCCCCCAAAAAGAAAAAAAAGAGATGATGATAAAAAAATCCAAGATGAAAAATATCAATATCAACACGCAAAATCAATCTTCAACAGGAGATTATTTTACAGAAATTTAGAGTAAGAGATGATATGGTAAAACCAAAGAAAATGAACTAACTAGTGATCAGATGGTTCAATCGGATTTCTAGAGGGAATAAACACACTCCAAAATAACTGGGATTTTTATTATGAAAGATATAAGGGTGATTCCTAGAAATTAATAATTAATCATATGACTATCATGCTTATAAAACTCTGTAACTTGATAAATAAATGGGGTGTAATCATTTCATGTCATGTATTCGAAAAATTATGATTTATTTCAAAAAAACACCTCTCCTATGGTTAAAATAACCATCTAAAAACATTACATATTGTGAAATAGTATAACATAATTTATTCATTTCATGCATTAAAACATTTCATAACATCTTCCTGGAAAGAGTTACACATCATGTAACATTTACTCGATGTGTATATTCCATATATATATATAATTAGGTGCATATTATTTTTATGAGATTAAACCACCTATTAATCCTTCCAAACTCATGGAGAACCCTCATAATCCACTATGACACATTTATAGCTTCAAAAAATTAATTCAAAAAATACATCAAGGAAAATTTAATCATTTCCCCCAGAAAATATCTCAATCATAGAAAGGATGTTTTCTACAAAGGTTAAAAGTCAATGTAAAACCCCAAAATGGCGTTCAGTGAAAAAATCATTGTGGGGAGTACCTGGAAAATATTGGATGTTATAGATGAAATCCCAATTCCTTCTTATATTCATAACTATATATTACAAACCCTAAAAACAATAATTTAATGTGATAATAGGTCCACTGACTAATCTTGTCATCAGTTCTTTGTTATTTTAGGAAAAATCGTCTATCTAGAGGAACTTGTATCTATTAAGAGTTAACATGGTGATCATATTAGTTAGTTTTGCGGAATTCTCAAAAAACCTTGATAATATCCATCTAAAAAAAGACATATTTGTATCTCATTCGCTATGGATGAGCTCATCCCACATTATATAGCTTTTTTCATTGATGGATCTATAAATGTACCATCTCTTAAGATTATATGAGCAAAAAAGGAAACATTTTCCAATAAATTATGAATTTTTTAATTTTTTATATAATTTATAACTGATTTGGATCTTTAATGTAATTATAAAGTGATATTGATGATATTACATTATCATGGAATATCAATTAATATTATTTATAAAGACAACCATGAATAGGTAAGGGTAAACTCTAAAGACTCCATTCAATAAATCTATGATGATATTGAGGGAGACAAAAGGATTGAATTGGAATAAAATATATATTTATAGTTTCCATACTTTGTAATGAATAATTTATTCAGTATATCTTACTTTTTAACATAAATTTATGATATGTTGAATGAATGTGAATCTTGGAAGATAATTGAGCTTCTCAAAGATGAACAATAGGTCACCAATACAAGGTAGAGGATATATGTTCTTGTTCATGGTTTTTTTCAGATCCAAATAATCAAAACAAATTTGATTTGATCCATATTCATTTTTATCCAAATGAATAGGTTCAACTCAATTTGACAAACATAGATTAATTAATCCATTGTAATGGTTCCCCTAGGGTTTCTCCTTAAATTACTTCCACTCAATCAGGGCCATTATATAGGGGGTCTGTTTGAATGGTGTGGAACCATATATTAGTTATATTCTAAAATAATCATCGCCTTTTAGTGAAAGACTAAGAAAATAATTTAAAAATACATAAAAAATTATGTAATAATAATCATATCATGGTTGTTGATTTTGTCCTAAAAAATATAAATTAAAATCCATTCTGAATGTGATTTTAGACCAATAAAATGAATTTGATCTCTAATCGATGTTTAAAATTATCATCACATTGATATATGAACAAAGGTAGTTTGGGAATATCATAGATGCCTTCCCTTCAAGTATAGTTTATGTGGGATATATCTAGAGATATCAAAACAATCCATATGAAAAAATAAAACTCAACCGTAGGATGAATGACATGATTTCATTGAATCACATTCCCATGGATTCCAAACATGGGGGAATAATATTCTTTAGATATAATCATAATACCATTATGAATTTTGACATCTAATTATAAATAATTTTTTTTTCAATATTATATTTGATACCCAAATAAAATTATTCCAATATTAATTAATGGTATGTCCTATAGTAAAATAAGATATTATAATTTCTTGAGTTGATGGCGTGTATACCATTAATCGTGTCATTAAAACACCATTCATATGATATAGTGATCACATGAGGTTTATCCTCATCCAACAACATAACAGTTTACTAAATTTAATCATAATCATTAACCTTCCAATTTGGGACCTGATAATAATTTTTCTTATACTCTTTGAATTTTAATAAATTTAGTATGATTGGTTCATTCTTTATATATTTATCTCTATCCATATCGTGATTTACACTATTCTAACCACATAGAAAATAAATTTTTCAATGACAATACATACAAATCCTAAAAGTTTTACCTGTCCTATTAAGATAATTTCTTTAAGTATTCTTTCCACACATATATCATGAATGAAATATCGTATTATTCTATCCCAGTCCTTTAAAAATTACATTGAACTCTTTCCTCCTATTCTTCTTTAAAACATGTTATTGGTGTGTACATTTGATCTATATTCCCACCTTGATAGAACATAGAAAAATTACTTCATATATACTGATTTATGTAATGGATACAAAATCTAGATAAAATATATCAATGTAATATATATTTTTTGTAACATAATTTTTTGTTTCATGATAATTATATATGGACTCCTGTCAATTAGTGTACAATATGTCTCACATGCTTCAATAGATTCATCAACCTTCTACACTACATCAAGGAATTCCTTATATATTTTTAATATAAGGATATGGTTAATTTATTTAATGAAATATATTCTCTTAATGTAATCCATCCCAATAAAATCATTTTTGTCCGGTTCAATTATAATCTTGATGATGTTTTATCATTAATCCACTTCACCTTCAAATCGATGGACTTCTAAAATTAATTTTCTAGCTTCTGAACAATGAAGGAGAGAAAATATCATCACAATGGTAATAATATTTTATAAAAACAATAATGGTTATATGGATCCTTAGATAAATGATAAACATTTCCTAATGAATGTATCAATAAACTGTAGTTCTCTCTATTACTCCTTTGGTAAATCAACATGATTCATGTCCTGAGAAATTTTTGTGATAATTTAAAGGCATTTTTTATTTCTAGGTCCCATAATTATTGGATTATTAGGTTGAAAAAAATTTCATTATCTATTGCACTCAGAATTTAAATGGTTCTGTTGGATTCTATCTGTTGACTTAAATAAAAAAACCTAATGTGAGCAATAATAATCATAGTGGGGAATCACATGATACAAAAAAATTACAAAAATGATTTCTAAATCATTACACAATATTTTTAATCAACGAAAAACATGGTTTATCATATGTTATTAATTTTATTAATCAATTTAAATCATTTATGATATTTCATATTTATTTATTGAATTTCTAGTGAATATCCCATGGGGGTTTCAATCCATGTGCACAATAAGGCTGCTTGTTTTTTACAAAGTGATTATTAAGAACCGCTCAATGCATCCTTTTCAGGGTTATTACCCAACATAAATCATTACCAGAGAAAAATTTATATTTAGAATCCATATATGGAATTTATATCATGGAATCCACTCACTCAATTTTATACAAAAAATCAAAGACATTTTGTTATTTTTTACTCATCCATATTCATATCTGTAGAGATCGGATTAATGTTTTTTCACCCTTATTTCTAGTGGGTAACTAAACCTTGTTATGATGCAAAATTAAATTACCCAAACAACATATCCTAAATATTATATCATATTAGATTAATATTAAATATATCACAATTATCCACAATATAATCACATTGGACTAGTTCCTTTGTCAACAGGGACACATAAACAACTGTCCCATAAGTGAGGAATGATATCTCCAACTAATTTCAACATAACTAGAACCATTTCATGAAATATCATAAACAACTACTTTTATCATAAACTGTGGAATGAAAAAATAATAATGGGTGGGGGTATATTCTCAGTAAGTTTAATCAAGTGAGTCATTAATATATCATGAGTATAAGTGTATGATAACATCATAATTACATTTGAAAAGCATTCCCTGGATATCGTAGATCAACAAAATCATTTATCAAATAACTAATTGATTTTCATTATAATTGAAAAATAATGGAATAAAATTACATAAGGTATTATAATATATCATTTTCAAAAGAAAATTACTTCTCGCATACATAGAATCATATCAATTCATTTCCTTTGTAATTAAGGGATCATTTCCCAACCAATGATAGTGGGATGAGTTCACTCTCCCAAAAAATATTAGTTATCGTTCAATCCCAGTACTATAATAGAGAAATGATTACCTTATAATTTTGGGTTCACATCCCATTTTAGTTTTATTTCTCTCAAGAAATATCAAACATTACCCAATTCATTTTAGGGGGATATATGTCATCCATTCACATAAGGAAAAAAATTAATCTATGAGACAAAATATCATAACATATTCATCATATTAAAACCAATAAATATAGATTGGTTTTATAATGATTTATTTTTATCATAATATTTTTAAAATAAACATGTTTCATAATCATTTCATTATTTTTTCATAGCATAACCCATAGAAAAAAAATCTGGTTTCATAATCATTTGTTCGAGATATAACCCGTGAAAGAGAAATTGTTTTCATAAAAATATTTTCACCATAAACAAAAATCATTCCTTTGAAAAGATTGAATTTAATATCCTAATTAATTCATATGTACATCAAATGATATCACCATACATGGAAAATGATATCAAATGAATAATAACATGTAGTGATAATTGAGGATAATATCTATTATTTGAATGTTAAATTTTATAAAATTAACATTAACAAAACATTATGGAAATAAATTTATTTTAAATTAACCATGATAATATCTAAAGGAATATTAAATTTAAATAACTGTTATGGATTTAGGAAATTTTTTTCTAGTCGAAGTTGTTCAAATAAATATTCATTTTAGATTTTTTTAAAAATCCAAACTGGCCTTGTATAGAAATTTACATGGAAATTAAGTTTGACTTTTTTGTATAAAATTAAATTGGGAATAATAATTTCATTAAAAAATCATATTTATAATAACAGGAGAAACTCTAAATAATTGTTTATAAAAAATCATTTTTTGACAGAAATAGTTTTTCGACCAATGCGATAACAAAGACAATTTTATTAAAAAATATTATTTAGAAATATTGAGTAAAAGAGATAGGAATATGATTTTAGTACATTTATTCCCATGAAATTAACATAAGATAATAAAATTCATGCATTTTAAGTATAAAGTTTATGATTTATTGATGGCATGAATAGTCATAACCAATCCCAAAAAAACAATGAGATTGAATCATAAGACCACTACAATATTCGTATCTTCTGAGTCATATGTTTCATTAATTAATTAAATAATATTAAAAATTTATTAAGATTGAAATAAATATATTCAGGTTTTGAAATAACATGGGATAAGTACACATACATCCCCAAAGAATACAGCTTCAAAATGTAACATCTCTTGCAAAAAATTAGATTTAAGATAACCAAACCACTCACTAAGTCTTAATATCCATCATAGTCAGTCAATAATACTATATAAAAAATTTAAGTTTCTAATGATTCTTTTAATGAAAATTAATTATATATATCATAAAAAATATTATTTACTTATGATATTATAATACATGGTTAATAAAAATTACCTGTTAATGTCATGTTTCAAGTAATAACCACTGCATTTTTTATATACGTTTTGATTTGAAATTTGTTTGGGCCTTTCATTGTGATATTGGTTATATAATATCCAAAATGTTAAAAAACATACAAATATAAGTTATATTATGTATATATGAATTCATAATATTCTATAATAGTTAGTGATATAAAACTAAATGCATCATTCATGGAGATGGTAGGTCGTATGTATGCTTGAATATTGTTTCCATTTTTTAATGGATGGAAATAAAGGTGTGTAAATAATATATTTAGATTCTAAAATAATAATTATTTCATATATAAACTATATATTTATGTAACCCCTTATTAGTACCTTCCATGTGATGTATAAAATATTTTCATCACTTCGTGAGGTAGCAGTCCGTCGTACACATGAGTGGCTTCATTGGGGAAAATGTTTTTGTGTACATCAAAAGACTTCCTGGGATTGATTTATGACCATGAAAATTATTCATGGATGGTAGTATGGAATTATGTATTTCATTAATTAGGTATTTTAATATAGAATTGGTTTTGCATGTGTGAATAAAATATGTTATGAGGTGGCATTTTATACGTTAGTTGAGTGGTCCACTTGTAATTTATGGACATTATAAAGTTTTATCCTGAGTTTTCTTAATCCAAAAGAACCCAAATAGACCAATATCAAGTCATATACATGACTATATATATATAAACAGAAAATGATTTTTTTCAATTTTATCTATCATTATTAACCATTATCATTTTAGTTTAACACATCAGCAAAATAAATTTATCTTAACCATTGAAAATAATTTAAGAGTTTTTACTGTTCATTATGAAAAAAATTAATTTGAACTTATTATATAATATAAATTATTTTTATTTAAAACATGGAATAAAACTTTCAAAATTCATTAAAATAAGTTTGAAATTTTATTTTACAATAAGACTTGCCTACATGAAAAGAAACGATTTCTCAAGAGAGAAAATTTTGAAAATTTGTGAATGATTATATTTAAAAACTGAAATATTAAAATAATTCCAATTTTAAGAATTGTGTTAAATGATATATATTTTACCTATTTTACTTTAAAAAATAAATTAAAAATGGACCATATAAATTTTTTATTTGAGAATGCAGTTTTTAATAAAAACCATTTATTTTTGAATACTTATAGAATCATTAATTTTTTCATAATAATTAAAAAAAAATTTGAATAAGATAAATTTGATGTTATGATTTCAAAAAATATTTTTTTTATTAATATTAAATTTAAATATGTTACATAAATAAATTGCATAATTTTACGAAAATATTTTTATGAGTAATATTTTTTTCTGAACATATAAATACATTTCATAAAATTATGAAATTTTTTCATTATTATTAATATATGTTAAACCATTGTAAATAATATTGAAACTTTTTTATGTATTTTAGTTCTTAAAAATTTAAATTCACTGTAATAATGGTACTTTTTATAATATAATTAATCATTTTTTGTGGCTCATTAAAACTCAGTGCTTTGTGTAATAAATGCGGTCAAAATTGAAAAAATTCATATAATCTCAAGATGTTATAGTAAATGGGGAATTTAAATATTATATTTTATATAAATTAATTAATTATAATTCTATAATATTAATACAAATCTTACCTTCTTACCCTTCCACCCATTAATAAATGAATATATCTCTCATATGAACATGTGGACTACCACCTCCATGAAGTAACAAGATTTGTTTTCCACATCCAACTTTAATAGGTTATTATAAAATTCTATTTAATTAATAAAAAATTTAGTTATTTCATTATTTTTATAATAGATAATATGTAACAGTGAAAAATTTGACCACGAGAAAGGCACCCTTAAATTTTGAAATTTTGAACTTAACATTGTCAAAACACCCCACATGGATTCAGGATGATTATGTAATATAACAACCCTTCACGTTATTACACACTTATGCATGAATTATTACATAAACTTGCATTTAAGATAACTCTGAGGATCAGGAGGTCTATTATATTGAGAAATTAGTATCATTACATAACGAATTTAAAAATAAAATACAACATCTTTATTGAAAACTTCTTTTACATGGCCATGAGATTCTTTCATACATAGCATTTAATGGGATAACCTGTGGACATATATAAGAAAATGATGAGTTATAAATACTAGTTATGGAGTAAACAAGGCGTAACAAGAAGAATTAAAAACAATGTAGAAAATTGGAATATCAACTCAACATAAGAGAAACATTAACATAATGGAATGATATTGCATGATTATCATAACATTTAGATGTAGCAACAACATTTAACCTAATATTAGCATGTGCTAAGGCTCATTGAACATAGTGGATGTGTAAACCATCATGGCACATGAATTAAAATGACTAAAACCACATTTAATAATAATTATAATTATTCAACACAAATTTCACATGATTTATCATTATAGTATTCATTACTCAATGCATTGGAGAGTTATGAGGGTGCACCCTTTATATACATTTCATTCCATGCATAAGTGTGCATCATGGATCATATAACATGGAATCATTCAACAACATCATTTATTCCATGATAATGGAATTTGGAATACATACATTAAATTATATAATCAATAAGTATATGTGCATAAATGTGAATACACATGATATAGAAATGGGTATGGTATTCATTACACTATGATATTGTCATCGAAAATTGCGGTGCAATTTCAGTAGCCTAACGGTGTGGCATAAAAATTTATTAAAAAGGTTAATGAGAGTGAAATGGGTCTCAAATAAGATGTAAATGAAATTTTCAATAAGGTGGTCATATATATACTTGTCCCAACATATATAATTTTGGAAATAGAAGGCATAACATAATAATGAAACATGAAGAATGAGGGGAAATCTATTAACTCTTATGAAATTTGGGCATGGTAACAGCTGTACATTGGAGGGATTAATTAGAGATAAAACTATATATTATCATTAAAATATAAGGAGTGAAGTATGGAGGAGGTTATAAATCATAACCAAACATTTTTAATTGAAAATAAATGGGAATAATAATATAATGAAACATGTATATAGACAAGGAAGGAAGGAAAGTAAGAATCCCTTACATGGAAATGTGATCCAAAAGGCTTGGGAGAGGCATGAGAGAGGATTATTGGGAGATTGGGGAGCCTTGTGATGATTATTGATTGAGGAGGTCATCGTAGGGACAAGCCCCATGTGTTTTGAGTCATTAGATACAAGATCTTGGGTGCGTTTATATTGGAAAAGAGAGGGTAATACTTTAATATTTCACAGACATACGTTTTAGGATATAAATAATTAAATACACAAATCCACAAAACAACCAATGGATTTTCCCATGTTATTTTAAAAATGGAATTTGGAAACATAATTTTATAAGGCCAAGGGACAAAATTATTAAAATATTTGTATTTTTTATGTGTTGGTGACTCACAGTCTCATGGAAATCATTTTAAAATATTAAAATATATTATTAGTCTTGGAGGATCCACTATCTAAATGTAAAATTAATCCCAAAAAAATAAGATCACATTATACTAAATTTATAATATATATTGGCCGAATATCCCTTTATAGAATTGTATTAAATCAATGTTTTCTAATTATAAAGTCATAAATTACAATATATATTTGAACGGTATTTAATTATTACCCAAAAACTCGGCTGTCTTAGAAAATTAGGAAAAACCCATAGTTAGATATTTTTGACATCTTGAATCCAAAAATAATATTAATTTAATCAAAATAATTTTCTATATAATTGAATTTTTACTTTTAAAATAAAAATTGAAATTTATTGAAGTATCAGGGGTTTGGGAAAAAACAGCTTTCAAACAATAATAAAAATTACAATTATATATAAATTATATGATAATTTATATTTAATAAAAATTATTTTAGTAATAATATTTTATAAAAATATAATTTAATTAAAATATATATTAATTCATCAATATATATTTCATAATAGAAAATTAACAAAAATACCATTTGTTTTATATAACCCATTTACAATGTAATTCTAATAAAATTAATGAATATTATTTATTCTTTACCAAAATAATGAACATAATCATGGTGAAGGTGTATTGTTACATAATCCAACTTAACACTATATATGACCAATGAATAAGGTGTACAATGATGACAGACTCTTGGGGCAGCTTGGATAATGTTGTTGGGGTGGATATCTTTATTAACTTCCACTTCTATTATAGGAAATTCCATTTAAGTTTAATGTGTTGAAGATAGAATTGGGCTTGGTCCATAGTGAATCCGAGTGAATCTATATCCTTCCCAAGCTATGACCAATTGTCTTTTTATAATGAAAATCTACTAGATGAGGCTATCTCTTCCTTTGTCTGAGTAAATCGTATTTGTTAAATCCCTATATTTATACTAATCATGTGATCACATTTCAATGACTATATTATCAATGTTAACAATTCCTAAGGGGTTATTAAAATCCAGAAACATAAAACCAGTAAAGTGCATATTTTTTATATAACCACTTTACATAATAATACATTTAATTTGATCAAGAGTAATTTTCATTTATAAAAGTGTGGTTGGTTACAATATTACACCCTTAAGAATTTTTTCACTCAAAATTTTATTTTCCCACACTAAAATTGATGTGGGTAACTCCGCCTCATCACTTCGTCTAGGTCCCACATTTTTTCTTCAGACTTCTTTTTTCTCTAGAAGACGTGACAAGGGACATTGTATTATATCGTAGAACTTTGTACCTATGATCTAAGATCTTCATCAGATTATCTTCAGAGGAGAGGTCATTCTCCCATGGTACAACCTTTGTATTGAGTGCATGAAATGTTTTCGGTATTTATTTCTTAAAGATTGAAACATGTAATACATCATGTACTTGATATTGGTTCAGCTGGAGTTCTAGTCGATATGCCACTTCTCTAATGTGATCAAGGATCTAAAAAGGGAAGATGTACCTTGGAATAATATTTCCCTTTTTCTTAAATATCATAACTATATTCCACTATGTTATGTGGAGGAATACTATGTCTCAAACATCATACTTTTTGTCTCATCGATGATTATCATGAAATCTCTTTTGTTGACTCTTAGCAGTATTAGTGTGTTGATGGATGGTCTTATCCTTCTCCACCATATCTTCGACCATTTATGGAGTTATGTGTTTTCACTACCCAACATATCCCAACATGTCGGTGTTCTGTACATCTTCCCATAAATTAATTCATAAGAATCCATTTGGATGCATGAGTAGAAACTATTATTGTAAGATAAATATGAAAAGAAGAATATATTGATGCCACCCTACTTTTAAGTCCATTGAGAATTATCTCAACATGTCATCAAGTGTTTAGTTAGTCTTATCTGATTGGACATCAATTTGGGGATGATAATTCGTATTGATGCTCATCTCCGTATTTTATTGTGTTGGAGACTCTTGATGAACATAGAGGTGAATCTTTTATCTTAATCAGACACAATAGATAGTGGTACTCCATTCATCCTAAAAACTTATATGGCGTATATCTCTTTCGGTTGATCCATTGATAAGTCCTCCAAAATTGCAATGAAATGTGCAGTCTTAATATGATTATCCACAAAAATCCATATATAATTGCTACCATTTGATTTATTCGGAAGTCTAGTGAAAAATACGATGGTGATTTTTTCCTATTTCAATGTTGGTATGGGTAGTGATTCCTTAGTCCCATAAGACATCTTCCTCTCAAAAATAAATTTTTGAAATTTCAGGCCCTTTTTATGTGTACTAAATGATCTCATTATTCATGATATCCCACCTATAATTCACACTAGGATATTGATACATCATTGTGTTTCCGGGGTGATTTTAGAAATTTGAACTATGTCCATGATCCAAAAGTTCATTCTTTAATGTTAGATTTGATGGAACACATATTCATAACCCAAATCGCACAATTACATCTTCATTAACATTTTACAATGAGGATTTCCCATTTCTAATAGTATCTACATTCTTCTGAATTCCCACATCATCTATTTTAGAATCCTTTAACCTTTCCAAAAGAGACGATTGAGAAATAATTTGTCAAAGGATTGATGATGTTCCCTTCATTATTATTCCCACATCCATATTTACAAAATCTAAAATGTCACGACCCATCCTCGGGGCCCATGCCGTGACTACCCCAAGCCTGCCTTCCATAGGCCTGGGGCTGGCGACTAGCACTAAAGGCGTAAATCCAGATAACTGGGAAGGAATTGCCTTTATAAAAGTAAACAAAACACCACAGAGTACAAGTAGAAGTAAAACACTAAGTACAAAAGAAAGTGCTGAAATGTAAATGGGCCAGAATACAAACCCAACGGAAAGTACAGCTACAACTAAACGAAAGTACAACAGGAAAAGACAAATAGATGGAAGAAAGGAAGCAGCTCCTGGGTCGTCCTCCTCAGATCCTACCTGAAGGGTAGGTACAGATGGAGCAGCTCCCAGATCGTCCACCATGGATCCTACCTGAAGGGTAGGTACAGATAGCTTCCACAACGCTCTTTCCCGTCAACCTCCTCTGAGTGTCATCTCACCGAGATGTCCACCTCCGGGTACTGACTCGTCATGTAGTCCAACTCTGGGTACCGTCCAGTCCCCGAAAACTCGGCCTCCGTCAGCACTTCCCGTCATCTGCAACCAACACAACAAGGTGTGGGAATAGCCCGTGTAGGGGAGAGTATAACGATACTCAGTAGGGACCCCGAGACCATCAAGGTCTCACTAAAACAATCATGGTTAACCAAAAAGAAGATCACAACAGATAACCTCTACTTAGGTATATGTTCATGCATATACCAAAGTTATCAAGTAACCCATATCATTCATGAGGAAAACACCAAGATCATGAAATCAATGGATAACCACTACCCAGGTATATGCCCATACATATAACTAATTTATCAAGTGACCATCTCAATCATGAGGTAAACACAAAGGTCAAAAGTCTTAGCTCAAACCAGGATTTTCATTATCGAAACCGTAACTGTTGAAGAGCCTCATCTCTGGAGTGTATAGTTGTCATGTCATGACTCTGAGGTTCTACTCACTATCCTAAGACTACTGAGGTACTCCTCCTGTCGAGTACCACGGGTCATCCACCCAAACACAGTAGTGCTTCCTGCCGGGGTATGTCACCCAAGCACAGTAGTGCAGACCCCCTAGTAGCCTGCTGAGGTACTCTCCGGACGAGTACCGCGGGTCTTCACTATCACATAGGTAGTGCTCCATCCATAATGGGTCTGAACCTCACAAAGTAGTGCTCCGTCCACTAGGCTAGTCAAATCACTCCAAGTCGAGTCGGTCAAGCAGTCGGCAGGTCTCAGTCGGCTACACGGTCTCTGTACTCCACACGCTCGTCTCTGGGAGGGTCCGCTCCATGATCTACAGGTCGATACTCCAAGTATCTCAAAGTCCCATGATGAAGTAACTCAAAGGAGCACCTCGTCATATGGGTCTCAATGCAACAGACGGCGAGTCGATCGGACGCCCGGTCTGTGATTTATTAGCCTTTTCATCCACGGGGCCCAGTTGGGTTTGTGAGCGAACCAACCCGGCCATATATGAACTGTACCCCGAACTCTCATAGGGTAAACTCAAAGAATCTGTTTCCCAACATGATCACCAATGCTGCTGACGGTTCGTCAAACGGACGTCTGGTCTGAAAGATATCAGCTTTTCCGTTCCAGGGGCCCGGTTGGATTTCAAGTGCAATCCAACCCGGCCACTATCCAACTGCATCCATAACTTGGGAGAAGTATGCCAAAATTTCCATCTCTTCAAGAGGAATTCAACGAAACAGACGGTGCGTCAATCGGACGCCCGGTCTTTGAATTATTGGCTTTTTCGATCATGGAGCCCGGTTGGTTTCGTGAGGGAACCAACCCGACTGCACTCTGACATCATCCAATCCTTGAGAGGAGTAAGCCAAAAGATCTTTCTCACTTAGAGGAATCCATCAAAGTCAAAGGCACGTCAATCGGACGTCCGGAGCTCAAGATATGAGCGTTTCTGCTCTGAGGGCCCGGTTGGTTTCGTATCCGAACAAACCCCACCGAACACAAAGTATTCCTAAACCTTGAGTATAATATACTAAAACGACTGTCTCATTCCAAGTATCCCTACGCAACTGATGGTGCGTCGATCGAAGGTCCGTAGCCAAAGATATGGGCAAAAGACCAAATAGGGTCTGAAAACGGGGGGTCTGGGCCCGGACTGACCCAACCCGACCCCCCCTGGGTCCGCCCGCACCAGGTCGACCCGACCCAGGTCTGACCTGGCTAGGCCTGGCCCGGCCCGGCCGAGTGGAATCCACGGGCAGGGTGCGCAGCTCCCCCACCCTCGCCGCTAATTGAGGCCGGCGGCAACCGCCGGCGCCAGCCTTCCTGCAGCGCACCGCCCCCGGCTTCCGCGGACCACCGGACGCGCTCCGGTGGTCCGTTTCTCCTGCCGTCTTCTCCAACGGTCCTCCCAGGACCCGACCTTCACTGCGAAGGGATTCAAATGCCATAGCGGCCTGCTTCGTCGTCGTCCGTTGATCCGCACATTGTTAAACAAGCTGTGGAGGTTTTTCGGGCCGTGTTTGTTCGGCCCGTGTCCTCCGCATTAGGTGTTATCAATTGGAAAATAATAAACACATGGTTTTAATCATGACAAAGGTATAATTTATCCAAAATAAATTATACGAACACCTTTCAATCAAAAACCCAAGCATGAGAGTTTTAAAAAAAATTATTGCGCGACGTCACGACGTAGCGCATTCTTGCCGCTCGATCCCACGCGGCGTGATGATGTCGCGCATCCTTGCCGCTCAATCCCACGTTGTGTTATAACACCACGTCACTTTCATTCGATCTGCAATAACAAGAAAAACAATTGGTAGGGGAGAGGCTGTGTTTGTGCCGTCTAACCTACTCATGTTAACTGATATCATGTAGTCCAAATAAACGCGTATAAAAGACGGAAGAGAAACACGTAAGGAAAAAACCACGTAAACCCCCTACCTCGTGCGAGCATGAACAGAGGTTCGTCGAATGAGGGTTCATCACGGAAGAAGACGTCAGTGAAGAACCGTCATGGTAAAAGTCATCGCATAGTCGGTCTTCGAGGACTCGGCGTTCTTTGACGGAGTTCGATGCGTTCTTCGCGTTCTTCGACGAAGAAGATGAAGAACTCTAGCTTTCCATAGCATTTCTTCCCAAACCTCTCAAGGAACAAAGGTTCCAACCCCTAAATAAAATAAGTTTACCTCTTATTTTATTAACATAACATAACATATGAATTTCAAGAGTTTAAAATTCAAATAACCACACTTAACTCACTTAATTAATAACATAAGTTATTAAACTTATGTTTTCAAATATAAAATGTGAGTTGATGGGGGTTAAAGAATGTGAAGAGTTACGGAAGGTTAGGGAAGGTGAAGGGGTAGGTTTTTTGTGGGCCCCACCACCTTCATAACCTCCCTTGGGAAGTTCTATAGTTACCCAACTTCCACCCAAAGCTTAAACCACTTAGTTAAAATAAAAATTGTAGTTAATTCATAAATTAAACTTCCACAATTTTTATCATCTTCTCTCGTGGAAATGAAACTCCAGAAATGGCGTTCCTAAGCAATTACCAGCACTACAGTTCCATCAGTGCCCTCAGAATTCTATTCCGAGTACCGGTTCAAAAGAGAGGAATTCTCGCTCGTTCGTTCACTGAACGTACCCGTGCCAAACTTTGGAAACTAATTTAGGGCACACCGGGCCTCGGAATCAGGCGCCGTCAGAATCTGCATTCTTGTAAAATTCCAAACAAAACTAAGAAAAAAAATTTACTTGAAATTTCTAGGTCTTTACATTACTTCCACCTCAGGGCTTTACGGCCCTATAAACCTTCAACACAAACTAGGGATACAAAAGCGGTACTGAGCACACATCTGAGACTCCCACTCTCATGTGCCTACCTAGATACTCTCGTACTTCCAGTGAAAGAACACCCGAGGAATCGACCATCCTCAAAGGATCCACTCTTTTCAATCCTCGATTCCCACTAGAAACTTTTTGGAAGTAACCCCATCGACATCGTCCTTCTCATCATGGTCGATGATATGCGAATGGTCAAGCGCGTATCTCCTCAGTTGAGATACCTGGAAAACGCCGTGCACTTGGTGAAACTGAGGTGGATGGGTAAAGCAATAAACCAGCTCGCCTACCCAGCTGAGGGCCTAGAAAGGTCCGTTGAACCTCAGAGATTACTTTCTGCCCTTGCCACATCTCCATAAACCTCATCGAGGTGAGACCCGTATAAGGACGTGATAGTCATCCTCGAACTCAAGAGGTCTCCAATTCCTGTTAGAAATGAAACTCAAATGACTGCTGCCACGAGGGTATGGTTGACCGACTCAAGAGTGATCAGTCGCACCCTCCTGTGAAAGAGTTTATCCTGTCCTGCCTGGGGTTTCCTTTTCACCGATCAAGGAAAACCCATCCCAACGTTTGCCTAAAACCGTCAATTTGAGTATGAACAGTTATTTCCCATTCCATACTCAAACTAACATTGTAAGGCCACGACGCTGCCACCAAGAGATTCCAACGAAAACTCTCTCCTTGAGGGTCTGACCACACCGATGGCGTAAGTGTGATTATCGAGTGTCCTCCCAAGGTATCTACAGACGTGAGGGTCAAGTCCACAGCTTACCGAAAACTCTAGGTCTAGAACTTGATTTGCGAAAGCAAGGAATGGTTCATAACGACTTCTATTACTACATCATCTTGTAGTGGACACAGACTGTCCCTTGAATCATTTTTCGAGCCATTGGGTCACACTCCTTGACCGCATGCAGCCACACTCTTCCTCCGCCCTCCAGCTCCCTAAGCCTGGCGGGGATAACTAAGGCAGGTGGTTATATCATGTTAAGATGTACACCACCTCATGCTACTCTCCAAGATCTTCCTCCACATCTATGGCTCCACATACTCATCTCTCCTTAAAGCTTCCTCTTCTTTATACATTATCACGCTTGAGTCTCTAAGACTGGAGTCGGTTTCCTGTTTCTTACTGCACTGTGCAGACTTCATCCGCTCCTGGATGATCTGCACCTTCTTTGCATATGATCTGGAAGAGCTGCTAAAATTTCTCCTTTTCCGAAAAGAGAAACTCGGTCTCATCCCCTGGATTAACCATGCCCATTTCCTAATACAGTCAATCCTGACATTAATGATGCATTCATGCTATAGATGACGTCGTAAGGCCTCGACATAAACACTAAGAGTTCCAACAGTCACTCTCTCCTCCAAGGGTCGAGTCACACTGTCGGCATCAGTGTGAGGTCACTAGGTCTCCACTAGTAGAAATCTCGAAAGTGAGGTTCAGGTCAACAGTTTTAACTGGGACCACTCATTATTAACCCAACAAAAGCACATTAAAGCAAACAAAGATAAGTGTCTTTTTATTATTGCATCTCATAGTACAAGGACATGAATACAACAGCAACATGGAACTAGAAGTACAAGGGACGTATCCACTAGTTCCACTCCTTTATACCTGCTCCTGGAGATCTACTGCCTTGTCCACTGCTCGGCTGTTGCCCAAGCACCCACCTCTACTTCTGTCTCGGTGGCTCCTCTAAAGCCTGTGGATCAACTGTACGAGGAGTCGGGCAGTCACGTTCCAAGTGACCCTTTCCACCGCATGAGCAACACTGTCTGTTTCTGGCACACCTAGCTCTGTCCCCACCCCAGGTGCCCCGCACCACCGATCCTAAATCCCAAGATCGCCCAACAACTGGTCTGGTCCTCCTGGACCTCTTCATCATCTGTCTACTGCCCACAGATGACTCGGATACTGATCGAAAAACACGCGGAAAAGGCAGAAGCTCCTGTACACGCTTGGGGTGTAGAGCTACTGTCACAAACTCCACCCTGAAGAAGGTCTCGAAGTCTTCCCATGTGAAGGTCATCCCGTCGAAAAACTGGAACAAGTGGCTCCACCACCTGCCTGCTGCTTCCTGAAGAAGGCTGGTAGCAATGATCACCATGAAGTATGCAGGAGTCCCCACTAGCCTGAAGACTCTCACCACAGCCTCTAGCCAAACCTCAGCCGCCTGCGGGTCCATCTATCCCCGGAACCTGGGTGGCCTTTGGCACTGGAACTCGTGCAGCGCACTCAAGTGGCCTGCATCGCCTACAGCTGGGGCTGGTGGCATCGGTGTCCCAACGTATGGTAGTACCACTGGTGCCTCCACTGGTACCTCAACTACAAGAGGGCCTTGTACCGAAGCCTCGTCCCTCGATTGGCTGTCAGTACGCACATCCCTCTGGGCTCTAGCTAGACATCCGAGAAAAGGCATCCTGAAAGAAACAACGTGACATGGTTAAATGACTATACCTGGTGAGCTGACCTGGTTTGAGCAGATATTTTAAAAAAACTTCTGGAAACACACACACAATCAATTTTTTTGTGCACAAAGTCGGAAATCAGTTGTCAGGGTCCTAGTGTATGGATACGTTGGCCACCCGCACCAACACTGGACTCCCAAAATTGAAAACCACACTCGGTACTCTTAACACTATTTCATCACAGAAAGAAAATATCAGAGTTATAAGTTCCGCGGTAGAACCAACTCCTCTGATACCAATTTGTCATGACCCGTCCTCGGGGCCCGTGCCGTGTCTACCCCAAGCCCACCTTCCATAGGCCAGTGGCTAGCGACTATCACCAAAGGCGTAAATCCCGATAACTGGGAAGGCATTGCCTTTATAAAAGTAAACAAAACACCACAGAGTACAAACAGAAGTAAAACACTAAGTACAAAAGAAAGTGCTGAAAAGTAAATGGGCCAGAATACAAACCCCACTAATAGTACATATACAACTGAACGAAAGTACAACAGAAAAAGAAAAATAGCTAGAAGAAAGGAAGCAGCTCCTAGGTCGTCCTCCTCGGATACTACCTGAAGGGTAGGTACAGATGGAACAACTCCTAGATCATCCACCACGGATCCTACCTAAAGGGTAGGTACAGATAGCTTCCAAATTCATCTCGCCCATCAACCTCCTTCTAGTGTCGTCTCTCCGAGATGTCCACCTCCGGGTACTGAATTGTCGTGTAGTCCACCTCCAGGTACCGTCCAGTCCTCGAACACTCTGCCTCCGTCAGCACTGCCCATCGTCTGCAACCAACACAATGAGGTGCAGGCATAGCCTGTGCATGGGTGAGTATAATGATACTCAGTTGGGACCCTGAGACCCTCAAGGTCTCACTAAAACGATCAAGGTTAACCAAAAAGAAGATCACAATAGATAACCTCTACATAGGTATATGCTCATGCATATACCTAAGTTATCAAGTAACCCATCTCATTCAGGAGGAAAATACAAAGATCATGAAATAAATGGAGAACCACTACCCAGGTATATGCCCATACGTATACCTAAGTTATCAAGTGACCATCTCAATCATGAAGTAAACATAGAGGTCAAAAGTCTCAGCTCAAACTAGGATTTTCATTATTGAAACCGTAACTAATGAAGAGCCCCGTCTCTGGAGTGTACAGTGGTCCTATCACGACTCTGAGGTACTGCTCACTAACCTAAGACTGCTGAGGTACTCCTCTTGTCGAGTACCGCGGGTCAGCCACCCAAACACAATAGTGCTTCCCGCCGGGGTATGTCACCCAAACACAGTAGTGTACACCACCTAGTAGCCTACTGAGGTACTCTCTGGACGAGTACCACAGATCTGCACTATTATACAGGTAGTGATCTATCCACTATGGGTCTTCACCTCACAAAGTAGTGCTCTATCCACTGGGCTAGTCGACTCACTCCAAGTCGAGTCGGTCAAGAAGTCGTCAGGTCTCAGTCGGCTACACGGTCTCCGTACTCCGCACGCTCGTCTCTAGGAAGGTCCACTCCATGAGCTACAGGTAGATACTCCAAGTATCTCAAATTCCCACAAAGAAGTAACTCAAAGGACCACCTCGTCATAGGGGTCTGAACGCAACAGACGGCGCGTTATTCGGATGCCCAGTCTGTGAGTTATTAGCCTTTTCATCCCCGGGGCCCGGTTTGTTTCGTGAGCGAACCAACCCGACCGTATCTCAACTGTACCCCGAACTCTCATAGGATAAACTCATAGGGACCTTTTCTCAATGTGATCACCAACGCCACTGATGGTTCGTCAAACTGACGTCTGGTCTGAAAGATATCAGCTTTTCTGTTCCAGTGGCCCGGTTGGATTTCGGGTGCAATCCAACCCGACCACTATCCAGCTACATCTAATACTCGGGCGAAGTATGCCAAATCTTCCGCCTCATCAAGAGGAATTCAACGAAACAGACGACACGTCAATCGGACACACGGTCTGTGAGTTATTGGCTTTTTTGATCCAAGAGCCCAGTTTGTTTCGTGAGCGAACCAACCCGACTGCACTTCGACGGCATCAAAACCTCGAGTGGAGTAAGACAAAAGATTCTTCTCACTTAGAGTAATCAATCAAAGTTGATGGCACATCAATGGGATGTCTGGAGCTCAAGATATGAGCGTTTCCGCTCCGAGTGCCCAGTTGGTTTCGTATCTGAACCAACCCGGCCGAACCCAAAGTATTCTGGAACCTTGAGTATAATATACCAAAACGACCGTCTCATTCAATGGATCGGTACTCAATTGACGATGCGTCGATCGGAGGTCCGTAGCCCACGATATAGGCAAAAGACCAAAGAGGGTCTGAAAACGGGGGGTCTGGGCCCGGACCGACCCAGCCCGACCCCCCTGGGTCTGCCCGGCCGGCTCGGTCCGGCCCGACCAGCCAGCCGCGGCTCGGCCAGCGTGGCCGAGTGGAAGCTACGGGCGGGGTGCATTGCTCTCCCACCCTCGCCGCTAATTGAGGTCGGCGGCATCAGTAGCCGCCAGCCTTCCGGCGGCGCGCCGCCACCACCTTCCGTGGACTACCAGATGCGCTCCAGTGGGCCGTTTCTCCTGCCGTCTTTTCCAATGGTCCTCCCGGGACCCAAACTTCACTGCGAAGGGATTCAAACGCCATGGTGGCCTGCTTCATCGTCATCTGTTGATCCGCACATTGTTAAACAAGCTGCGGAGGGATTTCGGGTCGTGTTTGTTCGGCCCGCGTCCTCCGCATTAGGTGTTATCAATTGGCAAATAATAAACACATGGTTTTAATCATGGAGAGGGTATAATTTATCCAAAATAAATTATACAAACACCTTGCAATCAAAAACCCACGCACAAGAGTTTTAAAAAAAAATTGAATGCGCGACGTGACGACGTCGCGCATTCTTGCAGCTTGATCCCACACGGCGTGACGATGTTGCACATCCTTGCCACTCGATCCCACACGGTGCGACGACACCACGTCACATTCATTCGATCCCCAATAATATGAAAAACAATAGGGAGGGGGCGGCCGTGTTTGTGCGGTCAGACCTCCTCCCGATAACTGATATCATGCAGTCCAAATAAACGTGGATAAAAGACAGAAGAGAAACACATTAGGAAAAAATCACGTAAACCCCCTACCTCGTGCGATCTTGAACAGAGGTTCGTCGAATGAGGATTCGTCGCGGAAGAAGACGTCGCGGAATAACCGTCGCGGTAAAAGGTGTTGCGTAGTCAGTCTCCGAGGACTCGGTGTTCTTCGACGGAGTTCGATGCGTTCTTTGCGTTCTTCGACGAAGAAGATGAAGAACTCTAGCTTTCCTTAGCTTTTCATCCCGATCCTCTCAAGCAACAAAGGTTCCAACCCCCAAATAAAATAATATTACCACTTATTTTATTGACATAACATAACATTTGATTTTCAAGAGTTTAAAATTCAAATAACCACACTTAACTCACTCAATTAATAACATAAGTTATTAAACATAAGTTGTCAAATATTAAATGTTAGTTGAGGGGGGTTAAAGAATGTTAAGAGTTATGGAAGGTTAGGGAAGGTGAAGGGGTATGGGTTGTGTGGGCCCCATGCCCTTCATAACCTCCCTTGGGAAGTTGGGTAGTTACCCAACTTCCACCCAAAGCTTAAACAACTTAGTTAAAATAAAAATTGTAGTTAATTTATAAATTAAACTTCCACAATTTTTATCATCTTCTCTCATGGAAACGCAACTCCGGAAATGGCGTTCCTAAGCAATTACTGGAGCTACGGTTCCATCGGTGCCCTCATAATTCGATTCCGAGCACCGATTCAAAAGATAGGAATTCCCGCTCGTTCGTTCACTGAACATACCTATTTCAAGCATCGGAAAATGATTCCAGGCACACCGGGCCTCGAAATCAGGCACCGTCAGAAACTGCGTTCTTGTAAAATTCCAAAAAAAATTAAGAAAAAAAATTTCCTTGAAATTTCCAGGTCTTTACATATAATGATTGGTTCCTTTTCAATTCTCTTCAATAATATAATCATTATGTCTTTTATACATTGAGTATCTTCCACCATGTTTGATTTCCCAGGGTGGTAATGGATAGGGAAATCATATACCTGGATCAGCTCTAACCATCTTCAATGTCATATATTCAACTCTTTCTATATGGATATATACTTGAAGATTTTTTGCTGTGTATATATTTTATACTTCTCCTCAGATAGGTAATGACGCCGAATTTTTAATGTGAATCTTACTACAGGAAACTCCAGATCATGTGTCAGATAGTTTCTTCCAAAAAATTTGAATTTCCTTGAAGCTTAGGAAATTACTTCGTAATTTTTCATCAACAAAAATCCCATTCCATTCTTTGAGGAATCAATTAACTCCATAAATAATTCTCCACCTATGGGTAGTATGAGCACAAGTATTGTGATAATACTCTTTTTCAACTCCATGTAGCTATCTTCACATTCATCACTCCATGAAATTTTGACTCCCTTCTGAGTTAGCTTAGAATGAGGGTTTTTCAATCGTTTGAAATTTCTCAAAAATCGGAAAAAATATATAGATAACCCAAGGATGCTAAAAATATCCCTCATAGATGATGGCCTCAACCATCCCTAAATTGAATTTTTCTTGGAGGGATTCATATATATCTCATTTATTGGGTTGATATAACCCAAGAATGAGACCTCCTTCAACCAGAACTCAAAATTTCTAAACATTTCATATAGTTTTGTCTTTTAAAATATCTCTAGTACAATGATTAGATTTTCTCCATGATCCTCCATGTATTTAGAAAATATTATAATATTAACAATAAAGACTACCACAAATTGTTTGACATCATCTCTAAGAACTCTATTCAAAATGTCCAGGATCCTTGCATGAGAATTAGTGAGTTTGAAAGTCATTACTATGAATTCATAGTGGAGGTAACTTGTACCAAAAGTAGCCTCCAGGATATCCTCCATAAAAGTTACTTGGTAATATCCCAACTGTAGATTCACCTTGTAAAATTATTGTGCTCCACATAGCTGATTGGAGAAGTCCTAAATTCATGAAAGAGGATACTTGTTCTTTATCCTGATTTATTTGAGATCATGATAATCAATGCAAAGGCACATTAATCCAAACTTCCTCCGGACTAAGAGGACTGGTGCACCCCATGGTTA
Organism: Viscum album; assembly: GCA_963277665.1. Lineage (NCBI taxonomy): Eukaryota > Viridiplantae > Streptophyta > Magnoliopsida > Santalales > Viscaceae > Viscum > Viscum album. The sequence goes on along the minus strand of OY728136.1, from coordinate 1,575,275,261 downwards.
AGAACTGGGGAAAATAAACCCTTAGTATATATTCTCATGTAGTTGTTTCTTTATATCCATAAGCTCCAAAACATGTATTCTATATAGAGTCTTCAATATTGGAGATGCCCCATGAAAAAGATCAATCGCTAATTCAACATCTCATCTAGGTGTAAGGCTAGGAAATTCCTAAAGAATCACTTCATAGAATCCCCTCTCAATATGAATGTGTTCCAGGATTGTTTATTCTTTTAAATCAATCATTATTGAATGGTACATGTTCTCATAGGGTAGTAATATCAACAGTTTAAATGATGGTTCTAAAGAAGATTCATCCCCTACCATTATATTTTACAAAATCAGGGGTCGATTCGCCATATAGAGAGTGATTTCCCTCTCTTGGCAATTTATGGAGGCACTATATTTGTAAATCCAATTTATGCCATAATTTGAATCAAATTCCACCACAGGTAGTATAACGAAGTTCAATGGGAAGTTTAATCTCCAGATTGTGAAATAGGAAGAGTTATAATCTTGGGAAGCTATAATTTCGGAAATTTTTTTGTTCTCACCAACATATATAGTTCTATGATTTGTGGTGGTGTTGGGATTGTTCTACCAAATGTTCTAGATATAAAATAATGAATAAAAGGTGAATCAAAAAACAGGTTCTCTATTCATTAATGAATAACAAGAGTAGATGTCCACACTTCATTTTTGGGGTTCTGTTATGTGGTAGTGATGCCAAAAATCCCTCCCTTGCTGCCTTTGTGGTTTTCGGTTGCCTTAGAAAACCCTTGCCTTATGGAACTAGTGTAAAAAGGGCCCTGGTTGTTTGCAGTTGAAGCAATGAACAATTCGTCGAGTGTCATATGGAGCATTCCTCTCCTCTATCATAAAATTTGATTTTTCTTATCAGACATTAATGGCCTTGTGCCCTTCTCATCCACACCTAAAACATTTTGTCGTCCCCTTTAGCCAATTTCATGGGTGCTTATTTCCACACCTTCGTAATGTGTGGTGCTAAAATTTCATAGCACCATTTTATTTATCCATCAAAGCACCATAATTATATTCCACTTTCAACTTCTTATCTCCATGATACCCCTAATATTAATTGATCTCTGTTTCAACATTGAGGGAACAATAAACAATTTCCACATTGTTATCGATGTCATAGAATGCTATAGATTTCTATAGTTTAGGTTTTATCCTCACAAAGAATCATTCAATTGTATATTCAGGGGTTACAAAAAATATAAAGGTGTATCGTACAATCCTTGTGAAGTTTTCCCCATATACTTCTATGGATTCTTTTCTATTTTTATTGAGGGAATGTAAGTCCATTACCATCATACGACAGATGGTGCAAGGAAACTATTTATTGAAAAATGATTTCTAGAAATAATTCCATTCTAATGCCCTAATCTTTTCCCCAGTATTTTTATATATGATCATTTACCAACATTGATCAGCTTCATCCTCCATACGATAAGAATCTATAAGAACCATCTCTTTTCCATAAAATTTATGGACATAGATGATCTTATCAATGGAGTTGATCCATTGTTTGGTGATTGAGGGATCAGATGATCCATTGAAAGTTGGAGTCCTTTGTATCCTGATGCTCCTGATTGCGGATTGTTCTTTATTGGGGGTGGGGGGGTTGATCATTTCTATTGAACCATGTTACTATTAAAAACATGAGATAAATGATATATTATCATGAAAAATTTTGTGATTCCAACCACCATTAGATTGGGAATCCCATTGGAACAGTCATCACATTGATCATTGCATCAGTTGTCAGAACGAGTCCTCTAATTAATGGCCATTGGAATGTATAAAATGAATGTTAGAGTTAACACATAAAGCGTAATCCAATGTAAAATATTATATCATATAAATTAAATTTATTTCCTTAACTAGTTAATTTACAGTCGTCAATCTATGATATCCATGATCTACTTCACAATATATATTCTTATTGGAATTTGTTCCCTTAATAATGGCCCATAATATGATTATGAATTTACTAATGATAATACTCTAGTGCTGTTACTCCAAGAGTGCAGTAAGGCCCATTTTATTACACTAGTTCCCATTCGAGTCTAGCTCAATGCTGTGTTTTCAGGTTTTACTACTAGAAATATCAATTTCGGATCCTTCTCTACTTGATTGTATTTAGATAGGGATGTAATTTCTTGATAAACAACTTAATTTATACTCACCATAATTTAGAGACGTTTTTATTATACTTATTCTTATCCATAAGGCTTTCACTATTTTTTTCTAATGATAATCCCAAAAAAAAACTACACCTCTCTTTGATACCAACTATAACAACACTGGCCTTTATTACACAATTAATCATGATATATTACAAAATATTGCACTTAAGACAACTCCAAGGATCGAGAGGTATAGTGTACTGGGAAATTAGATGCACTACATAATGAATTAAAACATAAATAATATATCTTTACTGAAAAATTCTTTTAGATAAACACAATATTCCATCGTACGTAGAGTGGTATTTGATAACCTATGGACATACATAAGAAGAGTGTGAGCCATAAAGTCTTGTAAGGGTGTAATCAAATAATGAAATAAATATTATAATACATTTCAGGCAATAGGAATACCAATGGATCATAAGAGAAACATGAATATAATGGAATTATATAGCATGATTATCATTACATGGAAATGTGGAAAAAACATTTAACATTATATTAGCATGAGCCAACGCTCAATGCACATAGAGAATGAGTAAACCCTCGGTGAACATTACTTAACATGGGCAAACCCTCAATTAAAATGAATTATCATGATTGAACAGTCATTGTACATGATATATCATGATACTATTATTTACCCAATGCATTGGAGTGATATCATGGCACACCCTTTATATAATTTTCATTTCATGCATATGTGTGCCACAAGGATCATATAACATGGAATCATTCAACATCATCATTTATTACATGATAAATGTAATATTTAATATATAAATAAAATTATATGATCAATACCGATATGTGAATTATGTTTAAACCCTTGATAGAGAAATGGTCATGGTATTCAAAACATGATGATTTTGGAATGGAAAATTACGGGGCTTATTTGACAGCCAAATGGCATTACATAAAAAGTAATAAAAAGTTATTTGAGAGAGAAATTGGTATCTAATAATTTTTAAATGAAATGTATAGAAAGGTTTTCATATATAAACTTGATCCAATTCATAGAATTTCAATATATAAGTTGTAACAAAATAAATAAACTTGAAGAAAGAGGAGAAATGGAAAAAGTCTTGCAAAATTTCGGCATGGTAACATATGTAAATGGGATGGTTTAATGAGAGAGAAAGAGGTATCTCATCATTCAAACATAAAGAAGGAAGTATGGGGGAGGTTATAAATAATACACCGACATTTTTTAGATGAATATAAAAGGGCATAACAATATAATGAAACTTTTACATTAATAAAGCAAGAAGGAATGTGAGGATCTCTAACTTGGAAGTGTGATCCCAAAGCCGTGAGAGAGTCATGAGAGAGGCATGTTGGGATTTTTTGGAGCTTTTGGGGGATTCTAAAGAGAGGAGGGTAGATTAGGGACGTGATGCAAGAGTTTTTAGTGAATATAAGTGGGATGATGGGTGGTTTTCTATATGTAAAGAGAGGGGAATTCATTAATTTTTCACAAAAAAAGGTTTTGGAATCTATATAATTAAATTTCCAAAAATTAAAAACCAACCCATGGTATGTGAAAATTTATTTCTCCAAATGAAATTGTCAAAAATTGTATTATAAGACCAATGGATGAACATTTTAAAATATTAGACCTGCTTATATGGAGTTGAGTCGCATATTCAAGGAAATCATTTGAAAATTTTAATATATTTTAAATGTATTGGAGGGTATAATAAGGCATTGTAAAAATAATCAAACCAATAAAAATTCAAATTATTTGAAAGCAAAAACATATATTGTATGAAAATATCTTTTATAGTATTTTATTATGTCACTATTGGGTCATTATAATGTCATAAAACAGATTATATATTTAAAAGGTATTAAATGTTTACCCAAAAATTTTACTATCTTCGAAAATTATGAAAAACTCATCGTTCTATAATTTCAAAATCCTGAATCTAAAAATAATATTAATTTTTTCTAAATAATATTCTAAATATTTGAATTTTCAATTTTAAATTACCAACTAACATTTAATGGAAATTAGTGGGTTTCTAGAAAAATAGCTTTGAAAGAGTAATAAAAATGTCTAATGTATAATATTTATATGATCACTTATATTTAATAAAAAATAATTTAGTAATTTTTTTATAAAATTATTTAATTAAAAAATATATTAATTCATAAATATATAATTTTTAATTGAATATTAACTAAAAATACTATTCGTGATTTAAAATCTATTTTAAAAGTAACAATTATAAAATGAATGTATATTCTTTATTCTATACAAAATAAATGAACAAATTCATGGTTCTAGGGACTTGTAAAAGAAACTATTATAACACCTGCATAAGACATATGATATGGTTTTCAATGGTTATAGACTAATGGTGTGGCTCAGATAACATCACTCGGATGGTAATCTATATTAACTTCAACTTCTCCCACATATGATTTAGCCCAATATTAACATGTTGAATCTTGGTTTTGGATTGGTCCAGAGTGATTCCCAAGGATTCTACCTCATTCTTCAAATTAAGGAAATATGATTTATATCGAAATATTCACATAAAAAGGTCATCGAATCTTTTTTCAGATTAAATTGGATTTGTTAAAGCCCTATATTTATACTAATAATGTGCTCTATTTTATACGACTATGTTAGTAGTGGTAAAAATTCATAATGGTATTTTAAAATAAAAAAACATAAAAACAAGTAAGTATATTTTTTTAAATAACCACTTTAAATAATAATACAATTATTTATATCAAGAGAAATTTTCATTAATAAATTATTTCGTCGTTAGATGTAATTTGATATTTCATTTATTTAAATGGTTTACCTATAAATAGAAAACCTAAAAAACTTTCTTAGAAAAGTAAATATTTAAGATATGTTTTTTATATAGGAGTTAAATGAAATTAATAGCATTATTTGACTCATGGGAATGGGTTTCCATACTAAACTTTCATCCCTAGAGTTATACATCAACATCACTATGTTTGTTTGGAGAGTATTTCATTTGAAATGAAGGCTGATTTTATTATGTTTTTTTGGGTTTTATAGTTATAACATATAATTAATTATTTTATTAAATAATTACTTCAATTATATGATATTTCCTAGGATTATTCATCTCATTATTGTTTCATTGATATATTTCATATATTATTCACCTATGAAACACTACTATTTTAAGATAAATATCACTTTTGATAAATTCAATTTCATTGACAGCATGCAATACAAATAAACCCAAGTCGAAATAAACCGTAACAAATCATACCTATATAAACTATGAATTATATTCATGGTTTTAATAAGAATTAAAAATATTAAAAATATTTATAAATTATTTATATAAATATATAGATATAAATATGTACTAAAATTTTAATAGTCATTATCGATTTTAAAAATACATTTGTCATCAAATCAGTTATTATTAATATTTTTTAGAAAACAATATATATATATATATATTATACTACAAAAAAATTTATATTTAATAATGACCTTCATTTATGAAATAATCTTTTCAACACTAAAATTGTGTAATTTCAAGATAATTTTCTGAAAATTTTAATATTTTTATTAAATAGTAAAAAATATAGACTTTTATTGCAAATTTTAATTTAATTTAAATCATATACAATGATAAAATTTGGTATTAAAACGAATATAAATGAAAAATTATTTCTTTTATATTTTTAATATTCCAAATATTGTTATTTTAATTTATTTCATGTTTATTTTTTGTATGAAAAATTAAATACATAAGAAAACATCTATTCTTAAAAAAGATACTTCTTCTAGATTAGAGTTGTTATTTTAATATTAATTTTTTAATATTTTAAATATTTAATTTGATATAATTAAATCCATGTTTTTAATAATCACTTATAAATTTGGAAATGGGTCCACTTTTAAATTCCATTATATCGAGTGACATAAATTATAAAAAAAAATCATCACAGTTATTATCAAAAAATTTATCTTGGGGATGGTGGGATAATCCTAGTGATATGGGTGAAGTTGAAAATTATTTTGTAAAAATAAAATTTCATTACTATATAAAAACTGATAATATAAAAACATATAATATATGTTCCATTAGAATAACTTTTTTAGGAATTAAATAATTATATTAGGATCTTGTACAAAAATTCAAGTTAGTCATTTCACCCACTTAAAAAAAAAATCATATATTTCTGGTATTTAAAATATAATTATCATTTTTCTTGACCAAAACATAAAGAACTATCATCTAAAATTCACTAAACATAATTTATAGGATCTTCTACTCTAAATGATGATTCTAAGGGTCCTCATAAAAGGGTATAAATCAGGTCCCATGAATTTGAGATAACCATCATACCCGACCAATTTCAATTTATTTATTCTTTATCCTCTTTCAAATAAATGGTATTCATAATTAATAATAAATTAAGTACACTACCTATATATAGAAATTATTTTGATCATGAATATTGAACTATCCAACCACATTTCCACCAAATAACAGTATAAAGTGTCGCTCTTTAATATGTGTGGTGTACCACCTCAGCAAATTGATGTGATTCATTCATTAATTTATGGATAAAATTTATGGTAATAAATATGTATTTAATATATCTATATTTTAACACCCCGAGATTTTATGAAAAATATTCTTTTTATTTTAATTAATGTATTGTTTTGTACGCTATACCAAAAGGATCTTTCACAACACGCATCCCTGACTTGGCTTGCATTACACGCAATCACGACATTCCACCATAGCGTGTGTTGTACACAATACTGAGTTTCGCTAAACAATGATATGTTATATGAGCTACCTGTTATGAATAGTATCAACTACATTTTGAATTCTATAAGATTATTATTCATCTTGTACATTTTCTAGAACATGGTATGAGAACAAAATCAATTTTTCGAGTAAAATAAGTAATTTTAAAAAAAATGTAGTTTTGCCGCCTTTTGACGGCACACCCACTTTAAATCTTGTTTTTGACTTGTCTATAAGTTCAATTTGACAAAATAAAATTCTTATTTGGAATCAGGATATAAAAATTTACTTTGGTTAAATTTTTCGTATTATTCTGATAACTTTCATATTTTAATGAATAGTAAAAACATGCTATATTTTAATTCAAAACTACTTTTTTCATCACATTAATTTATATGGTTCGATTATATTTTTTATTGGTTTTAAAGTGTAATTAGAATATATTTTTACCATTTAATCCAATTCTGAACATTGGAATTAATTTCACTTTGAAAATGGATATAAACAAATATCAATCTTCTAATTGTTTTTGTTTCTTAAAAACACACTATTTGTTTTGAAAACGGGAATTATATTTAAAATTAATTAATTCCACTTATATGTTATGCATTTGGAAAAATAGACATCAATTTTGAATTTGGAATATCAAATAATTATTGGGCTGAATTTTTGGTATTTTTCTGAAAAACTTCAATTTTCGATGAATAGTGAAAGCACTTAGTGATAGTTAAATAACTGACTTTTTTTTAATTTAAATTAAATTTTACCACTTCTGTGAATTGAAATTAAAAAATCCTAGAGACACGGTTAATATCAAGGACTAATATGTGGTTCAATGAGATAAAAATAATTTTTGATGAATAGTAACATTTTACTTTTATTTACCACGGTTAAAAGTAAATAGGATAATTAAGGGAAAAATGATATTATTATTACCCAAAAACATTTCCTAATTATAATTGATAAGTTTAATTCGACCAAAAACATCCGTAGGAATAACATATGACCATTTAGCCCCACTTGGATTAGATTAGGACATTTATTATTAATTTATTTAAAGAAGGGTTAAAATAGTTAAAATCAAAGTTTAATAAGTAAATCTTTTTTAATAAAGGGTTATACATAAGAAAAATTCGACTATAAATATTCATTATAAATATATAACAATTTCTACATAATGTTATTTTATTTATAAATTTTAGACATTAAATAATTGATAATATTTATGACATAAAGATGATGGAGTAAATATCTTATTAATGAAATATTGACATAATTGATATTATAAATCCCAAAATAAATGTAATATGATACTTTTTATGAATTACACTAATTTTATATGTTATTATGACATATTATTATTGATTTAATTAACTTTTTTCGAACTAATAATTCTGTTATGATTTTCACAAAAATCAAATACCAAATAGTGTCAAAATTGACATAATATATATTTTTTAAAAAAATATTATATTATTAATTGTTATTATATTCCTAAAAATATAATTTTCGGCCCAGATACTTATATAATGATAGTTGTATCATTAATGGACCACTTGGGGGTATCTTGGATGTTTATGGTTTGTTTATTAACTATATAATATAAAAATACAAAGTGACATGCTAAATGTCAATCTAATTAACTAAGAGTTAAAACTAAATGATAAGGTTAATATAATGACATAAACATGTCTAAATTCTATTGGATGAGATTATTTCGACCCATACCCACCTTAGTTTATAATGAAATAATTTTGGAGCTATTAAAAACCGAATATGTCTTTATAATAAAATAATATGTTTTGTTTTTCCAAAGGTGCCCCTCTCCTCCCTTATAAAGGGGCACCTCCTACCTCTCTTCCTCACACCACTTTGAGCCTTCATGCTCGGACAAACCATGAAAAATTCTCTTATTCACTTCCATATAAACATCCTAGAGGTTCTGATCTTCTTCAAAGACCAATTTTAGTGACCTAAGAGGAGGTCTCAAAGAGGAGCTTCAAAGAAGATGTAATGTCCGTTACTGATTCTTTCAACTCTATTTCTACTTCCACTTATTGTTCTTTAGTTGTTTCATTATTAAGTAATATCATAAGTATAACTAATATACTTATATGTTATTATAATAATGAAACAACCCTATTTCACCATCTATCCATCCTACGGAAAACGAAATCACCACGCGTGTGTTAGTACGGAATACCGTCTCCACGCCGTGGTGAAATCTGTTTTCCCACCAACACCTTATATGAATGGGTATAATGGTGTAAATAATAACAATATATTGTTATTATAACATCATATTGATTCGGGTATATTATACCATCCACTCTAATTCTATTCAATAATTATGGGAACGATATCATCGCTCGTGCGTACGTACGGACTACCGTCTCCACGATGTGATGAGATTTATTCTCCATGTAAACCATACATGAATGATAATAAAGTTTATACAATGAATAATAATGAAATATATGAAATAATAATTCTACTGGATTTATGTATATTAATATTTAGGTCATCTATTTAGTTTCATTCAATTCAATAAGGAAACGAAAACAGCGTTCATGTGTACATACGGCCTACCGTCTCCATGAACGGTGTGTTTCATTCATTTTATCGATCTATAATATTTATATGTATATGATGAATATATATTATATATAAATCATTATTTACATTCTTGAATTATTAAAATCAGGATATAATTAATAATATCAAGAAGGACAAGTCGAAAAACATACGATAAATGAAATGATTTTACCCAAAACGCTGCTTTCCCATGGAATTTACAAATGGATGGGTAATATAAAGTCATAAGTGAAACATATATGATATAATAACAATGAATTTTATTGTGTAATAAGTCAATGACATTATTTAATTCATTATACAGGAGGATTATATACGTATAAATCATATCGGACCTAAGGTAAGGGATAATTTTGTAAATCTCATTTTTATCCGAGATTGCTTATTTGTAAGTATTTACTGGGGTTATTGCTATCATCCATGTACATGTTTTATAAAAATATATTCATGTATTTTTAATGTCCTTTTAACCCATTTTTACTTTTACCCCATTTTATGGATGGAATCTTCTTTTATTTACCCTACAAGGTACTTTTTTGACTTTTCTGAAAAAATTACGAGAAGAATGTTTTTTTAACGTATACGTCGTGAAAGGATTTTTACGGTTTTATAAAGCCTTATTTTCATGAAGCATCCTACAAAATATTTCATAACTATTTTCAAAAAAATAATTTTCTTTTAAAATTGCATGACATTTTGTGAAAAGAAAATGATTTTGAAGAAGAAAGGATATTTTCATCAAGAATTCATTTCAACTGTTTTATCAAAAACATTATTCATCTAAGATGAAATAATTTCATATGTGTATGTTTCAAGTATGATGTCCCCATGATTTATTTGGTTTCACTTTATTATTATGAAATTATTCCCATTTATTTTATATGGATTATGTAATGATGGGATGATGTTTATGAAACCCATATTATTTATTGGGTTATTATGAATGATGTATGTTTATTTTGTGGCACAAGTATGAATGATTTAATTATGAGATGGGTGGGACCTATATCTCCCACCAATGCATTGGGTAAATATTTATATCTCATGATATAGATATGGCTGGAACGTCATGTTAAACCTGTTCAGTAATACAGGACTGGAACAAGGAGTGAACTCGATTCAGAAAGGGACTTTGTCCACTAAGATGGTCTTGGTAGCAATGGCTTGGATACTATGGAAATCATATCATGTGCTTATTGTTTTTCCACAATTACATGTTTAATTCCCATGCTATTTTATCCTGATTAATGTTTCTTTATGATCTATGCCTTACGTACTTCCTTGATTTATGTCATTGCTCAAGATTCTGATGTTTAAATATTATGTTCATTTTTTGAAGTACAAATGTATATGATTTGTTTTATTTTATCCATGCTTACCCTTACTGATCATTTGAGCTCACCCTTTATATGTTTTCTTTTCCCCAGGATTTAATGAATGGTTTTAGGTAAGAAAACAAAAAGGGGATGATCTTATGGGAGATGTTGAAGATCTTTGACCATGATTAGAAGATTGTATTCTGAGTTTCCAATGACACTAAACTATTACGATCCTTGTGTTTCTGTTTTTGTTATGTATTATCTATTCCGAAAAAGTAATGTAATTTCCATGTACGTCAAGCTTTGGGTCACTACAGTTGTTATTCGAGGAATGGTTTAGTAAAACTGTGGAAACTAGGATGCAAAAACATTAGTGAGATCCCTAGAGATATTTCTAAGGTATGTCTAGGGATGTCCCCAAGGATATGTATACATATAGGATATAGTCCTAGAACTATGGTAATAATCTTAGAATTTAACCAAATATGTTAGATATTGAGGGTACTCCCCCTTTACTATGTTGTTTTCCCTATCATGATTTTTGCCTCTCGCACTATTCTTTTTGGGTTTTAGAAAATGGGTGGAAACAAGAAAATTCAAGGAAATGGAGGATATGATGGACAATGGAATGATATTCTTCATGACCAACCAAATGAAATGGGATTTGGAAGTCCAAACATAATTATTATGACAAATCAAAAATCTCATAATAGGATCAATAAACTCAAATTTGGTATGTTTCCTGACTCGTCTAATAAGAGAAAGATAGAGTTTCATGATGATCATAGAGGAAAGAAAGTTCAATTTCCCCTATATAAATCATGTGGGAAGAGGCATCAAGGAGAATGTTTCAAAGGAATTGGAAGATGCTCTGGGTGTGGAAATGAAGGACACAATTACAGTAAGTACAAAGGAAAAGGATCAGTTGACACCATTGATGAGGATGATGGTATTGCTATGACATCAACAATGGTTAAATGTTTTAAATGTGGAATTTACGGGCATTATGCAAACCAATTCCCTAAGTAAAAGTCTCATGAATAAAATTGGTATGGTCGTATGGGTAGTATTTAAGTTGATGACGATGAAGAGAATACAAAATATATGTGAGATGAAAGAATTGTTGGAGCTCGGTTAATGGTTTAAGAATTTAGTGGAATTATTACATGTTTGTCAAGTGTAATACTGTATATGTAATCTCATGGTACTATGGAATAAAGAGACATAGAAGGACTATTACACTATTGTCATTCCTTAAGTTTTGAAAGTGTGTGGTGAATGGTACCATTATTTTTGGAAAGTTAATGATTTGTGTATAATGAAGGGATTAGGAGAAAATTAAATGTTTGATAGTATTCAAGAGCTCATGACTGATATAAGGTGAAGGTTATATCATGGTTTGAGTATATAGAATTTTTAGATTTTTGTATGTTGAAAGAGCTAACTTTTGACAGAATTCATGTTTTCACTAAGGTTTAATGGGTATTCATTTTTCAAGAGAATACATGATTAAGGTATTCACATGATTGGAATGTGACCAACATGATAATGGGGGATAAATGATGGTTGGTTGATTACATTTCAAGTAATCATTTTCTTTATACTATGGGCTTGGACCGAAGTATTTTAGATATGCCTAATGATTGGAATGGATTATGTTGTACATAAGTTAGTATTGTTTAAGGATATAACTTTTTTTTATATTATTGATGGGATGTTATAGTAATTTAGTTTTAGAAAAAGGAAAACCTACAGGACAGGAAACAGCCCATCGTGTCGGACAAGGCTGTGGGAATCGAATCCACAACCGAAGTGTGACTGAACTTTATCACCTACCACTGGCCTACAAGAAGTCCCTGTTTATTAGAAACTAGTTTTTTATTATACATTATGATAATATGAAGTACAAGTCCATTTTAGGAATCATATATGATTTATCTCACTATATATTGACTTATGTATATTTAATAACTTTTGCTAACCTTTTGTTTGAGACAGATGGAATGTAAAGACCCGTAAATTTCAAGGGAATTTTTTTTCTTAATTTTCATTGGAATTTTACAAGGACGCAGTTTCTGACGGCACCTGATTCCGAGGCCCGGTGTTCCCAGAATCATTTTCTGAAGTTAGGCTCGGGTACATTCAGTGAACGGACGAACAGGATTTTATAACTTTTAAACCGGTGATCAGAATCAAATTCTGAGGGCACAGATGGAATTGAAGTGCCGGTTTTTGCTTAGAAATGCCTCTTCTGGAGTTGCGTTTTCTCAGGTGTGGTTTTTAATTTTTGGGATTAATGTTAAGAAATAAAATAATTGGTAGGACAAACATTATTTTATTTCACATAATGCCACTTAAAAGCCACTTTATGCTGCTTAAGCTGAGTTGAATCAGATAGGGTGGAACCTAAAATATCCTACCCTCCTGGTAGTATATTTGTGAGGTGGGCCCCACACGATCCCCACTGTTTCTTTTTCGCTAAGTAACACACCCACGAAAACCCATCATTATGAAAGTCAACTGACGTGTTTTCTTAAATTATTAACGCACCAATTAATAGCGCGGTTAACTGCATTAAATTAATTCTATGAATTAATTTAATTGTTTCTTAACCTATTTACAATCCGTTGGTGTAATAATAAAATAAGACCAACGCACGACTTCTTGAGGATTGCTCATTGAGAGGATTTTGTCAAATTTTGTGCCTTCATCCTCCTTCGGGAAGAACGTGAAGAACGTGAAGAACGCGAAGAACGTTGTCAACCTCGGAGATTGACGACGCTTCTTCTGAGACGTTCTTCCCTGCAATGATCTCCGATCACCAACTTCTTGAGGTAGGAGATTTCGGGTTTCTTCTTTAAAATCATCCTTTTGGGTTATAACAACATCATGGATTTAATTAATATAATTAAATCTACATGTTCTTGAACCTTGGAGTTCGATGACGCAACACCCTTCCGCGACGCGACGGTCCCCTTCTTCCGCGGTGATCAATTCTGCGAAGAACGTGCATGCGATGACTTGACGAGGTAGGGGTTTTTTTGTGGAATGAATTTATTTTTGTGGTTGTTTCCTCCTAAAAACATTGAACCCGAATCAAGTGTTATTTTAATTTATTAAAATTGAATATTGTTTCACTTTCCATGTGTGGATTATTTCTTCTCGATTGTTATCACCTAATGCGGAGGGTGTGGGCCAAACAAACATGGCCCGACAACCCTCCGTAGTTCTTCGTTGATGCGCGGATTGGCGGGCGATGACAAAACCTGCCGTAGGGGTGATTTGTTGATTCCTCAGTGAAGAACGGGACCGGGAGGAGCTACGGTGCAGACGGGAGTCGAATCAGACCACCAGAGAAGCTTTGGTGGCCCACGGAAACCACCTGTGGCGCGGGTCGCCGGCGCGGCGGCGCCGGCGGCCAGAGGCAGCGGTGCCCCGGCGCGCCGCCGGATAGTGCCGCCATGGCGGCGGCGGCACCAGTGGACCCACGGTCACGCGGGTTCGGTGCACACGAGATGTGGCAATGCTGCGTCCACTGACCAAGGGGGACCCCCGCATGGGGGGGGGGGGTGTTGACACGCCGGGGCAGCGCGCCCCCGACCCAGACTCCGCTCGCTCGGCCGCTCGGCCGAGCCGACCCTCTCGCCGGGTCGCGCCCAACCGGGTCGTCCCGGACACGGGTCGGGTCGACCCGGTTCGGGCAGACCCAGGGGGGTCGGGCCAGGTCGGTTGGGGCCCAGACCCCCCGTCTTCAGGCCGTTTTCGGTCTTTTGCCCGTATCTTGAGCTAAAGGCCTCCGAACGACGTTCCGTCAGCAGCGATTCGATCCTTGTATTGATACGGTCGTTTTGGTATATCACACTCAAAGTTTCGGAATATTTTGGGTTCGGCCGGGTTGGATCGTACACGAAACCAACTCGGCCCTCGGAGCGGAAACGCTCATATCTTGAGCTTCGGACGTCCGATTGACGTACCGATAGCTTTGTTGGATTCCTCTTGATGAGATTGATCTTTTGGCATACTACGCCCGAGGCTTGGACATAGGTGGAGTACGGTTCGGTTGGTTTTGCCTTAAAAACCAACAGGGCCCTTGGGACGAAAAAACCAATATCTCTCAGACCGAGCGTCTGATTGATGCGTCGTCTGCGACGTTGAGTTCCTGTTGACAATACGGAACTTTTGGATACATCAACTCTGGGCTATGTGTCAGTTGATGTATCAGCCTCTCGGCTCATGGAGCGGAACCTCCCGAACGAGCTTGCAGTGTGCGGGAACCCTAGAGCGGGCTGCGACTGCTACTGTGACGACGACGGCTGTGGAGAGATCCTCAGTGGATTCGACGATGATGACTACAACACTCAGCGATCCTTTGTGGGTCAGTGCTACCAATCTTGTGTGGGTCTGATCCTGTGTGGGTCAGCACTCAGCGGTCCGATGTGGGCCAGCGCCTACAGGTCCTGTGTGGGCCCGATCCTGTGTGGGTCTTTGCGGGGGTTAGTTACCTATCGATCTGTTGTGGGTCAGATCCATTATGGGTCATTCTGGGGGTTAGTATCTATCGATCCTTTGTGGGTCTGACGAATTAAATGGATCAGTGATCATCTCTATCGTCATTCGAAGAAGTATACATGTGTGATCTGAATCCTATTTACTCTCCTTTGTGGATTGTGTTGTGATATCCTGTGTGGATTAAGTTTGGCTTTCCTTTGTGGATTGTGTTGTGCTATCCTGTGTGGATTTATGTTTTTCTTTCTTGTGTGGACTGGGTTGTGCATGGGCTCGGATGTTGGAGCTGAATGAGAATTGATGAATTAGGTATATGTATGGGAATATACCTAAGCAATGTCGGATGTTACTTCGTGATTGTATCTTTCCTTTGTTGTTATCTTTTGTAGATTTTGGGAGAACTTCGGGGGTCTTGGGGTCCCTACTGAGTAGCTTATACAAACCCCTGCACGAGCTATACCAGCACTTCGTTGTGTTGGTTGCAGACGACAGACATCGTTGATCGTGGTCGATGTTGGCGGAGCAGGACGGTACTTGGAGGTGGACCACTGGGCGGGGTGTACTCGGAGCGGACGGCTGGACTGAGGAGCTGTGGAGGATATCTATACTCATCCTTCAGGTGGGACTTCCAGAGGACAGATCAACGCTGTGGCTTTTCTTTCAGTTGCTGTTTTTCCCGTTCAGTTGTAGTTTACAGTTGGTCTTGTATTTCCGGTCCCCTTTACTTTCAGCACAGCTTGTTTCAGTTTTTACATAGTATTTACTTTTATTTCTGCATGCTTACTATGTGGTGCTTGTTTACATTACAAAGGCAATGCCTTCCCTTTACAGGGATTTACGCCTTGGTGATAGTCGCCAGCCCCTGGCCTATGGAAGGCGGGCTTGGGGTAGTCACGGCACGGGCCCTGAGGACGGGTCGTGACAAATTGGTATCAGAGGAGTTCGGTTCTACCCCATAATATGATATTTCTTATATATGAAGCAATAGTGTTAAGCGTATTAAGTGTGGTTATCAGTCCAGGGATCCTAGTGCTGGTGCAACGGCCGACGTATCCGTACACCAGGACCCTAACTTCTGATTTCCGACATAATGCATGAAAACATTGATTGCAAGTGTGTTTCATGTTTTCATTGTGATTACTTGTATCATCTCACCCGGTATACTGTTCTGACCGTGGAACACCTGTTTCTTTTCAGGATGGCCCCACGACGGCAGCCAGCAAGGGTTCCGAGAGTTGTACGAGACGACAGCCCGCCGAGCGACGAGGCCTCGGTACAGAGCCCTTTGACAACAGAGGTACCGACGATACCTCTACCCACCGAGCCATTGATGCTTCCATCCCCAGCCGCCGACGATGCACATCGCCTTAGTGCACTGCATGAGTTCCAGCACCAGTGACCACCTAGGTTCCGTGGGGAGATGGACCCCCAGGCAGCCGAGGACTGGCTGGAGGTAGTTGTGCGAGTTTTCAGGCTAGTGAGCATACCAGCAGACCTCATGGTGATCCTCTCTACGAACCTACTGCACGTGGCAGTAGGCCGATGGTGGAGCTTGATGCCCCAGGTGCTCAATGAGGCATCTCATCTCTAGAAAGACTTCGAGAGCCTCTTCCGCTCGGAGATTGTCCCAGCCACCCTCCGTGCGGTGCGCATCCAGGAGCTTCTTCAACTACGGCAGGGCAGCTTGACGGTCGCCCAGTACGCGACAAGATTTACCGATCTCTCGCGCTACTTGAATGATATGATACGGGAACCATTCTTCTGGGCCTAGACCTTTGAGAAGGGACTGAGACACGAGATCAGGGCATCACTGATCTCCCTCCGCATTCCGACTCAGGTAGGAGTACTAGAGAGATCCCTTCTGATCGAGAGCTTTCTTGGTGAGTCCACAGCGAGACATACCGCATGGCGGCAGGTAGCAGAGTCTTCAGCAGCGTGTAGCCGACAGATGACTCATGGGTCTATGCAGACCAGACGTTCCGGCAGATGACCTCAGGACACTGGCTCAGCTGTGCGGGGCACACAACGCGGAGCCAGACTTTCGAGAGGTAGGCAGTGCTACGCATGCGGCGGGCAGGGCCACATGGCTCGTGACTTCCCAACCCGCCATGCCGAGGAGCAGCAGACGGTGGAGGGGCCACCCAGGCAGAGGCATAGGGTCGTCCGTGGCGGTCCGCAGGGAGCAGGTGGACGAGGAATGGGAGCTGGCTGAGCAGCAGGTGGTGGGTGATGCTTTGAGGCTCTACCACCACCACCACCAGGAGGTCCACCTCGACCACAGAGAGCTGGCGGGTAGAGATAGACACAGCTCCAGGCAGCGGAGCCCTACGACCACGGCGCCCCCGTGATGATTCAAGGTATGATATATGTCTATTCCACCCTTTCTGCAGTTCTTATAGACACATGAGCGAGTCACTCTTTCATAGCCACTGCACTTGTTCGGAGCTCGGAGATTCCGATAGAGCCATTGGCTCGATCCTTACGGCTAGAGACTCCTACGAGAGAAGACTCGGCGATTACGCATTGGTGCCGACAGTGTGATCTTACTCTAGGAGGCGAGATCTTCGGCTGTGATCTTCTTGTAGCGGCATCGATGCCTTACGACATCCTCTGGGGCCTGGATTGGTTATCTACAGTCCATGCACAGATTGACTGTATTAGGCGCAAGGTGCGATGTGTACGCACCGACGGGAGCAGGATCACCTTCACCGGAGAGAAGGGAGCCTTCGCCGCAAAGGATGGACTTCCACAGAGGATAGGACAGCCCATCACTCATCAGTTGGCTAGCCTCGTCCTAGGAGAAGTTGACGTGCGGAGTCCTAGTTTTCCTGTAGTGGTTGATCAGTACGCGAACGACTTTCCCGATGACGTTCCAGGGATACCTTCTCACAGAGAGGTAGACTTTCATATTGACCTGTACCCCGGGACAGCCCCAATCTCGACTCCAACATATCGGATGGCCTCCGCTGAGCTTCAAGAGGTACGAATACAGTTGGAGGACTTACAGGGCAAGGGATTCATCTGACCCAATGTTTCACCCTGGGCTTCCCCGATATTGTTCGCCAAGAAGGCGGACGAGAGCTTGTGACTGTGTGTCGACTATGGTCACATGAACCAGGTGACAATGAGGAACAAGTATCCACTACCGAGGATTGATGACCTCTTCGATCAGCTCAAGGGAGCACGGTGTTTCTCGAAGATTGACCTCAGATCAGTCTATCATCAACTCGGAGTTCGAGACGAGGACGTGCAGAAGACGGCCTTCAGATGTCGGTATGGCCACTATGAGTTCATGGTTATGCCTTTCGGTTTAACCAATGCTCCAGCAGTGTTCATGGGCCTCATTAACAAGATCTTTCTGCCATACCTCGATCGATTTGTCATAGTCTTCATCGATGACATTTTGATTTACTAGACGACTGAGGAGGAGAACGACTACCACTTGTGTGTTGTACTTGACACACTCCAAGAGCACCAGCTTTATGGAAATCTCTCGAAGTGTCAATTATAGATACGTGAGGTCCACTTTTTGGGGAACATCATTTATGAGGTAGGAGTTGTGGTGGATCCTGCAAAGATCGAGGCGGTGCTAGCTTGGGAGCCACCCAGGAGCGTGACAGAGGTGCGGAGTTTCTTGTGACTAGCTGGAAACTATCAGAGATTTTTTCCAGACTTCTCCAAAGTTTCGACACCACTTTCAGATCTTACGAAGAAGGGGAACCCCTTTGTGTGGTCAAAAAGATGTTAGAAGAGCTTCCAGGAGCTAAGACAGAGATTGACCAGCGCCCCTATCTTGAGGTTGCCTGAGGAGGGAGTAGGGTACGTAGTCTACTGCGACGCATCAGGGACTAGACGCGGATGTGTCCTGATGTAGGAGCGGGCAGTGATCGCCTATGGATCTTGTCAGATGAGGCCGCATGAGTAGAACTATGCTACCCATGACCTGGAGTTACCAGCAGTGGTCTTGGCTTTGAAGACATGGCGACACTATCTAATGGGAGAGCACTTTACAGTCTTTTCTGACCACCAGAGTCTCAGGTACATCTTCTCGCAGAAGGACCTGAACTTGAGATAGCAGTGATGGCCCGAGTTCCTCCAGGACGATGACTTTGAGATAGTATATACTCTTGGGAAGGGGAACGTAGTAGCCGATGCTCTCAACAGGAGGACGGGTGTTCAGCTACTTGAGGAGCCGACAGAGCAGCTAGAAGCTTTGCGGATATCCTTCGTGGATAGATATGGAGCAGCCTTCCTTCAGTCTGTCATAGTCACTACTCCACTACTGAAGCGGGTCAGAGAGGCACAACATGGGGACACCGACAGTGAGACGTGGCGTGCGCAGTTATCGTCAGGACAAACCCCAGATGGCTTCTACCTTGGAGCAGAGCATGACATCCTATTCAGAGGACGTACCTTGGTACTAGTCGCTTTATGAGAGAAGGTGCTGAGAGAGTTTCACACTTCTCCTTTGGCGATACACCCTGGAGTGGCGAAGATGTACCAGGACCTCAGATTACAGCACTGGTGGCCGGGCATGAAGAAGGTTGTGGTAGAGTTCGGTTCACGATGCCTCACCTGCCAGCAGGTGAAGTCAGAGCATCAGGTACCAGCAGGCTTGGTACAACCCTTGGAGGTCCCGGAGTGGAACTGGGATGGGATATCTATGGACTTCGTGACTGGACTTCCATGCACTTCCAGAGGTCACGACTCCATCTGGGTGATTGTCGACCGACTCACCAAGTCGGCTCACTTCTTACCCATCAGAGATCCGGGCTCAGTGGAGAGCTTGGGGCGTCTCTACGTTCCGGAGATTGTACGACTTTATGGTGTGCCATCATCTATCATCTCCGATCGAGATGCTCACATTACTTCCCAGCTTTGGAATGGGTTGTAGGAGGCGTTTGGGATGCAGCTACGTCTAAGAACCGCCTTTCACCCTCATACGGATGGTCAGACAGAGAGGACCATTCAGACTCTCTAGGACATGCTCCACGCATGTGTCCTCAACTTTGGTCATAGCTGGGAGAACCACATACCCTTGGTGGAGTTCACGTACAAAAACAGCTACCACTCACCCATTGGGATGGCACCATACGAGGTGTTGTACGACATACCTTGCAGATCTCCTTTGTGCTGGACAGACCCTGGGGAGTCAGCACTTGTGGGACCAGAATTGGTCCGGGCCACGACAGAGAAGGACCAGGTCATCCAGGAGAGGATGAGGACATCTCAGAGCCGGTAGAATTATTACGTTGACAAGAGGCGGAGGCCACTAGAGTTCGAGGATGTCGACCATGTCTTCTTGCATGTCTCATCTCAACGTGGATTACGGAGATTTGTCCGAGGCGGCAAGTTGTCTCCACGCTTCATCAGGCCTTTCCAGGTCCTCAACAGGATTGGCGAGGTGGCTTATCACCTGGCTCTACCACCTCAGTTGCACCGGGTGCACGACGTCTTCCACGTATCTCAGATGAGGAGATACGTGCACGCCCCGACACACATCATTGTACATGGGGTTCTAGACGTTGATGATGGGGAAACATTTGCGGAGGTCCCGGTGGAGATCGAGGATCGACAGGAGCGGGTCCTACGTGGATGATCAATTCCTCCAGTGCACATCAAATGGCAGCACGGGAACCTCCAGGAGAGCACATGGGAGTGGGAGGGTCAGATGTGTGCTTAGTACCCCCATTTTTTCCCTACCTTATGATGTATCATTACGGGGATGTAAAGTCCTGAGGTGGGAGTGATGTAAAGACCCGCAAATTTCAAGGAAATTTATCTTCTTAATTTTTTTTTTGGAATTTTCCAAGGACGCAGTTTCTGATGGCACCTGATTCCGAGGCCCGGTGTGCTCGGAATCATTTTCTGAAGTTTGGCTCGGGTACGTTCAGTGAACGGTCGAGCGAGTTTTTCTAACATTTAAACCGGTGCTCAGAATCGAATTTTGAGGGCACCGATGGAATCACATCACCGATATTTGCTTAGAAATTCCTCTTCCAGAGTTGCGTTTTCTCGGGTGTGGTTTTTAATATTTGGGCTTAAAGTTATGAAATAAAATAATTGGTACAACAAACTTTATTTTATTTCACTTAAAGCCACATAAAAGCCACTTTAAGCTGCTTAAGCTGATTAAGCTGAGTTGAAGCAGATAGGGTGGAACCCGAAATATCCTACCCTCCTGGTAGGATATTTGTGAGGTGGGGCCCGCATGAGCCCCACCATTTCTTTTCCGCTAAGTAACGCACCCGCGAAAACCCATCATTATGAAAGTCAACTGACGCGTTTTCATAAATTCTTAACGCACCAATTAATTGGGCGGTGAAGTTCATTAAATTAATTCTATGAATTAATTTAATCGTTTTTTAACCTGTTTACAATCTGTTGGTGTAATAATAAAATAAGACCAATGCACGGCTTCTTGAGGACTGCTCATTGAGAGGATTTTGACAAATTTTGTGCCTTCATCCTCCTTCGTGAAGAACGCGAATAACGCGAAGAACGTGAAAAACGTCGTCACCCTCAGAGATTGACGACGCTTCTTCTAAGATGTTCTTCCCCGCAATGATCTCCGATCACCAACTACTTGAGGTATGAGATTTCGGGTTTCTTCTTTAAAATCCTCCTTGTGGGTTATAACAACATCCTTAATTTAATTAATATAATTAAATCTACAATGTTCTTGAACCTCGGAGTTCGACGACGCGATGTCCTTCCGTGACGGGACGGTCCCCTCCTTCCGCAGCGATCAATTCCGCAAAGAATGCGCGTGCGACGAGTTGATGACGTATGGATTTTGTTTGTGGAATGAATTTATTTCCATGGTTGTTTCCTCCTAAAAACAAAGAACCCAAATCATGTGCAATTTTAATTTATTAAAAATGTACATTGTTTTGTTTTCCATGTGTGGATTATTTTTTCCCGATTGTTATCACCTAACGCGGAGGGTGCGGGCCAAACAAACATGGCCCGAAAATCCCCCGCAGTTCTTCGTTGATGCGCAGATTGGAGGGTGATGACAAAACATGCCGCAGGGGTGATTCGTTGATTCTACAGTAAAGAACGGGACCCGGGAGGAGCTACGGCGCAGACGAGAGTGGAATCGGACCACCAGAGCAACTCCGGGGGCCCGCGGAAACCACCGGCGGCGGAGCCCCGGCACGCCGCCAGACAGCGCCGCTACGGCTGAAGCGGCGGCAGCGGCAGCACAAGGAGACCCGCGGCCGCGCGGGTCCGGCACACACAGGATGCGGCAATGCCGCGTCCGCTGACCAAGGGCGTCCCCCGCAGGGGGGGTGGGTGTTCACACGCGGGGGCAGCGCGCCCCCGCCCCCAGACTCCGCTCGCTCTGCTGCTCGGCCGAGCCAAGCCTGGCCGAGCCGACCTGCCGGCCGGGTCGCGCCCGGGCCTTGCCGGGTCACGCCCAACCAGTTAGGACCCGGACCCGGTTCGGGTCGACCCGGTTCGGGTCGACCCAGTTTGGGTCGACCCAGGGGGGTCGGGCCGGGTCGGTCCGGGCCCAGACCCCCTGTCTTCAGTCCATTTTCGGTCTTTTTCCCTTATCTTGAGATACGGTCCTCTGAATGACGCGCCGTCTATGGCGATGCGATCCTTGGATCGAGACGGTCGTTTCGGTATATCACACTCAAGGTTTAAGAATACTTTGGGTTCGGCCGGGTTGGTTCGTATACAAAACCAACCGGGCCCTTGGAGCGGAAACGCTCATATCTTGTGCTTCGGACGTCTGATTGACGTACCGTTAGCTTTGTTGAATTCCTTTTGGTGAAGGATATTTTGCCATACTCCTCCCAAGGATTGCATATAGGTGGAGTACGGTCGAGTTTGTTTTGCCTTAAAAACCAACCGGCCCCCTAAGATAAAAAAGCCAATAACTCTCAGACCAGGCGTCCGATTGACGCGCCGTCTACGACGTTGAGTTCTTGTTGACGATACGGAACTTTTGGATACATCAACTCTGGACTATGTGTTAGTTGATGTATCAGCCTCTCGGCTCGTGAAGCGGACCCTCCCGAATGACCTTGCTGTGTGCGGGAACCCTAGAGCTGGCTGCGACTGCTACTATGACGACGACGACTGTGCAGAGATCCTCAGTGGATTCGACGACGACGACTACAACACTCAATGATTCTTTGTGGGTCAGTGCTACCGATCCTGTGTGGGTCCGATCCTGTGTGGGTCAGCGCTCAGCGGTCCTCTGTGGGCCAGCGCCAACAGGTCCTGTGTGGGTCATTGCGGGGGTTAGTTATCTATCGATATTTTGTTGGTCAAATCCTTTGTGGGTCATTGCGGGGGTTAGAACCTATCGATCCTTTCTTTTTCTGACGACTTAGATGGATCAGTGACCACCTCTATCGTCATTAGAAGAAGTATACCTGTGTGAGCTAAATCCTATTTACTCTTATTTGTGGATTGTGTTGTGCTATCCTTTCTGGATTACATTTGGCTTTCCTTTGTGGATTGTGTTGTGCTATCCTGTGTGGATTTATGTTTTACTTTCCTATGTGGACTGGGTTTCGCTTGGGCTCGGATGTTGGAGCGGAAAAAAATTGATGACTTAGGTATATGTATGGGAATATACCTAAGCAGTGTCGGATGTTACTTCGTGATTGTATCATTCCTTTGTGGTTATCTTTTGTGGATTCTGGGATACCTTCGGGGGTCTCAGGGTCCCTACTTAGTAGCTTATACTCACCCCTATACGGGCTATGCCCGCACTTCGTTTTCTTGGTTGCAGACAATGGATATCATTGATCGTGGTCGTGGATGGCGGAGCAGGATGGTACGTGGAGGTGGACCACTGGGCAGGGTGTACTCGGAGCGGACGGCTGGACCGAGGAGCTATGTAGGCTATCTGTACTCACCCTTCAGGTGGTACTTCCAGAGGACGGCTCGAAGCTGTGGCTTTTCATTCAGTTGTTGTTTTCCCCTTCAGTTGTACTTTATAGTTGGGCTTGTATTTCCGGACCCCTTTACATTCATCACATCTTGTTTTAGTTTTTACTTAGTATTTACTTTTATTTCTGCTTTCTTTCTATATGGTGCTTGTTTACTTTACAAAGGAAATTCCTTCCCTTTACCGGGATTTACGCATTGGTGCTAGTCGCCAGCCCCTGGCCTATGGAAGGCGGGCATGGGGTAGTCATGGCACGGGCCCCGAGGACGGGTCGTGACATGGAATGACCCGTCATTCTATCACATGATCTTCTAACACATCACGAATATCAAATTCAACTTCATTTCTTTAAGAGATGATGTGGAAATTGTTTAAGGCATGAACCACAGTGAGATTGTACCAAAATAAAGTAAGTATTTATTCTAATTCATATTCTTCAACTTTAGGGAAATGATATTGAAAACCAAAAATTATGTCCTAGTTACCTTATATCCGATGAATCAGATGGTACCATAGATCATAAAAAATTTATGGCTTTGTGATTGTTGACTTTTTCATAGCCATGTTCTCTACCACTCTCCATCAGAACCTAATGGTTAGATTTTCCTTCCATATCCATATTTTCACCTATGTTCTTCTGCGTGGAAACCCAGTGATAAGTTAATTTGGGATACCATTACATTTCATACATTAGTTTTTAATACCAACTTTTGGTATTCATTTTAACGATGTGGGTTTCTATTAAACAAACTTTCGAGTAGTAAACCATTTATAACCCCGACGAATTTCGAGGATGAAATTCTTTTTAAGGGCGGTAGAATGTAACACCCTGAGTTTTTAGGAAAAATATTCTTTTTAATATCATTAATGTCTTGTTTTATACGCTACACCAAAACGAGCTTTCACAACACGCATCTCTAACTTGGCTTGCATTACACACAATCACGACCTTCCACGATAGCGTGTGTTGTACGCAATTATTTGACATAATTGATGTTATAAATATCCAAATAAATGTAATTTGAGACTCTATATGAATTAAACTAATTTTTTATGTTAATATGACATTTTAGTATTCATTTAATTAACTTTTTTCAAACTAATCATTCTGTTATGATTTTCACAAAAATCAATTACCAAATAATGTCAAAATTGACTTAAAATAGTTTTTAAAATAAGTATTATATTATTAATTGTTATTATATTCCTAAAAATCTATGATTTGGACAAGATACTTGTATCATGATAGGTGTATCATTAATGGACCACTTGGGGGTCTCTCCGATGTATATGGTATGTTTATTAACTATATAATATAAAAATACAAAGTGACATGGTAAATGTCAATCTAATTAACTAAGAGTTAAAACTAAATGATAATATTAATATAAATGACCTAAACATGTCTAAATTCTATTAGATGAAAGGATTTTGACCCACCCCCACCTTAACTTCAAAATAAATAAATTTGGAGCTATTAATAACTGTATATGTGTTTATAATAAAATAATATTTTTTTTCCAAAGGTGCCCCTCTCCTCCCTTATAAAAGGGCACCTCCTCCCTCTCTTCCTCACAACACTTTGAGCCTTCAAGCTCAGCTAAACCCTGCCAAATGATCTTCTCCACTTCCATAGAAACATACTAGAGGTTCTTTTCTTCTTAAAAGACCAATTTTAGTGCTCTAAGAGGAGGTCTCAAAGAGGCGCTTCAAAGAAGAGGTAATGCCCATTACCAATTCTTTCAAGTCTATTTCTTCTTCAACTTCTTCTTCTTTAGTTATTTCAAGATTAAGTAATAAAATAAGTATAACTAATATACTGATATGTTATTATAAGTATGAAACAACCCTATTTAACCATCTATCTATCCGACAATAAACAAAATCACCACGTGTGCGTACGTACGAAATACCGTCTCCACGCCGTGGTGAAATCTGTTTTTCCACCAACACCTTACAAGGATGGGTATAATGTTGTAATGAATAAATATATATGGTTATTATAACATCAAATTTATTCTGATATATTATACAATCCACTCCAATTTTATTCAAAAAATATGGGAACTATATTGTCGCTCGTGTGTACGTACGGACTACCTTCTCCACAATGCGATGAGATTCATTCTCCATGTTAACCATACATGGATGATCATAAAGTTTATATAATGAATAATAATGAAATTTATGAAATAATAATTCTACTGGATTTATGTATATATATATATATATATGTATTTCCTCTATTTATTTTCATTCAATTTAATAAGGAAATGAAAACACCCTTTATGCGTATGTACGTCCTACCGTCTCCATTAACGGTGTATTTCATTCCTTTAATCGATCTATAATATATATATGTATATGATGAATATATATTATATATAAATCATGTTTTAAATTCTGGAATTATAAATCATTTTATAAGTAATAATATCAAGAACGACAAGTCGAAACACGTACGATAAATGAAATGATTTTACGCAAAACGCCGCTTTAACATGGAATTTACAAAAGAACGGGAAATATAAAGTCATAAGTGAAACTTATATGATATCAAAACAATGATTATGAATATTTAATAAGACAATGACATTATTTAAATCATTATTCAGTAGGTTTAGATAGGTACAAAGCATATCAAACATAAGGTAAGAGATAATTATGCAAATCTAATTTTTATCCGAGATTGCTTATTCGTGAGTATTTTCTGGGGTTATTGCTTTAATCCATGTCCATGTTTTATAAGAATTTATTCATGTGTGTTTAAAGTCCTTTTTACCCATTTTTACTTTTACCCCTTGGTATGGAAGGAATCTTCTTTTATTTGCCATACAAGGTACTTTTTTTTAATTTTCTGACAAAAGTACGAGAAGAATGTTTTTTAATGTATAAGGCATGAAATAATTTTTACAGTTTTATAAAGCCTTATTTTCATGAAGCTTCCCCCAAAATATTCAATGACTATTTTCAACAAAATACTTTTCTTTTAAAATTACCTGACATTTTGTGAAAAGAAAATGATTTTGAAGAAGAAATGATATTTTCCTCAAGAATTAATTTCTAGCGTTTTATAAAAACCATTTTTCATCTAAGATGTAATTATTTCATATGTGTATGTTTAAAGTATAATGTCTCTATGATTTACATGGTTTCACTTCCCTTATTACGAAATTATGTCCATTTCTTTTATATGGATTATGTAATTATGGGATGATGTTTATGAAACCCATTTTATTTATTATGTTATTATGAATGATGTATGTTTATTTTGTGGCACAAATAAGAATTATTTCATTATAATATGGGTGGGACCTATATCTCCCTCCAATAAATTGGGTAAAGATTTATATCTAATGAGATAGACATGGATGGAATGGAAGGTTAAACCGGTTCAGTAATACAGGACTGGAACGAGGAGTGAACTCGATTCAAAAAGGGAATTTGTCCACTAAGATGGTCTTGAAAGCAATGCCTTGGCTAATATGGATATAATATCATGTTCTTAATGTTTTTCCACAATTAAATGTTTAATTACCATGATATTTTATCATGATTAATGTTCTTTTATGATCTATGCCTTACATACTTCCATGATTTATGTCATTGTTCAAGATTTTGATGTTTAAATATAATGTTCATGTTTTGAAGTTCAATTGTAGATGATGTGTTTTATTTTATCCATGCTTACCCTTACTGAGAATTTGAGCCCACCCTTTGTATGTTTTCTTTTCCCCAGGATTTAAAGAAAGGTTTTAGGTGAGAAAACAAAAAGGGGAAGATCATATGGGAGATGTTGAAGATCTTTCACCTTGATTAGAAGATTATATTCCGAGTGTCCAATGACACTAGACTATTACGATCCTTGTGTGTCTGTTTTTGTTATGTATTAAGTATTACACAAAAGTAATGTAATGTCCATGTACGTCAAGCTTCGGGTCTCTACATATATATATAATTATTATATAATTATATTTCAATAATGTTGAATCATTTTTTATTTTTCCTTCATTAAATCCAATAAAAAATGAAAGCTCAATTCATGTGTACGTAGAACATATTGTTTCATTGAATGGTGTAATTAATTATTATATATCTATATTTAATGTATATGTAATAATATAAAAAAAATATTTATATATATATTTAGTATTTAAATTTTGAGATGATGGAACAATGATCAATGTACATGGACAAAAACACACAAGTCTCAATTCTCTTGAAAAATTAAATAGCTAAACACATGAAGTGATGATTGTAGTAAGATATTATTAATAAATGGTTTATTAAAATGTTATATGTGGGTAATATATGAAATACGGTGTTTATAAATGATTATACTATATATTAATGATAAAGTAAAATTTATTTCATAACAGTTTTGTGTTCTTTCGAAGAAAGTGGAAATCAAGGTATGTGTTTTATTATATAATAACATGGTTTCTCGAGATATTTCTGATTAAGTTTTAAATGAAATAATGTTATGATATATTTATAATTAATCAAAATAATTTTCTTATTTTCTTGTTATTCATATATTTAACATGTTTCCATATAATATTTTAATCATTATCTATTCATGAATCAAAAATAATATTCAAAATAAAATTCACATAACTTCTATCTTCCATCAAATATCATTTTTCTATGAGGCCCATTTTTTAAATATAAGTTTTCAAGAAATATTTTACTATTTTTTTATTATTTTTAAAATTATTTTCACCAATGATTTAAATTTTATAAAATTGTTTAATACACATCTTTTTCTTATAGTTTGGATGAGGCACATTAGAATTTTCAATGAAAATTATAATTGAATACTTATTTTAACGTGCATAATATGAATGAAAATTCCTACATTAACAACCCCTAAATTCATTAAATATTACATTACAAATATAGAATATTGTTTTAAATAAAAAATTTATCCATTATATTTCAATATATTAATGAAGTAATTTGAAAACGAAAATGGTATTTTCTAAATAAATAATATATTTATCATTAAATAAATACTAATTTCTGATATCATACATTAAGGATAAATATGTATCCATGGGTTTTGATAAATGATTAATGATTTTTTATATTTTGGAACAAATAAAAATTAATAATCATTATGTGATGGATAGTAAACATATTCTATTTATCTCAAATGCATTGTGAAAATATATACATCTCATGATATCATAAGGACTCGAATGGTGAGTAAACCTAGTTCATTAAGGGATTGTTTCCACTATGATATTCCTTCTAGTGAAACAAGAATAATAATATAATGGAATGTGAGTAGACCCAATACACTATAATATTATTTATAGTGATCTTTGACTAAGGAAATTATTTTCCATGATTATTTGCATACTGAAAAATCATGTCTTATGCCATTGATATTCTCTTATATATCATGTTCATTGATTATATTATGATTCATGTCTTATGATCCTCTAAATTTTTTAAAATAATTGTGGACTACGATCTATTATATGTTGGGAATGGTTTTTCAATTTCATTATTCTTTTCATATTCACTTATTATAATGTTTTTTAATTTATCATTCATATATCCCTTATTTTCCATTATTATAAATATGTTCTCACCTTTTATTATGTATTTATTTCACGAGTCATGAATAATTATTTTAATTATGATGTGTTTAATAAGGGATAATGTTATAAATAAATAAATGAGATATTTTTAATTAATAATACGAAAAAATTATGCATCCATGTTTCCAAAGACACTAGAGAAATAAAATTATGGAATGGATCATTATGTAACGCTAGTAATATTTATCTTTTAAAATTAAATATCATTGAATAAAATGTATTTGTAACTATAGTTTGTATCTAAATGTATTTTAGTTATGTTTTTAATCTCATATAATAAAAATTTTGATATCCCTTGGGATAATCCTATAATTATAAAAACATTTTATTTCATGGAAAAAAATGATGTGTGGTTCTCATAGAAAATCATCAACATGTAGATACAGTAAGATACTGTGTTTTCAGAATTGAATTATCATGGAGTAATATCCCCAAAAGGAGTCAATTGACTATATCTCAACCATAATTCTTGTTAATTGTGAGTGTTCCATCTCTACACACCCTATTTAACACTCCCAAGGGATAATATGGGATACCTAACATATTAATGATGAACGATTATGAATGATTTGATTAGATTATTATAATGATTTAAATATGTTATTCCAAAAGAGTCATAGTGTGAATATAATGAGTTTTTATTTTGACAACCAATATTTTAGTTATCATTTTTTCCCCAAGTATATTATTTCTCAAATTATACTTTTTTTATTCAATGGTTATAACATGAAAGAACATGTTAATGAAGAATTTTATAGACAATTAAATAGTTTTCATCCTGTGAAACTAGTCATTATTGGATTTATAATGGAATATATTGATTCCATTCATATGATGAATTCTGAGGCATTGAATTATGTTTTTCTTCTAAATGAAAAATAATGGACTGATTCCTTATTCAGTCCTTCGTGAGGAAATATCGACATTCATTTAGTTGGTCTTCTAATCCTCTAATTTTTTAGAAATGGATCAAAAACATTTTATTGATATTTTCCATTCTAAAATGTTTAATGAATGACAAAATAATTTTAAAACATTCTCATTTAGTAGGTGAAGAAGATCAATGGTGTAATATCATCAAGAACATGAGACCAAATGATTAAATTGAAACAATGTCAGGTTATTATTTTAAGATCATGTCACAGAATATTTACATTCCTATCCATGTTTATAAAAAATAGATTGAATCCATAATGCTAAAATAGAATGATAATGAATATTTTGGGGACATTGAGGAAACTTTTCATAGACATGGGAGATATTATTATGTAATTATAATCCATATTGAGTGTATATTGGGTTGATTTATCAGTGGATTAAAAAATTCCCGCATTGGTTTTATCTATAATGGCCCACAATTGCTATAAAGAAACCGTTTAATGTTCTATCATGGTGTAATTGGATATTGAAGTTACCCATTTATCTAATTATTTTATAAGAACTTGAAAATTGACATTAAATGAAATTATAAAAATAATAGAGACAATCGGATTCCATTTCTATTATTATTACTGTTTAATGGAAGCATGGAGTTAATTTTCAGAAGGGTACTGATAAATTATTAAACTGCTAAATGGAAGGTCATTGGTTAATTTAATGTCAATTAGATGGGATTAATTTAGATAAAAATATAAATACAGAGATGGACCCCTAGAATAAACCATCCACAATCAAATATTTCAAATGTATGTATTATAGTAATTATACTAACCACTGCTAAAAAACAGTGGTTAATTATGTTAATTGATATAAAATCCGTTTTCATTCTAAAGATAAATGTGAATATCATTTGTAACAGTTTCTTATACATATATCAATGTGGTTACTTTTTAACAAACCATAAACTCTTGAACAACTAATATCCTAATTTATTATGATTATAAATGTAATTTTATATCAGAATAATTTTCAATGGGTTTCGCAATACCAACTCAAACATTAGATGATAAATTAGTTCTGGAATATCCTAATGTAATAATGATAATATCTCATGTAAAATATTCTTAATAAATTTATTTTATTGGGAATGTGGGCATAGAAATTAATTTTTATCCCTTTCTATGAAATTGATGTTATCACATGCTTATATTTATATTCATTACATAAATGATTGATTAATTGTCATAGAATTAGAGTCATATTTAATATAATAAAAAACATATGTTCATCTATCAACATGATGAAAAATATGAAATATCCACATAAATGAAATCCATTTTATTGGTCATGATTCTTATTCAAAAAGGTATCTAATCCTTGTGGATAAAATCAATATCAATGATATTTCTATTATCTTTGAATTTATTTGTTTAATTCAATAAGAGTTTCATACTATTACACTAAATTTTGATGATAAATTTTCAATATAACTATTTCATTGCGCTAAACCTATTTAAATGTATACATACAAAATATTCCATATTCAATTTTATTAATTTAGGATACAAGTCCATGGTAATATTAAAAAGAGATTCATTTATCAGACTACGTCACCATGTAGTAAACCAAATATATTTTTAAATTTGACTGATGAAACAATGTTACCATGTATTGATTTTTGGAGATTTAATAATATTACTATAAAAAACATTTATCATCCATCCCATATTAATGAAATGTTTGGTCAGTAGTGTTGATATATATTCTATTCCAATATTGATCTTTCATTTGGAGATCATGTAGTTTGGTTCATGAGAGAGAATATACCTAAAGAAAAATTCTATTAAAGATATAAAAAATGAATTTATTTTATTCCATTTTGTTTTAAAATTTTCCCCATGATATTCATTTAGTTAAATAATATTTTTTTCGAGGGTGCACTGATCAGTTGCTATAGTCCCAGTAGATGATATTTGTAATATAATTAAATTGGAAGGATAGACATGAGTATCAATTTTGGATTTTACTATAGAACATTTGGAAGGAGAATAATTATAAAAAATATGTAAATTGTTAAATTTGAATACATTATATATTCATTTTTAGTATATTAATCTAATATTCGGGAATATCATGGACCTATTAATAGATTAGATATTTAAAATTTTCCAATACCAACCACTGTGATGGAGATATATAGTTTCCTCAGTTGGCCTGATATTATTTATTATTTTTGGATAATTTCTCATTGACATCAAATCTTGCCACCATGTTAACTCAGAACGATAAAAAAATGATTTGTATTTATGAATATTAAAAAGCTATTAGGGGAATTAATATACAGTTAGTTAGTTAACCTATATTTACATTAAACTTTATTAGTGATGGGTTTTTTATACATAGTGTCACATTTATGAATTGACATGCATTTTTTCTCATTTAGAATGATATATCTTTATGTTTTTCATCATTAAAATTGATGGATAATAAAAAATTACCTATCTAACAATTTAGAGTTAACAACGAAAAGTTATTCATTAATTATTTAGTTAAATTATTCTTATAGATAATGGTATTCTATACATACTGATTATAAATGTTTAAAATTTATAGTCATTAATAAATATATTATTATAATTTAGAGAAGATGGATGCAGTTGATTAATGATTATTACTACTCAATATATTACCAATCTCGAATAGAGAATATTTTGTCTAGTTGAGTGAGTATTATGAATCAGGATAGTGTATATATGATGAGGGGCAAACAAATATAATATTTACATTTTATTAAAGGATATATCATGAAATCATGAGTTATGGGGAGAAATATTGTCTTTATCAAATGTGTGTTAAACCATATATGCATGCAAAGATAAATTTGGCAGAAATGGAAGATATGGAACAATTAAAATTTTTTATAAATGTTACAATGATTAAAAAAGGTTGCGAAAGAATGATATGTCTCAATAGATACATATTTATTCAAATTGAATCTAATTTCATTATAGATATAATGGATGAAGTAAAAAAATTCATCATCCTCTATTCATACAGGATGTATTGAGATGTATACAGTTATAAATGATTATTTTAAGTTTAAAAATTTGAGATGATATATGGTATAGTATGTATCTCAATGTTTGATATATAAAAAGGATGAGGCTAGGATATAGATATCTAAAGGTATGTTACTACCATTTCCCAAAATATAATAGAAATGGGAAAACATCACAATAATATTTTTCATTGGACCACCAAAATATCGAAGGGATATAATTCTTTTGATGGTCTAATTGATCACTGCATTAATTCATAATTTTTTATTACTTTCAGATATGATTTATATCATGTCAAACCTTCATAAATATATATAATATATTTATTAAAATTTCATGGAGTGCAATATTGTATTCGATGTTATCAAAATCATAGAAATACCTCAATTATCTAGCAAGTCAATTATCCAGTATTTGATATAGAGCTAATTTTTACTAAATTATATAATCCTGAAATAGATTTTGAGTTTTATAGAACTATTTAAAACATAACTAATGTCTTGAAGGTTTATATATGAATTTTAAGGGTGGTTGTGATCAAAACATTCCTCTAATCATGTTTTATTAAAACAATTGATTTCCCTTGATTATTCAAATGACTATTTCTGAATGCCAACATGGAATGATTTATAGATTATTATAAAGAGAGGAAGTTAGCTAATGAATTAAATTTTAACTTTATATAGTTTCTAAAATTCAATAAAATGTCAAATCCATTCAGTAAAAAATTTTGAAGCTCGAGATTTAAAAAATTTATTACACCCAATCATTTAATAAATATTGAATTTAAATTTGTTAATAATTTATTCCTATGAATATTTGTATAGAATTATATTATGTGATTAATAATGACTGGAAATCGATTCCCCAGGTATATTCACCCTTCTAGAGTTATTATATGGGTGTTATGGTATTATAACTCTGGGCACATCCACATATCTTATCTTGAGTTCAAAACATTTTCCATGTATCTCTCATGAGTGTGTACATATACGATCATTTACAATTAATGAACTCAAAGTCCAAACCAATTAGGAAAGATATTTACATTTAACAAACACTTGAATTAATTAGGGATTATTGTGATAGTGTTCTACAGAACAAGCCTAGTAACAATGGTAAAGGTATTAGGATAAATCAAAAATTCCATTAAGACATATGGGAACATGAGGATATGTTTAAATGATGATATAATTAATTTTGATTATCTAATTATGATAAATTTTAGGGATAAATTCATTTTATTTTGATAAAATTTCACATTATAAGAAGTTATAATAAATTTATATTTCAATATTAATAATTTTATTGATAACATCCAATATACACAACTCAGATTCTAAATATATTCTAATTTAGCGCATTATTATAACATAACCGTTAAGTTATATATTATACTAGAAATAAATAATTTTAATTTTAATTTATTTATTTAGATAAACCATCCATATTTGTAAATAAATAATCAATTTTTTAATAAACTCAATATATTTATTATAAATAAATTTATACAAAAAATACTATTTTTTATTTTTTGATCTAATAATATACATAATTTTTTATAAAATTAATAACATTATTTAAAATAATTAACATTAATTTTTAAATAAATATTTCATTATAATATTTCAATTAATTTCTTAGGTTTGTTTGAAAATATTATTTTAACTGTTGATTTTGAAAAGTATTGATCATTATTGAAAACTATATTTTCATTTAAAAAAATAAATAATTGAATGTTAATTTTAAATTGTGTCAAATGTAATATTAGTTGAATAATATTATGAATAATATATTTAGGTTTATTGGGTAAAAATTTTACTTGGGTTCTGGAATAAAAATAAGGAATAACTATGAGATCATATTTTTCATAAAAACTGTTTTCATCGCATTTTGAAGGTTCATTTTAGAAGTATATTAACTCATATGAGTTAGATGTTTGATAAAATTAATTCAATACTGTAATTCATATTGTATTATATTTTTAGCGAGTCCACACTAATTTTACTTTTATTTAATAGTTAAAACAAGAATACAATTTCACTAATGATGCTGTTAAAATGGGTTTACCTATGGGTGGAGGGGTTAAACAATAAGATAATGATGAATGTTCCTTGTGAACATATATAAATCTTATTTAATTGAAATATTGTTACAGCATTATATCCCACCATTTATTTAATTTCAATTTAAGATCATTTTTATTTAGATTGATGTTATTAAATTTAACCATTTTAGGATATTCCATGTGTGTCCATTCCACCATATATAAAAGGTCACATATCTATCACATGATTTAAAAACATATTTATTTTATTTATTTTTCCTACTCAAAAATAATAGAAATATTTTATTTTATTTTTTATTACAATGAATATATATGTTGTGATCTATATAAACTACAATTCCATTGGTTCTAATGAAATGATATAAATGTCATACCCTAAAGAAGAGCTAATCATCCTAACAGACGACATCAAATTTATATCATATTCTAACTCCTATAAATATATGGTATATAGAAATAATATCTTTCTTATCCTTAATATATATTATATTAAATTTGTGATGAAACTGACATTATCCACCACCCTTTTCCATCAAACTTTAATTGAATTTATCACTTGTGGATATGTGTTGACTACAAACTCTACATCGAGATACATTTCATTTTCCATTCCCATATTTCATTAATATTTATTATTTTATGTTTATTATTTATATTTTATATTTTTAACATAATTGTATATATATATATTTTTAAATTTATTTCTAACATTTTACCATCATGTCCTTTGGAAAACAATAATGTATCTATAGAATACATGTGGACTAATACTTCCACGACGGGGTCTGATTTATTTATGTTTACACATAACATGGATATTATTAATGATGTATTGAATGAAATTATATGATATATATATATCATTATTATTTAATGTTGATTTATTAATTACCTTTTATAACATCATTCTCTCAAAAGGAGAAAATAGCAGTCATGCTTACATACGACTTACCATCTCCATGAACAGTGTAATTTATTTTTCTACATTATAAAAAACATGTATCTAAATATATTTATATAATGAATAAATTTCATATTTATATAAATTATAACATTATATACTTGATGGAACCCTAATAAATGTAATGTAATATAACTATGTATAGAGTCCCAAACCGTTTTCCCTATTACACTGTGGGAATACTGATGGTTCAAGTGTGCAGGGATGGTCAAATTGTGTTTGGTAGAAGATGGGATAAGTTTTGGAGAATTTTTGTTGAAATGGGGTGTTTAATAGGATGAAGAAAATTACATGATGAAGATCACCAATGGTCAATCTACATTAGTATGACTTTTCTAAACCAACCACAAATCACCAATTATATATATTCATGAATGTAAAATATCCAATAATGGTATATATATACACAATCTCTAGATAACCAATGGTGGATCTACATTAATGGATGATCTATGGAAATGATATATATACTAATTAAGGGTATATCAGCAATGGTGGATTTATATTAATATTGTATCTATAGATACAATATATCTCTAAATTAATAATATATAAT
Organism: Viscum album; assembly: GCA_963277665.1. Lineage (NCBI taxonomy): Eukaryota > Viridiplantae > Streptophyta > Magnoliopsida > Santalales > Viscaceae > Viscum > Viscum album. The sequence goes on along the minus strand of OY728136.1, from coordinate 1,575,237,819 downwards.
CATTGGTGGGTCTATAATAACAGTGGATCTATAGTAACAATTGATATCTAAACTAATAATATGAAACAAATAGTGGATATATAGTAATTTTAGATCTAATTTAATAGTATATCATTGAACTAATATGACATTATTGATTTTTCTTCTCCAAAAACATTAGATGTATGATAATGGTAAATCAATGAAATTATAGTAGATCACAAACAGGAGATCTACAATATCGGTGGATCTCTAGTAATAGTATATTTCTAAAATAACATACCATTACCAAGGGTGTATCTATATTAACTATAGACCAATAGAATTATTTTTCAATTGTAAATCCATTTTTCACATATTTTCCAGTTTTCCCCTTTTAACATCATCTTTTTTATGAAAAAAATTTAAAAACATAATTAAAGGAATTGAAATTTGATTAAATGTTGATTAATCATAGCATCAATAACTAATATGTCAATATATATTCAAAATTATTATACTATGTGAATATAATGATATCCAACTATAATAGCTAATCAAAAACTATAACTATTGCAATTGATTACATATTTATTCATTCAAAAGGAAGTGTCTTCCTTTTTTCAATATCATATATTGATTGGTTCCAAATTATTTTTCCTTTGGATTCATGGATCTTGTTTCCCTTATTGGGTCATGTTTTCTATGTAGGATGTTTCCTCTTATACACACCCCGTCTATTTAATGTCAATCAGGTTGGTGTCAATATTCTTTCTTTCAAGAAATATTTTCCATCATTTTTTTTGTGTATCATACTATATGGTTTTATTGTTTTTATCCATTTGTTTATGGTTTCATATTTTTTAAAATATATAAATATATATATTTTAAATATATTTAATAATGATCATGGAAATATTATCATTTTTTCACCATGTATATAGTATTTCTATTTAAACTATATGTTATTAAACAACGCTAAAAATCTAGCACATTGGGGTTCTTATTTGATAATTAGTTGAAGATTTTTGGAAATAATATTTTTTGTTTACTTTAAGCATTTAAAAATAATTTTATAGATATGTATAATCAGTTAATTAATTATTTTTCTTAGTATATAACAGTTTTCATTATAGTTCCATAAAAAAAATTAAATTAAATTAAATACCCTATAAATAATAAAAAAATTCTATTTTTATTGTATTTTTTATATGGGGTTGGGTATTGTGTATTCATTGTGATTATTCTATTCATTGGTAATAACTATGTTGTGGGGACTATGAATTAGTGATGTGATGGTGGTTATGTTGGCGTTGTGCAGTAGGGTTACATAATTGGACTACATCATATTGGCATATTTAAGTTGTACTTCCTATAGTGATCTGTGTTGTAATAGTTTCTTGAGTAGTATTTTAATTAAAATGAAATTTATAATTGCATAAGAAATCATAATAGGTTGTGCATGATTAAATGGATGTATATTAAATATAAAATAATGTGATCAAAGCTGTTGAATAAACCGTTTATTTAAATTTAAATGATTTGATAATGGAGAATTTGGAAATTGGTTTTAATTGAATAAGAAATTTATATTATAGAACATTATGTGATATTATGCATTTACAGGTATCAATAAAGTGAGGTAATCTTTTGAGTTGGTCATTACCATTGTTTTGTACTTCTAGGATAGTGTTTTGTGTTGCTATTACATATACATTGTATTTTCTTTTAATTTAATTGCATTCCTCACCAATTTCTAGAACCGTGTTCCAATCCCATTATTTTATTATTTGCGGGGTGTCTTTCAAATTATCCTAGAGGTATGTTATATTCTTGTATTCCAAATCTTCCATGCTCCCATTGCCTGTAATTTATTATATGCATGAGTTGTGATGGTTCGAATAATAATTTGTTTCTCCTTTGATATTATCTGATGATATGTTATAGAATTGGTGTTTTAAAATGAGATTTTATGAGATTTGTTATGGTGTGGGTTGTTCTTTGTAGGAGGATGAATGAGGTTGAAATCCATCATTTTCATGATACCCTACGACAATAAATACATTAGTTTTCATATTGATTCTACTATTTTCTCATGGGTGCATTAGTATGATCATTTAACATGTGCATGTGATACATTGGTTTTATAATTTAATATATATGTATAATCCACACATACATATATATATATATATATTAATATTTTTTGGTTTCATGAAGGACTTTGTATACCCAAATTGATATAACAATCAAATGCCTTTGGCTAGTGGATGTGTCATTGTGTTATAATTTGTTTTAGTTATTTACATTGGATATGTTAAAATGTTTTTTTCTTATCAACACAATCATTGTTGGATGGTATTGGTTTCAATTTATATTATATGGTGAAGTTTTTTTGATGAATAATATTATATCTTGATCTTACATTATTGGAATGGGAAATTCCTACCATTTCATGGGAATTATATACCCTCAGTGATTGTCTCTAACTTCCGGCCAAATGGAGGATAGTCTTAGAATACATTATCTCTCTCCCTTCATTTCGGTATCATTGGGTAGATGGCGTCATGAATGATTTTTATAAAAGCATTATGTTAGGAGATATGAAACTTTTTTGGGGTTAGGTGTAGTTGTGATTTAATGGGTCGGTAATGAAAGATTTATAGTAGACCATGGTGTGTGAATTAGACCATCGATACCATCTAGGATGTTATATTTTAGCCCCCCCCCCTTTAATCTATTGCACAGACTCTGTTCCTATTAAATTACCTGTTGTGCTGGACCAACTTGAAGGGTACATACATAAGAAAAATACATGTATCATGATGATATATATTCATTTTTTATAATTTTATTTGTTTTGGTAATGGGAACATTAAAACGTTTTAAATTGAAATATATTAAACTTAATAAAATTTTATACTACATGGAGGGGAAAATATGTGTTTCCCTATAGCTATGAATTATTTTTTCATCTATGTGTTGTTTAACCAGTGGGGGTTCCACAAGATGACTTATTTAATCGTGAGAGTGTAGATCTATTAGAGTGTAATGATAAATGGTAGAGGAAATGTTAATCCTTTTAGAGACATTGTTCATGATGAATGAGGGACGATTTTCATATGTGCTGAAAAAGTGATGGATAGAAGATTTATATATCACTTTTATGTAGAATCATGCCATGATAGGGTACTAGGCATCATTGGAAATTTTTCAGTTGAGATTAGTTGTTCCATAATGGTGGATGTTGTACAATGGTGAGATGAAGGAGGATGATTTTTCTTGGGTTGACTTATAGAAGGAGATCCAAGTATAATTCCTTTCATTAACCGTTATGGAAATAGATAGATTGGAGGTACTCTTCTTTAAGAAGAAGATTAGGTTTTTTCAGAATCTTGGTAGTATTTTTAAGGATTATCTAAAATTTCCCAAGATATTTTCTATAACGAGGATTCTCATGTATGATTTCTAGATGCGACATTGTGTCCTTTGATACAGTATGCAGTTATTACTTGTATGATGGAAATATATCATGAGGGTAAGAAAGAAGGTAGATGTGGTTGAGGGGATGTACTAGTGAGGAGGATTACAGTGAGAGGGTAAATATTAGTGGTCTTTAAGGAGTAGAGCTTTCAATGGAAGGTCTCAGGCCCCAGGGCCATTGAGGTTTGGACCATATATGCTTCCCATTTTTATTTTGTGGCCAATGGTTACCATGATCATCCAAGGGAAATCAAACCCCTAGGATTCATCTTTATGATTTGTTTCAATCAGCAGGATTAGTTCCTTATGGATGCTCAAGTTTAGTTCTGTAGAGGTGAATTAGTACACTGCTAGCCTCATTAGTAGTTTCCAAAATGGCCATTCCATCAGCCAAGGAAGATGCAATATTTTTCATGGAGATTATATGGGGTATGTTGTGGGTGACCTCATGATGCACCACACCCTCATAGACCTCAATCTAAGCGTTGATATGGAGGTGGTAATTAGTAGAGTAGAAAATTAGATGTGAGTCATCATTTATAGGCAATATAGGTTGTAGTACTGGGGGTGACGAAGATCATTTAATTTATTTTAAATTTATCATATATCCTCAAGTTTTACTATTTTTATTATAGATCGTCACGATATTTTGATTCAACATCAATAGTATGTTCTCATAGACCATACATATAAGTTATTCTCTTTCCATGATGTTGTCTATATGAGTCAGAGGATAGAAAAGATCGATTCATGTGTGTTGGGGTGTAGATTGTTAATGGGCTGACATCAGCTGAGTGGAGACCTTTTCATGAATTATTATTTCATCCATTTCATAGACTGGATTTAAAATGTTTTTGAATTCATGTATACTTATAGAGTGTGTTCATGTTATCTAATGTGGATATCCATCATGTGGACTTAATTAGAGAGCATAGAATTCAGTTTTCCTGTTGGCATTTGTAACCCCTTCTTTTATGATGGCTGAATTATTATGGGATTTAAGGGAGACTGTGTTTGATGAGGCTCCCATTCTTATTAGGGAATTCAATGATGTTCTTCCTGAGGAGGTTGCGACAATACCCCCTCAACGTGATGTTATGTTTGCAAGAGACATTCATCTTGGTGATTCTTCAACATTGATGGATCCTTATCAGATGTCACATAATGAGTTGAAGGTGTTCAGGATTCATATAGAAAATATGACAAAGAAGAGTTGCATCCCACATAGTATTTCAATAAGGGGTGATCTAGTGTTGTTCACAAAGAAGGAAATAGGTAGTATGTGGTTGTTTGTTTAAAAACACATATTTAACCAGGTAATAACCAATATTTTGTGACCGCTTTCAAAAATGAATTATATTATTGACTTGATAAGGGTTGATTGTTGGTTCCCTAATATCAATCTATGATCTTAATTTCACAAGTTCAGAGTAATAAAAATAAGTATTTTGAATACCACCTTCAAATTCGTGTAGGTTAACATTGAGTTCATATTGAAACCCCTTAGTTTCACAAACTCACTATCTATTTTAATCGGTAACCTGAAAAATGTGTTCCAGGAATTCCTAAACCCAAGAATGGTCATGTTATTTGTTTACAATTTTATCTCATCAAATTTTAAGGAGGAATATGTTGTGTATCTAATATATGTTTTATAGTTTCTATATTTCCTCCAGCTATATGGAGGTTTTTCCAAGTATTTATTTTGGGCATCACAGGTGTATTTCCTTGGGCATGTAGTGTCTCAACAGGTTGTGACAATTAACTCATTAAATGTAGAGGTAGTTTCTTCATGTGCATCACCCAAGAATCTTGTACATGTTTGTAGATTCCTTGGTATCACACTCTATTAATTGAGGTCTTATTTTAAAATTTCTATCATGTTAGTGCCACATTATCATCATTTAATATGAAGTAAAAAGATTTTGTGTGAATTGATCCGTGAAAAGAAGCTTTCAGTTAAATGATGGGGATGTTTTTTGGTCCTTATAGATTGAGTTTTTTGTAGAGGGTGTGATGTTTGAGTTATTTCATGAAACTTTTTTTGGTCATATGAAGTGTGTTGATGTAAAAGAATAATGTGATCACTTATTTGTATAGACAGTTAAATCCTAATGATATTAATTATACAACCCATGATATAGAGATAACATCTTTTTACTATTGATGTTTTTTTTTGGAATTGCCTCAGTAGGGAGACCTTTGATGTCTTTACAGATTAATAGTACGTGAGGATTGTTTTGTTAGATCATGATATGAATCTATGAAATATTTTTTTCTATATTTTACGTAGGATTAGGATTTTTCTATCTCATACACCTAAGGATAATGGAATGTTGTAGGTAATTCCTGAAGAAGAATGTTGTTGAAGGATGTTTTTAAGAGTTTGGGGATGCTTGTAATGTAATAGAGGATTTGGGGATGTTGTTTTCATCTTATCTATTCATATGGGATGAGGATTATATGAGGATACTCAGAGTTATTGTTAATTCATGATCATGTTGGCCACAATGATGCTCAGTCAGAGGATGGCTGAGACTAAATGATTTTTTATCTGTGGTTTATTATTCCGACAGTGATGCATGTGGTATCCCTTCACGAGATCCATAACTAACATTGGGATGAACACTAGGGATTATCCAATATATTACATGTTTTAGGATTCATTTTTATTATCCTGGATGAATCAAGTAGTGGAAGAGTTTTTGTATTGGTGTCTGGTTTTCAAATAAGTAATAGAGGAGAATCATGTTCACATTGGAATATTGTACCCAATAGATGTTATGTCATGGAAATGGTATGAAGTCTCTTAATATTTTTTCTATGGGCTGACCAAAGATCAGGGATTTTTTGATGTTATATGGTTAATTATGGATGGGTTGATGAAATTTTCATACTTCATAAGAATCAAGGAGTCTAGGATAGTGGATTATTTGGCTAAAATTTATGTGGATAAGGTGTGGAGGATATGTGGAAACATTTGGATTATTTTAACATATTGGATCAAATGTTTTACCATTTTATTTTAGAGGGGATTTCACCATGATTTTGTAACTCTGTTTCACCTTTTCACTACATTCCACTCTCAGATAGATGAGTAGAAATAGAGGAATATCTTGATGCTGGAGGAAATGTTGTGAGAATGAGTCTATGACTCCAGTAGGTCATGGTAATGACACATGACCATATCTGAAATTTTTTATTACAATATCTATCACTAATCCATGGAAATGGACATATTTGAGGATTTTGATTGGAGGAAATTTATTTCACCATTACTATGTGAAATGATTGGGGATTAATCATTTCTTATTACTGATGTGGTGAAAATAATGAAAGGGAAGGATTAGTTTTCTTGTTAGAGGATAAAAGTAGTGTAGGATTTAAAAAATACTTATGATAATGATAGGCGGAGTCCCTTAGAGTTCATGGTTGGAGAACATGTGTTATTGATCGATTCCCCTCGATGTGGGCACTAGATGTTTAGAAATGGTGGTGAGCAGTTACTCAAATTTTTGAGGACCTACTCGGTGATGGGGAACATTAGCGAGGTGGGTCCTTGGTTTGAAATTTCTCTATGGTTAGACCAGATCCATGTCATATTTCACATATATATGATGTATCAGTATCATTATGATGAATCCCATGTCATTGATGGATGATTGTTGACATCTTAGATGATGTTTCATTCATGGAGAATCATCTAGAGATAAAAGAACAACGATAGAAAGTGCTTCATGGATGGACAATTTAATTGGTTCGCATTCTCTATATGCAATGAAGTGAACGGGATAAGAATTGGGATAATGATATCCATATGAAATTGTAATTCTTGGTGTTTTTTGGATTCATTTTTATTCCTTATCATTCCTTGTTGTGTATCAATGTGATGATATGAAATAGCTATTTTATATGACATATTATAGTTTATTATAAATATGATTTGATATTATAGATTTAATATGTAAAGTAATTGAAATGATTATCCCTAATCAAGAGGTGTTAGCCCATTATGCAATTAAAACATTATGGGGGAGTTAGTGCTTCCCCATGCAGATCATATCTTCACATGGGAGATTGAATTACTTTATTTGTGGACTTATGTATCTTCAATTTTTGGTTGTGGTAATTTTTATATGTTTTTTTGGATGGTTGTATCATTTTAGGTAGGATGTGATCCCTAAGAGTTATCTCATGAGCTAGTGGTTCGGACCCCCCCTTTATTCACTTGTATGCATGGTTTTGGATTTTTTGGGGAAGAGAATAATTTGAAATGTATCTAAAGTAATATCCAAGATAATTTATCTAATGAACTTATTTTCAATATAATTGATGTTTTTTTGAGGAATGTTCAGATATGTTAGTTGGGTGAAAGGAAGTGTATTGAGGTGTTTCGGAGGAAAAAAATGCGTTTTAGTGGATGATGGAGAATCCTAGTCGTAGATCACCAATTATTGATCTACAATAATAGTGGATCTATAGTAATAACATATCTCTGAAAATTTTATAAACCACCATTAATTATTATAATGTAATGGTATATTTTTAGAAATACTAGATCTATGAACTAATAGTAGATAACAAATGGTGGATTTAAAGTAATTATAGATCTATAATAATAATTTATTTCTATACTAATGGTAGATAAAATATGCTTAATAGATAGTAAAAGTTTATCTACAGTAATGGTTGATCGATAAACTAATATTATATCACCAACGATCCATAGAAACTATGGATCTGTAGTAATAGTAGATCTCTAAATTATTGTCATATCACTAATGGAGGATTTAATATGATAATGTGTCTACAGTAATTGAATATATCTAATATAATTGTAGAAAAATTATGTTCGATAATAAATAATGGTGAATCTATAGTAATGATAGATCACTAAACTAATGGTCCATCACTAATTGTTGATCTATAGTAACAATATATCTATTGTAAATCATATTCTTAATCCCATATGTACTTTTGTAATTTTTTTGAGAAAAATTTGTTTAATGACATAATTAAAAGAATTGAAATCCAATTTAATGTTAATTAATTATATCGCAGTGTTTCTAAAAGATTATATACATTTTATATGATTAAATACTATTTATTTAATGATATCTGACTTTATTAAAAAATTATATTTGATATCTCATCTTACTTATTCTAGATCTATTTTTCTAAATGATAGGATCATCCTTTATTCCATTATTTATTTCATTATGTTGATATGAGAGGTTTTGGAGACTTTTTTCCCTAGAGTCATTGATCCATTTTCCATTGTTGGTTTGAGTTCCCGATGTAGTCAGTTTCCTCCTGTACATGCACACCATACTTCTAGTGCAGTATGTTGGTGTGATGTTTCTTTCTTACATAAAGAATATTCTTTAATTCTTTTAAATTATTATCATATGGGACAAGTTTAATATTTTTTACCCATATTATGATGGATTTATTGAGATGAAAAAAAGTTCTCTAAAAAATTTAATAATGTATATGGTAATTTAATATTTTTTTAACTTATTATATGGGTTTTTGTTGAAACTATATGGTCTTATACCCCACTAAAAATAACAGTTGTTGGAGGCCCTTTTTTGGGAACTATTTTAGGAATTTGAAATTCTTATTCTATAATTTTTTATATCACAAAAAAATTAGTTTATAATTATATATACTTGTTTAATGAATTGGATTCCAAGGAATAATATGACTTTTGTGATTCCACTATTAAATAAATAATTGCATGTGAATGGAATCCAACATGCCTAATCTTAATAAATTTTATGTCTTCTCTATAATGTGTTTATAGATATGGTTTTGTTTATATTATTGGATGTGATTATTCAATTGGTTAGTGATGCATCTGTTGTGATTTTTTGTAATGAGGATGCATTTGTCGTTGTGGTGCGGTTTTGGAGAAATTCTAAACCAGTTGATGTCAACATACTTGAATGTGGATGTTGTACTGCCAATAGTGTGCAATGTTTAAATAGTTTCATAGGTTGTATTGGAATCAACATGGATGGGGTAATACATGAATAAACCAGAATAAGTTGTTTTTTTAAATGGTGGGATGTTAAATGTAAATTAATGGTCTCGAAAGTGTTTAATAAACTATATTCAATAATTGATGTGGGATGATACTAGGAAATCAGGAAAATTGATATAAAAATATGATGGTATATATCTGATGGAATTTTTTGGTGTTTTATTCACTTAGAGTTAGTAAACATTTTGGGAATGTTATTAGTTTTTTCTATATTTATAGTGAACCACTAGGATGGGCATGAGTGTAGATATTATATATATATATTGTATTTCCTTGTGTTTTAATTATGTGCCACAACCAAGTTAAGGAAGACGTGATGAAACCCATATATATATATACATATATATTTGTTGGGTTTTTTCCAAACATAACTATGGCAGGATGGATGGAAGACTACCCACTCTTTCCCACCCCCCTTTCCAGGATTTGGTGATATGCATGTGATGTTATGGAAAAAAATTAAAAAGTGATTCTTTTTACCTGTTATGTGTTGATATGTGATATCCCATTTGTTTTCAGGTCAGTCTTGATGAGATGTATTGTGTTTGCGGTAGAGTATAGTAAGAGGAGTGCATGAGGTTGATGTCCTTATAGATGACGATACCCTACTATACATGATGTGATGTAATGAGATTGGCTATATGGTAGTGGGTGAGATGTTGTGTTATTCGGAATAGGTGGGAGTTCCATGATTTTTAGTGTTGGTGTCTGATAAAATAATATAATTTCGAATGTTGTGTGGGGTACCCTTCATCGACATGATTCATATTTTCTTATTATATTTCGATGAGTTTTTTGGGTGATCCATGGTGAGGTCGGGTTTCATGAATATACCTTTGTAGGTAATATTGGTTGTATTGTTTTTCCTCATGAGGGTATTAGTAGGATATTTTCCCATGTTTATAGGATACATTTATTTTACTACTATTTATACCAGAAATATCACCCTACTTATATTAAATTGATTATATTTTTTCAGGTGGATGAGTAAGAATGCATTGAAATTACTATCTTAGACCTTTGGCTAGTTTTGTTTTGATGCTTTAGCTATTATTTTTTGAATTTAACTTGGAGAAATTTATATATATAAGGCCCCAGCCTTATACCTTACTTAATCTTGAGTTATTAAAAGATTACACATTGAAGATCTTTTCAGGTTTAGAGTTTTAGAGAATTATATCACAAAACATGCATTACATTCCACATTTAAACAAAGTGGTTACATAAAAGATAGTATTCATTTTTCACATCAACAGAAACATATTTAAAATAAAACATGGATTCTATCTTGACACTTCCTTGACACTATCATCATTTCATGTACCCTTCCCTTGATAAGTTAAAAACATTTCAAAAACATGGGATGATCATAAAAAGCTCAGTAAGGGATATAAATAATATGGGAAGGAAACATGAGAACATGTATACACAAGAATAAATGAAATCAAACTGTACTCATAAAACATAAGAACTTTAACATACCTCATCAATTCAAGAATAAATCACAGAAATCATAAGACATAAAGGTAACTTGAGGCATTCATAACATTCTTACGTAGGGAGTAACCCTCTTGGTTACTTTTGGAATACCCATCACAGTATATTCTCTAAATCTCTTCGATGAAACCATAATGGTTAGCTCCTTCGCGTTACCCAAGGCATTGGAGAGCTATATCTAGATCACCCGCACTTAGATTATCACAGAACCTCCCGTCATCATAATAATGCCCAAGAACCATAACATAATCTTATCACATAAAACATGAATAAAAGAAAACATAACATATCCACTTTTCAATCACAACACATCAATACAACACATTGATATAAGTAAATTATGAAAACCATTTTCAATACCAAAATAAATGAAAAGTAAATCATGGTATTTATTTTTCTTTTAAAAAAGGTATGGCTTGTAGAGGAAGCCGAAACATAAATAATGGTCACGGCGGCGGGAAGTCGTTGTTGCCGCATGCGTATGACCAAAAAAACATTCCCTTTTGTCGTTTAGTAAAAACTTAGTATAGAAAATATTCCTTTCGAATGAATGTAAAAGTAAAAGGGTTTTATAAACCATATAAAAGAAAGTTGTGTATAAAACAAAATATGCCTCAATGAAAGGAGATTTAGACGATGTCCCATACCTCGGGTCTGACTTGACTCGATCGTTCTTTAACATCTAGAATAATAAAATTGAGTTTATTTCTACTTTCTTAAGAACCTTTTTCAACTTCATTATTCCTTTTATATCACTTATTACCATGTCATGAACACTATGTAATTATTTAAGTTAATAACGGTCGTTTTAACGATCATTGGTACTTGAGTCAAAATAAAATCGTTATAATTACAAGTTATTCATGTATCCATTATATCCAAAGTTATACTCACGATTTAGATATCATATATATCAAGCATATACATTCATTTATAATATTACATAACATTTAGAGGTAAGAAATGAAATGCACCCTTCATGGAGATGGTAAGCCATACATATGCATGAACACTACTTTTATTTCTATTTCGTATTTTATGGAATGGAATCATAATGAAATAAAGGAATATTATAATTCTAGTATAATATCATATATAATATCATTAACTCCATCCTTTATATGTCCCACATATGGCATTAACGAATCAAATCACTTTGAGGGGGTGGTAGTCCAGACTTCCTAAAATGAAGATATCACGTTTACCCATAATGGAAACCATAAAGGTATGCCATAAATTAAAAATACAGAAGCTTATGTAAATTATAAAAATATTATATACCATATATGAATATAGTGTTATCTTAATGGCCTCCTTTGAAGTTGTTAAAAGAATATTGAACAATCATCGTTTCGTGAGGCAGAAATTCTCCATCCACGGAAACAGTATGTTCATTAACCATTAGATGTAGGTGTGTGTAATTTTATCTCAAATCCTTCTTATAAAAACATCCTAGTATATTTAAGATACTGGTGTTGTTACAAAATAAATTAATAAAATGTGTTTAGGGGGTTGGAGAAGCAAAATAAAACATAAGAACATAAGAGAATACATTACCTTTAAAACGGGTAACTCTTTTTTATTTGAGATCAAAGGCTTCCATGGGAATAATTCTGAAAAAATTTAGGCTTCAAAGAGTTAGAGATGGATTTGGAGAGAAACAATGTGCAGGGGTTGGTCGAGCCAAATGCTTTGGAAGTGTGGGTATGGGGGTAGAGGTGGGGGCCTTTTATAAGAGGAGAGGAGGGGCACTTTTGGAATGTTATAAAAGGATACATTATTATAAAATTCTTTTCGGATTTAAAAGGTAAAAAATTATATAATTATAGGATAAGGAGATTGGAGTTCTAAATATACTCATCCAATAAGTTTTTGTCATTTGTAGGTCTTAGATTTTACATTATCTTTTCATTTTATTTAAATCGTTAAATAATGAGGTAATCGCTGCATCATCATGATGTCATATATAATTTAATTCATTTAATGTCTAAAAATTATAAAATAAATACTATGATGTAGGAAATATATTTAGATTTCAAATTACTATTTATAGTAAAAAATCTGACTTGTATAACCCCATGTAAAACTTGTTTTAGTAAAACAATACATGTTTGTATCATTTTTTCTTTTACTTTAAATAAAAGGCATTAATGTCTTTATCTTATGAATGTGGCTCCATGGGGTCCCAAAAAACGACCCATGGGTTTTGTTGGTCGGACATGACACATCCGATAAGGGAATGACATGTGTCAAAATCATTTTATATTATTAAAACATTATTTGTACCTTCAACTACACTAATTACCTCTAATCGCGATTAAAAACATAAAAGTTACTATTCACACAAAAATTATTTTAATCCCATTAAACCAAATTTTACTTCTTAATGAAAACCATATATATTGGATTTTTTGAAATTCAAAACACAATAGTGGTAAAATTTCATTTAAACAAAAAATCAGTTTTTTAAGTACCACTTAGTTGTTTCACTATTAATCAAAAATTGATGTTTTTCAGAAAAATACCAAAACATCACCCTAAGAAATATTTGATATTCCAATTTCCAAAATTATGTCTATTTTAAAAAAATTCAAGACATATATGTTACATTAATTAATTTAATAATTAATTCCCGTTGTCAGAGCAAATAACGTGTTTTTATGAAACAATAAGTATCAAAAGATTGACACTAGTTTAAGTCCAATTTCAAAGGGAAATTAATTCCCATTACCACTATTAGATTAAATAGTAAAAATATATTCTAATTGATCTTTAAAACCAATTCAAAAGATAATATAATCATAATAATAAATTATATTAAAAAGAGGTTTTGAATTATAATACAACATTTTCACTATTCATTAAAAAATGAACTTTATCGGAAAAATACCAGAAATTTATCCAATGTAAATTTCAATGTCTCAATAATAAAGAATAAGTTTATTTTGACAAAAAGGGCTTATAAAATTGTCAATAGTTTGATTTAAAATATGGGTTTCCATCAAAAGGAAGTAAAACAATCTTTTAAAAATATTAGTCTATTCCATGCTTAATATTGGATTTATTCTCATTTTAAGTCTTTAAAACACTATCTAATTAATTAATAGACATAAATAAAAATATATATTATTCATTACTTACTTGGGATGTTACATCCTTCCACCCTTTTGAAAATTGCATCCCCGCAGTTTATTTACTTATCGAATAAGTGGGGGTATTTAGCCCTCATTGCATTTTCAGATTCCCATATTGCCTCTTCAATCATGTGGTTTTTTCACAAAACCTTTACCTGATGAATCACCTTATTCCTTAACACTTGCTCCCTGTGGTCAAAAATCTGGACCGGTTGTTCCTCATAAGACAGGTTCTCTTCCAGCTGAACTACCTCTGGACTCAAAACATGAGATGGATCTGGCATGTACTTCCTTAACATTGAAACATGAAAAACATTGTGTACCTAAGATAAAATCGGTGCTAATTCCACTCTGTATGCAACTGATCCAACTTTATACATAATTTCATATGGTCCAATGAACCTTGGACTCAGATTTCCTTTCTTACCAAATCGCATCACACTTTTCCATGGTGAGACTTTGAGGAAAACATTACAACCTACCTCAAAAGAGAGATCCTTCCTCCTATTGTCGGCATAACTCTTCTGCCTACTCTGAGCTGTTCACATATGTTTCTGTATCAGCTGAACATTTTCTGCCAACTCTTCTACCAATTCTGGTCCCATCAGCTTCCTTTCACCCACTTCTTCCTAGAAAGCTGGAGTTCGACACCGCTTCCCATATAACGCCTCAAATAGTGCCATCTGTATACTGGAATGAAAACTGTTATTACATGAAAATTCAGCCAAGGAAAGATGTTGGTCCCAACATCCCTAATAATCCATCGAACAAGCACATATCATATCCTCCAATGTCTGAATTGTTCGTTCTAACTGCCCCTCTGACTGAGGATAAAAAGCTGTAATAAAATTTAATTCAGTACCAGATGACTTTTGACGGCCTTTCCAAAAGTTAGAAGTGAACCTGGGATCATGGTCAGATACAATGGAGAGAGGAACTCCATGTAACCAGACTATCATTTTATGATACAAACGGGACAATTTATTTAGGTTAAAAGTATCTCGTATAGAAAGGAAATGAGAAAATTTATTCAAGCGATCAACAATAACATAGATTGCATTATTACCTCGAGATGTCTTCCATAATCCCATAATAATGTCCATGGATATATTCTCCCATTTCCACTATGGCACTGGTAAAGGGTGAAGCATCCCTTTCGGTAACTTCCACTCTGCTTTAACCTATTGACATGTCAAACACTTCATAGTAAAATCAGCAATATCTCTTTTCATTCCATCCCACCAGTAATACTCCCGCAGATCTCTGTACATCTTAGTACTACCAGGATGAACTAAAAACTCAGAACTATGAGCTTCACATAACAACTCTCTCTTCAACTACGAATAACAAGGCACACACAATCTCTTTCCAAATCTCAAAACAAAATCATTATCAATGTTGAATTCAGGTAACTTACCTTTCTGAACCAGCTCTAACTTTTTCTGCAACTCACTGTCTTGCTTCTGTCTGATAGAGAAGATTTCACTGATACTCGAAACAAAATAGAAGAACATCCTTCACCAAAAACTTCTATTCCAAAGTTCATCAAATCCTTAACCAAAGGATCACATTCCAAATGAAACATTGTTAATTAATCATTACTTTTTCGACTCAAATAATTAGCCACTTTATTTGCTTTTCCCGGATGGAAATTAATTTCACAATAATAATCCTAGATTAATTTTAGCCATCTCCTCTATCTCATGTTGAATTATTTGTGAATGAATATATACTTTAAACATTAGTGATCGGTATATATTTCAAACCATACTCCATAAAATGATGCCGCCAATTTTTTAATGCGAAAACAGTAGCAGCTAATTCCAAATAATATGTAGGGTAATTTAACTCATGAGTTTTCAACTGTCGTGAAGCATAATCAATTACCTGATCATTCGGAATTAGGAAACAACCAATTCCTTTAAATAATGCAACACTGTAGATAACAAACTCAACATTCCTAGACGGTAGTGCCAAAACATGAGCATTCATCAATCTTCTTTTCAATTCCTGAAAACAATCATCACATTCTTTTTTCCAGATAAACTTGAAACCCTTCCGAGTTAGCTTAGTCATTAGACTAGATAACCGTGAAAATTTTCTAACAAAACTTTGGTAATAGCCTGCCAAACCAAGGAATCTATGAATCTCAGTTACATTTGTGGGTCTTGGCCATTCTTCCACAACCTTTGATTTTGGAGGATCAATAGTTATCCCATCTTTAGAAACAATATGACTATGGAATGAAATTTTTTGCAACCAAAAATCACACTTTCTGAATTTCCCATACAATTTATTTTATTTCAAGGATTGAAAAATAACCCTTAAATGACTTTCATGATCCTCTTTACTTTTAGAAAACACCAAAATATCATCAATAAAAACAACTAATATTTTTCACCTGAGTCAACTGAGCCATCACTGCAACAAACTGTTTAGTTCTGATTCTGACTATCTCAGGATACTGATTTGAAATGTCATTTCCCTCTGTATGCCTTCCCAGAAAATGTATTCTATTTCCTCTATAAAAACGATTCTTAACACAAAAATATATTAGTACTAGCAACATTGTAATATTTAAATTCTATATCATTTAAATCATACCATAAATTAACTTATAATTTAACACTTTTCAAACTCCTAAAGTTGTCTAAACTGGCCTCTGATACCAACTATAAGGCCCTAACCTTAAACAATACTTAATCATGAGTTATTACAAGATTACACATTGAGGATCTTTTTAGGTTTAGAGTTTTAGATAATTAGATCATAAAACTTGCATTACATTCCACCTTTAAACAAAGTGGATACATAAAAGATAGTATTCATTTTTCCCATCAATAGAAACATATTTTAAATAAAACATGGATTCTTTCTTGACACTTCCTTGACACTATCATCATATCATGTACCCTTCCCTTGACATGTGAAAAACATTTCAAAAACATGGGATGAGCATAAAATTCTCAATAAGGGATATAAAAAAATATGGAAAGGAAACATGAGTACATGTATACACAAGAATAAATAAAATCAAACTCTACTCATAAAACATAAGCACATAAACATACCTCAACAATTCATGAATAAATCATAGAAATCATAAGCCATAAAGGTAACTTGAGGCATTCATAACATTCTTACGTAGGGGGTAACCCTCTTGGTTACATTTGGAATACCCATCACAGTATATTCCTTAAATCTCTTCAGAGAAACCCTAATGTTTAACTCCTTCACATTACCCAATATATTGGAGAGCTATATCGGGCTCAACCGCCCATTGTTTATCACGGAACCACCCATCTTCATAATATTTCCCAAGAACCATAACATAATCATATCACATAAAACATGCATAAATGAAAACATAACATTTTTACTTTTCAATCATAAGATATCAATACAAAAAATTGATATAAAAACATTATGAAAACCATTTTCAATACCAAAAAAAAATTAAATTTAAAACATGGTATTTATTTTTCTTTTAAAAAAAGGT
This sequence comes from Viscum album, assembly GCA_963277665.1. Lineage (NCBI taxonomy): Eukaryota > Viridiplantae > Streptophyta > Magnoliopsida > Santalales > Viscaceae > Viscum > Viscum album. The sequence goes on along the minus strand of OY728136.1, from coordinate 1,575,220,202 downwards.
ATGACTTGTAGAGGAAGCCGAAACTTAAATAATGGTCACGGCGGAGAAGAAGCCGTTGTCACCGCATACGTATGACAAAAAACATTCCCTTTTGTCGTTTAGTAAAATCTTAGTATAAAAAATATTCCTTTTGAATGAACGTAAAATTCAAATGGGTTTATACACCGTATAAAAGAAAGTTGTGTATAAAATAAAATATGCCTCAATGAAAGGAGATTGAGACGAAGTCGCATACCTCGGGTCTGACATGACTCGATAGTTCGTTAACCTCCTGAATAATAAACTTGAGTTAATTTATATATGCTTAAGAACAATTTTCAAGTTCATTATTCATTTTATATCACTTATTACCATGTCATGAACACTACGTTATAATTTAAGTTAATAAAGGTCATTTTAACGATAATTGGTACTTGAGTCAAAATAAACTCTTTTAAATTACAATTTGTTCATGTATCCATTATATCCAGAGTTATAATCAGGATGTAGATATCATATATATCTTATATATCTAGTGTATACATGCATTTATAATTTTACCTAACATTTAGAGGTAAGAAATGAAATGCACCGTTCATAGAGATGGTAAGTCGTACGTACGCATGAACACTACTTTCTTTTCTATTTCATATTTTATCAAACGGAATCATAATTACAAAAAGGAATATTATAATTCCAGTATAATATCATACATAATATCATTAACCCCATCCTTTATTCATCCCACATTTGGCATTAACGAATCAAATCACTTTGAGGGGGCGGTAGTCCGCACTTCCTAAAATGAAGATATCACATTTACCCATAATGGAAACCATAAAGGTATGCCATAAATGAAAAATAAATAATCTTCAGTAAAACGTAAACATATTATATATCATATATAAATATAGTTTCATCATAATATCTTTCTTTGAAGGTGTAAAAGAATATTGAACAATCATCGTTTCATGAGGCAGAAATTCTCTATCCACGGAAGCAGTATGATCTTTAACCATTAGATGTAGGTGTGTGTAACTATAGCTCGAATACTTCTTATGAAAACATCCTAGTATATGGAATAAACTAGTTTTTTTACAAAAGAAATGAATAAAAAGAGTTTAGGGGGTTGTAGAAGCAAAATAAAACATATGAATAGAAGAGAAGACACTACCTTTAAAACGGGTAACTCTTTTTGATTTGAGCTCAAAGGCGTCCTTGGGAAGAATTCTGCCCAAAGTGGGGCTTATAAGAGTTAGAGAGGGATTTTTAGAGAGAATATGGGTAGGTTTTTACCAAGCAAATGGCTTTGGAAGTGTGGGTAAGGTGGTAGATGTGGGGGCCTTTCATAAGAGGAGAGGAGGGGCACTCTTGGAATGTTATAAAAGGATACTTTAATATAAAATGGTTTTATGATATTAATTGGTCCCAAAATTATATATTTAGAGGATACGGTGATAGGAGTTCGAAATATACTCATCCAATAGGTTTTTGACATGTTTAGGTCTTAGATTTTACATTATATTTTCATTTTATTTAAATCATTAAATAATGAGGTAATCGATGCATCATCATGATGCCATATATAATTTAATTTATATAATGTCTAAAAAGTATAAAAAAATACTATGATGTAGGAAATTCTTTTATCTTCCCAATGACTATTTATAGTAAATAATATGACTTGTATGTCCCCATGTAAAAAGTGTTTTAGTAAAATAATACATGTTTGTATCGTTTCTTCTTTTACTTTAAATAAAGGCATTAATGTCTTTATCTTACCAAAGTGGCTCCACGGGGTCCCAAAAATTGACCCAAGGGTTATCTTGGTCGGACATGACACATCCAATAATGGTATGACATCTTTAAAAATCATTTTATATTATTAAAACATTACTTTTACCTTAAACTACACTAATTACCTCTAATCGCGATTAAAAACATAAAACATACTATTCACCAAAAAATTATTTTAATCCCATTGAACCACATTTTACTTCCTAATGAAAATCATGTATGTCAGATTTTCGATATTTAAAACACAAAAGTGGTAAAATTTTATTTAAATGAATAATCATTTTTTAAGTACCACTTAGTGGTTTCACTATTCATAAAAAATTGATGTTTTTCAGAAAAATACCAAAACTTCAACCTAAGAAATATTTGATATTCCAAATTCAAAAATGATTTCTATTTTACAAAATTCAATACATATATGTTACATTAATAAATTTAATAATTAATTTCCACTTTCAGAGCAAATAGCATGTTTTTATGAATCAATAACTATCAAAAGATTGACAATAGTTTAATTCAAATTTCAAAGTGAAATTAACTCGCACGACCACTATTAGATTAAATGGTAAAAATATATTCTAATTGAACTTTAAAACCAATTCATAAGATAATATAATCATATAAATAAGTTATATTAAAAAGTGGTTTTGAATTAAAATACAACATTTTTCACTATTCATTAAAAATGAACTTTATCGGAAAAATACTAGAAATTTATCCAAAGTAAATTTCAAAGTCCCAATCACAAATAATAAGTTTATTTTGACAAATAGAGCTTATAAAATTGTTAAAATTTTGATTTAAAAATTGGTTTTCCATCACAAGGTAGTAAAACATTCTTTTAAAAATATTAGTCTATTCCATGCTTAAGATTGGATTTATTCTGATTTTAAGCCTATAAAACACTATCTAATTAATTAATAGACATAGATAAAAATATCTATTATTCATTACTTACATGGGATGTTACAATATTTGTCATTTTTTTACATGAATTCTGTGATGATCTTTGTTTCCTTTTACATTTTTTCTTGGTGTTTTTTGGATTGTTCATCATATCTCCTGATCCAAAATTAGTATATATTGTAATTACTACAATTTCATGATATTTAAGTAGCCTCAGTTCTAGTCACCAACATGGGACCAAGTGGAGGCCGGACATAGGGGTTAATTATCACTATTTCTTCATTGTAGTAGCTTTGATGGAAGGGGGGTGTGACACGATGGATGCAAAATATAAATGAAAATTGAAATAGTTAACATAGGAAAATATGACTTTTGTATGGAATTAATAATAAAATTATGTTAGAATGTCATAATTCAATCATATAAGATTTTATATTATTTTAATTGATACTAGTAAATAATTATAATATATTTAAATTTATTAAATTGGGGGGTAAATTTTTTTCAATGAGATTCATTCTCGAAATAGTGGTTTTATGTTACAATATAATTGTATACATGGATTTATTATGATAAAGTTTCTACTGATGAAATTTCTCAATCTACAAATCAAGAATCTCAAAAAACATAATATCCTCTTGTTTTACTAGATATTACAATTTCATATTATATTTTACATGCTTTTGTTTTCATGACATAAAAATGACTATTTTATGGAAGACATGCTATATATCCAGTTTCGATAAAAAATTATTTTATTCCATTTAGATTTCTTTATGAAATGATTTCATGAATTACATTTCTATTATTCAATGACTGTTATAATTATTTTTCAACAATGATTGAATACATACAAAAAATATATTAACAATAATATTCTTATAAAATATAAAAATGTAACTATTTAAATTTTACCAAAACTGTGAAATAATATTTGTTTAATACTAGACAACATGAATCAAATTTCCCAACATCCTGACCCCTCAATAATTGATTTATTTAGAATATTCATAAATCTTTTTATTAATCATTGAAAAAATGATAGATCACAACTGTATTCACTATACATTAATGTTATAAGGTTTATTTGTACTCCTATAAATGATAGAATTAATATCATTCTCATAAGATTTACTATTCTTTTAAAAATATCCCAAATATCAACATTTATATTTCAATTACTACTTAAAATTACTAAATGTTTATTTAACATAGAAAAAAATTAATTGATATTCTTTTTCCATAGTGAAATTAATATCATTATAATTTGGTATTGCCTCAAATTCACTCATGTTTTATGTTTTAGAAGATTGTTAAATGGGTTTTCTTTCACTTAAATAAAATTTTATATTTAATCCTTTGTATATTCAATATTCTACAATATGTTATAAGAATAAATTGTGATTATGTATTATATTTCTACTATTGATCCCTATATATTACACATTTAGCTTATAGAAATTCTATTCCATGATAGTTTTGTCAAATTCTTTTACATATAAACTACATTTTAAAATTTATTTATCATTTCGATTATGATAATCTTTCCACATTCACCTTTAAATATTTGATCTTCTTGGTGACCTTGATCATGGTCCTAAAATAATTATTACATCTAATGAGCATATCACTATATATGGACAAGATGTCATCGGATTGAAATTAATGATTTATATTTCATTTGATGAATGTTATTTAATTAATTCAACCTCTTCAAATTCACAAACATAGACTTTAACATAATTTTATATTATGATATCATCGCTTAAATAGAGAAAATATGAAAAATTATCTTCAATACATGGAATTTTGGATGGATTTAAATAAGTTATAATAACTTACAGTGGAACATCTACATCATCTTAATTATCAACACATTCTCAAGAATCATGATTAGTAGTTGAGAGGGATTATATTTCTTATAAACATCTATAATATTCACCATTCATTTTCAATTAATTTTATTATTTTTCTTAAATGGTGACTATTTTTCTTAATCAAATATAATAGTAATGAAATTTATGATATTGTGAAAAGATTTATATGATCATACCATTAAGGATTTTTTTTCTTATCATCATTTTAAAAATTCCAATGAGAATATTACCTTTTATAATTAGCTTACACATTTTACGTTAAGATATTTTGATTTGTACACTTACATTATTAGTTCATATTTTTAACCTCCATTGAATACTAAATAAAATTGTTAATTTATTATTTTATCAATATTTTCCATTATTCCATTGAATTTCTTATTCATAATAATATTATTATATTGTTGTCTAAAATATCCTTCTTCTTTGATATCAATGCATAAAAATAATATAAACAGAAAATGTTAGATGAATCAAATTTTAATGTTAGATGACTCAAATTTTGAACCTTTTAATTTACCAAAAATATAATTTAAACGTTAATTATATTAACACAATAACCAAAAACATATTAAATATTTTTTGATTGAAATAGTGACTCACATTCCAAGGGGTATTTTAGTAGCATGGTAAATCTATCTAATGTTATGCTTTATGGATTTACAAATAGGGTAAACAAGATCCTTTTATCACATATAGACCCAATACAAATTGAATTTATATAAATATCATTATTATATGGATAATTAAACATATCATAACCATGGTTCTATATTGTAATAAAATATCATTTGTGAATCTTATGTTTTTATTTCAATAATAACTCATCCTTTAATTATAAATCTATATCTAAAAACCTTGTGTGTATAATCTTCCTTCAAAAATTATTTCAAGTCTATTCTCTGACACAAAATGTAAATGGAAATTAATTTTAAAAATAATGGAATACATTGATTATAGCACATTAATTATGGAATCTAACATAGTCCGGATCAACATATTTATATGATAATCTGAATTAGCTAACAATGATAATGTTTTTTCCATGATTTAGTGACCAAAATGTTATTATAGAAAAATATTGACTAAATATAAATAAATAAAATACATATTTAAAAAAATGATAATGAAAATTTGTTAAAGTATATTAAATTTCATAAAATAATGATGAATTTAAATGAAAAATAATTTTAGAAATACATAGATAAAAATAGTAAACTTATATGGAGGATACCATTTGTAGTTTTGTCTTGATCCTATATCATAGAAGATATTTCCAGAATCAATGTATATAAAATATATAAAACCATCTAAAATTAAATTTTTACTATTTTAAAATTAATCTGGCCATGAATATAAATCACCTCAAAAATAAATTTAAAAATTTTATGCATATAAAAACATCATTAATAATTTGAAATATACGAATACAAATACATTAATTTTTTATGTTCTTTTAATATTAAAATAATTAATCTGGTTACTATATATTTCATTTAGACTATCGAAATATATCAAATTTGAATAATTAGATATTAGGCTTATAAAAGATTATCCAACATAATTATAGATCAATATACTAAGGTATCAATAAGGACCAAAATATTTATTGAGTTCTATTTATCATATGTAGGAAATATTATTTAAATAAAATAGTCGAATTTATTGAATTAGTCTATTTTATTTATTTTGAAATTTCTCCCTCAATGAAATTCTCTTAACACATTCTATTGGATAGTCGTCTACTGGTCACAGTGTATATCAAATGAATTTTTTAATTCTAGTTGGCATATTCTGAATGTTTGACGAAGGTTATTTTTTTATTTGAATATAATTTTTCTCAGAAAACATTATATTTGTAAAAAAATATTGTCAATATTTTCATAATGTTATTTATTTCTAAAACTAGATTTTTAATAACCATATTACCTTCAAAGTATTTAATTTTTATCTTATAATTTCATATCACATTGTCATCAGACATAAAACGATCATTTGATGATGTAACAATTCCCTTACCACTCATATCTACAACAAGAATAAAAAATTAGAAGTTATATACCCCCAAAATGGAGTTTAACATGTTTTTTTCAATTAGAGAGAAAATTTTATAGGTTCCTTGTATTTCTGAAAAGGTTTAGAATGATCAACAGTTGACTTCTCACATTGTTCGTTCATTTTTTCTCCATGTTCTCAAATATTGGGTCATTCTATACAATTTTATAAATAGTTTTTTTTACATGATCAACACAGTAATATTAATAAACCATTGAATAAGGATATTTTTCCTCAAGTTATATAATTATATGTTAACAAAAAATTATCTTTAACAATAAACATTTTCAAATTTTAAAATAAATAAATTTAGTCATATTATTTTCAAATTGTCATAATAATCGCCTGGTGAACATTTAGATATAGTATCACCAACATTATCCCTCTTTTTATCTATCACATTAACATTTTTCATCTCTACTCACATAGAATATTTCATTGATGAATTTATAACATTTCTTTTCAGCTGAAGAAAATATGGATGTATACGACCTGAATTTATAAATTCATAAAATTCATTTTTTTTCATTGTGGTTATATTTCTAATTTTTTCACATATAGTAGTGTTTTCTTCTAAAAAAAAGAAATAGAACCATTGAATAAATAAAAAAATATTCATCAAGATGACCCTATTTTACCATTATAGTCTCATTATTTAATTCCAATGATGTAGAAGATAATGAAAAAATGTAGGATCACAGTTCACTAAGAGATTTGTCTCTAATCAAATTAAAATGAGAAAATATTATTTTCAATTAATGAAAATAATTATTGGTGTATGAGGAGACTTGGGGGTTTATGGGGGTTTAGTTCATGAAAGGAATGAATATATGGAAAAACTGTGCATGGCTCACAACTGACATGCTCTTATGAAAATGTCCATCATCCCCAGAAAATATGTGCAAGCCTGGAAAAAGGCATTCCATACGGTTGGAAGATGATTTTTTAAACTATGTGACAGTTGTATGTAACCATGTGACTTGGAGACCCCATGGGAAGAGTCGGGTGCATGGTTGGTGCATAGTTTGACAAATGGGGAGGCCAAACTATGGGGCCAAATAAAAATATATAAAATAGAAATTTTTACCCCATTTAGAGTTTTATATCCCCACAAAATTTCATCCACCATTTCTCCTATATCAACACTAGTGAATAACAAAAATTCAAAATGATTACCAAGGTTTTAACTCCTTCGATTCTTGGATGTTTTGAGCACTGTCGGTTGTGGATCAAAGCTCTAGGTATTTCTAAGGCTCCTCATGCCTCCCTTTTTCCGATTAAGGTTTATATATTCACATATATTCATCTTAATACCTAAAAACCAATTTTTACATTAGAATATTGGTTGATATATAAAAGAGTTATTGAATTTATATCTAATGATTAGGTTGATCTTATGTTAATATTATGATTTGAAGTCAGTTTTCTATATGTTATATCCCATTTTTTTATAAATTTTTTAATGTATAGTTATGTTTATGGATTTTTTATTGTTTAGTTATTTGGACCTGTTAATATTATTTGGTAAAATGGTTGGTTATGTAAATAAATGGAAAACTATTTATCTTAATGAGATGCATTGAAGATGATTTCGCTTGTTTAAGGATGCCCATTGAGTGCACCAAAATTCCCTAACATAGAGCATGAAATTTTTATGCATGAAAGAGACTCATATTTAATTACAGACCATGATATAATATTTGAAATATAAATTTGATATAGTTTTTCACTATTATTGGTTGATATTTCTATGATGGATTATTTGTCTTATCTTTAATGAAGAAAAAAATAATAAAGAAATTTTTCTATGTGATTTATGAAATGTATATAAAATGCAAAAGTGGTTTAATGGAAAAGAAATAGTGTATATTTAAAAGGTATAAATGATTGTGAGTTTATTAATGTTTTTAATGGGATTACATTATGGAATTGAAGAATGTGTTAGAATGATAATGTATAGAGTTCATTGCAAATGATAAATGGGTTAATTTATGGAAATTTTTAAACATTAAAATTGTGGTAACAAATAGAAATAGTTGAATATGTGAAGTGAATTAGAATATGGAAAGTGTCAATTGTGCTAAATGGGTTAAGGAATGATAAGGGAATTGGGCTGAATAATTTATGCTAAGTATGTGGTAAATGTGTTAATGAGTCAAAGCATAAGGATGGTTTATGTGTCAATTGCCATGTGAAATGTTTATATTAGGTGTATTGTTTATGAAAAAGTAATTTTTTTAAATTGATAAATAAGAATGTGAACAAGTAATGGTTTTTGTGTGGTACTTTAGTTTAGGATACTTTCCTATAATCCATGTTAGACTAAGGATCTAAACATCACCCGATAAGGCAACGGTTAGAGAAGTGGATTGCATCTTTATACCTCCAATAGATACATTTGATCATTCAACATGGGCTGAGGCTCCAAGATATGTGTGATGAGATTGTTATGATATGTGTATCCCTAGAGAGATAGGGACCATGATAAATAGCCTTATTAATATTAATTGATTAGATTATTCCTTTTTGTGAATAAAGTAAATTTATAACCAATTGAATATGTAATAGAAATGAATTAAGTGATGGAGATGACCTAAATTAGAATAATGAAAATAATTTGATAAATGGGTTAAATAAACACCACTACCCAATTAATCTGATGTTTTATTGATTAATTTATTATTTATTTACTCCATTCATGATCCACCTTCTTGTACATGATAATTTTTAAACTCTTTTAGTGGTAGACTACTATGTTTTACTCACACACTGTTGCAGCCACCTTTGGGAACATAATTGAAATACCCTTATGCTTGGGAGTTTAATTGGGATTGAGATATGCATTGATGAGGATATGTACATAATGTTATGAACTGTTTCTGGGATTCAAATTTTTCTCCTTATTTTGGGGTTTCATATATTTGGCATAGATAGTTTTGATAGAGCATATTTACCATTTTTTATGTTTTACCCTATTTGGGAAATGGTTATTAATTATTGTATCTAGTTTATTATATATTATTTCCAATATTTCATATGTCAAATGATTTTAATTACAATATTATAGAGAATTTAGTCTCCCAAATTGATTTATCAGACCCTCACTACATGTTAGAATCCATAGTCACGTGGGGAGGCATTCTTGGGGTCATGTTGTGACATGGCTCAAGGAATAGGTTAACATATTCTTGGTTGGGGATGTTACAAATTTTCATCAGAGGTGTTATTTTCTCTATCATACTATATAGAAATGGTATATGGGGGACTAAGAAGTATCGAGATTTTATAATGATATCGTTCATGGGAGTAGCTAACCCATGTTTGAAGGGAAAACCCATGTGTTCTGGGTGGGATTTATTGTTCTTGATATCAATTGTTATAGTTGAATGATCTCTCACCATTGGGTTATCCACTTGTTGTGTGATGTGACTATTTATTATTATTTTCTCTTGGATTGAATGTCATGAGGTTGTGCATTCATGCCTCATTGAAGGCACATTAGGATATTGGTGGCCTGTATCATGATAGGCACACATGAGTTGGGTGTGTGGTATATGAATGGAATGATTCATTTTTTCATCATTTAAAATTTTAAGAAATGTGTTTTTAATATAGATGACACAAATGGGTCAGTGGAAAGAACATCAATAATTGGTTATAGAATATTGTGCTTAAAAAATAATTATATAGACATTTATATTTTTGGTTGTGATAAATTGTAAATATTTTGTGGTGATTAAATGTTAAAATATTTATCTTATAATGGTAAAATGGTCAATAAAAATAAAAAAACGGTTATTAATGTGATAAAATATTTGATGTATCATGTTGTAAAATTGTAAAAGTATCTAAAAGAGAATATTTTACATTTTGAATGTGTAAATGGTTTAAAAATAAGGTGTATGATGAATTACTTTTAACCATGTTTTTTGGAATTAACAATGTTAACCATGACAAAGATATGAATGGATAAGGATAGTAGTATGGATTTGATAATGTATTTTGGGATAGTGTATGTGGAGTAGGTTGAGTGTGGAAGTTACTTTATTTTACCACTATGTTCTACAATAATGATAATTTCTTCTGTATGTTTTAATATGAAATCATTTTCAAGTTTGAATTTGGATTAGTAGGGAATTTTACAATGTTAGAAAAAATTGTAATTCTAAAGTGTGCACATTAGTAATTCAAAAATGTGAATTTCATTTTATGAGGATGTGTAATTATATAATATTTGGTGAATATTTGTATTAATTAATCATTTTCTTATTTATCATTCCATTTACATGGGTGGTTTGTGATGTACCTAGTGTGGGACCTTGATAATATTTCAGAAGACCTTCATCAGTCTCAATGTGTGGATAAATGAGTGTTCGTTTTTTATTCATTTAGTAGAGTTGTTAGATTGTGGTTTTGAGATTATTCATTATAATGTGAATGTGGAAAACCTTGTAGATTTTAATAGTGTGTAATTTATGTTGGTATTAAGAATGAATGTTTTGTTTTTTGGATTTATTAGTGATGGGTTTTTTTATGGGTGTCGTGAACAATTTGGGATGGGAAATTTTGAGTTGTGGTTTAGACTCAAGAGTGGGGATTTTTGCTCATGGTGCTGATATAAATGGATGAGTATTCTTAATGATAAACCTATAGTAAATTTTCACTTCATGTAATATGCTCAACATGATTTGGAAACAATGTAAGAGTGTCGCCCTAGAGGAATAGTTTTTGGTGGCCTGATGTGTAGGGATTAGAGAGAGGTCCCATGGATTTTTTTATTGTGAATCCAATTTGTGGAATTTATATCATTTGACCATTTATGTGAACTATAATATAAGTCGTATGTTGTTTCTATGGATTTTGGTTGTGTACCTCATTGGTGGATGATTTGGATTTTGGTAGTAGAACATAGAGAGAGTTTCCTAGTGAGGGTTTGGACTAGAGGGATATGTTGAAAGGTTGATGGTTTTGGTGATGTGACTCGAGTTATGGTTATCCATTGATTGATTTGGGAAAATTATGGTATCCTAAATGGGGTTCAACTTTAGTTGAAGGAGTATTTAGATGAGAAACATGGTTTGTTACTTCAGGGTGGAGTTCGAGCAAGGGGTGTCATTATGATTTTTGAAAAAAAACATGTTTATGCCTCAGTTGATTAATTGTGAGGCTCGAGAGTTTTGTTAAACATTATAAGGTAGATTTCAAAGGGATAGATCAATTGTTTGTTTTTCCCATCTGCTTGCATGACAACCTTGATGTCAATTATGGGTAGATGAGACATTGTTTACATATAAAACATTAAATGATTTAGTTATGTGGGTTATGCTTAAGGTGATGGTGGTCATGTGGTTGGACTTGTTTCATTGAATGGTTTGATTATCAGGTGATATTATGAAAATTCATTGAGGCCCATGGAGCTAATGGACTAGGATTCTTTGTCTCATGGTTAAGTGGTAATTGCAAAAGGTATTAGTGATGTATGACTTGTGAGAACTGTAGATCGTTTATGTGTGTGTTCATAGTATAGTGAAAGATATCAAGGGTTCCCATGAGTCCTAGATATAGGAACACACTGGAATGAAAAAAATACATTTGGGATGGGTGTACAGGAGGCTCTATATAATAATTTTTCATTCTTTATAAAATCTATTTTGGAAGCGTGGATATGCAATAGATTATTGGGTTTGATTGGTTTGGTGGACCATTGTGTTTGGTTTTTAACTGCCATAGTAGTACCAGAAGAAATCGAGTGGTTTATTGGAATTCATGATAAAGGAAGAATTGGTTTTTGGATGTTTAGAGGATGGTTTTGGAGTGTTGGTGAGTATTGTATATCATTCTTGACTGAGATGTAGTTGTTATGTGCTGATGTTATCGGTTATGTTTGAGAAGTTTAAAATTCATGGAAGGACATGGTGTCCTATAGTGGTAGGGGACATCTGTAATAGATAAATTGTGGTGGTGTTGTTCGATAACTTCTTAGTAAACTTTTAGCTAGTGATGACCATTCCCAAGATCATTACATTGTCCTGGGTATGCTATAAAATATATGGATTTATACCAAGAGACTTGAATGTGTTTTGGATAGATGTGGGACATCATGGAGTTTATAATCCGGGGAGGTATATTTTGGGTAGGATGGTGGGATGTACACCATCAAAAGTTCATTGGTGAGGTCCTCTGGTTGGATTGAGTGTCAACGAACACCTTACATACCATTCTTGGAAGCCAGGAATTGGTCTTAGGTCCTATGTGTTTTGTTATTCTAGGGAAAGTTATACCACCACAACCATCTTTTTGGATTCATCTTATGATTTACCCATTAATTGAGATGGTTTTGATTTCTTTAGGAAAGTGTTTCTAGAAAAAATCTAAGGTGGGGAGTGATAATTCAGTCATGTTTGGGTGGAATAGAGCATAGTTATGTTTTAGTAATATCAAGATGCCATTACAAAACAAGCAAGGTGCAGTTTGGGATCCTCATAAGTGGTCCAGGTGGGCTTGGTTTTGATAGTAGGTAAATCCAATCATTGGATTTATCTTTTGGAAGGTCTAATGGGAAACCACATGAAAGTTTCAGTGATGTTGATGGTGTGATAATGGGGGTTTAGTGTTAAACCACAATAGAGAACAAGCACATACTGGGATTAGTGGGACTTATTGACCATGAAGTTTCCTTAAATGTAATGGAATCCTGTTCAACTGTGGTAATGATGTAATAATAGTGAAGTTGATTATTTCTTGGATGACTCAAATGGGGACATATAGAATCATCTAGGAGTGAATGACATATGGGATGAGATGTAAACTACCATTGGTGGATGATTTGGAGTTTGATGTCTGTTTCATATTTTTGAAAGTGATCGTGTAAGAAAGTAGTTACCCATAATGAGTGATTCATAATAAGAGTGAGTGTGTTGATAATGTGGATTAGTGTAATGGAGAACAATGATGGTGTATACAGTAATGGATGTCTTTATTGTGGGTATCTACCAAAATTCATTGGACAACCCTAGTAGATATATTTTATGATAGTGTCGGGAAAAAATTTAGTAAGTTCCATGGGAGGGTGAGAAAGCGGTAACGTTCCAATTAAAGAATATAAATAACTAGGACATGCTAATCAAATATGGTTTGACACGATATGTATAGATGAATGAATATAGTTCATTGTGACCTATATACGATTTTATGTTTGTAGTTTAATGTTCTTTTTGAAAATGATTTCATAATTGAGGAAGGTCAAATTGTTATTATCCCTCAATGGGAGATGTTTCTATGTCCTTCCTAGTGGTTTTGATAAAACGTATGGATTTTAATAATGGGTGAATTGCTTATGTAATTTTTTGGTGTGGTGAGTTGGGAAACACAACAAGTTTGTTACAGAAGCTAATTTGAGATTTGGGTGGTCTTTTTGTTAGTCGAGGTGCAATACAAAGAAGCATAGTTAGGTTTATTTGGAGTGTATGGTGAAGATCACCACAATGGGGAGGTGAACTTTTGATGATGAGAATTGTTTTTCTGGTTGAAGGTACACAAGTAATAATGACTCTAATGATTTGACATTGATAAGAAAAATGTTGAATCATGTATTACAAGATGAGTACCTTGAGTGTTTTAGTATTGTTTGGATGTTTAGGTATGGAATCGGGCAATAGGGGTTGTATTTGGGGATCGGTGTACTTTCAAAAAAATTTATGGGAACAATCTTCTTGCTTCATTGGGTAGTATAAATTTTGGGTCATCATTAGATTTTTGAGGACATTGTATTATGGGACCTTGTGATTTGGCCATGATCTACAAAGAGGATTAGGCTGTTGGGGTCCCCATTAACTCATCCATGGTGGTAGTAAGATTAGTGTTAATTTTATATGGGAGTGATTTAGGCAGTGATTCCTAGGACTCCCTGTGAATTTATGTTGGATGTTGTATGGTGTGAGGTTGATTCATCTTTTGAGGATCATCATGTTTGTTTTGGGGATCATAGTAAGAAGTTTGGAGGGACCAACCATGATGATGTTCATGTTTTTTGGAATAATATAAATGTTACAGATGAGACCTAGGAAAGAAATATAGATCTTTGGTCCTAGTTACAAGATCTCTTTACCTTGAATTTTCAAATATTATTGGGAGTATTAATTGTGTAAGATTCATTATATGGTTGGAAGGTTGTAAGATCCCAGATCTCATGGAGGTGGTCATACATTAAAATTAATGTTTTATTCTCATTATTGTAAAATGGAGAAAAATATGGGAGTATGAGGGTCAATGGGGTTCTTATAGGGGTTCAATGTATGATGGTAGGAAAATTGGGCCAACCTATTCAAGGCACACTGTAGGTTCACAGCTAAGCATACAAAGGGACCACCCTAGGAAAACATTGCAACATTAGATAAAGGAATTCTACATAGTTGGTATGAGTTTTGTTAAATAGGGTGGAATTATTAGGTAATCATGTACGTTATAATATCCATGGGAAGAGGAAAGTGAATATATGGTTCATGGTATGGAAAACAATGTAGAAATCCCATGTGTACCATTAAAATTGTAAATATTTACAAATTTTACCCTCATGATTTTAGGATCCCCACACGATTTCAATCCCAATTTCTAATGTATCAACCATTCTGATGAAAAAATTTGAAAAAATATTCCCTATGGTGTATCTCATTAAATTCTTGGTCATTGGGAGTGCCATTGTCTGTGAATCGATGGTCCAGGTAAGTCATAAACTCATATTTCATCCCTTTTTTAGATTACATCTTGTAGCTTCATCCATATTTTTGAATCCCTAAAACCCTCTTATTCCATTATAGTCATATTCAAGGCTTCAAAAGATGGTTGAATCTAGATCTAGGGCTATTTTTTAGCATACATTCATCTTTTTATTTGGATTAGGTGATCTATAAGTTATATCCCATGGTATTATTATAGATTTGTGCATGTATTTTTATATACTAGGGATCCACCTTGTTGTGTTTTTTTTGGTCCCATTGACAGGATTTGGTAAAATAGTTATATAAATGAATAAATGTAACCCTCCTGACCCCCATGGGATGTGTTGATGTTGACTATACCTTTTAAGGGAAACACATGGGGTGGGACATTATTCCTGAACATAGAGCATGGTAATGTTAATCAAGAAATGGGCTTAAATAGAATTAGATCCCAAGATAGAAGTGTTGAAATTCTATTTGAATTATTATTTTCACCAATAGTGGTTGATATTGAAATGATGGATAATTTGGATTATCATTAATTTATTAGGACATAATAAATAAATTATCCAATGCAATTTTTGAAATGTACCTGAAATGCATTACTGTTTTAATGCATAATATATTGTGAATATGTTAAATGAGAAAATTCTTGTTAGATTAAAAAATATTAATTGGATAGAATTATCTTTTTGATTAATACATTAAGGGGATAATTTATAGGGACCATGGAATATGCCAACTGGGTTAATGTATGGAAATTGTTAAACATTCCATATGAGTTAATGTGTATAAATTACTGAATATGTGAAATGAGTGATCATATGAAAGGTTTTGATTATTGTAAATTGGTTATGTAATGATAAGAGAAATGGGTATAATATGTTATCATATATAAGTGGTAAATATGTTACATTTTTAAAGCATAAGTATGTTTTATGTGTTAAATTAAATGTTAAATATTTACGTTATGTGTATTGTTTGTGTAGGGTTGGTGATATGGTATATGTAGTAAATGGATAAATTAAAATGTGAACATTGATTTGTGGTTATGGGATACTCGACATGATGATATAAGCATATGGTTTCGGTTAGACTGAGGCTCTAAATTTAAAACCACAAGTCTCTATGGTATCCTTCTCTTTGAATAATACAATAGTGTGTGTTGTACACAACTCCAAGTTCTAACACACTTCAAAAAGAAAACTATCAGTTACGAATATTAATTCCAACTTTTTGAAATTTTATGAATTTATTCATTCAAAATGAACTTCATATTTGTATCCAAAATATTAAAATTATCCTAGGGTTAATTTTTAGTATTTTTCTGAAAATTTTCAATATATGGTGAATAGTGAAAAACACTGAGTCATAGTTTAAAACCGATTATTTATTTAAATAATAATTATTTTTATTTAAAATTATTTTATGTCAAAATAGATACATAATTCCTATATAATCTCAATGTATTCCATTGGAGTCAGTTTTAATAATTTTGGATATATAAAAAATTTATTGAACTTTTTACCGCCTTTTACCAACCTCCTAGGAGTATTTGCAAATTTACATAAAACATCATTTTACGGCTTGTGTGAGTTTAATTTCTAAAATACGTGTGACATGGTTGATGTCAGTATGTAAAATGTGGTTCAAGAACATGAATATAATTTTTGGGGAATGGTAACATTTTTCTTTTATTACTACGGTTAAAAGTAAATAGGGTAATTAACGGTAATAATGATATTATTATTACCCTAACACATGTTCTAATTCTATTTGATAAGTGTAATTCGACCAAAAACAACCTTAGGAATAAAATATGATCCTTTAGGTCAACTTATATGAGATTAGGACATTTATTATTATTTTATTTAAAGAAGATTTAAAAGAGATAAAATCATAGTTTAATAACTAATACATTTTTAATATAAGGTTACACATAAGATAAATTCCACTATAAATATTAATTATAACTATAAAAATATTCCCTACATTATTGTATTTTATTTATATTTTTTGGACATTAAATAATTTAATTTACTTATGACACAATAATGATGCAATAATTACCTAATTAATGAAATAATAAAATAATTGATATTATAAATATAAAAAATAATGTAAATTGAGAATTTTTATTAATTTCAGTAATTTTATTAGTTAATAAGAAATATTAGGATTTTTATATGATTTTTTTTCGAAGTAATAAAGATGTTGTAAATGTAGCAAAAAACAAAAAAGTGAAAAAATTGACATAAACGAGTTTTTTTAAAAAATATATTATATAATAAATTGATATTCTATTCCTAAAAACTAAATGATTTCCAAAAAGGCTTATTTAATAAAATTTGAATCATTAATGAACCACTTGGGGTTCCCTTGGAAGTATATAGTTTGTTCATTAACCATAAAACATAAAAATAGAAAGAGACGTGGTAAATGTCAATGTTTTTAACTAGGAGTTAAATATAAATGATAAGGTTAATATAGTGACCTAAACCTGTAAAAAATCTATTGGATAAATTTTTTTCGACCCATACCTAACCTAGCCTCTAAAAAAGTCACTTTTGATCCATTATAACCCGAATATGAATTTATTATAAAATAATATTTCACTATTTTTCTAAGGTTCCCCTCACCCCTCTTATAAAAAGGTCACTCCCCCTTCTCTCCAATTCACACCATTAAAGACTTTTTTCTTGACCAAAACATGTCCGAAAACCCTCTATACTATTCTACATTTATCCTAGAGGTCTTCCTTTAGTCATAAAGCCATCCTATAGAGCCCTCTTGATCAAATCAAAAAGAAGAACCCGAAAAGAGGTAATAATTTCACCACCCTCTTTGAAGTTCTTTTCTTCTTCCACTTCTTCTTCCCTTGTTATTTACAATATAAAATAATAACTCTACTATCTTATATATAATTTGATGTTATTATAAATATGTTACAACCATATTAGTTATTTTATCCAACCTCTGAAAGAAAAAGTCACCAAACGTGCGTACATATGGCTTACCGTCTTCACATTGTGGTGTAGTTTGTTATTCAAACATTTCATCATTTGGATGGGTACAATAATGATTATAAATGATTTAAATAATAAATATGAAATAATAATGATGTTGTATATAAGATATACCAACCAATTATATATGATTTTAAATCAAAATAATGATATTTTCGCTCGTGCATGCCTACGGACTACCATCTCCATGAACGCGGTGAGATTCATTCCCCATCGTATCCATTCAAGAATAATTTTCAATTGATGATTAAAAATAATTTTTATTTACTTGATATCATTATGTATATGAATAAGATACAAACTATCAATAACAAACATTGCTTATTTAATGAAACATATAAAATAAAATGAGTATGTTAACACCTGAAACGACGATAATACTAAAATATTATTAACAAAGAATTATTTGAAGATCATATATGATATCATAATTAAGTATATGGTTCTTGTATAATTTAATAACAATTTTTTAACTATTATGCAGGAAGATTACATACCATTGACTAAGTAAAAGTACCATGTAAGGATTTATTTCACAATCTCTTCATTATCTGAGGTTGTTTATATGTAATTGTCTACTAAGTCCTTTTTATCATCAAAATCATTGTTTCATAAAAATTTATTTCAAAACAATATTACCGTTTTATAGAATATGTTTTAAAGTCATTTATTCCCTTGTTTGACTTTTTATAAGATGTTTATAAAGGAATCTTTCCATCCTTTTCCAAACAAGGTCCTTTTAACCTTTTCGACAAAATTAAGGTAAGAATGTATTTTTTAACTTATACAGCAGGTGTGGATATTTTCTATCATTATAAAATCGTCAAAACTTCCCTTAAAATATTACAATAATATTTTCAAAGTAAATTTTTTCTCTTATAATTATGTGACTTTTAATTGATTTCAAAAATAGATATTTCTCTCAAATAGTTTTTCTTTCATCTATGTCAACATCGTTTGATAGATTTTAAGCTTATTTGGAGTTCATTTAATATGATACAAAACTTCTATATTGTCTTTAACGTTTTGTGATATTTTTTATTGTGGATGTGTTATTTATATACCATTCATGGTTTATGGAGAAAGTATTGACATTTAATATACTAGTTTTAATATGAATGTTTATGTTATGTTTAAACCTCTTCATATGAGGAATTCATTAGACATAGTAAGTTATGGGTGGAGCCCGCTATAACTCCTTGTTGCATCAGTAGGTCTCATGAGACAAACTAGTGTCTTGGCAGAAGGCATTGAAAAAATATTATTTGTAGTCTTGGCACAAGGCCTTGACTATGTGGTTATGAATGTATAGAATTATGCATTCCATCATTATGAAAGTGGTTATTGATTTTGGATGTGATTATTCAACTTGTAGAATATCCATGGGAATAAATAAATGGAATTATTTCATTTTATTTTTTCCATATTATGCACATGTTCAAGTTAAAAAGGATTTGTTTTATTTATTCATTACCTTAAATGTTTATTCTTATTTATGAATTTTTTGGCTATATTGTTATCCTTACTGAGTATCTGAGCTCATCCATTTCTATATTTTATTTTTTCAAGTATGTGAAGACGTGTTTTATGACTGAACTGTAGGGATAGTCTAAGGGGATATGAGTGTGGACTTTGGAGACAAGGTTGTTTTATATTTAAACTTTATGATGTATTGTAAAACTTATGAATGTATCCATTCTTTCCAAGGATACTAAACTAATCGGTCATTCGAGACTTGATCTTTTTTTTATTATGCCAATGTTATGTAATAATGCACTGACTCTGGGAATCATCTGTCGGGGTGTTACAGTTGGTATCAGAGGATGTTTAGTACACACCATAGAAACTAGATTTAGGTAAACTCGGATTTGATCACAATGCCCTAAGATATACTTTGAGGATTAGTTTAGAACAACGTCATATAATTTTGTTATTGTAGAGATTTTATGAATTATTTAAGAAAAACATCCCTGTTTGGATACATGTAGGTAGAGGCAGCTCTAGAACAGATATACCTAGGGGTAAAACCGAAAACACCGCTTTGAGCTTGACTCGAACGGGAACTAGTGCACGATTAAAGAGCCTTGCTTTACACTTGGTTACAACAATCCCGGGGGATAATTTTAAGATAATTCACATTTTCATTAAAAACCATTATGAAGGGTTTATGATTATATAATACATCAAATAAAACATTTTTACGATTATTTATTATATCCAAAAACTGTTCAATTTTTGTTAAGTGTTTTAAAAGTTTGGAATTAGGTATTTTGATTCATAAACTAATATAGCTTATACCATTGACTGGAAATGGAACCTAGTAGAAGTAATGGAAACCATATCAATTCATTCACTCCATGTAGGGATTTCCCTCCTACTAAGGATAAATTTAGTGGATCTAGTGATGCAATCGGTGATGATCAGCTAATCACCATATTGGGAAAACTCACTCGGGTTATGAATAATAACCTTACCCGTATGGAGCACCATGATCCGCTGCACGGTGGATCAAGGATAGATCACTTAATGAGTAAATAAAAACCAAAATTCAATGGGGGTACAAATCCCTTAGTACCTGAGAAAAGTATAAATTTCTTTTGGAAAATATTTCACGCCTTGGGAAGTAGCGGAAGAGAAAAAGTTGTCATGGTAGTTTATCACCTCACTGGAGATGCTGATCAAAGGTGGTCATTGATTCAAAATAAAAAGGAAGACGAAGAAGTGTCCAGTATGGAATTATGGGAGTTTAAAGACATTTTCATAAAAATATAATTTCCTCAAGACCATCGAGATGATATGGAAAGAAAATTTCTGAGTCTGAGGCAATAGGTGGATGAGAATGTCCCAAAAGTATAAAGGTAACTTTACAAGGTTAGAATGACATGCTACAGATTATATAAGTAACCCAAGAAGTAACATTTAATGTTTCATTAATGGGTTAAAACCATTTCTTTGTCAATAATTAGTATCAAAATTCTTCTCATCATACGAAGATATCGTCTCAAGTGTTATCCTGACAGAAAAGGAATTCTCTAAATCATATGACAATATAGTAAAATAAGAGAAGAAGGGAATGGTGGATCAAGATACAGATAAATGGAAGGGGAAAAGGATTTTCCATTCTATGATAATTTTGGGAAGAAACACCCTGGTAATTGCCTAAAAAGAAAGGGAGTTTGTTACATGTGTGGTGAAAGAGGCCACCAAGCTAGTGATTGCAAGGGGAAGAAAGAGACTGTCAATGTGGAATGCTAAAATTGTAGAAAAATGGGGCATTATGAAAATGAATGCCCTAAGCGCCAAGGAATATTACCTTAGAAAATGAAAAAGGATCAAGGAGAATATTTTATTGTTACTATAGCTGAATTGGAATAATTAAAGTATTTGTGTTTTTGGACTCAAGGATTATATTCTGGTTTTAAGAATAAGATGATATATATAAATATTGTACTACAGTACATATTGTTTTAATTAAGGTTTTAATATGAAAAAGGTAATAATATTTTTAGTATTTGACAATAAGATAAACTTTACATTATTTTTGGAATCTGATGTTACTATTGATTTTGAAATTTAGATACCTTTTATAGAGTGTCTGGACAGAGATATTTTGGATAACTATAACGGATGGAATGGATTAAGTTGAACATTGGATAGTATTTTTTAAGGTCATAACATTTATTATGATTATTTTTGAATAATGAAAAACAACATGTCGGGAGGTAACCCATTGCATCAGACAAAGCTGGAGGAATCAAACCCACAACCATAGTGCAATAATCCTTTATTACCTACCACTATCCTATAGGATGTCCCTGGTTATTACAAAATATTTTTCTTCATTTAAATAGAATGTGTTAATATAGGGAACCTTATACGATTAAGATAAATATAATATTTTGTGGGTTTTATTATCGTTTGGAGTGAAAGATGAGTTTTTGGTATAAATTAGTTGAAGGATGAAACTCTACTTGTCAAGTATATATTATATATATATATATATCTCTTATTCAATGAATAAATTAATTCTCAATCTTTAGAGATGGGATATTATAATAAAAAACGAGTGATCTTCATACCTTATATTTTGTTGAACTGATGATATTTTGAATCACCATAGATTGATGGATTTGAGGCCCTCAATTTTACAATAGTTTGTGATTGATGACCTCAATCAGTCCATATAAATATTTACGTTTTTTCACTAATTACTTGTCTTGTCACGACCCATTCCCGGTGCCCGGGCCGTGACTACCCCAAGCCCGCCTTATATAGGCCAGGGGCTGATGATTAGCACCAAAGGCGTAAATCCCCAAAAAAAGGAAGGCATTGCCTTTACGAAATGAAAGAACACAAAAACAGAGTACAAAAAGAAGCTACACTAAGTAAAATAGTATAACAAATGTGTTGAATGCACGAGGGTCCGGATATACTAGCCCAAAAAGAAAGATGCAGCTACAAATGAAAGTAAATTACAACTCAAAGGACAACAACTGAAAGGTGACAAGAAGCTCATAGATCGTCCTTCGGTTTCCTACCTGAAGGTTAGGTACATATGTCCTCCTCAGCACTCCACGTCTGTTTGTATCCTCTGGGTACTGACTCGCCATAACATCCACCTTTGGGTACCGAATTGTCATGAGATCCACCTCCAGGTACCGACTCGTCGTGAGATCCACCTCCGAGTACCGTCCAGCTCTACAAGCTTCAACCACGATCAATGATGTCCGTCGTCTGAAACCAACACAATAAGGTGCGGGAAAAGCCCATGTAGGGGTGAGTATAAGATACTCAGTAGGGACCCTGAGACCCTCAAGGTCTAACTAAATCCATCAAGGATAATCACAAAGAATGTTCTTAACAGATAACCCTTACTTAGGTATAAGCCCATACTTATACCTATGTTACCAAGTAACCCATCTTAGCCACAATGTATCACACAGATATGAAGTCTACGGATAACCACTACTTAGGTATATGCCCATACATATATGTAAGTTATATAGTAACCCATCTCAATCATGAGTAAAAACACAAAGGTCATTGACTCAGCTCAAACCAGGATTTTCATTATCAAAACTATAACTGCTAAAGAGCTCCATCTCTGACAAGTATACTGATCCTGCCACGACTCCGAGGTACTACTCACTAACTTAAGACAGCTGAGGTAATCCTCCTGTCGAGTACCACGGGTCAGCCACCTCACAAAGTAGTGCTCCTCCGCCATGGGTCTGCCACCTTACACAGTAGTGCTCCCCCTTAGAGCCTACAGAGGTACTCCTCCTATCGAGTATCGCAGGTCTGCCACCTCAAAAAGTAGTGCTCTGCCACCATGGGTCTGCCACATCACAAATTAGTGCTCCCCACTTGGCTATGAAAGTCACTCCGAATCAAATCGGACAAGCAGTCATCAGGTCTCAGCCAGCTACATGACCTCTGTACTCCGTACGCCCGTCTCCGGGTGGGCCTACTCTATGATCTACAGGTCGATACTCCATGTAACACAATGTCCCATGAAGAAGTATCTCAACGGACCGCCTCATCATAGGGGTCTCAAAACAGCAGACGACACGTCAATCTGACACCCGGTCTGTGAGTTATTATCATTTTCATCCCAGGGGCTCGGTAGGTTTCGTGTACGAACCAACCTGACCGTATCTGAACTATACCCCAAACTCACATAGGGTATACTCATAGGGACCATTTCTCAATGTGATCACCAATTCCACTGATAGTTCGTCAAACGGACGTCTGGTCTGAAAGTTATCGGCTTTTCCGTTCCAGGGGACCGGTTGGATTTCAGGTACAATCCAACCTGACCATACTCCAACTGCGTCCAAACCTTAGGTGATGTATACCAAAATATCCACCTCACCGAAAGTAATCCATCAATGTTGACGGAACGTCATTCGGATGTCCGAAACTCAAGCTATAATTGTTTCTGATCTGAGGGCTCAGTTGGTTTCGGGTTCGAACCAACCCGGCCGTACCCAAAGTTCTCCTAATCCATGAGTATAATAAACCAAAATGACAGTCTCGATCGAAAAATCGCGTCTCAATAGAAGGTGCACCAATCGAAGGCCCATAGCCCATGTTACCGGCGTTTGAACAAATCTTCCTACTTAGAGGGGGTTTGGGCCCGGACCGACCCGACAGAAGACCCCAAGGGTCAGACCGAACCGGGTGGACCCGACCCGGTTCTTGGTCTATCCTGCTTGGGCGCTGCCCGACACAGCGGGCACCCCGGTCCAGGGGCCGTGCGCCAGGCCCAGCACAAGCGGCCCAGTTTGGCTGGGCGCTCGGTCTGCGACCCAGCGGCTCAATAGGGGGGGGGGGGGGGGGGGGGCGCTGCCCCCTCGCCTTATAATGGCGACCCCACGTGGGGCGACCACCTGTCCACCACCGGGGGTTACGACCCCTAAAATTCTGAATAGCCAGCCCGGTTGGCCGGCCGGTGCCGTCGCCGCCGGACCTCACGGTCCCGCCCCCCAAGCGCCGGTGGCTGGTTTATCCAAACGCCTCCAGGTCTTCCACCGCGGCCAAAGGCCCATTCCACTTGATGCTCAGGTGGCTGGGGAGTCTGGCCTCCCCCTGTCGGTGACCGTTTCGGCCTTAGTCTATCACCCTTCTTCGACCGGGGTGACACTTTTGTGTCGCGCCCCTCCGCCATGGGCCGCCCCGGCTGCGACCCTTCAAGATGCTTTGGCGCGACACATTGGCACCACGCCCCTCCACCGTGGCCCCTGCTCCAGCAGTGGCCTCTTTCGGCATTAACGGCACAGCACGACGGCTTCGCGCTCCTTCGCCGTGGTTCCCTTGTTTCTATGAGGTGCGACAGCACCACACCGTCTCTGTTCCAATCCACAACGAAGGACAACAGTAAAAAAGAGAAGATGGTCGGCCATGTTTGTGAGGTCCCCCCATTAATCGATAGCATGCGGCTAAAATATTAACTTTGAACAACCAAATATTCACGAACATAAAATCAAACTCCTACCTATTGCTCGTCGCTCGTTGGCGGAGTCGCAGAAGAAAGATGTTGATGACCATCGTTCATCACATCCGCCACACGTCCCCAATTCCAAGATGCGTCAGTTTGTTGACGATGATGCCGAAGATAGGTTTTTGGGGAAGTAAGGTCGAAGAATAATCTCTTGGAAGATCGTCATTGGCGTTCTTCACGTTCTTCGTTGAAGAGGATATGATTTCCCCAATTGTTGGGCGTCGCAATACTTACCAGTGCTTCGTCGCTTGGTGATGCCATCCCAAAACCTTCTCCCAAGATCCCTATATATAGGAGAGGAGGATAGGTATGTAACCATCATAGAATTAATTACGGTTCATTTATTTGGAACCTTCCTAAATTCCAACGATGCAGTTACTTAATTAAAAAAGGGGGTCGAGCGAATTAAATTATGTTGGCGCAATTTAAGAGGTGTGTTGGCACTATATAATATTGGAGGATGCCATGAAGTTTCCCCCACATTGCCTGCGTCAAAACATATGACACGAATCGATTTTATGTCGACACATAAAATTAATTGACAGCAATTAATTTCACGTTGACATATAAAATTAAATCACATCAATTAATTTTTACGTCGACCCATAAAATTAACTAACAACAATTAATTTTATGTCAACTCATAAAATTAATTGAGAGCAATTTATTTATGTCGACACATAAATTTAATTGAAAACAATTAATTTTACTTCAACCCATAAAATTAATTGAGTGTAATTAATTTTACAGTGACATAAAATTAATTGATGAGGGGTTTTAGAGTTTTCCTCTCCCTCTTTATTAAATGGGGGGTTAGGGTATGACGGTTTAACCCCCAACTCCCAAGTGGATCTTCTAACCACTTTATCCTCACTATATGTGTTTAAAAAAATAAAATAAATTATTCACTTATTTTATTTTATTAACCCATGTAAAACCCCAAAAACTAATTTTCATACCTGATCATCAGCCATTAAGTTGAAAGTATTCTTAAGTGAATATCGACACTGTGAGTTCAATGGTTCCCTTGGAATTCGATTCCGAGCACCGGTTCAAAAGTTATAAAATTCCTCTCGTATGTTTGCTGAACGTACCTGAAAAAAAGTATAGAAAGATTATTATCAGTAACCCTCGAACCACTCCGGTCATGGTTTGGATATTCCTAGGAGAAACACACTCCAAAGAACTCAACGGTACTCTTGGATTTTCAATTCGAGTTACCATTTAGATGTTATGAATTTTACAATAAAATAATTGTCACTTAATTATTTTATTTACGGCCAAAAACTATCATTTTTAGGTGGCTTGTGCCAGGAAGAGTTAATATCTTCATAAAGGAAGCATAACATTACGAGTTCATAGGTGGTCTCGGATTTTTAATCCTAGTTACCGTTTGTGAGGTATAAGAATTTGAAAATTAAAATAACTTATTTAGTTATTTTATTTACAGTTATGGCATTTTCGGGTTTTGTCACAGGAGGCCTACAATGACTAAACATAAGTCACACCTAGTGTAACCCCCCATCCTGATCACAACAGTGTCGTCGGATTTCTGATCCGAGTAACCGTTTAGGAGTTATTCCATGTTTTCAGGAAAACTGCTTAGGCGCGTTAATTTAAGCTTTACCAAACTTCAGAAAGTTATTCTGGGCACACCGAGCCTCAGAATCAGGTGCTGTTAGAAACTACGTACTTGTAAAATTCCAAATAATTTTATAATAAAATTTCCCTTGAAATTTACGGGACGTTACATTACTCCCTACTCAGGGCTTTACATCCCCGTAAAGCTATATCAAAAACTAGGGAAACAGAAAAGGGGGTACTGTGAAGGCATCTAAGCCTCCCGCTCCCATGTTCTCTCTTTGAGGTTCCCATGCTGCCATCTGATGTGAACTAGAGAAATCGACCATCCACATAGGTCCCACTCCTGTCAATCCTCAATCTCCACCGGGACCTCTGCAAAAGTATTCATGTCATCGATGTCCAGCTCCCCATGGTCAATGATATGCATCGGGTCGTGTACGTATCTCCTCAGCTGAGATACATGGAAAACGTTGTGAACCAGGTGCAACTATGGTGGATGGGTCAAGTTTTAAACCACCTCGCCTACCCTGTTGAGGACCTAGAAGGGTCCGATGAAGCACGGAGATAACTTGCCACCCCGGCCAAAACTTCGTAATCCACATCGAGGTGAGACCTATAAGAAAAAGTGGTCGCCATCCTCAAACTCTAATGGACTCCTTCTCATGGATGTCCGGAACCATCTCTTGTCCTACAAGAACTGCTAAGATTTCTTCTTTACTGATAATATAAATCTAGTCTCATCCCCTGGATGAACAACATTCTTTGCCTAATACAGTCAATCCCAACATGGATGGTACTATTCCATACCAAGGATGACGTCGTAAGGCCTTGACGCTACAACCAAGAGATCCAACCTGTTACTCTCACCTCCAAGGATTGAGTCACACTATCGGTATCAGTGTGTGGTCACTGGGTCTCCTGAGTAGGTATCTCAAAAGTGAGGTTCAAGCCAATAGTTTTTAACCGGGACCTCACAATATAAACCAAATAGATTGACAGAAAAGAAAACATCACAAAGATAAGTGTCTTCTATTACTACATCTCGAAGTACAAAGACACAAATACAACAGAAACATGGAACTATAAGTACAAAGGACAAAAAGGAATCCACTAGTTCTGCTCCTATCCACATGCTTCCAGAGATTTACTACCTTGTCCACTACTCGGTTGTTACTCAAGCACCCGCCACTACTTCTATATTGGTGGCTCCTCCAATGTATGCAGTTCAACTCTGCCGGGGGGGGGGGGGGGGACAGTTACGTGCTAGGTGAACCTTCATGCCACATTCATCACAATTCATTCTCCACATATGGTTGGCTCTGTTTCGTGTGCCTCGAACTACCAAACCTGTATCCCAAGGTCGCCCACCTCCTAGTCTGGTCCTCTTGGACCCCTACATCATCTGTCTACTGCCTACATATGACTCGGCTACTAATGGAAAATCCTATGAAAAAGGTAGCAACTACTGAGCATGCTCGGAGTGTAGAGTCACTGGTATGAACTCCACCCTGAATAAGGTTTTGAAGTCTCCCCATGTGAAGGCCATCTCTTTACAAAACTGGAGTATCCGGCTCCACCATCTGCCTGCTGCTGCCTGAAAGAGGTTGGCAGTAAGGATAACCATGATGTCCGCTGGTGAACCCACTATCCTGAAAACTCTCACCACAACCTCCAGCCAATCCTCATCCTCCTGTGGGTCCCTCTCTCCCTAAAACCTGTGTGGCCTCTGGCACTGGAACTCGTACAGTGCGATCAAGCAGCGTGCATCACCTGCTGCTGGGGCTGGTGGAATCGGTGTCCCAACGTATGGTAGTATCGCTGGTGCCTCCACTGGTGACTCAACTATAAGAGGTCCCTGTTCAGAGGCCTCATCGCTCGGTAGGATGTCAGTACGTACATCCCTCTAGGCTCTAGCAGGTCGTCCAAGGAAAGACATCCTGGAGAAACATACTTGACAGGGTCAAACGATTATACCAGGTGAGATGACCTGTTTTTAGTGGAAAACATTTGAACGCAGACATTCAATTAGTGATTTCTTGCACTGAGTCAGAAATCAGAGGTCAGGGTCCTAGTGTATGGATATGTCGGTCGCCTGCACCATCAATGGACTCCCTAAACTGAATACCACACTCGGTAATATTAAAACTATTTCTTCATAGAAAATAAATATCAAAGTTATAAGTTCTGTGGTAGAACTGACTCCTCTGATATCAATTTTTCATGACCCATTCTCAGGGCTCGTGCCTTGAATACCACAAGCCCACCTTCCATAGGCCAGGGGATGGCGACTAGCACCAAAGGCATAAATCCCTCCCAAAAAAGGAAGGCATTGCGTTTTCGAAATGAAAGCACACACAAACAGAGTATAAAAAGAAGCTA